>CAJQUW010009803.1:0-736542 GCA_907163375.1 Prostheceraeus crozeri | reverse complement strand
CCCCTCGGCACCGAACTTCCAACTTTGCTTCTAGTGGATGGATTTTGTCGTGCAATAGCTCGTTTGAAAGCTAAGAGTGAGACAAAATCACTAAAAGAAACGGCTTGTTCACATCTGTCTTCGTTTAGATGTGAGACGCCATTTAAGATTTTGTGAGATTGGCGAAAAACGACAGAGTTAGAATTTTGGACGTTTTGGGCTGTAGCTTCAAAACGAAGCATCGGATGGGAAAACGGATTTCAGATTTGGAATCAGCGTCAAATTCTCTATCAACATGGTGAGTTTCAAGTCAGTCGGAGAGAAAAAATTTTCAACATTTTTCGAAAAAACGACAGAGGTAAAATTTTGGACGTTTTGGGCTGTAGCACCAAAACGAGGCATCGGATGGGAAAACGGAGGCCAGATTCGGATTCAGCGTGAAATTCTGCATCTGTATGTATTCCGTTCAGAGTTCATGGTTCCTTGCTGTATGTGAAGTTCAGAGCGGCCATTGGTCCAAATGCCAGCCCAAATCAGTAGAGTCGCACCACCTTGTACGCGGGCACGATGTAAATGTCTCGGAATTTCCTGATCAGATTTTATCCATAATCTCAATCGACCATCACTATCCTTCAGACGGACTGATGCCTCATCAGACCAGACAACCCGATCCCACTGATTTCGCCAGTGACAATGACTCATTGCCCATCTGAGACGTCTTTTTGTATGCTGATCTGATAATTCGATCTGAGAGGGCCTCTTACAGCTCTTGAAATTTGACTCAATAAGTCTTCTACGAATAGTGGACTTAGAAATAGACGAGTCTAGTGCAGCCATCTCAGTTAACGAGAGACTTGGATCAACTTTAACAAATCTCAAAATTAGGCGGTCTCTACGTTTGGATGTTTTGCGATCTCGTTATTGTTCATTTGTGCTTTGTATTGTTTTCAACCGGTAAGAGATAGATTTCTAGCTGAAAGCAATCATGAGTGCTGCCAACACCCCCGCAACGAAGTCAGGAAGCTATGGAACATGAAGTCCAGTTAATCACATGTAGCAGTTACATTATTGTTGATGAATAATGGTGCTATACCTGCTCTGATTGACCGATTTTCTTTTTGTTTTTGTTTTGCTTGTAGCTTTTGGCTTGTAGAACAACATATTACATAACAAAGGAAACAAATGTAATTTTATAAGAGTGAGGTATGATTTTGTGTAACATTGCTAAATGAAGATCAAATTATCTACTACTTTTTTATCTATAACAGGAAAACAACTCAATATTCATGCTTGAAATTTCCAACAATTTTTTTAGTAAGCACAACTGACATATCATCCAAATTTCAGAGAAGGTCGTTCAAGTTTGGCGGAGTAAGACAAAATTGAAGTTAAGGCGATGTTTAAGGGTGATCCATTTTTTATGAAACAATCTGTAGATTGAAAAGCTACGCTAGAATCGCGATTGAATCTGAAGTATGAATCCACCTTTATAATGAACGATTGTTAAATAGTTTAATACATGAAATGTGGCTCATTTTAATCGACATCATCTCCCGATCTTCGATATGATATAAGAATGGGCTAATTTTGCAAGTTAAAAAAAGAATACATTCTTAACAGCAAATGAATATGATGACGTCCTTGGCTCGGAGTGTTAGCGTCCTACACAATAAAGTGAAATGTAGCGTGAATTTCATTAGTGAACCATTTCCGATTGAAAGGATAAATCGTGGAATTTTAGCCACTTGACATCTCCGCACATGCATCGAACTCTCAATTATAGCTACTGTAATATCGAACTTGAATTAACTCAACGAAATTTTAAAACAATCCCTATAATCTTGCTGGATTATGAGCAGGCCGAACTGTATCGAAAATGTGGAATATGGAAATCTGCCAATTAGACGATCATTTCGAAAGAAAATTTGTACATGCAAGCATTCGGCTCTAACAATACAAGGCTGGTTGTCGGAGATCAAAGTTCCGTCTTTCCTGCCCGGCTGTTGATACTTATCATTCAGTGAAGATAAAACATCAAATATATAAAATCTTGCTTATGAATAATTGTTGAAAATTTCGATGCATGAAATTGGGCTCATTCCAATCGGTATGATCTTCCGATCATTGATGTGACATAATAATTAGCTAACTTTGAAAGTGTGGAAACAGTGTAGAATGCATTTCTATTTGTTGTCAAGGTTCTCACCTCTCAGTAAGTGACACAATTATGGCAACCCTCCTACCACACGCGATGGAACAATGACACTACAACTCAGTATGCAGTCTCAAGGTCCATTCCCACCGGACGCGGCGCGTCTCAGGCGTCCAGAATTTTCGTTCAGAACCTTAACAAACTTATGGGGCTGTTCACACCAGACGCGCGGGACCACGCGTCCAAGTAATTTCAGAAAAAAGTTCTGCAATGACGCGCAGTTTGCTTGCGAGGTAGGAAAATTCATCCCGCGCCAAGACGCCTCGCGGCTTGCTCTACCCACGCACTGAAACCTGAAACCACACGCTGCCTGCTGTTCGTGCAGAGAAATGACTGACTTTCGACATAAATATCCGACAATTATGACCTTCCGTGAACACAATTTGACCAAATGAACATCAAAACCCCTTATCAGTGCACTTTCATACTTTGTCAATCATGAAATCGAATTCATGAATGCATTTGGAGATGAATAGCATTTTATTTGATGCAAAACGAGTATTGGAAACGAAGATGAGAAAGTTGTTATTGTTCTCAATTTTTCTGATAATCGTCAATACAGTGATACTCCCGATTACTACAGAATAGAACAGAAAAGTCGTCTTGTGAGGAAAGTTATGGCAAAGTCAATCCGTGCGTCAATTATATTTCATGATCTGTCACCTGTGCCTTGTTGTTACCATTTGAATGAAAATGTGTAAATCGTGTGTGTGTGTCCTTAAAAACCGTGTTCTTTACAAATATGAAATATCAAATGATTAGTTTTCGCAAAATTATGTGGTTTATAGCAGTCCCCATATCCTAACGATTGATTTGCAATGTCAATCACTCAAAACTATGCCGTGCTTAATTTATTATTGCAAAAACTAACTTTAGCAATGTCGGTATCTTTCATCTATCTTTAATTGTTCGCCACTCCTTCAAGAATTGCGATGAACTCATCAAAACACTTCATATCGTTTATTTGACGCAGATCGAATAAAAAAAGACGATGGAATGAATGCCTTTTTGTCGCCATATTATACTGAACTCATTGTTCTTCTCGGATTGAGCTTATTTTCTAGACTTGGTCGACCAAAACTTATCATACAATTACTCGGATATTGCTCTAAAATAGACTACCCCTAGCAACACCTCAATTCATAACGAACTGTCCTCGTCTGATGAAACTTGCAGATTCAAGTATCTGATTGCATTACACTTTGTTCACGCTCGTAAATTTAATGCAAAATGTCTTTGTATTTCCTCGAGAATGTGTCTTTTAGATATCATTTTCGAGTCATTATACCTGAAATGTTGCATCTGATTTCATGAAAATTCTGAAAACTGAGTACGTCATTTAACTATCTCGGGAAAGTGCCATATTAAGGTGTCTTGTTTGGGCTCGTTCGAATGCATGTAACACAAGGAATATGAATAAGTTAATTATTTAGCAAAAAGAAATTTATTATGATAAGTCCATTATGATATGGTATTTGTAGTTTCCCCCTCTACATTCCTCTCTCCCGCCCCTCGCCATGCGGCTCGATGAGAACAGGCATTTTTGTTGGACGCGCCGCGTTCGGTTTGAATGGATCTTCAGTCTCATTATTTTGGTAGGTATTGGACTGAATTCTTGACAATTAACATTTAAGCGTGGTGGGATCCTCTCATAACATGATTGTTCTATTCATGAATTTAAAGCATACGTTAAAATCTGAGAATGAAATATCAAAAAATTAATCCGTCGAATTGTCTGACTTATTACATTGTGAACAAGTCACTACAGATAAGTAAAATATGCTGCATTATTGTAATTCCAATCTTGAACGTTTTTGATCAAATCATTAGCAGTGTTAGATGCATTGATTGGGAGCTTTCTTCTTACTTTCTGAATGTCCTCCATCATTCTGAATTGTTTCCGAATTACTCTGAATTATTTCCAATACATCTTGATTCTTATCAGGCTACTGAGATAAAAAACTAGAATTCGATTACTTAACAATTTTAAGCACACTATTTTATCAAAATTATATTATCACACAATTTATCAACGATTGTGAATGTCAAGCGATTTGAAATGTGTTTGCATGGGGTTTTAAAAATGCACTTGAGATTCTAAAATAGCAAATCCACAATTCAGTAAATTTGAAAACCATGAAAATCACGGAATATTAGCATCGCTGTATAACTTAATACACAAGCAATTAGTATCAATGATAACGTATTTCGTCGTCATTAAGTCAAATTCATAAATAGGAATATTGGTTGTGTAAATGTTGAAAATAACTATCCATTCCATTTATCAGGACGTCTAGTGCAAAAGTGTAATGCATAAATAGAATGTGTCGCTTAAATTCCATTTTAGCACAAAATTTATTTAGTTATGGAATAACTTTTATAATTGCAGTTTATGATTCGAGATGTTTATTCAAATTAGAAAAATCATACACCATCTTGAAGCCAATGCGATCGTTCAACATTACTATGCTGTAAACATCACATTAGATGTCCTTCAATATTTCGCTTAAGTATTCAATCTAGCATCATCCCTAGCAAGGTCTCGAGGACTAGGCTAGCGCTAGGATAGCTGATATCTTTTTTAATACGACAGCCTAGCGCTGGCTCTCAGATATAGTGCTAGCCTAGCGCTATCCTTTTGTTGCCTTTATTAATTTGTAATACGGAAGTTGCTGCTAGGCTAGCACTAGGGTAGAAGTAGGGTATTGCTAGGCTAGGGCTATCTTTATTAATACGGCCCCAGGTGACTTAGCTACGTCAGGAAACAACTTTCAGCTGCAAAGATATTGTTCTGCGCATACTGAATCGTATTAATGAATGCCAATATGTAGTCCATATTTGAGTTGCAATTACAAATAGGAAAGCGTAATTGCATTTAGGCCTACAATTACTGTGCTGTAATTAATAAATGCATGTAATTAACTGCACTGTTTGAGTTATTGACAAAAATGTAATACAGACCTACTTGCAATCTCTAGATTTTGGTAATAGTAAATTTTGAAGTCGAGATTTAGAGGCAAGATTGAGATTGAATTCACTAACATGAAGCAATATCACTTATTTTCATCGTAATTCTTACTCTCATTTATCATCGGGTGATGCTCGTAAAACGCTAAGGGACACAGTCATCTCGGTTGAATTATTTGGGAGACACAAGCGAAATTGGAATTCCCAACCACAGAGCATAGAGCATGCTCCTACCTAACCGATTATTTTTGCTAAGGAGCTTTTGTCACACCGCACCAGTAGCTATGTGATTTCATTGTTTTTTTTAGTGTTCAACATAGAATGGAAGAGACTACAACTGCATCCTATAGATGCTGGTTTTCCACCGTTGCGTTGATAACATACAAGCTTTCTATGATATAGTTTCCCTGTTGGGCAAAAGAGGCCAAACATCCAGCAATAGACAGTTCATGTGAAATGTCCGGGAAAAGTTATCAATCAAACGTCTGTGACTTCGCCGTCGGATGAATGAACTAACACGTACTGCTTAAGGATATTTAGCGCATTATCATTTGAAATATTTCCTTCGAGAGAGTCATCATCATAGTCATTAATGTCACTTATGGTGTGGAGGTGCAACCGCGAGAGGTCATTGAGGGACATGCAATGGCGAGCTGAGGAAATCCGACTGGCGGATCGTTCATCCATGGACTTGTCTATCTCAAAGGGGTTGCTATCAATCGCATCAGTGTCCGATCTTCCAGTTTGGTTTATCTCATTGCTGAAGTGCAAATTTAGACATTGGACACTACCTGCTGAGCTAAATCCACTGGAGCTTTGAAAACTCTCTACACTAGTAGCAGGATGACCTTGAGCTATAGATGACCTCGGTTCATCGACAGTTCTACCGTAGTTCAGCGAAAAGCGCTTGTGGATGGAGGAGGAGGGAAGATTCGCTACTGGGATAACAGAGTCAGCCGTTCGATATCGCCGGTCTCCACGGCTTCCACGACGATACCGAGAAACCGTATCTGGATTGTTCATATTTTGTGATGACTCGTTTTGAGGAGAAGCAGTTCGGAGAAATCGTGTCTTGAGACGCACTGTGGACTCCTCTATAGCATCATCACTTCCTACTTCACACTCCTCTGCTAACGCCAAATCAATACTAGAATGTGAATTTGAGGGAGATTGACGAAAACTGTTCTCCGAGGAAGCAGACGCCTGGAACCGACGACGCATGTCGGTAACCGAAAGAGTCTGAGTGACGGTTGGGGCCAAGCGGTCACCAACAGTTGAAGAGCTGGAAATCTCAGTCGATGACATCGATCCATATTCGCGTACCAATGTTTCTGGCAGCTTCCGTCTGTCGATGCCGATAGCACCTTCCATCAGCTGTGTCTACAAGGGCATGAATGCGTGATACAATTGAATCGTGCAGGAATAACGCAATGGAACACTATAGAATGCATTTACATAAAATTTATTTGCATGAAAATCGATACTTGACAGCACCCATCTATGAATTTATAATAACTTTAATGTGTGGAACAATCTAATTAGTAGATATGATAAAAGTACGAAGTAACTTTAGGCAAAATAATACAGAAATGCTACGATCATGAAATATAAAATTCTGAAATGAGTTCAGCCATAATTCCACAAGAAAATCCTAATTTTTCGAATTTCACGAATTCGATATCCATTTCCACGGAAAATTGATATTTGAAACAGCGACGTTGTGACAGTAAGAAGTGATTGATGGAAAAGCCAAGTTGCATAGTTGCGCAAAATGCACGTAAATGTTAATTACAAACAATAAAACATATCATATTTGCCATCCTATCTCCTATCTTCTTTTGAGAACAAGCTTTAATAGCCGAAATATATTGAGAAAACACATTTTGCAAATGTGTTTAGGGTAAAATCGGGTAATATCGACAGTTAAGCGACTTCCTCATCCAGCCATGCGTGTAGCAAATTGCACCAACAAGTAGTTAGCCCTCAAACTTACAACAGAAGCTTGGTGGAGCGCTTCTGATTGCCTCATCCTGACGTGAAGTGAGTCGCCGAATTCTACAATATGTTGCCCCGATCAGTGCAACTCTGCTAGCTACTTCACACGCCCTCTGACAGCTAAGTGCTTGGTTATTTCATGGCATATGAGGATGAAGTTTCACTGAATTGCCATGACTCTGTCAAATTCTTTAGTCGGTTTAAGTTATATTGTCACATGGAGTCGATGCAGAAATGTCGGGTAATATCGACATCACTGTCAATCGGTGCCAAACAGCATTTTTTCAACAAGATACTGACTAAATAGCCAGCATTTTATCATTATTGTTTACTGTCTCATAGAATATTGCCTTCACAAGATTTGAATGCATCCATATCTGAATTATTAGGTCTATTTAGACCGTGCGTGGAATATGTCGGGTAATATCGACACTTAAAAGCAGTTTTAGGGCTCTCATAGTTGCATTTCTCGGTTTTGATGTGAGCCATGATATCCAAAAATCTCTTCTTGCTCAAATTCATTTGTCCATCTATTTAATTTCACATTTAAGGTAAACAGTGAGGTGCACAGTCTCTAATGATATTCGCACAATATCGACAGATTGCAGCTCCACATCGACAATTCCGTAAAGACGAGTCAAAAAGGGACAAGTAAAATAGAAACATTATAATTATATCAAACGAAATTTTGCACTTCTGCTGTCTCTTTGATTGTCTGAAAATTAGAAACTTCACATCACTCTCCGCTGCGTTACACGCTTGTGTTGCATGCATGAAAAATGTGCGAAATTCTTCTTCGTCTAAGATTGACTCGCCAATCTAGACTGCTGTCAGTTTGTAAAATTTCAGCCAATCAGACAATCAAAGAAACAACAAATGTGTAAAATTCCGCCTCATGCCATGTATAACCTGGCAAATTTTGACGCTTCTTTTTGGGACTGTCGATATTACCGACAAAGTGTCGATGTTATACAAACATCATTATACTTTACACACCTTGCTTTTCACCTAGAATCATAAATTAAATCGATAAACTAATAACTTCGAGTAAGAAGAAATTGCTCGGATATCAAAGCTCATATCAAAGCCAAGAAATGCAGCCGTGAGAGCCCGAAAACCAATTTGCTGTCGATAATACCTGATTTTACTCTTTATTAATACAACTTGGATTTTCCATCAATCGCTTCATATTTGCAAAGCACAGTTGATGCAAATTTTCAGTGACGTTTAAAGTTACATGTAGCCTACATGTATTCGTACTTTTCGAACAAGCTCAATATTTTTACTGCACAATTAACTCATGCGTTTTATAACAGGCATCAAATGAAATCAAGACATACCGTCAAAACTGTGAAGTTCCATTGTTGTGAAGGTACATGCCTCAGATAATTAGATAGTGTATAGATTTTAATTTTTACTAATAATTTAGATTGTATTTCAGAAAACTAGATAATAGGCACCTCTTGCTTGCTTCACATTTCAGTTTAGTATTTCTTCCACCAGGATATTTTGGTTATGTTGAAATGACAGTAACGGAGTTTCATTGCATTTGAAGTCCTTCGCCAATGCAGTTATTTGAATTCATGCGGTATGATCATGAGTGATAACAGACAGTTTCAATAAGTTCGCGCCATTATTGGAATTTCGCGACATCCTTCAATTGAACCTCACATTATACTGGTTCAACTACTGAAGGAAATCATTTTGATATGACCCAAATTTTCTGAAGTTCGAAGTACGTCAATTTTGAAGTCAATTTTTTTAAGCCTTAGAAACAAATTCGCGTATGCAACAGTTATCAATGATTAGCTATAGCTGATCTCCCAACCTTTTAGGTGCGATTGTCAAGAAAATGACACAAAGTCGGTCATCAGCACACTAAATAATATGTTTAAGTCATTGAATATCTAAAGAGAATGACAACTATTAATTCAATACAAGACACCAACACCCTTGATTCCCCGACCTAAGAATCGAACCGATGTCCGCGGTGGAGACGAGCTCGCACCTTCTTCCATATGCCACGCTGAAGATTCACATGGAGATGACTTCTGCCTTCACTCGCATTCCTTTTAACCGTCAGCGTGGCTTAGTTAAGAAGGTGCGAGCTCGTCTCCACTGCGGACTTCGGTTCGATTCCTAGGTCGGGCGAGTGCGGTCGGGGAATCAAGGGTGTTGGTGTCTTGTATTGAATTAATGGTTGTCATTCTCTTTGGATATTCAATGTACTGCTACAGACCTTTGTTGTCAATGTTGCAGTCAGTATATCTCAGCTGCGTTGATAGCTTAGTGGTTATCAACTAGGACAGTTGTATCGACGGTGGCGGGTTAGAAAAAAATCCAAGACCATTTCTTAATGTTATTCATTATATTGTTTAAAACCTGACATCACTTAATTTGTAGCCGCAGCATGGCTTCAGTGGACTGTAGCATGGCTGTCATCACCGGCGTGCTCTGCGACAAGGGAATACGACGAGGCTGAACTTGCAGTGGCGGGAGCAGTTAATCGATTCCGAACGATTAATCGTTCGACAGAATCAATCGCGCGATTCTTGAAAGACTAGGCATCGCGCGATTTTTTCTGAAATAAGACTTCTCAATAAAATTTGCTTGATGAGGTAAAAATAATGCTTCTATTCATTCTTTCAGCGTTTGAGAGAATTGCAATGCGCGGATGATCGTACATGAGATCATGTATAGCGAGGACAGAGTTGCCGTGTAATGCGATTTTTCAGTCACATGCAACAGCTAATCTCCATGGGAGTTCCCCTCATTGCAGGAATGAATTATTTTATACAATGACATTAAACATATTCGTATAGGGCAGATGCACGATTTATGCCAATCATACAGGCTGTCAAGCACTATGATGCTGCTGTATATCTCTGAATTGTAATCATATAAAAACATTAATAACAATGCGCACTGATGCCTGATTTGCATTTAGCATACACACTATGAACATAGCCCGGTAACAATACACTCTCAATCTAGATCAATGGTTCCCAAACTTTTAGTTAACGCGTACCGCTAAATCCAGTAAATTTTGCGCGTGCTCCGCCAAAAATATTCTTCGCTTCAAAACAGATTACACTTGTTGCAAGAATAGTAGAACAAGTACCTTGTAAAATTAGGTTTACATCAACTAACAGCTTTAGCCGGCGAACAGAAAGGCAGCCACTTCATACAATGAACAACTCTGCAAGCATCTGAATACGGCAAATAGTTTTGTAAACCGTTATAAGCACGAAAGATGTAATATACTCGTACTCGTACAAGTATGAATGTCATGTAGCAATATTAATGTGAAGGATGTGTTTTGGTGAGAGAGGGTATATATGGTTGTCTGTCAGATAATAGCAGACGGAGATCAGGCTCCAAGTTCATTCTGGCCCTGTATTTGGTTTTCATTGCAACCATATTAGAAAATGCCAATTTACACAAGTACGTTGAAACGAATGGGCACAAGTATTTATTAGCCTGGGCAGCTAAATACTGGTTTTCTAAGTTGATGGCACAGTGCGGTGAATGACAAAATTCAGGGAGAGGACTATTGGCATTCGAGTAGCAGACCGCCATCACTGACCATGTCAATCAATGTATCACGATCCACTTTTCATAAATTGCATATTCTAATGCTTACCTGAAAGGATCACGAATCCAGGACAAGTCATCTTTTTTGCTGAAAAACATCGGGAAGTATCGCCTGATATTATCCCTCAAAGTTTGGCAATGACTCTTTATGTCTTTCAGAAGAATGTCCGAAGGGCGATGATCAATTTCGGAGAGAAACACCTCCAAAGCTGGGAAGACCTGCAATTTGGCTCCTACACATCTTTCAATGTGTTTTGAGTCACCCTGCGTGCTGTCTGATGTTCCCATGAAAGCCGTTGCGCTAATCCACTGTCTATGAAGCAAAGGCTTGTTGAGAAGCATATGAGAAATAAGAAACACTTATCTACATCATATACTTGCCACGTACCACACTTTGAAAACTCTGATCTAGACTATATGTATGCAGAATTCCTGAGTGCCAGTTCCCTTGGGCATAGAACAGAAAGATGTCCTCAGATTTGAACAATTCAAGCACAAAAATTCCTTGGCAGAAGTAGACGCCGCGCTTTTCTCCCTACAAGGGCTCGTCAACGCGGCTCGGAATAGCCCAAGCTAGCTTAATCAAGGCATCTGGATGGCTGTACACCGGATTGCCCTGTGTTTATTTATCCTGGCTTGGCCGTGCGACTGATAGTCATAAAGATTGTAGAATGCCAGTTCTAGATATTTTGAGCTAGTTTGGACCATTCCGAGCCCTGACGAGCCCTTTAAGGATGAAACGAGTGTCTGCGCTGCTAAGGAATGTTTGTGCTTAAATCGTTCAAGTATGAGAACATCTTTCTGTTAGATTTGCTAAATGTAAATGGTTTGATTTAATTGACGCATAATTATCTCAATTTCAAGACTGATAGAAGAAATGGCAAATGCCTACTAGTAGATTCGATAAAATATGATTGATAAAAACCAGAAGAATCAAAACTGTCAAATGAAAGTATTACTTATTGCAGAAGCATGTATTCTACTTGCAGTACTTCTATGATAGCAGAATTGCGGCAAAATTTTTAAAATAAATTATCATAACTATTCATGCCTTGCTTGCAACGTTTTATGCGTCTTGATTTATTGTGATGCATTCTCAAACAAATACAAATAGGCTATCGTAAATTAATAGGGCAGCTATTATCTTAGACGTAGCAGACTTTGGTGTCTAATGCTCTAAATTTTGATTGGAAATTATAGAACATTTAAAGAAAAATGCAAGCTAGACTAATTGTGAACTAATCACTGAATCCAAAAATATTCAGAATCGCGCGATTTTCGATTAATCGTGCGCTGAGTTGCACGATTCGGAATCGCGCGAGAATCGAATCGTGCCCGCCACTGGGCTGAAGTCAAAAGTGAACAAAACGGTGGTGCGACAAACAGCGATGCATGCAAGCGAATGCTGGCCAAATACAGCAGCTCATGACCGTGCACTGCACGTCATGGAGATACGCATGTTGCGATTCTCGCTATGGGGATAACGCTGTTGGGCCACATGCAGGACGAGGTGAGGATCTGTCTTGGTGTGGTGGCCATTACCGAGAAACTACGCTGTTTTAGACACATGAGCGAATACGGAGCGCCCGGTGAATGTAGCTCTTGATTACTGAAATCTTGTATATATTAGCAGTAAAGGAAGTAAAGTCCAAGCAATAGTTTGCAGCCGTCGGTTTACGATAAATAGAGAAACTTAGTGAGGTGTTGCGTGTGATTAAGACATTAAGAAATGCAATTGAGTTATTTTCTTCAAACTCATAAGTAAAGTCCAAAACAGAGTTTGACTTATATTTCTCAATAATCTGAATCAAATGAGCCTTATCTTATAACAATGACAAAGGTGTCATCAACATACCTATAATAAGCGATAGGTTGTTCTTCTTCTTTAATTGACTGGAAGACCCCATTTTCTAAGTTAGACATGTAGAAGTTTGCTTACGTAGGACCAAGAGATGATCCCATGGAAACACCATCAACCTGACGATAAAAGTTTCACATCCAAGTAAAAGGTGTCTGGGTAGTACGAATTTCCAGAGGCTTTTCTAATGTATTTCTTGGTATTTGTGGTGGAGGAATATTTGGATTATTATAAACGTTCTCCAAAATGATTTGTGTCGTCTCATAAACTGGAACATTGGTCAATAAGCTTACCACATCGCTAGAAACAATCAAACGATTTTCTACGTTGTCATGCGAGCTTGCTTTCATTACAAAATCATAAGAAGAGTCTGTGACGTATGCGTTATTGCAATATGGCTTAATAATGTTGTCAACATATTGGCTAACTTCATGTGTTACCGAGCCTACCATTGAGATAATTGGTCTTAAAGGCGGATATGATGAACTTTTATGAACTTTTGGAAGTCCATATAAAAATCCAAGTCGAAAGTAACCAGTAAGTTTGTTGAAATTGAGAAATTGAGATAATCAAGCGGATTTTAGCAAACCGCAATTATCCAATAATCTATTTTGACAAAGAGTTGAATTCAATTATGAATACATATCTCAACAACAAAAAGAGCGAACAAGATGATAAGAGTAAAATCATATTTTATTACAAAGGTCAATTGACATCGAATTATCAAAATGAAAAAAAGCGTTTGATCAAAATTGTAAGTGATAGCACCGAATCTAAGATTGAAAATTGTCGAATTAACTTGAGAATATATTACAAGAACATTAAACTGACCAACGCAATAAAAACAAAGGAAGACAAGTGGAGTTCTGATCATAATATTGTATGCCAATACACTTGCCAAGAGAGTTTTTGTAACAGAGCTCAATATATTGGTTGTACAACAAATGAACTGAAAGTAAAAAGCAAACAACACGAAAACAATGGATCCATAAAAAATCATTCAATTGAGCAACATAGCATCAAACCAAAAGGAATAATTGATCGAATGGAAATATTGACACGATTCCCAGACACAAGTAGTCTGCAGATCGCCGAGGCAATTCTTATAAAGGAAAAATGCCCTTCTCTAAATATCAGAGACAAAGGAGTGACTCGGCACCTTAATATGCTATAATTAAGGAAAGCAAGATATATCTTGATGTCGGATTTTCTATTTACATTATGTTAGAGTTTTGACTTGTTAAGATGTCCATGATCTTTTTCACATATTATTATTGCATCATTGTACATATCTATATCAGAGATTTCCATTTAAATCTCATTGGCAATAATATTGTAATCATTGTAAGCTTGAAAATGGACCGGTCGTTACCGTCCGAAACGTCGCGTAACAATACGAAATACTTTGCTATAAAATGGCATTCTTTTATTATCTTGCGAACAATAGCACCAGAAGAAAAAAGTCAATACAGAAAAACCGAAAGGTCTTTTCACAAATGCATAAAGTTAAGTCGATATCAGCTACAACAATATTTGCAAAGAAAATAACTTATTACCAAAATATACGAACATGAAACTACATGATGAGAACCTGAACAACAAAAAATTTACTGAACAATTTCGGTCGAATTTAGTGGAACACGAAATTCAAAGACAAAGGAAGGAATTAGTATTAATTCAGAAAGAATTGGCTATTTCTCTTATATATATACCGGGTGTTAAAAAAGTAATGCAAAATTTTCATCATAGTCAGCAAACAACTGAATCGAGAACGACTGAATGGAACTGATACCATAGAAAGCTAGCTACCATAGAAATAATGCAAAACTACCAGACTTGCAGCACATTTATGTTTAGAATCGTCCACTTCACGAGTCGCTGCCATAGTTTCAAAATTGATTGTCCAGCATTGAATTGCACTCATCTACTAATGTCACTCCTCGTGTTCAGTCGATCAGCTTTGGGTATTAACTATAGCTCTACGTTAATGGCTGGACGTTTCACAATCAAAGAGAGAATAAATCTGGTGAAAAATTATTATTCATCTGGATGTAATGCATCTGAAGTTGCAAGAGGCTGGTGAGAGCCCTCCCCATGTTTCAACAATAATGAAACTCATTCACAAGTTTGAAGAAAGCGGGTCTGTTGCTGATGAGGGTCGTTCTGGTCGGCCATCTGTATGCAAATCTCAAGAGTTTCAAAGAGTTGTGTTGCAAGAAATTGAACCGAAAACTCCAACGTCAACACGTCGTATTGCACGTCAAATATCCAATACTCGTACTTCAGAATACAATGTATCTCACGTGACTGTTCAATGCCTTGAAAGAATTAGGATATAAGCCGTACATTCCTCGATTATCTCATGCCATCAATGAGGATGATCCAGACAGGCGAATGCAAAGTTGTGAGAATTTTGAAGAAATGTTCAGAGCAAATCCTGCAAGTATTGATAACATCATCTGGTCAGACGAGGCCACCTTTAAATTAAATGGTCATTTGAATCGGCACAACTGCATTTATTGGAATGACACCAACCTGCATCACATTATCGAAAAAGACGTCAATATGCCTGGAGTGACTGTATGGTGTGGTATTTCTTCTGTTGGAATAATCGGTCCCTATTTCTTTGATGGCAGTGTTACCGGACAGTCTTACCTTTACATGCTTACACATTTTTTGATCCCTCGCTTAGCAAACTACGACGATGATGTTATGTTTCAGCAGGACTGTGCTCCCCCGCACTTCGCAATCACTGTGCAAGCTTTCCTTGATGAAAAATTTCCCTGAAGGTGGATTGGTAGGAGGGGACCAATCGAGTGGCCAGCCAGGTCGCCCGATTTGACACCAGCAGATTTTTTCTTGTGGGGTGTTTTAAAAGATAGTCTACTCCCACAACCCAACTTCTCTCGACCAGCTGCGGTTGCTTATTTCTGAACAGTTGCAGACCATTGATGTGACTCTTTGCAGAAAAGTGTGCAGGTCTGTGTGAGACAGAATGGCGAAGTGTGTTCTAAATGACGGAGGACACTTTGAATATCTTTGATCGTCTTCTACGTTCTCACTTCTCATTATGATCTATGAATTGAATAAAACTTTTAACAATTAAATTTTGCGTTACTTTTTTAACACTCGGTATATATATATATTCTTGCATGTTTCATTAAATATAATATCGCAATCAGTCTTGTTAATTTTCAAATAATGATTTTCCATAGTTCTAAAAAGTTTCTTTTCTTCATTTGTTAAAAACTTCAAAATACATTTTGAAAGCCATTTAATTGAAATCATACCGGTACTTCGGACTGTCACGGAGTCCATCTTCAGGGTAATTGAATTTGCTGAATGTACATTGATCATATTAAGGAAAAAGCTAGGAAATATAAACTGTGCATGTACAAAATTGTGAGAAGGATATAGAAAATGGAGTAGAAATGGTTAACATTGGAAGAACATAGAATTGATTAGTATAATTCATGCATAAAATGGAAATATTTTGCTACATTACTAATAAGCGATGGGTCAAACGCTGGTCTTGTTTATTGAGAAGAGGTTGGTTCTCTTTAATGAGCAGAGCCTCGGCGATTCTCAATAAACAAGACCAGCGTTTGACCTATCGCTTATTAGTAATGTAGCAAAATATTTCCATTTTATGCATGAATTATACTAATCATTTCTATGTTCTTCCAATGTTAACCATTTCTATTCCATTTTCTATATCCTTCTCACAATTTTGTACATGCACAGTTTATATTTCCTAGCTTTTTCCTTAATATGATCAATGTACATTCAGCAAATTCAATTACCCTGAAGATGGACTCCGTGACAGTCCGAAGTACCGGTATGATTCCAATTAAATGGCTTTCAAAATGTATTTTGAAGTTTTTAACAAATGAAGAAAAGAAACTTTTTAGAACTATGGAAAATCATTATTTGAAAATTAACAAGACTGATTGCGATATTATATTTAATGAAACATGCAAGAATAACGATTTGCTGCCCATATTCACAAATATATATATATATATATATATATATTATATATATATATATATATATATATATATATATATATATATATATATATATATATATATATATATAATTTTAAATCATCTTTTAAAAGTCACTTTTAAATTTTAAAGTCACTTTTGCAAAAGTGCATCGTTTATCAAGCTACGGTCACAAGTGAAAATGAAACGAAAAGATATATTGGCCAAACAGAAGATGACTTCAAGTCACGATTCAATAATCACAAAAAATCTTTCTCAAATTATCAATATATGAATGAAACAACACTGTCGAAGCACATCTGGTCCCTGAAAGAAAATGATAAATCCTTTACAGTCAAATGGGAAATATTGGAACAATCAAAGAAGCATAAAAGTGGTACACGATTTTGTTCACTATGTCAAGCAGAAAAATATCACACACTAACAAAATACAACAACAACATGCTAAACAAAAGGAATGAAATAATATCAACCTGCAGACATAGGAAAAAGTGCCAACTTTCTTCCATCAAGCAAAAATTCTATGTAGGTCTACCTAAGATATTTTCTACACAACCTTTTTCTACATAACTTGACTTCTATGAATTTCCAGCAGTAAGACTTCTACTAAAGTGACTTTAAAATTCAAAATTCTAACACTTCCTTTGTTAACTCGTATGATGATCGGTTCGCCGTGAAACTAAAAGTACTTACAGTTACGAAAGAAGGTCTTTTCCAAACTTTTTATTATTATTAATAAGCTCTAAACGCAGGATATTGAGCACTCTAGAAATAACCTTAATTCTGATATATATATATATATATATATATATATATATATATATATATATATATATATACAGGGCGCGGGAACGATTTTTTGATTGTGGGGCAAAAAATATTGTTTCTGCTATGACATATGTAAGCAATATACAGTTGCTCTGTTTATGACATTACTTTAGAGTCGTAGTGTAATCTACATAGGTTTCTGTAAGTTTAAATTATGAACGCTAGATACTTTGGGTAAAGTAAGAAGTACATAATAATGTCATGAATTTTATTGATGTAATTCATTGCAATTGATTAGTTGCAAAAACATAGAATATAAAATTGCGATACACCTATATACACAGACGAATTTAACAAAATATGGTAAAATAGTCTAATCAAGTTGACCAAAGACAGCACGTCTCTCCGCAGTACGACTGATAAAATCGCGCATGAGCTTATTACGATCTAAAGACCGCAACAAGTCTCGGTTTGTTGACATGATGGCAAGATGAGTTAGACGCTTTTGCCCGATAGTTGATCGCTG
This sequence comes from Prostheceraeus crozeri, assembly GCA_907163375.1. Taxonomy (NCBI): domain Eukaryota; kingdom Metazoa; phylum Platyhelminthes; order Polycladida; family Euryleptidae; genus Prostheceraeus; species Prostheceraeus crozeri. The sequence continues at coordinate 718,633 of CAJQUW010009803.1, read as the reverse complement.
CCAAGTTTTTAGTCGCCGGAGTGCAGGGAAGGCTCTCTCCGAAGATGCGTTTGAAGATGACTGAGAAAGACACAGAAATAAGAGTCGAATAACCTCTGAAAATAGAGTCTGAACGAGAATGTCTTTCTGACCGATGACCTTAGCAATTTCACGTATGGTCGGTTCAGCCATTTTTTCATTTAGCACCAAATCATTCAACTGTTGAAGCTGAAATTCCAGTCTTGTTTTGTCGAAAACAGGTGGCAGTTGAAGTTGGTTTACATGTATGTTCGGTATTGTTTGGCGCTGCCAAGCAGCTTCGAGAATCGCTTCGATGTTGCATGATATTTTTCGATGTATAGAGTGTCTGTCGTTTCGAGTGTTAAAATCATTATCTTAATTCAGAAAGGTAGTCACTTGTCAGGTCAATAAATGACGAGGATTAACATCATGAACACTATACCATTGCGTTGCGATAAACAGTACGATATTTAAATCCATGAACCGATTTTTAAAGGAAATAAGTTCTTCCTTTTAATCTACGATCGTCTAGCGTTTATTATAGATTTTACTACTTCAATTATTTATTGTGGGGGCAGGATGTATGGCTTGCCCCCAGAGAGGTTTTAGTGTGGGGGCAGCTGCCCCCACTGCCCACATGGTTCCCGCGCCCCTGGGAACCATATATATATATATATATATATATATATATATATATATATATACAGGGTGCGAGAAAAGTCCTTGCGGATTTTTGTCAACTTTATATTTTGCTATTCAATGATCAGATATCATTTCTTCAGTGACCAATATGTGGCAATGCGTTTATGGATAACTCTGTCACTCGACTATTATGCATGCCAAGTCTTCAGATTTAACACAGTGAGCTTTATGCTATTCAATCAACAAAATTTAAATTGATTACTTTCCATACGTTTTGTAAACTCGGCATTTCATTGTGCTATTTTCGATGCTTTAAAAAGCTATGCCACTTGTTTTTCCTGAGCTCCATGGATTTCAAATTTGAACCTAGCTACGAGATTTGATCTCATTTTAATCAAATCAACAAAGTTGTGCTTCAAATAGCTATGCCACTCGTTTTTGCTGAGCTCCATAGATTTCAAATTTAAATCTAACTTCGAGGATCGATCATTAAATGACGGACTAAACCATGGATGATTAACCTTAATAAATGTTATGCCTTGAAAAGCTATGGCACTTATTTTTGCTGACCAGCATAGATTTCACATTTGAATCTTACTACGAGATTTTTAATTTTAATCAATACATTTTATACACTGTGTTTATAAACTCGATACACTGATGGATGTGAGTAATTTGATATTGTGATGGAATTCTCGACAATAGAAAAAGTCTATTCCACATCGTGGGCCATTTCTTTCAACTGTGAAGAAAGTGCTCGTCAATTCAGAGAGAAATTTAACAAGGAACCCCCATCGTCGAGAACAATCTTGTATTGGAAGAACAAACTTCTTGAAACCGGCAGCCTGTCCCACGACCGACCCAGAAGTGTCAGACCCATAACAGCATCTGGAGATGAAAACAGGCAAAAGGTAATTGAAGCTGTCACTGAAAATCCTTCAACTTCAACAAGAGCGATATCGAGGGATGTCGGGATCTCTGATTTCACTGTCCGAAAAGTTCTAAAAGCCGAGCATTATCATCCATACAAGCCGCTATATTCTCAATTTCTTTGTGATGGGGACGAAGACCGCCGCTTACAATTTTGTGAAGAAATGAGGAGAAAATCGAGAGAAGATCCTGCTTTCCTCCGAAAGCTAACATTTTCGGACGAGTGTGTCATGTCGTTGACAGGCAACATCAACAAGCACAATGTGCACTTCTGGACTACGACGAACCCGAATATTAGAATGACCAACCCAGGCAAGACTCCTAGCCTCACCGTGTGGGCCTGTATAGGCTATTCCGGACTTCTTCTCTACGATATCAGTTCAGAAACCATGAATGGAAAGAGATATTCTGATCTTCTGTTGAACCAAGTCGTTCCTTATAACTCTCGTGGCACTGGAAGAACCCTTCTGTTCCAGCAAGACGGAGCGCCTCCCCATTACTCTCTTTCAGCGCGTCAAATTCTAGAGACTCATTTGTCCAATCGCTGGATCGGCAGGAGAGGACCTATTGAATGGCCAGCAAGATCGCCGGACTTGACACCCTGCGACTTTTGGTTCTGGAGTCACCTGCGGCAATTGGTTTATCCTCCAGGTTTTATTTACAGGAACATTCAGGACTTGCGGGAAGAGATTGAGCGACAAATGAACAACATTGCTCTCTCTTACTACCGTGATTCGTTGAGGAATTTTCAGAAACGTTTTCTGAAGTGCATTGAGCATGACGGTGAGCTATTTGAAGAATAAAAATGTCAATGAGTACATGGAATGTTTAGTTTTTATTTCTAGATGGGTTTGTTCAAAGAAAAATGAAAATAAAGTAAAACAATTGACCATACAATAACTAAATATAAAGTTATCAAAAATCCGCAAAGACTTTTCTCGCACCCTGTATATATATATATATATACCTATATATATACAACAAATATTGAAAGGGAAACACAGCAATTGGAATTATATATAATAAAATAATGAATGAAAACACTTCAAACTATTAATTCGCAGGGGCGCTTTCTGGAATATATTTCCTTCTTCAGGTGCATAACAAATAGTGACATGTTGGAAAAATTTGAATTACAATGTACATGCATGCATAGAAAATTGACAACGAAGAAATATGTATTCAGAAGTATATCATTGAAATTCTGTAATCGTGGAATAAGAATCAATAGATATATAAAAAAGTAAAATGTAGATATACAATACAGCTTATGTACAATTGAGAGTAGGATGGAAAATATTTATAAAGTATTTTTCTTTGTTCTTACGTGTATTTATATCATCATCAAAAATTTTATAAAAGGGAAATATATAAAAACGGGATTTACCACAAGATTCAATATGCTCACTTAGATGTATTTGTCTGTATATTGGATGACTTATTTGTTGCTTGTGTACCCTCACTCTAGCACGGATCGTATTTCCTGTTTCGCCGATATAATATTCACCACAACCACTACAACTAATTACATAAATTACATTTCTTGTTTCACATGACATGTTACTTTTCACTTTAAAAATCTTTCCCTTAAAATCAAATGAATCACCAGTCATAATATATTCGCAGGTTCCGCATCTCAAATTGCTGCACTTTCTTACACAGAATTGTTCATTAGACTCAAATTTAGATTTACAGATTATTGCTTTAATATTTTTAGGTTGACGTTTACTTACAATGAATTGTTTTTGTTCAAAAATACTTTTAGTTTGAGGATCATCAAGAAGTAAAGAATTTATATGATTAACAATAGGAATAATATTTACATTGTTTGGATTATGAGCATGAGCAAAAGCAATAGTATTGAATTCATCGGTATTATTCTTATTTTTGTTTTGTTGCTCTAGCAGAAAAGCACGACTCACAGATAAAGATCTTTTTATACCATCTTCATATATATATATATATATATATATATATATATATATATATATATATAATACAAAAACAGAGTAATAAAAATGGAAATAATATAAATAGTAGAAAACTCAGGAAAAAAGTCATTAACTTAATTTCCAACCGGTTTCACCTGTCGATGCAGGCTATTCATGGAAAATGAATGTATTTGAAATCAATAGCACATAATATAAAATAATACATAGAAATAAACTTAAGGTGATCGTTCATTCAATGTGGGATGAAGGAGCTTGATCATAGCTTTTTCTTTTAGTTCGCGCTCTATTCGAGTGGCGCCTGGATGTAATTGGTAGATGGGAGCAGCCTCAAACATGGGATTCATGCCGTTCGCACAAACAGCTATATGCCTGCTAACCTCTAAAATTCTGTAGTTAGCATGAAAAATATGTTGTCTATGGACAGTCAGTCTGTTTCTAAATAAATCGCCAGTCTGCCCCACATAAAACTCATTGCAAGATCTACATCTCAAAATATAAATGACATTTTTGGACAAACAATTCAAGTTCTTCTTGATAGAAAAAGTCCTGGTATAATTGCCACACTTTAAGTTGATAGATGTACCCGTGATCAAAAAATCGCAACAACCACAGCGTGGGTCCCCACATCTAGAGACGCCTAGATGCCTAAATATCCATAGACAACATATTTTTCATGCTAACTACAGAATTTTAGAGGTTAGCAGGCATATAGCTGTTTGTGCGAACGGCATGAATCCCATGTTTGAGGCTGCTCCCATCTACCAATTACATCCAGGCGCCACTCGAATAGAGCGCGAACTAAAAGAAAAAGCTATGATCAAGCTCCTTCATCCCACATTGAATGAACGATCACCTTAAGTTTATTTCTATGTATTATTTTATATTATGTGCTATTGATTTCAAATACATTCATTTTCCATGAATAGCCTGCATCAACAGGTGAAACCGGTTGGAAATTAAGTTAATGACTTTTTCCTGAGTTTTCTACTATTTATATATATATATATATATATATATATATATATATATATATATATGCAGATAACTTTGTTTCCAGTTGTGATGACATGTGGAAGTTCATGCATCCTCCAAATCGTGCTTATCATATTAATATTCTTAATGATGTTCCACAGCAGTTGATTTACACCATTTCATCAGTCCAAGAAAACATAAAGAATATAACAAAGAATGCTAAACTTCCTTTCTCAAATCATTACAACTGTATCAAAGAAATAAAATCTTTCGAATCAATAACAATTCTACCTTCTGATAAAACCAAAAAACTCATTGCTATGGATAATTCTCATTATAGCGCTTTAGCTACTCCACATTTGCAAAATTATTGTTCAGTTCCGCCACTTCTTCCTGGCACAGTCCAACAAAATTTCAACAAGAGTCTCACTTCAATAGCAAATAGGCAAAACCAACCTCTGAAAAATCAACTTTTGCAACTAAAATGTTGTGACCCTTTACCGAGTCGATTAACTTTACTGCCCAAAGATCATAAGAATCCTTTACAAGGTAGACCTCTTATTTCTGCTACTGACACTCCGGGTACTTCTTTGTCAAAATATCTTGCTGATAGACTTCTGCCGTTCTTATCACTCATCTCCACACACTTACAAGACACTTTCTCGTTTATTTCTTCTATTACTGAATTATCTGTTGATTCTAGTCAGATGTTCTTCGGTTCTCTTGACGTTGTTAATCTGTATGGTTCCATTCCATTGACAGGATCAAAAAATGTGTTCTCTGTAGTTTGTAGGTACTTTAATCAACACAAAGCTATAACAAAATTACATTCACTTCCTACAAACGATTTTCAACAATTACTTGAGTTAGCTATTACTTCTGATCTCATTTTCTTTAATGATTGTTACTATAGACAAGTTTCCGGCTTAGCTATGGGCAACAACCTTTCCCCGCTTCTTGCTATAATTTATATGTTTGATATTGAATCTATCATCTTTGAAAAATTTCCTGGAAAGTTTAAATTTTGGAAGAGATACATTGATGATGTATTTGTAGTTTCCGTCTTTCCATTAAATGAACTTCTTTTAAGTGTTAATACCATAAATGACAATATTACTTTTACATTTGAAGAGCCCCATAATTCGCAAATCTCTTTCTTAGATACAACTGTCACATTAGAACAATCTAACTTTTGTACGAAATTCTTTTCAAAACCCTTGCATAGTGGTCATATGCTACCATGGGACAGCCATGTACCCTTGTCTAGAAAAGTCAACCTTCTTAAATCTGAGAATCTTAGAGCTCATCGAAATTGTTCACGTTTCATCAATCTTTTGGATGCTATAACTTTTATCAAAAACAGATTTCGAAATAACGGGTATCCTGATTCAATCATCGATAAGTATGTCAACATTGAGAAACCTAAGGTGAAACAACAACGAAATGATAGAAATAAAATCTTCCTTAGAATTCCATTCATAAACGAAATTCAAGCTAGAAAAATTCGAGATGAATTGAGAAAAATAACTGTAGCCAAAATCATACCATCTTTTGTAACACCCAAACCGTTGACGAGACAATTAAGAACGACATATAATTTCCCGTGTCATAACAACTGCTATTGTAACAACGAGAATATCTGCTTTATGAAAAATACGGTTTATCAAATAAAATGCAACATTTGTAATGAATCATATATTGGCGAATCTCAATGTACTATAAGAAGAAGAATACATCAACATCTTACTATGAAAGAAAGCAATGTGTATAAACATTTTAAAAGTAAGCACACCTCCATCTGTTTAACATCTGATAAGCTCAAAATATTAGTGCTCCAACACAATTTTTCCAACAGCTATGAACGAAAGACAACAGAGAAATATTACATCAAAGTGAATTCACCAGCTATGAATGTAATGCTCAATCAAAATCCATAGATATATAAACTTCTTTTCAAATTTTGTATGTTAATGTGTTGATAGAATTTTTTTTACCATCAGACTTGTAAAAGAGACAGTCGAAATATTGTCATAATAAGATCTTATGTATTGGCCTTGTCTTTCTTTTCATTTATATATATATATATATATATATATATATATATATATATATATATATATATATATATATATATATATATATATATATATGACATAAAATGGCATAAAATTTTAGAAACCATTTGTCTGAGAGATGCTCAGAATTGCATGAAGGAAAGAGATAGTTCATTTCCATTATTGTTAGATTTGTGAACTTTAATTTGATTTTGTCTAATTTCTTCATTATATTTACAGAGTGTATTATTGTGCTTTTATGGTGTAAATTTTTACTTTTATGTCCTCTCCGCGTACTCAATCTTCGTATTCAACTGTCCTTGAACGACTTATCCCAGTCATCATTTCTCACCGCCGATCTGCAATCTCTTCCTTCGCTTCCCACCAACCGCGTTATCGTACATTACGCAATGTGCCTATTACCAACTTCAAAAAAATCCTCATTTTCACGTCGACCTCCAAATGTATTAATAACTAATATTCGATCCATGGTCAACAAAGTCGATGAAAGATCTATCAAACTTTCCGAATTTACGCCAGATATCGCTGTCTTGTGTGAATCTTGGCTCGATGACTCGATTCCTGACATTGCACTTGCTTGCAGAGATTATCGCATCATCCGAAAAGACCGCAATCGAGCTGGGGGTGGTATACTGTGTTATGTGCGAGAATTTCTCAATTCGACAGTGCTGTCCTCTTTCGATGTACCTTCACTGGGATCTTGCAATTCAGAGATTCTTCCATTTGTGCTGCCTAATTTATTATTCATAGCGATATGTCATCCATTTTGGAATAACCCGTCTGAGCACGAAGCTGCCATATCTTGCATCGTTGACATAATTGACTTCACATTTTCATCTATTCTTGACTCCTCTGACGTAAGAATCGTGATCGCTGGGGATATTAATGATCTGCGCCACTATACTGATGAAATTAGTCAAGTCACTGGCGCCAAGGCGCTTGTGGATTTCAAAACAAGAGGCGATAACACCCTTGACCAAATTTTTACAAATATTGTGAGTGAGAACCCTCCTCAATGTTATAGTCCATTGGGCAATTCAGATCATGTGGTTGTTGTTTGGTCCAATTCCCAATTGACGCCGGTTATCTCAAAGAAGAGTATTCGAAAAGTGACTAATTACAATAAGGCTTTCTTCTGTGAACAAATTCAAAAGTATGACTGGTTGAGTCTGGTTCGGTCAGAATCGGATATTAACTCGACGATGACTCTTTTCCAGAGCTGTATGTACGCGTTATTTGATTGGTGCTTCCCCAAACGAATTATTTGCATAAGATCAACGGATCCTCCTTGGATGAGAGGCTCATTGAAACTGCTGATCAACAACCGAGACAGAGCACACAAAGAAGGGAAAATGCAGAAATATGCGAGACTTAAGGCCGAAGTAAACAAACATTGCGCTTTCTTAAAGCAGAACTACATTCAATCAACTATTTCAGCTGGTAATTCCAAAGAAATGTGGAATGCTATTAAGTACGTCAATACAATGTGGGCATATATTTCTTAAATATATATATATATATATTCTTTGTTTCTATTGATTTCGGTTTTCATCAGTTCTGTTCTGTTCTGAAAGATTTTGTCATTTCTTCATCTTCAAGTTGTTTCTTGTGCAACTTATTTTTGGTGTACTTTGGTAAGTTACACAAGAAAGAACTAGAAGATGAAGAAATGAAATGACAAAATCTTTCAGAACAGAACTAATAAAAACCGAAATCAATAAAAACAAAGAAAATTTATCAGCAATGAGAAAGGAACTAGCCAAATGCCTAGTAGATCACAACAATTGGTAAAATTATGGTATTAATTCAATTCAATTTGAAGTCAAATTTACAACAAATTTACATCTGTTCACGAGTCAAGGTCATCAAGCATGGTTCCACTGTACGTCATCGATAATGATGTTATAAGTTCAGAAGAAGAACATGTGATCTATTCCGTTCATTTGATAATAGATTGTTGTTTTCCTTTATCATTATGGATTCAAGAATTAGTGGCTGTCTGAAACGACCAACAATAGTGAAATTCTCAACCTTAGGGCTATGATCGTGCATAGATATCTCTGTAGCGGTGGGATATCCACGCAAATGCTCATTGATACGAGTATTGAAATGTCTCTTAGTGGCACCGACGTACCGCATGGAAGAACGGTCACAACTGTATTGATAAGTGATATTCGATTTAACGCAACAAGGGACAGGATCTTTGTTATGAAAGAAATCCTTCAATTTAAAAGTTTTATATGCAACTTTTATTTCAGAATTTTGAAGGCAACGGTTCTATTTTTCAATTTTAGACTGTAGCTCTTTTGAGCCTTCTTGAATGAACGGAATGGACCGATAGACTTTAGTTTTATCCTCTTTTCAGATTCGCATGCATTTCGAACACCCTGTTCAACTTTCTTCTTGATGCGATCAATCAGATCGTCCGTAAAACCATTCAATTTGAAGATGCTACGAATACGAGAAGCAGCCTTTTCATACAAATGGCTATCTGAGCATATTCTGAAGGCTCTATAAAACAAAGAGCGAATGGCTGCAGTTTTATAACTGATTTGTGCATATGCAACAGAAGGAGTATAGACTCCCGTGTTAGTGTCTTTTAAATGAAAGTCAATTTCAAATTTGCTATTCTTGAGAGTGAGTTTAGTATCAATAAAAGTAAGAGACTTTTCGACACTTTCTTTGCAAGTGAACTGAATGTTTTGATCCAAATCATTTAGAAAATTCAAAAAACCTTTAGCCTCTTGGTCAATTTGAAAGATCAAGAAGCAATCATCGACATAGCGACGATAGTAGATTGGCAACTTGCCGTCGTACTTACTAAAATTGCTCTCAATTATATCGAGGGCAAAAGCAGCCATTGTGGGCTCCAAAAGAGACCCCATGGCCATCCCTTCAAATTGAATATTCGTGCATGCAAGCTCCATAAGAGACTTGAAGGCTGTTTCATTTACTGGAAATTTGGAAAAGTCGATCAATGAGGAAATATGGTCGATTGTCTTCCTAACGGGGGGGGGTTATTTACTAACATTCCCGTGAGAAAGACAATCGACCATATTTCCTCATTGATCGACTTTTCCAAATTTCCAGTAAATGAAACAGCCTTCAAGTCTCTTATGGAGCTTGCATGCACAAATATTCTTTTTAGCTTTAATAATGATTTGTATTATCAATTTGAAGGGATGGCCATGGGGTCTCCTTTGGGGCCCACAATGTCTGCTTTTGCCCTCGATATAATTGAGAGCAATTTTAGTAAGTACGACGGCAAGTTGCCAATCTACTATCGTCGCTATGTCGATGATTGCTTCTTGATCTTTCAAATTGACCAAGAGGCTAAAGGTTTTTTGAATTTTCTAAATGATTTGGATCAAAACATTCAGTTCACTTGCGAAGAAAGTTATTGACAGTTGTGACCGCTCTTCCATGCGGTACGTCGGTGCCACTAAGAGACATTTCAATACTCGTATCAATGAGCATTTGCGTGGATATCCCACCGCTACAGAGATATCTATGCACGATCATAGCCCTAAGGTTGAGAATTTCACTATTGTTGGTCGTTTCAGACAGCCACTAATTCTTGAATCCATAATGATAAAGGAAAACAATAATCTATTATCAAATGAACGGAATAGATCACATGTTCTTCTTCTGAACATACAACATCATTATCGATGACGTACAGTGGAACCATGCTTGATGACATTGACTCGTGAACAGATGTAAATTTGTTGTATATAATGTGAATTTTATGCAATTTTATAACTTTGTGACCGCTGAGGATGATTCAATAGATGAATCGAAACTAGTCCGGAACCAGTGTTTTTTATCTTTCACATATCAATGAAGAGTGTTCCTGCTGCCACATCCATAGTATGCTCCAGACCTGGCAAAGCCCGGTTCCTTACGTCTAACCGTCTCTCCTATAACTTGATATCATCATTCATCAATTGTTAAATAAATGTACTTTTCGTTGTGTTAGGTGACTGAATATTATTATGGTTATTTTCCGGAGCTGGAAATACAGCCTAAAGTCGTGTTGGTGTTGTTGCTGCATCAATTGTTGTTGGCTGATCAGATTGATCAGTTGTATCAGCAGGATTATCATGTTGAGTGCTAGACCTTGCTGTTGTATTGCCATGTTGAACACTTGCACTAACTGTAGGATTCTCATGTTGTACACCAATGCCTGTTGACTGTGGAGTTTTCTGCATTCTTTGATGACTAGCTTCATTCGTAGGGGGTGAAGAATATAAATTCGCATTTAGGAAAGTTTGACAGTGGTCTGTATAGGCATCGTGCATTTGCGGCTGTACATCATCCTCTGCTGCATTCTATAGAAACATATTCTCCACAGAAAGAGCAACAGCCTCACACAATGGATTGTTCAGCCATCATACGCGCTGCTTGAGTCAAAGCATCCATCACTTCACACTGAGCATCAACTTCAATCGGTTGTGGCTCGATAGACTGATAGGTTTGAACTTGAATATCTACAATGATCAATGGTGATAGGTGATTGCTCGGGTAAATCAGTAGGTGTTAGTGTTAGTCCAAAAATGGCAGCTGGGATTGGTGGAATTTCTCCCATTTCCGCATAATCATAAGTGTCGACATCATGACCGCGTCGTGAAGTAGAAAGCCTGTCTCGGAACATGCACACCAGGAGCTCCAGTTGGTGCATGCAATAATGGAAGAAAATTTGCTTTGGCACTCCCTAGACCTCTTATCAAATAATTCTCTCTGTTTCTCCCCTTCTTCTGGTGACATCTGTTTTTTCTATTCTGCAAATGTGGAACATTTATCCATTTGTACCTTGGCGTGTTTATACGATGCTGTCACGTCATTCGCTAAACTAATGTAGTCAATTGTTGCGGAATTTGCTTTGTTTTTGTTTACAGTGTTTTTGGCATTTGTAATTGTACCATATTTAAATCTCATATGCTCTGACAATTGGTGGAAAATCTGTTGGAAAAATTTCCTTGCAAAAGATACATCTTGAATATTTCAGCTTGCGTCGTGCATTCTTAAGAACAGACTCTGACGTACCACCACGAACCAACGTTGCTAGTCAAACGCTATGTACCCGAAAATATTGATTGACCATCAACGCATACGGACGTAGATAATTGTATGATTATCCATCTTTACCTCTCACCACCGCCTTCACAACATTCCGATATAAACTGTGAAGCCACCTACTTATCCAACATATTTACATCAATAAATCCAATTCTGAAAGCAATCGAGAGATACCTCTCCCAAATATTCCAGCAAGCAAAGCTGATTCAAATCTCTGCGCGTCACCACATAATTAACTTTTTGAAGACTTATTCGAATGTGAAGTTGCAATAATTCTAGATCTCCGCTCTTTCATCGCGTCCACGAAATAGAATATCGCCATAAAATATCTTAAGCATCTCATAAAGATAGATCTGTGAATTCCTGTGTAGTCTTCCTCCTTTATCACTCATGTCACATCCAACAATGTTCATTCACCTGTTAATAATTTATTCATTCAGTACATACTCGTGCATTATCAATGAATCCATCATCATCCGTCCAAGGTTCCAGATCTGGTGCAGAAGACGTCAGTAAATATGCAATCATTGCACACATGAGAATCCATCATAAGGTACTCAATTTATAAATAGACCTGAGTCATTTCTATCATTCTAAAATCTGGAATGGGTTCTGGATTTGTGTATGTGTAGTATTTCATAGTGTAGTCCTTTCCTCACCACGAATAGGTCATGGAGGAACACATATTTCTTTCAGTTTAGGGCAAATCTCAAATTTTAAGATCATGAACTATCTCACTTCTTGTTTTACTTAATGACGACGGCGACGACCATACCCTCACACTACAGCTTTCATCTTCAGCAATTTCCATCGCGCTTCACCCTTTTGACGTCTTGAACCACGGTATAACCTCAGCTTCACAAATGTTCTTCCTCGACAATGTCACCTCCACAAATAAATTTCTTACAGCATCAATCACCACAAAATTCATCGCATCCTCCTCCTCATCAGTCACCATCTCCACCACCATTTTGCTGAAATCTGCATCATCCAAGTCATACCCATCAATTACATCATCCATCCGCACCGACATTCGCTCAAAATCAGCATGCGTATTTCCTCAGTTATGATTTTGGAGAGCTCACTAGAAGTTGGAGAATAATGTTTAATCCACTTCATTCATAGCCCTCATAACTGTCTACTTATCGTCTCAAGATTTATAGTCTTCAGGTGGTACCTCATACACATCGTCACCACCAATGTCAATCAGTGAATGTGGAGAGGTGGGGGACGATCCTTGGGGTGGGGGTCCTCTGGTGCCTCGCGCAATACATCGCTCCATTAAACTGCTAACCAAATCAATCCGTTCAGACTCCTCCATCGTCGAAAAACGATTCAATATAATTTTGCGGAAGTCATCTTCCTGCATCTCACATTTCGTATGACCTGATATCCTTGAAAATGATCAGCCCACCTCATCTAGGTCCTTGCAAATCCTCTTCCTACTATCCTTATTTATCGTCCGCACTCATTCTTCGCCCACGCGGTCCTCCCGACGACCATAACCACGTCAGTAGCTAGACACTTTTTCGAGCCCACTTCAATGGCAACGAAATACTGTCCAGTAATTGATTTTTTACACTAATGGCAAGACATGTCATGGTGATGGCAGGGGTTAAAACTAGAAAGGAGCCGATCCTCCTCTTCTGAATTATTGTTTCCTATTGTTTGGCACGCTTTTGATGAATTGCTAGGAAAAGTCGTGCTACTTTCGTGCTTGACATGCTACTTTTGTGGTTCAGATTTCGTCCTAACGTTCGTGTCGCATTAGAGGAGTTTCGTCGAGTTCATGTTTCGGCTGGAATTTTTTGCGTTGTGTTGAATGTAAATTTCCGACGACTGCAGACAGCTAATTTGCATGCATAGATGCCTTGAGAAGGAGCCAAGCAGAGTAAAATTCGATCTCAAACTTATTTGGAAATCAGGCTGACTTTCATTTTACATTACATAGTACATACATATATAGCATTTGCCTCTCAGCTCTTTAATTCGAATAGACTCACCTTCGCCACTTGGATTTTGTTTACCCATTCCGCTAGCTTTTTCGGGTTTCCACTGATCACTGTGATTGTTCGAAGATAACCAAAGTCATCCAAAATGTACAACAGATATTGTTGAGCTAAAATAGAGAATGAAAAATAGGAATTACTGTAATATTTATTCATAGATTGACATAGATATTTCAGGGCGTGTAAAAGTTCAAAAATTGACAACCAGTCTACATGTACAAACCACAAGCAGAGGTCTGATAAGACCAAATTGAGCCTATGATTTACCTATTTATATTTTAACATTTTTGTCTGGATTTTCCCACTAAAAGTTCATTCCCATTGTGTTTCATACCTAACTTTTCCTCATCAAAGATATGCGTGATTTTATAGTCATAGACATATTAGGCAAGGTAATCGACAGCGAATTGCACTTTCACCCCCACATTGTGTTGAAACTGAAACACTTTCAGAGTGGGTTCATCTTGTAGAGAAAAAATCACTAGGAAAATATCGCGTTGATCCCGCCGATTTCTGTTTAAGAACCAAAATTACTATTTATACTAAAAATTCCTTCGAATTTAACTAGTATTCGCACCGGCGATGACAATATTTGAAATACAACCAGGAAATTCAAAGTAGTCGCTCAAGATACACATTATTGAGGCCTCATACAAGTTGCAACGGTTGAAAAATCAGTGGTAAGCATATTCAAGGAATTCAGTTGATATGTCTCATAGTAATCTGGGGTTGTGAAGGAGTCTCATCATTGTTTGTATAATTAAAACTAATAATTAAATCCAAATTGATGACTGTACTCGGTATATAAATTCAAATGATGCATTGGAAAGCAAATATCCTTGGTAACTGAATGCTGGCCTTTATCAGTTTCCCCTGCATTATTACGCTATATTTTCAGTAGCATAGGTGCCTAATCTGTTTTTGACCAAGAAATACCGTTATTTTGATTGATCTTTCGTACTTATCGCCTCATAAATCTCCGATCCACTTCACGTATTTTTATGTAGGCTATGTGGCATTGGTGCCGTTTCCTTAATAATCTGTTTATTCTGTGCTATATGACGACCGACGCATAATACACAATGGTTATGACAGACTCAATGTACAAAAGGCCTCAAACAATTTGAAGTTGAAGCATATGATAATAGGAAATGCAAAGAGGATGCTCAGAACACATCATGTGTCCCTGACAATTTAAGACATTTCGCAATTAAAGAAGAAGTGACTAACCTTGACCAGGTTCTCATAGAAATGAAAACATATTATCAACAATGTGTAGAAGCACTCAATGACGTCATTTCTCAGACTGACACACCAAAGTTATTCAGGAATGTTAGGAACAGACTTCAGACATTGTCGGCAAATATTAATTGAGATTGCAAGCATTGCAGAAAATCTTAAGAGTCCAGGTGTCAAAAAGTGAAGCTCAGAATGAGAAATCTGACGCATCTCTAACAGAAGACATAGCCAAGTATAAGGAGGCATACGCAGATATTCGACATAAAGAAACAACAGTAGCAGAGGAAAAGAGACACGGTGCCCAGCACACTTTAGTAGTAAATCACTGGCATATTGCTAATGGGTGGCGGAAAGTAGCAGATGTGGAAATTTGCTTTAAATGATATTTCAATGACCAATGTCAGTATCTAGCTTCGTAAATTGCTTATCGTAAGGTTGCATGAATCAAAAGAATGCATCTTAAAATTGGCGGGTAGTAGGACGAACCTGACGAGTGCTGCCAGTTTATTCAAAACCACAAACCGGTCCTGGCCGAGAGCTAGCCGGACATAATTGTTCACCAATCGCTAGCTAATGCATATTAACTGGAGGAAACTGGGCGCTACTTGCCAGCTTCAGCGAGCTGACAGCCAGTGGGAAGTCGCCAAACAAATGCTAACGGATGCCTTGCGGGAAAATGGCGCTAATGCATCATCTATATCGTAGTAGTATTTTGATGTGAGTAGCCGCGACCGAGGAGTCTTGGCGGGCCTCGCGCTCTATTCCCCGATCCTATCCCACCTTGAGAAGAACGATAGTTTTGCGCCAGATCGCGATTTCGTAGTTTATACTTTTTCAATGGCGTCACAAGATGTAATGAAGACACAAAGCTGAGGCATGCATTAGGTATACAACGATATCGATCAAAACAGTGGACACTGTCCTGGCATGTTCAGGGTGTCACAGAAAGAGGTCAAAATTTCGATATCTATTATCTCTTTTGTTCATCATAGAATGAACGATCAACAATAAAACTTCTGATGACAAGAATAATAATGAAAATAATACTGATGAATATACTTTCACAGCTTCATGAAATCATAAAATTTGAAAAAGTAAAAGATGCCAATAAAAACATACATCACAAGCGGTAATTATCGTAAAAGGGTTGCTAAATTACGATCAGTCGAATAAGACACACGCATTTGAGCTACGGATGGAATGGAGTCAAGGTGTCTGCGTACAGCCGAATTCAAACGATCAGTACAATTCGATTTAATGCTAACCAGATTAAGGAAGCGGCCTGGATCTCCTCGGTTTCTGTTAAAGCCTGTAGGGTTAAGAGTCCTTAGTCTTTTAATCCAGGTCGATTCCTTCAAGCGTCTGGTAGAGTCAGAAAAGATCGATCGACTACACAAAAACGCAAATTATCAATACTGCATGACGAGGTAGTAAAGTGATCGGTCAATGGAGAGTTTGAATTGTTACTTCTTATATCCCTAACATGCTCACTTATACGAATTTGAACAGGACGACTAGTTTGCCCAACATACATCCTCGAGCAAACTGCACAAGAGATAACATAAATGCAATTAGATGTCGCACAAGAAAAATTGAAAAGTATGGGGAAAACACGACCATTAGAGTGGCAATTGATAAATGTACATTCATTCGCATATAAACAAGCCTGACATCTTACACCATTACACTTATGAAATCCAGGTGACCAAGAGGGCTGGAGATCTGTTAGCTTGCACATGCGGCTAAGAGAGCTTCGGATATCTGAACGAGTGACCCCTTGTGACCGCCACGCTGGGAAAACTCTAGAACAAATTGAATCAAAGTCATCGTGAGTAGAAGATCTGGTAGCACAACGCAGAACATGTGAGAACATTACTCCACGATAGACATGTGGCGGATGGTGAGAAGACCTGGGTAGCATAACATGGCAGTCAGTTGGCTTGTTTGCGATACGTTAGCCGAAACAGTCATCATTTGCACGGTAAATTTCCAAATCCAAAAATGTTACACTGTCAGTACTTAAAGTAAGATCAACCTGTATACAGGGATCATATGCATTGATGAATGACAGAAATGCACTCAGATGCTCCTCGCCATGATCCCATACGAAAAAGACATCATCTTGGAAGCGTCTCCAAATCCTTGGGCTGAACGAGAATCCCGAGAGCACATACGATTCCCATTCCCCGAGATAGAGGCTTGCGAAGCTTCCGCCAAAACATTTCCCCATCGCTACTCCAGAAACTTGCAGAAAAGTAGTATCGTTGAAAACAAAGTCATTAGATGCAAGACATAGCCTGAGTAATTGCAAAATATCTGCATCCGGCCTCTGACTGTCAGGAGAGGTTGCAAAGGCACGTTCAACCCGCCGGTTTCCTTCATTTATGGGAACGTTTGTGTATAACGCACAGACGTCCATAGTGCATAGAAGGGAACCCGAGTTAATCGTTGAAGATCGTAAGATACCAATCAGATGTTGTGAATCCATTAGATAACTAGGAAGGGAGGAGACCAAAGATTGAAGATGATAATCCACTAATCGGGCTATATCACTGGTGTCTGTCTGCACATCGGCGACAATAGGTCTTCCAGGAGGAGTAAGGGGGTTGATCCACTCCTTCTTGTGAACTTTGGGCAGAACATGAAAGCGCCGAGATCTCAGGTTCAGTGGAGGTAGTAAGAACCTGTATTCCTTCCTGTTGATGGGCGAAGAGTCCAAAAGCCGCAAAAGCACATTTTCAACCTCACTCGCAGTGTCATTTGTGAACATGGAGGGTAAGGATTGATAAAAGTTCGTGTCACCCAGTTGACGAAGGCATTCGGCGGAATAATGAGACGCATCCATAACCACCCATCTACCTCCCTTATCTGCAGGTCTGACGGTGACCTCAGGACTGTGCATCAAGGAACTCAATTCTCTAGATTCACCGGGCGAAATGTTAGATTGCACTGCGTAGCACTCATGTTCTGCAAAGAGAATCGATCTTCCCGTGCTCAGAATTCGCTGCGAAGCGCGACGAACCGATGGAGGTACAGCACCCAATGGAGGCCGAATACTTGAAGAAGCAAAGCCAAAACATCGAAACAAACATATCGAAACAAACATTCTTTTGAAGTCGCTGTTTCGTTGGTAAATTGGAACCTAATTCACCGATTTGACAATTTGGATTTTGCGATGATGGTTTTTCAGAACATCTTACGGTTCCTATTCGATAGCTTTTTCGCTTGAACTACTGTTCAGTTCCGCAATAATGAACCCTCATGGATGGAACTAGACTTAAGATATTGCTTAACGAAAGAGATGGGGCATACAGCAAAAAACATCTCAAAAAGTTTTATCACTTATGCAACTTGGTCATTCAAAGAACATCCTACCTCAAAAGGTCTTACCTTCGCGAGCAACATCATTTGGTGATTCAAGAGAATCTTGGAAACGGATCCGAAAGATTTCCAGAATTAGAAAATCTACCTGTGTCCCCGTTGACATATCAGCTGACGTTTTAAACTTATTTTTTTTATCGTCTTTCGTCAGCGAAAACTTGTCTTCAAATAATAGGGAATGTGTCGACTATGATTCCTTGCCTGATTTTCCTGTGTCGGTAATGAATTATCAAATTGAAGTCACAACATCCTCAAATTCTTGGATGAGAAGTCAGACAAGTTGTAGCCATCGATTATTCAAAGGCATTTAACCGGTTGCCTTAGATGATGCTATCGTTTCATCCCTTGCAAACTTGGCTGTACCGATTCAAGGAATTCCCATTATCAGAAATTATCTTAATAGTCGGCGACAACGTGTGCGAGTGTCAGACTCGGATGTCTCCAACTGAACTGTGGCATCAAGTGGTGTGTCTCAGGGCACTGTGTTTGCACCTATTCTTTTTGCAGCCATGATTGATTCTCTAAAACCAAAATTTGATAATTCTAAATACTTTAAATATGCGGATGATGCCACTATTTTACATTTCTTGCGTCAAAACTGTGACGACAACTTACAGAATGAGGTTTTGCTTGTTGAAAGGTGGTCGAATGATATTGGCTTATTGATCAATTACAGTAAATGTGCTGTTATGAATTGTATAACTAAAAAGTCGATTTCACTTTTATCAATTTCTTGCTGTAGAAATACACAATCTATTTCTAATGTAGCATCTATGAAGTTGTTGGGTATTACTTTGTCTGAAGACTTATGTTGGAAATAGCATATTTCAATAATTATTCAGAAATGTTACCGACGAATGTATATTCTCCGTAATTTAAAACTATGTGACTGTCCACCAAAGATAATTTTTGAATGCAACGTTTCCTTTATTCGTTCGGTCCTCACTTGTGGTTTTCCCACCTTCTGCAACCCCCTAAATATTTGTTTGAAAAACTTTTACGTGTCGAGAAACTAGCAGCAAGATTTTTTGCAATTATGATTTCTCTGATTTGACATTTGTTACCGAGATCTTGTGTAGACGGTTGTTTACTACAATTGCTAGTGATAGTAACCATTCTTTGAATATCATGTTTGATGAGAGAAAACCCACTCTGCGAAATCCTCTGTGTATTACAGCACCGCGAGTCAAACATGTTCGATTTAGTAACTCATTTATCCGCTTTGGAAGGTAAAGTTGTACAACTCACTTTTATTATGCACTTGCACCTCGTTATATTTTTTCATTATTTGTCTATGTTTTGAACATACCTCTGTTAATGCGTTCACCGCACACTGTGAGCCATCAATAAAGTCTTATCTTATGGTGGAACGTGTGCTCCAGCGCCGGCAGCACAAGGGTGAACGCTGGGTTTTGGTCAAATGGCTGGGCTATCCGTCCTCAATGAACAGTTGGCTGCGGCAGCGCGACCTAGTGGCAGTAAAGCAGTGGACCTAAGCAAAGGGGGCCTACTCACACCGGAGAAGAAGAAGAATAAACAGCCCCTAGCAATGAATAGAACGGCAGCGTTCTACTCACAGCGATCCTATGTGGGCACCGGTGCCTTCCGTGTGTTTTCTGGCTGGCGCCGAATGCGCGGCGGTGGCATACTCGGTTCAATTGGTAGAATGGCCATATCCATCTTGAGAAAAGTTGGTAGTCAGGCTTTCGGCTTGGTCACGGAGTGTTGTGGCCAGAAGACAAAGTATACGAGAGGTGGAGAAACGACAGGGCTAGAAGCGCCTCCGTCAACTTGGTAGCAACGTGCTCTGCACTATGGCCGATGACGCCGGGCCCTCTCTACGCAAACGGAGGAATCCTCCTAGAGTGGCAAAGTCTCAGCGAAGCAAGAGACGAAACTAGGACATTTTCGAGATGGAGATGAAAAATTCGGCTCTACATCTTTGAAGAGCAGCCTGTCCAGACAGACATCATCGCCACACGGAATCAAGAATATGTCCCCATCTCCAATATTGAGGATAGTGGGCCAATTGAATTCCATGTGCTCTCTTCCAAGATGTCACATTGACGCTGGGCGAAGTGCATGTGGAAGGCGGGCAACAATGTTACCCTTACCTCGGTCACTTCCCCACTATTATGCAGATGCATCCGGCGGCCCAGGATACCCACATGCTCCCATTGGGTTGGCAGCGAGATGAGGCGGGCAAGTTTGATGATGCTGCGAATAAGGGCTTTGTGGAGCGAATAAAGTGGACCGATGCTAGTCGGGTGCACGAGCTGTATGGGCCTCTCTTCCTGGACTTTCTGCGCCAGCCGCACTATCTAATCTCCCAGACGGACATGCGCATTCGCTTGACCCCGGCTAGAGCGAAGTTTGTCCTCAACTCACTTGAGACAGCCCCGTATTTTAAGATTGTCTTTTACAAGGTGGTTCTGATGATACTCTGAACGGAGATGAATCCGGTAGTCATTAACGGGCAGACGCACGGCCGCCTGAAACTGAACGCTCACTATCCACTGAACCACACAAAGATCACTAACTTCTCAATTCCTAAAGGCCAGTTCAGCTTTGTCCAGGATCGGCTCTACCCCGTACAGGTTCCAAAATTGCTAGTAATATAGGAGTAAATAGAGTAAGTATATTAGGTAGAGTGGTAACTCCCCGTTTATTAAATCCCCAATGTTTACACAGTCGCTTTTATTAAATGAGCACGTGGGGGATGCAGGTGGTTTTGTCACCAAATGTGAGATATGCACATTTATGCAGATTGGAGGAAATTACAACGGAATTGAGTGATTATGATGGTATACTGCAGAAGGAAATGATATTATTTCACGGATTGTCCGTGTTATGACAAACTTGGAGAGGTAATGTTTGTTAAATTAGCAGCTCGATGACCTGTTATTGCTTTCATGCTTAACCTCAAGAGAATCTTCTTAAGCGTGATCATATTACAAGGAACCTGCTGGTAGAGCAAAATAACAGAATCAATGACAATGATTTCAATCAACTTTGAAGGATATAAATAGGTCCACATCACTCTTCAGATTCAAGAAATGAAGCATGAATTTAGTGAATCACAAAATCATGCCGGTGAAAATTGAATCATAAACTTGAAATTTCAGCCAAGAAAGCACGAATAATATCGCGACTTTTTCATGAAGACCTCCATTATAATACGGATCATGAAATTCCCATAATAATCAGGCTAATTTCCGCTTAGCTATGATGCTTATTAGCAAATATTCATAACTTTTCATATCCAACTTGTTTCATGCTACTTATACAGGGGAGTCATCTCAGTAGTGTATAAAATGGCAAAACTTTGACACTTTTTAAAACTGCCCAAATAATCTTTTGAACGTAATCTCCGCAAAATTGAATCTTATGATATAAAAATTTTCACTGTATACAGATACTTTTTTGAGTTGACACTCTACCTACATATCCCTACTCTATGATTGCTACTGGTGCGGCTGGTGGAGAATGAGGCGTACACTGGGGGAAACGCGAAAAATCCGTTCAACTTCCAGCATTTCGACCTCCTGGAAATTGCACTGCGCCGTGGTTGCATCAGTATCTCCTGGGCCCGGTTCACACCGGATTTTATTAATTACTATAATATTGTTCATGGAAATAAATAAATAAATAAATTTGGTACCCCTCAGCATTGCACTCGAAGTTATGCCAAAACCATGGAAGTGTTCCACTATTTCACTAATGATGACACGAATTGATTGACAATGGAGGAGTTCGGTAATGACTATACCATTTGCACGTTTGATCTGACCGCAGATAATGACATCGGTGCCGCCCATCGCCATGTCATCTGTACGAAAAACTTGCCTCCTCGATCTGACCTTTCGAAAGGCGTTCCCACTACAATCACGGTGTTACTTTATGTTGTCTTTGACTCTTACCTCGAAGGTGACCCAAACGCGTGACATCCAAACGGAATATACACGTTGAGGATGAGCTGGCTAACGATTACACGGCTGGGGCATCTGATCCAAAAGCATGGCGATGTGGAGTGTAAACGAATGTTTCATGGTGTATATCCACGAGACTTCCTTGCGCTCGAAACAGTGCACCGGCTGCCAGTGTTGCTCATTTTCAACACCCAGAGCCATAATTTAGGCGGCCAGGATTGGAAGTCTATTTACATCAGTGCTGAGCGGATTGGTGAAGTATTCGACTCTCTGGCTGTGGCACCCAGTAGTACTGTCAGCTGCTTCATGAATACCTACTGTCGTAAATGGTCCATTAACCCGCTTATCAGCCAACACCCGCTGTCCGCCTCCTGTGGCATCTACGTACTCTATCATGTGTTGAACCGGAGAAACTATGACTCTTTCCGCTTATTCAGTTCAAACAGTTTCTCACCCGCAAATGTTTATCTGAATGAGGCGCGCATGCGCTACTTCAATTTTACCACTTTGAACGAACGGTGAATATAAACAAAAGCATATGAAAAATGACATGTTTTTATCTTTGTACATCATGAGGGTGGTTTAACAAATCTGTTTGAGGTAGTCAAGGAGTTTTCCAGAACTTCCCACAACTCTAACGCGGTAGTCAGGCCGGTAATGATGCACTTGCCGGTTTGAAAAACGGCCACATGAATAGGAAGCCATTTGTGTATTTGGATGGCCGGGAAGAGTCCACTTTCGTAGAAAACCTGACCGGACGAGTAGGCGAGGTTTGGCATCCGAATAATTGATGAAAGTTGGGCGCATATCATCATATTCTTTCGCTTTACCCTCACTTGCTGACAAGCTCGCAGCTCGTGCTTGATCAGCTGTCCTCCTAGCGCAGAGATCATGGTGAGCACGTCGGAATGAGAAACCTGGCCCATTACTTGCACTTTACCGCAACGAAACACTTGTAAATTTCGCTTCTTTAACCCTTTCACACTTATCACACTTTAGCTGATAAATTATACATTTCTGATTACAGATGTTGTTGTTGTTAATTGGGCAATTTCTTAAATGACAATCTTGGTTTGATTTAGGCTGTTTCAATACACTTCTAAGAGTTCTTGATCTTCTTGTTAATCTTACGTTCAAGCTTTCTCGACGAAAAATATTTTGTAGTTGTTTATCCACTTTCTCAGAAATAAATGGAAAATTGAAGTAAAAATAGTGTCTTTCTTTCTCCTTTCTGTTATTTGGTTTATGTGTTTTACGATAATTGATGGTGTTTATTCTGTCTTCATAACTAATTTAATATAGAAGATACTACCCGATTTAACTAATTCACAAGAGAGAACAATGAATCGATACTATAACCGAAATTGTATTGCTCGTACTCAAATTCACATCATCAATGTAAAATCAATCTAATTGATGCAATAAAACAAACATTACAATCCCTGCCTTTTTTTAAGAATTTTCCCAAAGAGACGTCGGATTGTTCACAAGAGTGTTCAACTGTCCACAAATGTCCACGTTGTCTTCATGAGTATTCACGGATTGCACCTTGACACAAATATATTCCTTTTCTCAGCATCTATTGAACATGAATTAAACATCATAAGTATGAACGAGCACCATTAATTAATACAATGAACAAACATATTTCATATCTTCTGTTATCAAACATTTACGAGAAATACATACATTTCACAGAAGCACTTTCAAACTTTCAGATCACAAATTCAATTAGATACATCATGAAACGTAATAGAATATATCTCAAAATCAATAATGTTCACATGATGTCAGGAAATGTATAACTATGTGAACTGGATGTCATACTCAAGGTTTAGTGAAATACGAAATCTTGTAAATGATCAGGAAGCTGCTTTAATCTACTGGACCTGCGGACACTGACACTTTCGAGTAGATCGCTTTCCTGGGAGCCACTTGTACTTACATCAACCTGTTGCTCATCTTGTTCACATTTTCTATGGTTTGCCGTAGATACTGGTTTCACATGTGACGCATTCCGAATGTATTTATTTCCAGACTCATTTGATTTAACGGTTACTTGACTACCGTTTCTGTCTGTGACTGTGAAATCTTCGTCTGCGTATCTTGGCGTAAGTTTATTTCATTTTCTTTGCTGCAATACTACTGCATCTCCAACTTCGATGTTTGGTTCACCATCTTCCTTGTTACTTCGGTAGTCCTCTTGACGCATTTTCCTTTCATCATCTCTGTCCCTCACATGTCGATATATGTCAGGCGAATTTTCTTTAAGGTTAGGTATTTTCGTTCTCATCTTATGTCCCAATAACAATTTTGCTGGAGCTTCGCCTGTAGTTGTGTGGGGAGTATATCGGTAAGCCATCAAGAAGGATTGAAGTTCCGTTTCTAAGTCCTTGCCTTCTAACTTTGCGATTTTCAGCGTTTTCAATAGAGTTCGGTTTTGACGTTCCACCTCTCCGTTTGCTCTTGGCCACAAAGGAGTATTGACTCGGTGCGTGATTCCATTTGTCACTGGAAATTCCTTGAAATCTTCGCATATAAACTGTGGACCATTATCTGTTCTTATCCCAACAGGAAATCCAAATCTCGCAAACATCTTCCGGAGTGACGCTATGATTCGCAATGAAGTAGTATCTTTCATCATTTCAAGCTCGAAGTATCTGCTGAAGTAGTCAACTACGACAAAGAGAAATTCTCCAGATAGTAATGGTCCCATCAAATCCGCTGCTATTTCAGTCCATGGGGAATTCGGCAACTTTGTTGATTGTATAGGCATATCATAGTGTGCTGGTGTCACTAGTAAGCATGATCGACATGTATTAACCTTTATCTCCGCATCCATATCTATACCATGCCACCAAACTTTACTTCTCAGGTTCTGTTTGGTCTTTATTATTCCTTGGTGTCCTTCATGTGCTAGATCTAGGATTCTTTCTCGGAATGCTGTTGGTATGACCAGTCTTGTTCCTCGGATTATCAACTGACCATAGGTTGCCAACTCATATCTGCAACTTTTGTATGCCTTAGGACAATCTTCCCACCTGTCGGATGTAATGCATCCACGAATCGTCTTCAACTCAGGATCATCTTCTGACTCCCTTTCGATTTCACCGGTTGACAAAGCACGTGGTGTTGCTGTGGAGACTACAAAATGCACGTAAAATTCCATATCTGATTTCTCACATCTAGCATTATTGACAGCTATAAGTCGTGATATAATTAAACTATCAGCAACATTGTCGGTGCTTTTGACGTGTTGAAATTTGAATTTGTACGGTTGGAGTCTAAGCATCCACCTTTCCACACGAGCAGACAAACGACTTTGCCGATTGTATATGTACAACAATGGTTTATGGTCTGTCAGCAGAGTAAATTCAATTCCAAGAAGATAATTGGGAAATCGCTCACATGACCAAATCACGGCTAAAGCTTCCTTTTCGATCAGCGAGCATCGTCTCTCCACTGCTGTTAATGCTCTGCTTGCGAATGAGATAACTCTTTTCTCACAGTTTTGCTCTTGCATCAAGATTGCTGCTAAACCAACCGGGCCAGCATCGCATATTAGCGTAGTCTCTGCCTTGAGGTCAAAATATGCTTATGTTTCGGTATTGCATATCTTCTCCTTAATTGATTCGAACGCTTTCTGCTGTCGGTTTGTCCAGATGAAATTTGAATTCTTTCTGGTGGGGGCCATCATAGGTTCTGCTAGGGTTGCTAAACCTGGTATGTAACGACCACAAAAGTTCACGAGTCCTATGAAACTTCGTACTTCAGATACAGTTTCTGGATGTCGCGCGTCTCGTATCGCTGCAGTCTTTTGTTCAGTCGGTCTGATGTCTCTCGGAGAAAGTTTGTGTCCCATAAACGTAAGTTCCTGAGTTTTGAAAATGCTCTTTTCTCTGTTTATGGCTACGCCTTGTGCATGTAACGTTTCTATCAACTGCTTCATTCTCCGTTCCAATTCCATTTCAGTATCTGCATAAACAAGAATATCGTCGGCTATATTCGTAGTACCTTTATAGTTTCTGATAACATTTCGAATCGTTTTCTGATAAACTTCTGGGGCTGATGAAATTCCGAACATCAATTGCTTGTACCTGTTAAGTACCGCAATGAACAGCGAAGGTTGTTATCTCACGAGAATGGTTGTTAACTCGAGCTGATGATAACCCCATTTCCAAACCATCAAATCAATTTTCCAAACCATTTACTGCCATTTACTTTTTCAAGTACTTCATCGATGATGCGAATCTGGAATATTTCACGGATTATTGCCTTGTTGGCTTGTCTCATATCTATGCGTAATCTGATGTCGTTGTCAGGCTTGCTTACTACTACCACCGGACTAACCCATGTTGTCGGTCCATTCACCTCTTTAATAATATCCAAGTCTAGCAATTCTTTAACTTTAGACTCAACTTTTGCCAACTTGCTAAACGGCACTCTTCTTGGTGCTTGATTGACAGGGGTAACAGACGGATCAATGTGAAGTTTGATATGGTCACCTTTCAGCTTTGGAAACGGTTTCTTCTCGTCTACTTTCACGGCATTGATTGACAACGTTAGAATTCCAAGATTCTTAGCTGTATCACAGCTTAACAGTGGCTGTCCTTTCCCATCAAAGACAATGAATTCGGCTTCTCTTGTTGTAGCTAACTGTAGTTTCAAAATGTCCGATGACATTCAACGGCTTAGAATTTCCATAAGGATGCAACTTTTCGTTTGAGACATCTACATCGAATCTACTCGTACATCGAATTTTGCTCTGTCTTAGCATTTCCCACCTAGCTACATCAATAATATTTGAAGAAGTTCCTGTATCGATCAACATGTCTAGTTGTACTTTCTCATCAATTTGACAAGTAATGCTAGTTAGACCGTTTAAATGAAACGCGAATTGATCTTTCTCCTCATCGGGATTAGAGACTTCTACATTGTTTACTCTCGTACGACTTCTTTTTGTTTTGCAACAACTCGGGTAGTGACCTTTGAACCCACACTTTGGACAGCTGACCTTTACCGCCGGACAAGACGGATCCTTAGCAAAATGTCCAAATTGGCCGCAAACCAGTGGCGGCGCCAGCGAGCGAGTAGAACGGTTACAAATGGGTTACATCACTTATAATGCTGGTTACATAAATGATCTGAATTTTTTAACGGATGCTACTTATTTTCATGAAATTATACTCATAGATGTGTAGATGGCTTGGACATGAAAACTTTCTGTGCTCCCCTGAACTATACAGTCATGTACGCACATATAGAGGTCAAAGCTGAAAACGCATGCACTTATATTGGCCTATATCAAAGTGTTTAAATATATCAAGTGTGGAAACTCCCCATTACTCCAATGTATTTTTAGCGGCGACAAATCCGTCATCTTTTTTCGCCAAGATAATTTTCAGATATTTATATTCTTCAATTTCAAGAAGTTGCTGTGGCTAAAATATTTGGTGACAACTTCATTTTTCTAGCGATTCCTACATGAAATTTACTGTTTTATTCACTTTTTACATCAATCTTGATGTTGAACGTGTCATTTCTTAATGGTATGGCTTTATAGATGAAACAGTGGAGAAATTGTGTCATTTGGTTCTCAGATATTGTTTATCTACATATTGAAGATGTATCTAATACAAATATTTCCTGGAATGAGAAGAAACGAATATTTGCTCGCTATTCTAGCAACATTTTTGTTCTTTAGATGGTTCTTTAACGTTTCATCTGCCAGTGAAGATCAACTCCGCGTGGTTGACGCACGTGACTTGTCCTAAAACAGCCCTTCATGCTCTTATTTTACTGATATCTGTGTTCATGCATCGAGTGCACCAGTTGCAGGAGATTCCACCATCTTCAGGATAATTGAGCGAGATGTTCCCACACAAATCACTCTACGTTTTCACTGTTGTGACGTCATGCTTAGTCGCTTTCTGATTGCTTTATTAACTAAGGAATCAGACAGACAGTCGCTACTGTGACTTCACAAGGCGCATGATGTTCTAAATTTTGCTGTTCAGTGAATCATTATGATCTGTGCGTGAAATGGCGTCTGGTAAGCTGATGTCAATGATAGTTAATTGAATCAACTCAAGGTTTTGCAATACGAGTATAGTCACTACATCTGATGCAGTTGATATCACCCATCCATAGTTATACATTTCATTTAGTAAAAGTAAATATAATTTTGAAGTGGCAACTCAGTGATGGTTAACTACATAGTCCACACAACCTCGTCCACGATTTTAAAGTGAAGCACGTGAAGGACGCCCACTGTTGTATACGTCACCCACACCATATCAGGCAGGGGGATGGCTTGATTAAAAGCTTGCACAAATGATTGGAGGGTATAGTATTTCGTGGGTAAATTGAATCGTAATGGACTAGGGAGATGAGATAGGGTATGAAAAATCTCAAAATAGTCACCATGCTTGATGTTGAGAATATTGGGATGCTTCCTATCCTCGGTTTTATACTGTTGTGTCGGTTTTCCGTTTCGATACAAGTCATGTGTCACATTCAATGCATAGGGGACACTGTTCTTTTCAAAGAGAGCGTCCAATTCCATGGTTTGTTTTTGAAGGATAAAGGAGGGAACATGAATCGTGATGAGGGGGAATTCCAAGATCCATTCTTCCCACACGTAGGTAGTCATTTGTTCTGCTTTGAAAATCTCATAGGCTTTAGATTGCCGGTCCATCTTGATTTCCATATCCTCCGTGCAATCGATGGTCAGTTCATAATGATAGGACATGGATGTGATGGTCCATGTCATGGGGGCGGGGAAGATGGTATTCAAATAGGTTTCTAACGAATAATAACCTGTGGGGACGATAGAACTCCACGTCTTATCACTCTCTAAATTCTTGTAATAAAACGATTCAGGTCTAGACACATAAAATAACAGTTTGTTCTCCTTGGATAATTGACAAAGATCCGTTTTCAACACAGTCACTTCTTCATTCACCCTATCTCGTTCACGAACGTTCTCGTCAAGATTATCAGTTCCTGCAGTGGGTTTGAATTCTTTCACCAACTTTCTGAACGTTGTCAAACGTTCCTGTTTCACTTCAAAATCATGGAGGATATTCCCATACATCTCCATCAAATCCACCAAACTATGATAGGCAAATACATTATAAGTGTTGTAGATATGATACTTTTCCGCAGGTGTGAAGGGAAGTGCATGTTGTTCCGTTCCATGCTGCATATCCGCACCACTGGCCAATACATTTTCTTTCCCATCTTTAGGATGGGAATGAACTAAATGATGAATGATGGGCCGCTTTGTGGCTTGTTCCTTTTGAATCGATTTTCGAACATTTTTCAATAAGACAGTATCAAACAATCGCTTCTTGGCTCCGAATCGTTTAGAGACTAAAACACCTTCCATCTTGTGTTGACGTAGGATTCGCATCATGTTGCGGTACTTTGCATTCAGTGTGTTGATATAGGTATGCAAGAAACGGGTGGTGACTAAATCAGGAGCATCGGCTATATTGATGGTAGGATCGATCTTGTGTAACTGTGTATCAATCTTGTCATACAATTGATCAATACGGTTTCTGAACCATGGCAAATGTTTTTTCTTGGGATGTTGATAATCCTTTTCACGATCTTTTGGGGTGAGTGGATTTAGGAACTTCACTAGGAAAATAAATTGATTTTTCATGGTGCGTGTTGATAAAACAAACCATTTTTTAGAAGCCAAATGTTGCAATCGGAAAAAGGTGTGTTGATACATTCTCACTGCTTTCATCAACTCTCTCAGTTTAGGAAGAAGGGTGCGAAGATTATGAAACAGGCCTATAGTCCCTCTGGGAATAGGAGGCGCCTTTGCATTGCGTTTGAGAGAGCTCACAATGTATTGGTCCACATCCACACAGCACGTGTCGTGTCATCCCTCAGGGGTTGTATATCCTTATAGGTAACTGGGGGAGCAATGTAAACATTGGCTATTTTCTGCAATTCGGATAGGATCCCATAATCCATAGCAGACGATGTATAATTGGAAGCATGCTTCACATGAAAGGACAAACTGTTGGACGAATGAAACACTAATTTCCCCACACCAAACCATTCTAATTGTTTGAATAAATTGAGCACTGAGATTTCATTTCCCAACATACCTTCAATCCCATGTTTGGCAAAATGACAGCGGTGTAAGGGAATCACACTGAACCAATAGTCATGGGCGGGATATTTCTTTACGTCACATTCCTTTCGATGAATGGAGAGACGTGTATGGATCCGAATGACATCCTTTAACGATAAATGATAGACACATTTGTTCAATAAGAGTGAGGCCGCCAAATGAGGGGAAAACACAAGGACGTAATGAAATGCGGAGAATTCCTTGATTTGAAACAGGGAAAATGGGGCAATGTCAATCACATAGACATCTGCTTCCTCTATGCCATTGCATCCATAATACAAGTAGGATGGATGTGTCGTGACAGTCATCATGTTGGAAATGGTACGACGTGTATATAATTCCAACGCTGTGATCATGGGTACTCTTTTCACTTCCTCATCGGATTCAAAAATGGTGTGACGACGGACCACATTGGCCCTTCCATGGTATAATAAGGCAAATAGGTCTTCAAATCTTTCGTATCAACCATTTTCCCCACGGTAATATAACAATCTTCGGGAATCGTATCCACATTATTCACATACCCAAACTCTTTCAAGCCTACTTCCCATGCTTCTCCTTTACGAATTAAAAATGGATTTTCCAGTCATGTAAAGAAATGATTGGCTTTATTGTCATACAAATGGGGTTGAGTATTGCTCAACAAGTACACATGTTGCTCCTCATGCAGTTCCTGCATGATTACAAAATCAATAGCGGCGTACATTACCTAGAGGTTCTACGTCTGTCACCCATGAGTTCATCGAGGCCGGATAACCTTGCCAGTGCACAAAATATTCTGTACGTCCATTCCGACGTCGGGTCTTGAGCACTTTGTCCACTTGATATATTTCTTCCTCCCGATGAATCACTTGTAATTCCTGAGCATAAAAGGATCCTTTGATCTCTTCTCCACTCAAGACTTTGATCTTGTACATTTTGGTACCATGGGGGTTCTTGAGAATGTTGGAGACAATGAACTCTTCCGTCGACCAA
Organism: Prostheceraeus crozeri; assembly: GCA_907163375.1. NCBI lineage: Eukaryota > Metazoa > Platyhelminthes > Polycladida > Euryleptidae > Prostheceraeus > Prostheceraeus crozeri. The sequence goes on along the minus strand of CAJQUW010009803.1, from coordinate 687,298 downwards.
TTCGCTTCATACCCCCGTCCAAACGTTCCTTTATCACGTGAAATACGTACACGTGCTCCCACAGGGATAGTCTTCCCCGGGACTGCAAACTTCCTATAGTTTCGTCGGAGACGTTTCGCATTGATTCGTTTCACTTCCTCGGTATTGGAGGCATTCACATCCATCGGGGTGAAACCTGTGGATGAATGGGTGCTGTGATTGTATGCATACATGACATCTGTGATATAATCCACTCAATTCTTGTTATTGGTGGCTGTAAAGATACGTTTCAATTTATTCTTGACAGTACGGTTCAATCGTTTGACATGGGCACATTTATAGGGACTGTAGATGGAAAACAATTCAATAGCGTGCTTGTCCAAGACTTCTTTCACCGGTCGGTTATAAAATTCGCGTCCTTGATCCGTTTGTAGTCGTTGCGGGGTGGGAATGGTTGCGAAAATGGCTTCTAAAACCCCCGACACTTCTTTGGCACTCTTGGTCTTGAGAGGGAATGCCCAGGCTTTGCGTGTAAAGATGTCCATCACCATGAGAGTATACTTGTAGTCACGATTATGCTGTGCATACTTTTGATAATCGACAATATCCGCTTGAAATTGAATTTGCGGACCGCGTACACGATACGGGTGCAAGTGCTTAATACGATGCAATCGAGATTTGTGAAGGGTGTAGGTCGGTTGACGCATTAACCATTGTTTGACTTTTGTTTTTGAATAATGTGAAGCAGCAGCAAGTGCATTGACGCTTCCGTAGCCAGCGGGATGTTTGGGATTGCAATAAATCTTCTGACGTGGGGGTTGAAGATATGCGGTATTCTCGTTGGAACAACAATTAAAGCTCGCCGTGATGTTGTACTGTGTCTCTGCGCTGTCGTCTGCGTTGCCTTGGCCGCAACAACTCCCAAAGATACGCGATAAGAATGAGGAGGCAATTGGTGCGGCTGCCGTTGCCATTACTTGAATGATGAGCCATAGGATCCCAATTCAAGGACTCCTTTTTTACTTAAACGAGCATTGATGGATGATTTCAATGGAGAACGCTTAGTCTTAGGAGATTTGACAACAGAAGGTTTGACGACTTTCCCTTTAGATCTCTGGAGGACGGGTGGTTCTGCGACGTGAGTGAGCGGAGGCTTTGCGACGTGAGTGAGCAGAGGTTTTGTTGTTTTTTCCAATCTCTTCCCACTATCTTCGTCCAAATTGAAAAATTGGCGACGAACTTTATCGAACAAATACATACGGGCGTACCATGCAGCGATATTATTGGCGGTAGGACGGTGACGAACAATATCTCGTGCAATACGGTCAAGATGGGTTTGTTGAGGATTCATCATCATGTTTCTCACCCTCTGATCTTCCGCTTGACGTTGCAACATGGTCGACATCAGTTTCGTAGTGTCACCACCACTACCCATTTGCTGTCCGCCACCGGTGTGTTCATTCATTTCAGATTTGGGAACAACCACTAATTCACTAAAGTCCATTTTCGTTTTATTGGGTCTTTTGCTTAACTTAAACACAATCATAGGCGGATTAAATAAGTTGGTGCGAAATCGGTACTCAAACGGACAATTTGTAGTGAAATCAATAAAGAGGTAGGCATAATTCCCATACTTTTGAACCAATGTCGTTAACATATCATGCACTACGCTCATATTGCCTTTCGGGAGCATTTTCCCATGAATTCAGCCAATTGTTGTTGATTTCTCGGATTATTGAACGCGACCAAATAATGGACATTGCCATTACGAATACGTTGTTCTTTATCACCATACAAATACTGTGTGATTTGCACTGCGAAAAACCGTTTATGATGAGATCCTCTTAAAAATAATCCCGTAACAGTTTCATTGTTTTGAGATTCCTGTTGTAAATCATCGAGAATAATTAAATCATTTTCTTGCAATTGATCAAAATCATCTTGAGTAGGGACACCCATTTTCAATATCACATCTTGTAAATCTTTATGAAATGGACTTTCTATCCCATAATACCACCAGACTTTACGAATGGGTTTTTTAAATAAAGTATGACGATTCTTGATCATATTCGCCACAAACGTGGACTTTCCCGATTTACTAGGACCCGAGACAATCATGGATGAGTCATTCTCTAATCGGAAATCCATCTTGTCGAATCATAAAAATCAGACATATATTCCATTCATCATGTATTAAACATAACTTAAAATTTTTTCCAGAACAAAGAATCATTTCCAGAATAAAGAAGAGGTGGTATAAAACGTCCACGTGTACATTTTTTAAAGAGCGAGTTTTTAAGAGCAGTCATCATTTCACTCATCAATGTCCTTTACATCTCACTGGTAAGAGGATTCATATTGTACCGTGCAAATGCTTCCTTCAACATATTGGGAAAGACGCGACGATGGATTTCGTAGGTACTACGAACAATGAAATAATGTTCAATATAGTTCAACACAGACCACTTCTCATTGACACACTGTCCTGCTTTGTACCATGAGGATGACACATACCACTGACTCTCCTGATTGTGTTCCACCATATTCTTGAACATTTCGAGGAATCGATTGATCCATTTCTCGGCTTGTGTTTGATCACCGTCAAAGATATGCAGCGCGTGTGACTCTTCCCGGATGCGAATGTACACGCCAAGTGCTTGCGCCTTGGCATAATCCGTCCGCATCATCCTCCAATCCTCCTCCTCAGTGGGTTGAGCACTCCACCTCTGAGAAATCATGCTTGTCATCTCATCCTCCTTTTGTTTCATAAGTACAGTGCTGTCGCCCTCTGATTGGGATAGATGATCGAGATCATCTATAAAGTGTTTGAGTTCCTCCCAATCAATGTCATGTTTAGGTTGCACCATGTGTATCAATTTAAATAAACCACTGGAGTGAATGCCCTTTGTCTTCTTCTTCTTTTCCTCCACCGCTGTGCTCTGACATTCCTCCACATGTCTGATACGGACTTGGACTTGATCCACAGTAAAACACAGTTTCAGAGTCTTTGTCTGTGGATTACAGTACATGCCTGTGACGCGGAAGATGGTATTTGCTTGAAGGAAGGTATTCTCCTTGAGATTGGAAAGAAGATGTCCAATATTGGCCAAACTAACCTTCTTGTTCTTTCCATTCTCCTTCATCAGGAAGATGGGCGTGTCCTGCTTCAGCTTCATAAAGACACTGTGGTAGACCGATTTCTTGTGTATATAACCGAGACAGGAGATGAGGTTGTAGGCAGATTCGGGTTGGACTTGTTTGTAGAGGGATTGTATCGCATCTTCCAACGTCTCCACATCGCGTGAGACTGCTTGAGAAATGGTGAAGAGGGAGGAGATTTGATCGGAACCGTACCCAGCGTCATTGTATGTTTGTGCACGCCATCCATAAAACCCCGTGACAAACACGAGTTTTGAGATGTCTCGTCGTGATTGCCAATCCATCGCATCCATCGTCGCATTCTCTCCGCGAATGGAATAATATCCAGTGATACCCCATTTCTTGCCCAATACCAGACGTGTGATGGACAGAGGTTCCAACTGTGTATGTGCCTTGGTAAGGTAGTTCTTCTCGGCTTTCCCATTCGTATGGAAATAGGGCTCCGTCGCTTCAACAAAGACTGGCTTCGATTTCGGTGTATCTGACGAATACGTGACTTTCACCTTCTTCGCGAGAGGAACTTCCAACGTGTTCGTACGTTTACCCATAACTGAATGAAAATGATTGAAATGGCTCAGTTTATATAGAGTTGAGCGTGGGAAAATTTCTTCTCATTGGTTGACACCCACGCCTACAAGTGCTCTGACTGGTGCTCCGTGAAATTCTCGATGAATCATTCATTTTTGGTGGTGTACGGGACTTGTCCCTTTTTGTAGGTCAAATTCGCGAGATAACGCTTGATTTCATGGGAATTTGCTGAGTCATTTTACGATAACATCGGTCGATTTGGTGTGGAAAAGTACCTCAGAATTCTCGATAAATCACCTGATTTTACGAGGATTTGTAACAGAGCGCGTTCTTCAAAGTCACAGTGAATCGATTGATATCATGGGAAAATAACACATCAAATCCGTAGTATTTTTAACGATGTCATGGGAAAATCAACCTTTAAATCTTCGGTACATCGTTTGATTTCATAGGAATTTTACTGTGTGAACGTGACTTATTCACAATCTTCGGTAAATCGTTCGATTTCATGGGAATTTCATTGTGCGGTTTGGTGGGATTGAGTATAGGTGTTTTGGACATATCATACTTGACTGCTTCCACATCTAGTAAGGGTTTTCTGCTATCTTTACGTTTTTTGATATCTTTCATCATTTTTCGACCAGATAAGAGGGTAACCAAAATGAATATGACGAGTGTAAAGAATTGTGATAAGGTTTCTTTGAATGAACCAATGAGTGAACATTTTAAATCTCCTCCGTTGGCTGTTGAAATAATGTTCACTATGGATTGAACATTGTCCATGATGACGATGTTGATGACGTGGGTATGGTTTACTTAGTGTTTGGACCCGATCGATGCATGTAAGGCTTGTTTGAAAACTGCTGGATTATCGTGATATGCCATGGCATAGGCTTGTGCGAAGGGAGTTTGTTTCTTGTTAAATTTCCGTTTTTGACCCAAGTATTTGCGAGTTTGAGGAGGGGGTTTCACAAACTTGCGGAGAATTTCTTTGTAAGATTGAATAAACTCGTGCTGTAAAAGTGTTAATTTCCCTGGATTCTCTCGCATTTTGCTCATGAGTGCTTGCATATCCTTGACATATTCCTCAGGCAATTGATCAACATGGCGGTTAATTTTCTTTTTCGAACATCCTATCCCTGAACTTAGAGATTTCAGTACATTGGTAAAGTCCTGACGTCGACTTGAACATGTTTCACACTGACACGTCATTCTTGTATATCATCCTCTATCCCACATAACTTAGTTTACATGGCGTTCACCAAATTCATGTAGCGTGCGTGGACGTCTGCATTTTGGTTGGTTAAGTGGGCAATAAACTCTTCCTTTTGAGTCAGCGAGTCACGCATGCTTTCCAATGTCTCATCCAAATAGTCTCCATTGCCATCTGTACGATTGGGTTCATGAATGTGTTGATTAAATGCATCTTCCAACACGTGCAAGATGCGTTTGCGAGCATTTAAATGACGTTCATGGAGACGAATAGAATCGTTCAACAGTTGAACAATGGCGCTCAAATTGTTCAGTTGAATAATGTACTCGTGGGAGTTGTCAATGACAGGTGAATTGACTGCGTAAAACATTCTTTTCTCCACGGGGTGTGCGTCCATGGGTTGTTGAGGGGTTCCTACCCCCACCGAGTGTTGTTGGAGAGGGGTTCCCACTCCTCTTGATTCTTGTTGATCAACCTATGGATTACCCACTGTGTTCGACATGGCTTGGACATAACTGTTGTGATCATTGACAGGACCTGGGTAGTTATCAAATGTCACATGACTTAGTGTAGGTTGAATATTCTCTAAAGATATAGGACTCATATCAATCTCATTAGCAGCCATGGCTAAAACATCTGGCGGCAATTGATTCAATTTTTCTTGTATTTGATGGACCGTATGGGTGGGATCAGGGGGAGCATCCACTCTTGCTCGATCTTCAACCATACTTATCACTACAGCTTGCAGCATAGTGTGAGAATTATCAGGTGTTGTTTGACGTGTTGTAATGAGCGATGATCAGCTGGAGAGGGTGGAATTAATGCTTCTAGACTATCGTCTGCATCCAAATCTGTATTCATAGCTTGAGGGGGTCGCAAGGGGGTTGTACGATGTGAGGTGGGTGATAATTGTCGATCTTGTCCTGTCAACGTAGATGACACCTTCAAAGAGGATCTCGGAACATGCTGTTGAATAATATTTTTGAGTTTACTAGCATTTTCACCCTCCATTCGCTCGTTTAAAATATGGGTATGTTGACGCCCAAATTGTTGAGCTGTCTTCTTATCAACCGCTCCATCGAGTGTTTCCCCGCATAGACATGCATAGATGAACTCTTCACTTGCTTCTATCTCTTCTTTTGTTTTCTATTTTAGATGGTGTGAATTATAAATATGCCTTCTCAGACGATCTTTTTGATAGGCCATTTACAGACAGGACAAAGGGTTATTCCCAATTTTCGCAACGTCTGTTTCTCTTCACTTTCACGCTTTCCTCCCTTCATGGTTGATTTTTTGTTGTGTGTGTTCCTGTGCATGCTTAAATACATTCGTTGGCCATTGAAACAAAACTCTGAAATGAGCGCAGATACGACTCAATGACTCTTTGATATAAATAAGACTTGCTGCTGAAATCACACAGTTATTATACAGCTCTTGTAAATATTTCAAATTTTTCTCATTCATAAACCTCCATAGTGTTCCCTCATACAAAACATCATCCTCAAAGATAGCCATGAGTAAATACACACGTCCCAAGATGGAATAGTGGTCATTCAGTATCAATTGATTCAAATAGACTGTGGACGTGTCGGTAAACTCTTCTAATTTGGGGATATCATTGCCTCGGATGCGTTCATCGAACTAAAAATCAATAAGGATCTTCATCCGCGTTTGGTGCGAAGATGTCGAAATTGCTGTTGGCGTGATGTCCATCTTCCACGTTGTCGTCTTTTTCGAGGGTGTCTTTTCTGAATAGGGCGATGTCGTCTTTTTCGATAATAGGGCAGGAGTAACATGATCTTATTTGAGAGAGTGTGAGGATTCATAACTTAAATAGTCACTCATAGCGGTGAGTATGCGTACAATCTCTCTCGGAAGAAAAAGGAGTTCAAGTAGCATGTTTTTCCAGATCTATCAACCCCAATAGCAGAATACTTATAATATTGAAAAGCAACATGATTCATACAACGACATTCTTTATTCATACTTAGTCTGTGTCGCTTACATATTCTTCTTCTGATGTCCATCCAACAGATATACACTAAAAACCAAAAGACTTGTCGCACATGCAATGTTAACTAATGCGTAAAGGTGACAAGTCTTTTGGTTATTAGTGTATATTCAAAATTAAACGCTATACAATAGACACGAAGAATCTCTTTGTTAACACTGTCCATAAATTCATAGTCCCATACGTTCTTCAGTGAGGATAAATAGTCATCCACTTCTTGGATGTCACTTTCATAATAGCGTTCACTGGCGCTCATCAATGGTGGAGAACCATTTCTTTTGTATTCATAAATCGTGAATGTATCCATGGAGAGTTCACATTCAGGCTTCACTTTGATCTTCTCCTTCACATATGGAATCACTTTCTCCAACATCGCGTGCGATTGACATGTCGATTTCGGGTAAATAATGAGCTGATTTGGGTAGGTGTACACGTGAAAGTCTTCCATCACCCATGTGTCTTCCATCATGCATGTGTCTTGATCGTTTCTCCATTTTTACCTAGTTCTCCAATCGATAGGTGCTCGGACATGGAATGGGACACACCCAATGCTCCGTTCTGTGCTCCGAACATGGAATGGGGCACACCCAATGATCGGAGAAGGGGATGGGGTATTTGCAAAACTATAAAGCCAAGCCGAAAATGTTCCACCTTCATAACACTCGTGAACATGATTTACCAACGTTACCAACTCCAATTCCGACAAGTGGATCCTACTAACATACTGATCCCGGCAACATCCGAGGAGGAAGATGACGACTTCCCAACGGACCTCCCCTCGGACTGGGGCTCCATTCCCGATCCAGATGGATCGTATACCCTACCTCCAACGCCACCCACCATCGATGGACCATTTCACATCCCACCGTCACCTACATTATCAACCTCCGTCACTGACCCAGGTCCCCCAAGTATGAGCGATGGACAAGTTGAAGATTTTCTGTTGGATGAGAAGGAGAATACGCCCCCCAATTCCGACGACTATCCCGAACTGGACCTTTATCGTCAACCTTTCCGCAGGCCCTTGACCAACTTAAGCAGTAGATTCAATCGTAGAACTGAATTACAAAACATTGTTGAGACTATTGCCTTTTGGGATCATGTAGACTTTGTCGATGATTGGACCTTTTGAATCATCAATCTTTCTGTGTACATTTTTTATTTTTCCTTCTATAACATGTTCAATAAACATACATGATAAGCTATGACTATTTTATTCAAAGGTGAAATGGGGCATTAAGATGATCATGTAAAATGTACACGTTAGAATTGTTTTAAATGTTGAAAATGGTTCATAAAATTGACAAGTGCTATTGAGTATTCCCAAGTCAATGATCATCAAAAATAACATGTGATTGGAATAACATTTATTATAGAGATGCACTTTCTTGAGTCATTTCACAACATGCATTATTCTTGCACAAGGTACGATGTTCGGCATAGTCACTGAAGTTACAATAATGAACAATGTAAGACTTGTGGAGTTGTCCATTGTCCACAGTGGTTGATTCATGCATCACAGTGATGTGGTCAATCTTGGTCCAGGCCCATGCAGCTTCACAGGAATCATAACTTAAATACAGCGTATGCACATAAAGTCGATAGTGTAGTTCAAAGCAAAAATGAAGGAGAATCTCGACCACATCTGACAGCGCACAGTGGTACCCATACTGTACCTTGGAAGCTTGAGTTTCTGTGAGTGCTTTCCCTCGGCGTAAATGTAGCAGGGCTCGACGGTAGGCTTCTTTCCCTTCATACTGGGAATGATTCTTCCAGTTACATCCGCGACGCACATCTTCCTTGTAGCCAATCCTATACAGTTCACTATCCCGCATACATGAGGTGAATATATTCCAATGAGAGTCAATGCGTTGAGACCATTCGGGGAGAGAAATACTATCCATTGTCACTTTTTCCAAGAGTTTTATGCTTTTCAACCAAACTCTTTCCATCTCTGATAATCCATTCCCTACAATCAGTTCCGCGTCTCCATACTTGTGTGTCATTTCATGGACCCAGAAATTAAAACGGTGAATAATCACACTCTCTTCTGCACCACATTTTCCAATCACACGTGGGTTGAGACCATGAATAAATTTAGTCGCAAAAACATCACACACCGATGTCTCTTGTTTGATAAAGTCATGGAAGCGCGATGTAATGGTCACATATCCGGTCGGTTTATCGTCTCTGGGCGTATAATGACACCAAATGGCAGCGACTTCCTGCATGGGATCTCCTTCCGTATCAAATACGATGAAATTACGCACCGGCTTCTTCTGCTCCACCCACCATTGTTGCACTTTAGGATGATCAAATGTAATGGTATAAGAACCTTGCATGAGCCCGCCCAAATGCTGAATCCGTCGCATCGTGAAATGAATCTCACCTTGTGTGTCTCGACTTATATACCCGTCCCTAGGGTGGTGTACAACATGATTGGTTTAGCGATGATGACGTCTCCTTCGACGTTTTCCTCCTGACATTTTATTCGCTATAGCACTTACGCCTGCGGCACCGTCTGCACCCGCTGCTCCCAACGCTGCAGCTTTCCCTGCGGCAATAAGTGCAGGGATGAGGGAGGGCTAAAAATGGGAGGATGCCTCCTCTTTGTCTACGACTCCCGTGGTAGATTCCACCCTTTTGTCTACGACTTCCACGGTAAATACCCCCTTTCTGACCTCCGCCTTTTTGACGACGGCTTCCGCGATAAATACCTCCACGTTGCATGATTACCGTGATAGGCTAGATGTCCCTACTTAGTTCTTCATTAATAGTTTCCCTAACGTCTTTAACTTTCCCAACTTGTTCCTATTTAGATCGCGTTTCAACCGTTGCCATTCTTCCTTTATCATTTGATTATTGGATTTATAACGTGGTCGCCACGCTGCTGGGAACAACGTATTGCCCAAATGATGCCGAATCAATTCGCCTTTATGTCTCTGAAGAGCTTCACGCCCTCTACGATGCATTTGAGATTTTATATACCGTTTCACATGTCTTACAGTTCCCCCTCTCTGGCGTCGTTTACGACGTGTCATGATTAATGTTTACGCTTCCCAATCATAACTTAGTCACAAAAATAGTAGATTGATCACTACATTTATTCATCCAAATCCACATTATACGTGAACCAATTCAATTGGTTCTTATAGACAGATTTGAGATTCAGAGGACTCCCTCGTTTATTACTAAAGTCAAATGAATATTTGCGTGGGTCCCGATTTCTATTCTCTGGTCGAAGCGAGGCTTGGGGGACACTATTCACTTCCTTGGACGGAATCGGTTGACTCTCATATATCCGTTTCAACTTTTCACGCTGATTCCTCCATATCTTCTTGCCCATATGCTCCTTATGCAACGAGACAAATTGACGGACATTCTCTTCCTCCACGTCACGGTGCATCATCTCACCACAGACACATATATAGACAAACTTGTCACGTGCCTCATTCGTCTTGCCCTCGCACCACGTCGGCTTGCTTCGACGCACCTCCTTATGCTGTTTGCGAACATGCTCCCATAAGAAGAATGCTTGGTACATGTTATGACACCAGGGACAGCGTGCCAACTTCACTTTTGACAAGTCGTACGGACATGAATTCGTACTCTCCGACTCCAATGGGCGATTCGGGTCCAAGGGTTCGGTGGGCATATACATGCTCAAATAGGGACATAAATGTTCATCCTATTCATTCTCCTCCTCCTGAATCTTCTCATCACAGTACCTGCACCGACTCACACATGGATGTTTATGGTAAGCTTCCATATTATAGTCTTGTTTGCAAAGCATGCAGGTGAACTCACTCTCCTTGTCGCCCCAGTAACTCATTTCCAGAAAGCACCAATGATCGGTAGTCCATCATTTCCCACAACGATCGCAATACTCCTTCCCTGTCTCCTTGCGTCCATGACTGATGCATTGTGAAGCGCCTCTTCTTTGTTGGTGGCTCCATCATATCGTTGCTCAGATAATGTATCTTACGTAAACAATGAACCAAACCCAATGTCAATCTGAATACACAAGATTCCTCCAAAATAACGACACTCCAGTTGAGAACGTAATTTCTTCTGCAACGAATCAATCAGTTCTTCTACATCCCAATCGTCACCAATGTTCAAATAGCGATATGACACGTCCAGTGCACCTTTGGGGAACTTTGCAGATGTTCGAATATCAAACAAGAAGCGTGGTCCATACAGTATTACATTCAGTAACTGGCTACGAAGCTCTGCAATAATCTTCTCTAACGACACAATTTTCTCATTTGTCGGAACAATATACAGTGTATTACAGTCTCGTTACACAATAAAGTCTTTCGATGAATAAGGTGTATAGGATATCTCCTTCTTGGGATGACGTGTCTCAGCCAGGGGGCGTAATCTACCCGTTAATGTTGTCGACATATGATGAGAATGATTTTCTCTGACAGCGCCTTTACTTATATACCGTACCGCGACTCATCAAATGCGCCGGTGCCCCGGCGCCACGTGCTCCGATGAATGTCAAGTGCTCCACTTCATGACCTCTTAGCACCCAAGTGCGCCGATGCGTGTCCCGGCGCCACGTGCTCTGATGAATGGGCGTGTGCTCCGATGCATGGGGCAAAGTCATGTACTTAAAGTGCAAATTGCGGGAGAAGGGGCTTGTCTGTACTACTAATGGTCGATCTTGTAAAAAAAAAGTTTGACACAATCAACTGGATCAGTAAGTCGGTCAAATTTTTGGCATATAATGAAACTATGTGTAAAGACGATAAGTGTATAAGGTGCAATAATTTCCGCCATGCCCATTATGACTGGGCAGCAAGATCAATTTCGCACTATTGATCCGATTCAACCCAGTTTGCCGCATCACGAATGTTATACGAAAAGCTTCTTCCAAGTTACTATGTTTGATAACGAACACCCTTTAATAACATTTTTAGTAGGCCTATTAGAGAAAGAGTAGTGGCAGCTGAGAGAGTCTTTTTGTGAGAGTACTTTCAAAAAAAAGAAAATTGGCAGTTCTTTAATTCAATTAGCAAAAATGAAATTAATTTATAGTTGCCAACAAGGCTTGATTTGATCCGATATCAAAGGCGTGAGGTTATTCGCACACAGTGTTGCGTGTAAATAACCAGACAACTGAGGCCAAGTTATTCCCACGTAAAAGTGGGTGCCAGCAGCCATAACTATACAGTGAGGGTTTCAGACGCAACAATTCGTCGAAATGTTAACTGTCTTTGCTGAACGGTTACATTTTTGCATGATCACTTTAAATATTCCGCATAATTTGTTTAGGCATTCATCGTTAGAATTAAGCAATTGCTTCTTAGAAGTGGTTGTCTACTGAACACGTTACCAAAGTTTCATAGCATCAAATTTATTGGAAATTTTACAGATTTTTAGCATATACTGTACATTTCATGGTATACTGATTCTGTCTTCTTGGCAATTCGTAGTAGCTGCTCGTCCGCGATTTCCACATGATCATCATTATTCTTCAGTAATTGTACAGTTTTTAATTTTCTGTGAAATCAACATGTTTGAGAACAGTGGTAGGCATATCAGAAGGTACAAATTGATGCACTTGTTTAATCTCTAGGAGTGGGCATATTCAAAATGTTAAAGCGGGTATTGATTCCTTTGCTTAGTTATTCGGATGAAGCTTTTTTGACATGCGGCAAACTAGGGCGAATCAGACATTGTTGGTAAGAAATCTGTTTATTTGCTCAATGATAGCCACTATGACATGATGACTTATGTCAGTGGGGTACTTATGGGTTATCTCCCCCACGTTTTCAAATTTGTCTAAAATCTGCTAAAATGAATCAATCGTCACAAAACTTTAAACACACGTAAGTGAGTGTATTCTCTAGCCACATACCAAGTTTTAGGCAATTCGAAGAGCTCCTTTTTAAATTAGGAGCGATAAATTAAAGTGCAGCGATGCCGATAGCTTGATCTCACTTGTCAGTGACCTCATTGTCTGAACAGAAAACACTTAAGGTTAACAAAGTCATTTCACGACAACTCGTCAAGCGATGATGACCAGGCCACATCCCTTATATTAATATGCTTGGCTTAATAAAGGTGTGGCAAGGTAGTGGTCGTGGGAAGATTTCAAATTGGAGTGTATGAGACGAAGAGGGAGAGAGAGCAATGCACACACGAGTAGCAATGATGCGTCGAACAGACGAAGTCACATCAAGCAAGCTGTTGACATCGCTACACTTCACGTTATTGTATCAAATGCAAAAAGTACTTGTCCGATCTACATAAAATTTTGCATGTAGATAGAAAACATGCTTGAGTACGTGTACCCGAAGTTTAGTGACGATTGATTCATATCAGTAGATTTTAGACAAATTAGAAAACCTGAGGGGGGGATACAACCCATAAGTATCGTCAGTGGTAGGCAACCAATTTGTGGTAGTGATGACTTACAGATCTAGTTGATTACATCACAATTGGTTGTACTGTATCGGCCGTTAGATGAATCGAATACCTACAAACTTGTATTGTGATGAGTCTGACACATTTGTTGCAATATTTTTTATTTAAGCCTTTAACAGAAGCTTAATAATCAAATTTTGATCAATTTAGAAAAGCTGCTTCTTCAACCGAAATTTATATTTATCATGATTTGAAAATGTCCAAAATAACTACGCTACGTTTATTTTATGATATTAGCTCATAAAAACAATGATTTTTTTATGAGTGTGCGCTGCACTCACCTGCTTGCACCGAAAATTTTTGAAGTCATGCTGAAGCAATTATTAGTAGGCCTATAAGTGAAACATTATTTGTTAAAATAAAGATAGCCTACATATTCGCAAGAGGAGCAACAGCGGGGTATTCACAGCGAAATAATAAAAATTCTGAGAGATTTTTCTGCCAAAAATAATTTGTCATGAGCTTGAATCCCCAGTAAATTTCCGTCATGAAAAAATGCTATTCATGTCTATTACTTTCTTGGAGTATTGAAATTGAAATATTGAAATATTGCTTTAGGAAGTTACTTTTGATCATCCGTATGTATGTGCATTTTCGTCAACATCGTGAAGCAGTATGAGGCAATCAGTATTCAGTACTCTATACTGCATTTTGAAATGCTTGATACCGATGTCAGATGAACATGTACGGTGGAATTAATTGATAATTATTCACAACGTCTAGACAAAAACTTGAATGAACAGCACTCGAAATTTGATTGGCACAAGTGATCTAACCAAAAGATAAACGTTTTGTGGCTTATTCTATATAGCTTTATATTACAAATTTCGGTTGAAGGCCTTTTGTGAATTGATGCAGCCTATGATGTTCCAACCGATGAAATCAAATCTGCGTCACAAATGCTTTCATTTGCATCTGAATGTTTCATGTTGCTTTCCTTTTTCTGTTGTGAATATAATTTTAGTTTTCAGTGATTTGCCGAAAGCCGAGGAACTATTGTATTAATTGCTCAATATACTCGAATGCAATTAATACAAAGTATCTGCAGCTTAAGGCTGGAGCGTCATTCATCATTTTTCATTATTTCATCACTAACAAAAACAGTCATTTACGTGATACATCAATAATTTAGTGACAACATTTCAGAATTTGACTATTTCTTTATAAATTGTTATCTCAACACGGATCATCAAATACTGCTATTGATCATAGAAAGAAATACAAGGGATTACTCTGATTTAAGAAGAAAATGAGATGTTAGGATGTCAATAAAATAATTATTAAAGTTCACATAGGATGCTTTCATAATCAGATGAAAAAATTAGGACTAAAATAGTATATAATGTTGGTAAGGTCCATCATGTTTCCAACATATTCATGAATGGAAATCTAAAACTGATCAATGAATGTATGTAAGGTCATCAATAAGAAGATGAAGTATTTCTAGATTCGATACAAAGATTTTCAGATGTTCAGTGGGCAAAAGTTTGTAAACACGTTCATACACAGTACATGAATGCAATCATAAGTACCCCACCCCCTCCTTAAATCGTATAGAGTGGTTTGTAGTCGTCTATTAAGTACCTTAATAATCAATTAATTTCTATGCCAAATCGAATCTAGCATTTTAACCATAGAAATGGATCTTCATCTCATGTTTTTGTCTTCCAGATGTCTACGGATAACTATGTAATTTTTCACTACTTCATAGCTTTGACATAGCTATTCAGCCCCTTCCATTCAATATTTCAATACTATTCTGTTGTCAATTGCGATATCAAATAAAACTGCTTATAACAACTGGCGAAAAAGTAATATCATAGTTGTCGCCACAAATCAACCATTGATTCCGCCTATATAATCATGGGATTAAATGTTCATGCAAGCAACAGAAGCCAAACATTATTCTTTCTTCTATGCATGTATAGGCCTACATGCATGTATCAGATATGCTCATTATACAATGCAACGCACCCCTACATGTTTGATGGCCATAAATAATCACACGTATCTTTGTGACGTGTTGATTGTTGCTGAAAATTGTACATGGAGATAAATAAAAAGACAATTGAGATACAAACTAATGCAATTATAATGTCAAACTAACATTAAACGACTATTTGGGAACTTTCGCACAAATCTATTGATAACATGCTCCAAATTGAAATTCATAGCTCGCTTGCGATGGAAACTAATGATAGCTAAATTTGTCAACCGGCTGTCTTGCATGCTCGTTCGAAGATAGTTTTTAATTAGATTTAATTAGTTTTAACTTACTAAATGTGTGTTCAACACAAGCAGTACTAAATGGAAGAGTCAATGAAATAATTAATGCTGTCTTGAGTTCATGGAATGCCATGGATAGAGGATTCAAAAATTCAAGAAGTTCCAGGATATTGTTCAATCTCACCTCGTTTCTGTCGACCATTCGCTTAGCGTGTCTCATTTCAATGGAAAGTCCCTCCATGTCAATTTCGTAGTGCTCAGCAAATGGGCGAATTTCATCAACATTCAAAAAGTTATTCGAACGAGGATCCTGTGCTGACAGCGATCTCATGATGTCCATATTTGAGCTATTAAATCGTTCATTGAATTCACAACTCAATTTGTGGAGAATAGGGAATAATATCAGTCTTTTCATGTCGTCCGATGTGGTAGGATTCTCCCTTGAGCCAACGGTTGAATACACCACGAAGTCTTGAAATCTGTCTGTGAGGCTTGACTGTCTTCTGGATTCACGGCAACGACGAACATCGCTTCCTTCAGCCATTCCAAATGACTTTTGATAGTAATCGCTAGCTTTGGCATCATTGCGATAAGATGCATTCTCTTCCACAATAGCTTCAATGTAATTTGACGCCCTCACAAAATCGATTTTGGGATCCTGTAGAACGTCAGAGGCCTTTTTTGTTTCAGAGAGTAAGTCGTACATTACCAACATGATGTACAGGAATGCTTGATTAATTTCGGAAAGGATACTTTTCGCAGCTCGCTCCCTGTTTTCGTCATTCAAAATGATCGAACGCAAAAAATCGACAAATTCAGCGAATCTTAACTTAACAGCAACGACGGCTCTCGCTTGGGCAGACCAGCGAGTATCTGATAGACGTTTGAATTCGATAGGTTTGAGACCCATCTTTTTTGGAAATCAATCCACCTACTGTGAACATTGGATCCGCTAAGGAAGTTGTAAGTGGATTGAAGTGTGACAAAAAAATCGGCAACTGGCATCACACCCTTGACTGAGTCAACAATAACAAGATTCAATTTGTGATTAGCACAATGAAAATACAAAGCTTTGCTAGCCACCTCACTAATTCGCTGCTGAACTCCACTAAGATGCCCGCTCATGACGCATGCACCATCGTAGCCTTGACCAACTAATGTAAGCAAATCAATCCCCAAATTGAACAGTTCTTGCAGAATATACTTCGTCAGGCTCTCTGTATCCAATTGTTCAGCCATCGTGAATCCTACAAATTCTTCATGAATTTCACATTCGCAAACATACCTGATAACTATCGGTAGTTGTCCTTCTTTAGACAGATCCTTTGTCTCATCCACTAAAACTGCGCAATATTTGGATTCTTGTATTTCAGATTTTATTTCTTCAAGAATAATTTCTGCCATAATTTCAATGATAGTATTCTGTATGGTATAATGTGCATACTTAGCATTCCGGGGTCCTGTGGTTAGCCGGTCGTAAATAGCTTGGCAATATGGCTTTAAAAAATATAGAATTTCAAGAAAATTTCCGTGGTTACTTGTGTCATTGGCTTCGCGGTAGCGACGGTGTGCTATATTTTGAACAGCCGTCAGTCTTAAGACATCAGAAATAATTTTCATGTACTCACGGTTACGCTGCACAGCCTCTCGATGACTGTCGTCGAGGGAATCAACGATGGTAGCTCCTGATTTCCTTGATTTAGAATAGTTGGACACGCACTTTCAGTTGATGTATGCGACGTTGGATCAATATCGGAGGAAGGGGCACACTGTTCAATCGGTGAGGTAGCTTTCTGTTGAGAAGTAGGCATAGCACATACACTTTCATTTGATGTATGCGACGTCGGATCAATATCGGAGGAAGGGGCACACTGGTCAGTCGGTGAAGTAGATTTTCGAAGAGCTACACGTTTACGTCTATCAGCTGTTTCCGTAGAATCACTAGGCGAAGACTCCCACCGTCTTTTGGCAGAAAATAGCCATTTATCCATATCTGATAATCTGGCAACACTCGTTGTTGATTCTGCAAGTGTCTGTCTCAGTTACAGAATGAAATAATCAGTTCGTGTCTCTGTATTCCTGTCTTCATAACTCGCAAGGCCAATGAAAGGGCACCCTCAATCAAACAATAAAGTATTCGTCATCGTCACTGATTGTAACGAAATGCGATCCTTCATTCGCGCACACAAACCACAGCGTCATGTGTCAGTTGCTATCAGGGATGCGGAGTCGGAGTCCCGGAGTCCTATCATTTTTGCTGGAGTCGGAGTTGGAGTCGGAGTCCTATCAAATGATAGGACGCCAGACTCCGGCCTATAACTAGACCCAAAATGATATAATACAAGCAAATCATTTATTCTCGTACATAGCTGTCACTGTCTTGATGTCAACTTTCTCCATCAAACAAAAGTGCAGAGACACTGCTGCATGCAAAGCTTGTAATAGTTGACGGAATGAACCGTGATAGAGAAAACAGGATTGTCTTTTCACTCGGTGATTAAGTGGAGAAGACAAGCTTTCCTAGCCTCGATCACACCTACGCGCCATAGGTCACATCAGAGACAAAAATGAAATACTAGTTTGTTTGAGAACAGTACCTCTTATCCTCACGTTAATCGTGTGTGATGGCTCCTCTAAAGCGCACATTAAAATCGAAGGTGTAATCTTATTTTTTTGGAGAAGAATGTGGATTATCCTGCCTGGTAGAGACCTGGTAGAAAAACCGTGTGAAGCCCACATCAAGAAGATGGGAGGAGCCGAGTCGTATGCATTCAACTGAAGGGGACATTTTATCAACTTTCATCGAAAATGATTGATAATTAATACAGCAATGATCACTAAATATAGGTTCAGGTAAACCTATAATGATCTATGATGTGGGCTGCCAGTTAATTTTTCAAAAAAGGCTTGACACCCGGAGTCGGAGTCCTATCAAAAGCCGGAGTCCTATCAACCCCCGGAGTCGGAGTCCTATCAAATTGATAGGACTCCGCATCCCTGGTTGCTATTGATATCAGATCCCTCTGCTCTGCGCCCTGCGTGCACAGGTCGACACTGCGTCTCACTAACATTTTATTGATAGAATAAGACTGACATGACTCAGATTCTATAAGACGCACAAGTTTTTTTAATGTTGATGTAGTCGTCAAGTGAATGAGCTCAAATTCACAGAACGGTCACAAGTACGGTTACAATTCGATTTCTAGCGGTTACCATCAGTAACCGTATGTAACCCCTTGGCGCCGCTACTGGCCGCAGCGAAAACACGATTTATTGTTACTTCTATTTGTTTGCTTGTTCTGACTAGACTGCTGAGGGGTTGAAGACCTCCATGATTGATTAGATCTATTCGTCTTAAACGGCTTAGTCTTTTGTATCCTTGCTACGGTATGTTCATTGGAAGTATCAAACTTTTTGACTTGAAACTCGGTAATTTCACCTGCTTTTGCAATTTTGATAACTTCGTCAAGATCAATATTTCCTTTTTCTAGCAGTTTTCTTCTCAACTGGTTTGACTGACCATGATCAATAATTTGGTCTCTGATTTGATCGTTAACAGTAGTATCAAATTAGCAAAACACAGCTTGTTGTCTTAGCCTGGTAAGGAACTGATCAAATGTTTCACCTGACTCTTGCTTGATTCTTCTAAACACATGCCTTTCATATGTTATGTTCCGCATAGGACAAAAGTGATGATTTTACCGTTTAAGCGCTATGTCAAATTCGCCATCTTTTGCTTTGTCTTCTGTTGGCGCACTAGGCAAAGTGTCATAAATATCTTGCGTGTCAGGACCAGCTAAGTGTAGAAGTAAAGCTCTTTTTTGTATCTCATCAGTAATACCTTTACCTACGTTATAATAATTAAATGATCGCATCCATCTAGTCCACGAAACAGATAATTGATTAGGATCAATGACAAAAATTTTGGTAAACTACCTATTTCATCCATTTTAAACACATTAAAGTACGTAAAGTGTCACAGAAAAATGACGTCTCACTCACGAATTGAATAATTGCACAACATTGACAATAATTGACAGTTCACGTGTAAACAGCTGATGTCATCCGCTTCTGTGCTCTGATTCGTCGAAATTTTCTGCCACACAAATCACCACATTGAAGGTCGTAGATTTTATTTTCTTCAAATTATTTTCTCGTCGCCAATTATTCTGTCTTCATAACTAATTTAATATGGAAGATACAGTCCAATTTAACTAATTCGTGAGAGAGAACTATGAATCGATACTATAACCGAAATTGTACTGCTCGTACTCAAATTCACATCATCAATGTAAAATCAATATAATTGATGCAATAAAACAAACATTACAGTGTTGAGAATGATATTTTCGGGATACATGTTTAGTCGTAGAACAGTGGCGTCTTCTCCGTACCTGCGAGGCCTTCGGCGCATCCTAAATAATAATTAACCAACATTTATAAAAATAAAAAGTGTCATCACTCATTATATTTCATTTAAATTCGATAGCTTCTCGTGGTAGCTGTCCGTCTCAAAATCAGACGCTCAACCTTTGAGTGAACAGTTTTGCAGCACGAATCACAGCTGTTTTCTTCAAACCATTAGAGACACATGCTAGTCGTGTGTTCAGACGGAGCGAAAGATAGTTGTGTGCGTGTGAGGCAGCAAGCGCACGCGCCCGCACCAATATAGGCTTTCCCGATAGACAAAATGTTTTGCCTTCTCCAATTTTTACAATGAAATTCTCCGTTATTCTTGATCGAAGCTCGGTACCTAAATATAGAAAGGGAAGCGCTACCCAATTGTTCCTGTCCTTCGTTTCTCGTCGGAGAGGCCACTACGTCAACAATAGCAGCTGACTGACGTTCAGATAAGACTGTGATCAGATGATGAGTGTTCGCCCATGAGTGCACAGTAATGCATCTGACTCGAACACCCAATTTCGGTAGAATTCCATGATTTGTTTTTGCATGATTGATGTGACGCTATGTTTAGTACTGCAGATGAGCTCATAATCACGCCTTTCGTCCGAAGGGAATATACTGAAAAGATGACAGTCGTCAAGCAAGGTAGGCCAACACCTGATTTAAAAATTGAAAGTACTCACAGAGAAAGAAATAGGAAATACACAAGACATTTGCATGAAAGTTCAAACACATGAGTGGCTGACCAGCCGTGAGAAACGCAAGAAACTGCTTCCCTTCCTCCTTTTTCTCGAGAAAATGTGGTCTGGACAGAGAGGTGATATAGTAATCTCAGCTCCTTGAGTAAGGCGGTTAGGTGACATGAGCAATCAATTTCTCATGTGCACATTCACTTGGCATTAAAAAATGTTGGAGAAATTGTTATCAGAAATTTATCTTTTATGAAAATTAATGTTATATCATGCTGTCTATCACATTTGATTCGTAGAACGTACTTTGCCTTTGTGAGATCTATTTTACTTTACTGTTGTCCAGTTTTTATTAACGCCCCAAAATACCTCACTGACAAAATCGTTCGAATCGAAAAGAGAGCCGCAAAGATGATTGGTGAGCAGATTCATCCGGACGTTTTGAGTACCATGAACCGTTCCTGTGAGTCACTTTTTCAGAAAATTGTGATTGACGACAACCATCCTCTGCAGGAATGCTTCAGTTCTCGTACCCGATGCAGTCGTAGTATTTGTCCTCTACGCAAGCCCTTTGCTCGGACTTTACGCTACAAATCTTCATTTATCAAATTTTGTAAATAGTATTTTCGTTGTAATGTGTACCTTGATGTATATTTTTATCATTTTATAGATTTTATCTCTTTGAATTGTGATGCGTCTACCGAATCTAATCGTATGTGGACCAATAAAGTTATCTTATTATTATTATTAACATAAAAAAGTCTGGTATAGAAATAGTATTCCAATGCCGAGCGAGGGCCTGTGGTCTGGGAGCACGCGACGCCACTGTCGTAGAATATCATTGAAACTGTCTATGTGTCTGTTTTGAGTTAGATTATTGGAACATCGTTCTGCGATTTTTGTTTTTTCGTTTCTAATGAAGTTAAAGCATTGAAATGAAAGAAAATCTTAATGCAAACCATGATTGGATCATGATGATAGTACCTATTGGTACTGCGTAACCCAATACTACCTGTTCCATAGCCCTTCCCCTTTTGTATTCAATATTATGTTATTTGACATAGACGTCGGTGTGAATTTTAAATTTTATACTAGACCATATTTCCTTCCTTTTTACATGAAGATAGTTAACGGATGTTAATTGAAATTAATTGTAAGAAATAAGAAAAAGAAAATAAAACCACCATCATTCTATATCGGTTCTTTCCAACTAAAATCAAATAATGTCAATGACATTATACGTCGTAGCTTGAATACTGCAGGTGTTGCGTCCAGTCTGGAACCTTTCGGTCTTCATCGCAATGATGGTCGTCGTCCAGATGCTATGACCATTTTTCCGTCTCACAATGGTAAATCGTTGATGTGGGACTTCACCTGTACAGATACATGCGCGAAGTTCTACATCATCGATTCAGCACTGACAGCTGGAGCCGCAGCCAACAATGCCGAAGCGGCTAAAGAACGGAAATATTCATAGCTGTCAAACCAGTGCCTCTTCCAGCCCACTGCAA
This sequence comes from Prostheceraeus crozeri, assembly GCA_907163375.1. Taxonomy (NCBI): domain Eukaryota; kingdom Metazoa; phylum Platyhelminthes; order Polycladida; family Euryleptidae; genus Prostheceraeus; species Prostheceraeus crozeri. Next base: position 665,140 of record CAJQUW010009803.1, on the reverse strand, counting down.
TAGAAGCATCCGGCGTGTATGGAAGATCAACACGACATTCTATCCGCGAGCTTGGTTGCAGGATGTCTGAGGTAACTGGAGATCCTCGTGAGCATTTTTGTCTCAGACAACGAATCAGTCTCGCAGTCATTCGTGGAAATGCCTTTAGCATTTCAATGGCTGGTCAGCTGTCTGCTTTATGATTTTAATTTTGATCTTATCTTTTTCTGACTTACGTACTCACCTGTATCTTTGACTTAAATGCAAATTGTTTGCCGCTTTTAATATAGTTATTAGGTTCTTGGCACTAGTGCAAGGAACTGCAATGATATCTCATTACATGAAATACACAGATTGTCCGTGCAAGAACCGCTTTTTTTAAATGCACTGATAAATATGCAAAGAACTACAATATCATGCTGGAAATACAATTCTGCAACTCTGTAATAATCTGGTATACTTTATTCACTGATAATGGAGAGATAAAGATATCTTTGATTGACTTTTATTGAATTCTATGAAAGTTTGCTCTCTCAATAGATGATAATTCATGGAAAGCTTGAAATTCTATAAATGTTTGCAAATGAGAATATATTTGAAATTCAGATTTCTATCTAAAAATGATATCAGTTTACCAATTCATTCATTAACAGATTCTCAAGCTGGAGCGACGGAAGATGGTTCATGGCTATCTGGTGCAGTGAGAATTCTATGTGAAATTGGTGGGCATGAAATGATGCATTATATACCCTCAAATCATAGACTTCTAAATTTCTCTGGACAGATAGGTTGAAATTGTCTTATACATGATCAGGCATGGACTCCTAAATATAGACTATCTTACAAGTAGACTGTCAATGAGCATAATCAACATTTTGGAGAGCAGCTTACCTGCCAGCACAGCATGTATGTATATTTATGTACATTAGGAGTTCGGACGCATGAGCCTACACATGATTATGCTCTAAACGCATGTGATACACCTCCGCGTTATTTGCTAATTTTGCGATTTTTCTTCTAACAACTTTCTCAGAACTGAGGCATTTGACATTTCATGAACAAATATTTTGCACATGCTGTTGAAAAATGTCATTGAATTCTACTCAAAAACTTTGCAGCTTCAGGATGTCGAACATTGCCAACTCACTATTTGTGACATTACATTCACGACAAAAATAACTTTTTTTACATTTCAGGAGTGAAGGACAGCAAGCATTACTTATGTCATCTCGATTATTAGGACTCATATTGAAATCAGATTTTGTATTCAAACATTCTCCTGCATACACTTCATCTTCTGTGGTTGTCTGCATGATATTTTATCATCAACACTTCTCAGACTAAATCCGGAAAACTTCAATTAAGTTATTGTTTTCATTTTCTTGTCACTCTCTGTAAGGTGACGCACGGAGATAAAATAATATGCCCCAGTCATTTGACGTATCCAGCTAAAACCCTTCTCAATGTGATCTGGCTGTGCTTTTCCGAGCATTGGCCATTGGTCTCAGAAGAGTCTCCATCAGGTCGGATCGCCTGATAACTGTTCAGACCTCCTTAGAAGAAGCTGCTCAGGTTGTAAATGCTTATTGTGTCCATCATGACTGTTTTCATGAAATTGAATTCAAAGAAGGATCTCCGTATAGTTCACTTTTCTGTTCCCCTTCATTTCAGGACATACATATTGTGGAAATCGGTAGCTTCTCCTTTCCTCTCGAAACTGTTCCTTACATAGCAATGGTCGATGCTTTGGTTGGAGCTTCCATCCGTTGAATTCGGCTTCACGGAACTTTGTCAGTCTTTCCAAAGTATTACATAATTGAATCCGATTTCGAATTTCTATTGCTGGCTGGTCATCCACAGATTATCCAGAAGTCATCAGATTGACAACTTTGGAAAACTTGTGATAGATGATAGATACATTATGTGCTGCTTGGAATGGATTTCTCTCTGTGATAGATGCAAACTTTCGTAGATTTTTCTACAGTCAATGATGCGACGATGCTGGAGGGGAAGATTTCAACTTATAATCGCCATTTTTAGTCCATTATCGTTTTGAGATGTCACAAACCCAGATGGAATGGTTTCTTTCTAATTTTTAGACAAAACTGTCATAACAAGGAATCTTCCGATTGTGTTTCCATTCCAGGACATATACTTGAAAACGTGGCCATGCCGGATCGCGGCTTTGTAGTTGTTTGGAGAAGCATCTAGACATATAAAGGAATTTTGATGCCACTGTACTTTAGATCACGCTGTTTCATTTCTTCAATTTTTCTTCATTGCTTGCCATGATGATCCATGTCTTTCGTGGTGACATTGAACACAGATTCATGGAATTGAAGGTTACACAAGACGTCACACAAGGTTGCACAAGAATATTTAGTTGGGACATAATACTTTCAACTAAATCGATGCAATCACAAAGTCAAATTTCATTGTTATGCAGGCAGAGGAATGTATTTGTGTTAACCGTCATTGCATTTCGGTTCACAGCCAGCAACGATCTTTTGCAACACAAATGTTGGTTGGCCTGAACATGTATAAAATGATTTCAAATTTTGCTCACCTATCTGTCCAGAGAAATTTAGAAGTCTATGCTCAAATAGTGCACTTCAAACTCATTTCAATCATTTCTATGACCTTCAAAGCCATCGAGAGTGAAGTACAATGTAATATTATATCATGGATTTTTAGGGCAGTAATATCAGACATGATATAATGTGATTGTAGGTAACTCTTGTGAAATCTATGAATAATGCAATTATTGACAGGGATGTCTATGAATAATATGATACTCGGGATACACAACTCCCAAAGAGTGGAGAATTGACTGTGGGCTGAAGTTTTGCAAATCGCAACACTTACGCGGACAGTTTTACCACTGTTTTGAGCCTAATTGGAACTGCAAGACTTCATGAATATGCATGTAGTTAAGTAATGTCGGCATCAATGTGATGTATGACATACACTTACGCATTACACAGAAAATTGATATAAATTGAGCTGATTTTATAGCGATTATTATGTCGATTTGCTGTCATTGTTTAATGTTTTTGGACAAGCTTAACATCAAATTTCTAAAGAAAGTCAGCAAAATGCGAAAGGAGTAAGGAATCCTCCCAACTGCGCACAGCGCCCCCCTCTGGAGCGTGAGTGGGTTGTTGTCGTTCTGGGTCGACCGTCCGGGTGGGTCGTGGTCGATCGTCCTTGTTGGTCTTGGGCGGCGGTCTATGTTTTTGGTATGTAGGAGTGTTTGTGGGAGTGAGTTGTGTTTAGATCTGTCTTCGTGTTGAACTTCTGTGTAGTCCTGTTGAGTTTCATAGGTGTAGGTGTGCGTCTTGTGCGCTTCAGGTTGATTTAAGAGGGTTTTTGAGTGAGAAAATGGCTGTAGCGGCTAAACGAAGCCTCGTACGTGAAAATGGACGGCGGATTTGAGCTTTTGACCAATTTTGGTCATAGGAGAATTGCTTCCAGCGTCATAGGGCAAAGAACGAAGAACTTCGACCCCACCCCTCGCCAGCGTTCTTCCAACTTTGCTTCTAGAGATCGTAGAAAGTCGTGCAATAGGTCGTTTGACAGCTAGGAGTGCCATAAATTCATTGGAAAGCAGAGTTTGGCCAAACCTTCCTTTGTCGAGGCTTTAGAGTGACATTGAGACTTTTGGCCATGCTAGAGAGCCGTCAGAGGTTGAGTTTTGTGTTTTCGGCTCCCGCGGACGAACGAAACATCGGACGAGAAAAGTGAGACCAGATTTGGAATCAGCGTCAAATTTTGGATAACCAATGTCTTCCCCCCCTTCTTATCGATTGCATATTCACAGGATATATAAGTACGAGTCCGGGAGAGGAATCTCACTAATTTGAGAAACTGACTACAGGTAAGTCGTTTCTCTTGAGGTCCGATATCGGACTTCTGACTTTTCATTGCTGATATCAGCTAAGGTGTCAGAGTTATAGGTTAATCAGTATAGCATGACTGACCATTTTATGATAGTAGGCCGAAATCTTCAAACGGCTATAACTTCGCTTCTACAAGTCCTTTAGACTTGATTCAAAAAACGTTTGACAGCTCATGATGTGCTGTAGGTGACAGACTACTTATGAATGTTTTATGAGTAGTACTGAAATACTAAAAAATTTAAGTTGGTGTTTAATGATGATGATTAAAGTTTTTGAATAAAAAGCAGTCGTTAGTGAGTCTCTGCAACTTGGGACGTTTCCTCTTGTAAATAACTCCACCGGTTTTCATGTCACAATCGGGACCCGGATGCCAACACAGTGACATGACGCACGCTCTGTCCGCCCGAGGTTGGATTTGTGGGTCGAGGTCTTGGAGTTGGGATAAAATCCCCTCTGAGTAATGCCTGTAACGGATTCAAGAGCCTAACGCCTAGACGACTGCTATCAAATGTTTTTAGACTTAGTCTTTCAATGCATATCAGCAAGTAGTATCCTATAAACACTTGCTATGAAATTTTTACCATATCTTTACATAATCGTTACCATGACTAAAATGCCAAATGCGAGAATGTTGATCGGCAAGTGTAGCTGTGGCCGTATTGCCAGAGGCAGCGAGCTCGCAAAAAATTAAAAAGGGGACGGTGGACGAGCATATGAGAAAGGTGTTGTTGAGGGTGTGTGTACATCACAAGGTAATATGTGAGGATGGGAGTGATGTAGAGTTCATTAGGAACCATAGCCAGTGCCCTAGTGGCAATATTAGTATGCAGGGGTTCAAGTCGCGGTTTGAGGGAGTTTTGATGGATATGGAAGAGGTGAGAGTGGTAGTAGCAGTAGCGACGATTGAGGATGCGGTGGGAAAGAAAGTTGTAACCAAGGCGACTGATCAGGGTATCAGTGAGGAAGAAGTGGAGTTGAGAGGTAACATCAAGAAACCTGATGTTGATGTTGTTTTGGATGATGTGTTGGAGGAATTGTTTGGGAATATTAATGATCTTGAGGAGAAGTGGAAGGATGAGGGAAAGGAAGTGGGTAAACCGTTGGCAGCAAACCGGAGGGAGGAAGGGAACACAAGGGATGAATATGTGAGGATGAAGGATCGATTGAGGGCGGTTGAGGAGAAAAATGAAATATTGGTGATGCGAAATGAGAAGTTGACTGCGAAGGCTGAAGGGTATAAGGTGACGAGAGAAGAGTTGGAAAGTATGAGGCAGAGGTAGAAAGAGTGGATGGTGGAAAGGAGTGAGTTGATGAAGAAAGCAAGTTTGGTGAGTAGTCTGCAGGCGAATTTGTTGGGGAAGGATGATGAGATAGATCGGATGCGAAGCGTGGTGAAGGAGACGGAGGAAGTGAAGGGTGTGAACAAGAGGTTGGTGACTGAAGTAGAGCGATTGCATGAGTGTGAGAAGTGTAGAAAAATAAGAGTGTATGAAGTCCATCTTCCCCTCTTCCAAAATAATGTGTGCGACGCCCCAACCATCACTAGCGACCCAAATCAGACGCAGAAGTGCTATGAGGGCGACGCAGTCCCATGTCTGCACATGAATATGGACATCACGAACCAACGGTCTTTTTAAAGACCACCATGGGAATAATATGATAGTACCTCCACGTGGTTTGCCCTGGACAGACTTCGGTCTGACTGAATCTATCATACAAATAAAAAATAAAATCACAAAGTTGTATCTGCTATCAGTCAACTTAAACGGAGTCCCATGTCTGCACATGAATATGGACATCACGAACCAACGGTCTTTTTAAAGACCACCATGGGAATAATATGATAGTACCTCCACGTGGTTTGCCCTGGACAGACTTCGGTCTGACTGAATCTATCATACAAATAAAAAATAAAATCACAAAGTTGTATCTGCTATCAGTCAACTTAAACGTTGCATGTTAAGGACAATTTCGGTATAATACTTCCTTCTGACAGGCGTTCTCTATTGAGACGGCGGTGAAGTTCGCAGGAAAGGGTGTCGCACGGGACTATAGTATACCTCAGTCTGCTTATTCCTCTGCGCTCATGTTAAGCAGAATTTACCATTGCTCTCATTGTAGCATTCTGACCGTCATGGATGACACTTAGCCATCTGTCAAGGGTTTCCTTATAATTCTCCATTGCATACGTTATTTGAGAATGATCCATGAGTTCTTTTAAGAACTGCCTGTATCTCTGAGGTTGAATGATGAAGGGATGAAACGGGAGGCCACTCTTGCGCCACACGTATAGAAAATCACTTTCTATCTTCTCTAATGGTACGATCTCTTTTGATAGAAAAGTAGACCGATAATAAATGTGATAACTAACCCCATATCTAAATTCCTCCATTAATTTCCATTTCTAGATAAATACATTGCAAAACAAAGACATGTAGTATGTAGGTTTATTTACAATTGAAGCACATATACTTTATAGCGAGGAAAAGTCAAGTGGAAGAACCTTTAAGTCATTGTAGACTTTGTAGCACCTTGGTCGTTTTGGGGCATCGGGCGCTATTCTCACGCGCGTTGTTTTTGATGTAAAATCACCATTACTCCACACAACTTGCACAATCTTGCCTTTATCGCAAGTCTCCTTCTGATCACAGTCTTCATCCCAATCGTCGACCACTTCAAAGATTTTATTGAAGATCTCTAAGGCGGGAGATGTACCTTCCATCATGAGATAGATAAGAATGAGAAGTGTTTCAATTTTCTGACTTTTATATGTTTTTCAACAATGAATTCCTCAACAACCAATCAGAATTATCCTACTTTAGATGAAGACGACATAAGTCGGAAGATTGTAGCACTCTTATTCACATTATACGAACTATCACGCCAAGATGACAAACTCAGAAACACCATGTAATTTTGTGATCGTCAATGAGTGGCGTGATGAAGACAAGTGTGATCAGAAGGAGACTTGTAACAAAGGCATGACTGTAAGAATTGTCTGGATAGATGAAGAGTGGACACCGAAAACAACGCGCGTGAGAAGAGCGCCAGATGCCCCTAAACGTCCAAGGTGCTACAAAGTCTACAATGACTTAAAGGTTCTTCCACTTGACTTTTCCTCGCTCTAAAGAATATAAATGAAAAAAATAAATGAACGTTGTTTATACTCGGAAGCACATTGGTCACGGAGCCTTTCTTCCATGTGGCCGAGTTGTCATTTACCACTAATTCTTTTTCGTGCTGAGTGTTAAGCACGAATGCAGAGTGTACCTATTTTAAAAATCTTAGGTTTGACCCGACCAAGATTTGAACCAAGGTCTCCCGGACGGACAGCGAACACTCTACCACAAGGTCACAGCGCCGGTAGAGTGCTTGGTACTCTATATGATGAGTATATGTGCTTCAATTGTAAATAAATCTAAAGAACTACATGTCTCTGTTTTTGATATTCAATCCCTTTATCATTTATCCTCAGTGATAGAGGTAGTACTTAGGAAAAAATGATTGTATCTATCATCAACTGGTATGATTTATACTGAGCTGTGAAATGATTAGATTTTCACTATGATGTTAATGATTATGTATGCTACATTACTCAGAAATAAGTGAAAACAGACGGTAATAACACATGAATCATTTATTAAGAAATTTACAATAATTCAAAAGTTCTTCGGAAGTCACATTGTCCCATAAATTCTCACAATCACTGCAGTTGCACTTCAACTGCTTCAATCGTTCTTCTGCCGTGACCAGCACACCATAGATGGTGTCCGATTCTATTTCATTCCGGGGTTGGGATGATGAACTGTACCATCTCCGCATATCATGGAGAAGGTTAATGTCAGCTTCCTATTTCACATCTTCCTGATTGTAAAGCAGGTATTTCCATCGCACATAAATCATTTCTAACTCTTCTTGCTCCGTTAGAGATGGTAATTCCGACTTTGGAATATCATCCAGCCTTCTCTGCTTCTCCACCTTTGCCTTTTTCGGAGCGGGAGGACAAGTTGGCATGCTTGATGCAGACACTGGTGATTCATGCGAGAGAGTTGTTGGCGAATCCATGACTTTGAAATGTATGCCATAAACTTGATTTCTTAGTGCTTAAGTATAAGCAAGCAACCAATCAAAATGAATAGCCAATGAATGTTGAGTATGAGAGTATATAAAAGGGAAAAATAGACTAAATTTCTTTCGATATTTGAGACGCATTAATGCCAAGTGAACATTTCTCTCCACTCAAATATATTTTAACGTTTCTGACGTGCCCTATTTTGGTTTGAGTCAATTACTACAATCTGACTATCAAAGTATCACATTTTGACTTAATTTCGTTGAAATGGTAAGTTAAAGATTTCATCACTCATCTCCCTTAAACGTTAGGTTAATAGCATCTTTCTCAATTTCAGGCATCAACTTCATCATCAAAGCGCTCCCTTCTCGAGGAAGCTTTATAACTGTTGAGTGAAGGTAGGTGGTAAAAATAAACTATGACTTCAATAGAGATGACAGAATGATTTCTCCTCCAGATGATGACAGTTCAAACTCAAGTGCGCAGTCGCGGGAAGCATCCAAAACATGTGCTGATTGTGGGCATATCTTAACGAGGAAGAGCGATCTCACCCGACACATCAGACAACGTGTGTGTCAACCCAAACCATCATCAATCTCCCGGAGTGAGGATGATTCTATTCAACATGTCTCCTTTACTTGTGACTTTTGTTTCCAATCTTTTGAAACAGGTTTTGAATTATCTTCACATAGACTTCACCACACACACACAAATGATAGTTATAGCAACAGCACCTCCTCTATTCGACTAACTGAAGCATCGCTCAATAATGTAGTGAGAAATTACCATATGGAATCCTCAGAAACTATTGCTGATTTTCCGGAGTGGTTCCATCAAAATTCAACATTGATAGATGCGCTCTTTCATAATTTAGAGCAGTTTAGAATAAAAGCGTTCATCTACCTTAAAATAAAATATGATAAAGTTGATTATCATACTGGTGAAATAGTACAGAGGTTGGTGTTTTACATACCCTCCTCTCCTGCTACAGAGGTAGTCGAAAAAGAAACTTGGTTAAATTTTCACATCCAAGGACTAAAATCAAATATTGATAAATTTAACGAGCGCGATAGTGGTCTAATTTTTGATGGCATAGAATCTGCCAAGTTTAAAATTACTCTATTAGAAAATTATCGTGGTCGAAGCTCCTTCAATCTTCCAAAAACGTTAAGAGCTAAGAATGCAGTCATTTCTGTTGATTGTGAATGACAGTGTTTAAGTATGCGGCATTATCTATTCTCCACTATCATGATGTACAGAACAACCGTTTCCGTAGAAGCAAATATCATGAATGGGAGAATGAATTGAAGTTTGATGGCTGCAATAGCGAAGACATGAAGTTTAAAGATATAGAGAAATTTGAAAAATTAAATGAAATTAAAATAGTTGTTCACATCTGCAAGAGGGGCTTAAGGGTGTGCGTTACAACAACCGTTCATCAACTTATGATCGGGTAGTCAATCTCCTGCAAGTATATCAAAATGATAGTGAAAATTGGCATTACTGCGGTATTCCTAAAATGACTCGACTATATTCCCACTTAACATCTAGAAGAGGAGAGTATTTCATAAGTGACCATGTATGCGCCCCTTCTGGTCAAAAGATAAGTTTAAAACACATTATGAATGGTGTAAGCGAGGTAAACTGCAAATACAATGTATGCCCAAAGATAAAGAGTTTTCATATAGAGAGAAAGGTGATGAATTAAGTCCTCTTCGTGTCATCTATGCTGACATCGAATGCTATATTGATGATAACACCCATAAAGCGGCAGCCATATCATGCACTGAGGTATGGCATGATTACTTCAAGAATAAAAATAATAAAATGCACGTCTGGCAAGGTGAGGATTGTATACATTAATTCTTACAATTCCTCGAAAGCGCTGTCAACTTTCAGCAAAAATATGATAGTGAACTCCAACGCAGATCATTGAATATGTCAGCAGATGATCATATAAAATTTGAAAGTTGTAAGTCTGCCCAAAATGTAATAAAACGTTTGATGAAGATAAAATCAAGAAAGTGCGCGACCATGATCACAGCACTGGTAAATTTAGAAACGCGCTATGTACAAGATGTAATTTTTCACTGAGACTGAAACGGCGTACTCTACCCGTTATTTTTCATAACTTCAAAGGTTATGACAGTCATATGATAATAAAAGGGGGTTAGGAAAAATGAAAGAGAGGAAGTTAAGTGTAATAGCTCAAACGAGAGAAAAGTTCATCGCCATGACAGCAAAAGTAGCAGTTGACAAAACTAAAGAAAATAAGACAGTCTATTTTGATATAAAATTTTTAGATTCCTATCAATTCATGGCTTTATCACTAGCATCTCTCGTTCAAATCTTAAGTCTCTTCCACTAACTCAAAATTTGAAGAAATAATATCCTAACTTGACGGATGAAGTCATCACACGCAAAAGAGTGTTTCCATATGCATACTTTGATAACATTTCTAAACTTAGTGAGACTTCTCTTCCATCAATAGACAAATTCAAAAATTATTTGACTGGTGTAGAATGCAAGGTAGAAGATTACAATCATGCTCAGTTGCATGGACAAAATTTGACTGTCAAACGTTTAGCGATTATATGATCGCCTATCTAAAATTAGATGTATTTTGTAGACTGATGTATTTCAGGAGTTTCGACGAGTGGCATTAGAAGAAGATAAATTAGATCCTGTCTACTTTGTCAGTCTTCCAGCCATGTCATTCCAGTCTGCTTTTAAAATGACTGGAGAGACCATCCATCTTTTGCAAGATCCAGAGATGTATAATTTATTTGAACGAGGAATTCGCGGTGGTCTCACATTTGTAATAGGCATCAAATAAAATCAAAAATAGTAGATGATGATCAAATTCATCTTAAGTACTATGACCAGAATAATTTATATGATAGTTCACTGTCCAAACCTCTACCTCACTCTGAGTTTAGCTGGTTGAGTTATAATGAAATTCAGCATTTCTCCAACCCTTCAAACACACTAGCTATTCCAGATGATGGTGATTGGGGATATTATTTTGAGATAGATCTTATCTATCCAAATAGCATTAAAAATAAAACTGTGGATTTTCCACTTGCACCCGAATCAGGCGAAGTGACTGAAGATATGCTTTCGGACTTTATGAAACAATTTCATAAAGACTTTGAAGGGAGCGGACAGCTCAAGTATAAGCCTTGCCGTAAACTTTTGCTTACTCAATTTGATAAAGAAAATTATTTAGTCCACTTCTCTATCTTAAAATTTTATTTAGAAATGGGGATGATTTTAAAAACAGTTCACCGCATTATCAAATTTAGACAGAAAGCCTTTCTGAAACCATATATTGATAGTAACAGCCAGAAACGTGTACTAGCCCAAAATAATTTTGAAAAGGATTTCTATAAATATAAGAATAATAGTCTTTTTGGTAAGACGATGGAGGACGTTAGAAAGCGTATAAACTATAAACTTGTGAATCATAATGATAAATTTCAAAAGTTAGCGACATCACCTCTCTTTATTGATAGAGATATTATAGATGATGAGTTGGTTACACCAGACGAAATGACTTGCTAAGTCTTATTAAGTCTGATCAGATTCTTGCAAAGTCTGATCAGAACTTATTTTATTTAAGATCTTACATTTCCTGACCGGAAAGTATCAGACTTGCTAAGTCTTATCTTTTGCAAAATAAGATATTTTCAGATCTTACCAGTTGGTAATTGAAATTAAAAGAAGTCAATTAAAATTCAAAACTTGAAGTCCGAATATAGTGGGGAGATCAGACGGCATCAATGGTTTTGGTTGTTAAATGACCTTGATGGAACATCAGTGCACTGGATACATGTGGACAAACGCAAAATATAAGACTTTTTCAATTTAAAAGATTTCTAGAAAATCATAAATAAGATCTTATAAGATCTGATAAGATTTGCTAATAAGACTTAGCACGACTGGTACTTTCAGGTCAGAACTTGTAAGATTTCCTTAGTAAGATTAAATAAGTCATTTCGTCTAGTGTAGTGTTAAAATGATAAAATCAGAAGTAGAGTGGCGCAAGCCCATCTACATTGACAAGCTGTGTTAGATTATTCCAAGCTTGAAATGTACCAACTCTTCTATAGAATATCAACCATGCCCTCTAATTAGAGACGTGCGTTTGCTGGGCGGTGATACCGGCAGTTTCTTTTTAAGTATCGCTGCTCAGAAAGAGTTAAATTTCAATGAAGTAGGAAAATCTTTAGAAAAATATTTTGATACATCAAATTATCCTACAGATCACCCACTATACTCTACTAAAAATAAAGCAAAATTAAGATGCTTTAAAGATGAAATGGCAGGAAAGGAAATTATGGAAATGATTCTTCTTCGTCCTAAAATGTATTCTATGAAACCAAAAGACTCCTATGACAGTATTAAGCGCGCAAAAGGCATATCTGAATCGTTTGTTGTTAGCCAATCGATTGTTGTTAGCCAATTTCACTGAAGTGATAATGTGAGGTGTCAACATTCTTGCTTTATGTAAGATACCACCTAAAGGATCTATACACGTTCTGTATAAAGATACGGACAATTCTGTATCAAATTGATTTGAACTATTATATCCCAGATAGCGCATATTAAATTTTCCATGAAGAGCTGCAGAACGATGTCGCAAGAACTGATGAAAATCTTCTGAACAAACCAATACTAGATCATCATCATTTAGTTTATTGATTACGATATGATTAGACAATCTGTTGTAAGTTAATGTTGCCACTTGTTCACTATCTACTCGAAGGAGATAATCAAATTTCTTCAATAATGCTTCAGGAGTCATGTTCGTCTTTCTTGCCTTAATCACAATCTTCTTCACCAACGTCTTTTTATTTTTCGGAATAAGATCCACATAATAGGCTTTCACTTTATAAATTAAATTTTTGCAACCTCTTGGATAGTAATTAGTTTTATAATTATCATAGCTTTGTAACGGACTTAAGACATTGCCTTCAGGTGGACGCTGAATTTCTTAATGCTTGTTTTTCTAAATCAAAATTTTTTTCCCTGTTCAAATGTTTGCATGTCTCTTAGTTACCAGACAACGAAAAGGCTTTGATTTGTTGGGTCCATCAGGATCCTAGAATTTCATGTAAATAGACATTGTACATGTTGTGCTATTTAAAGCTGGAAACGGTGAGTTTTAGGCATATTTGTAACTCCCTATGATGAGAAATTTCAATGATGATAAAATGTAGCTGATTTACTTATGAGCGTGAAATGATGAGTCTTGTATTTTTTATTGCAGTTTTCACGTTGCATCTAAAAAATACAATTCTAGTGTATCAGTTGAGGTGTTTTTAACTTAATAGTACAAATTGGTGTTATGCCGTCACAGTGAAAACGTACCAGTGGAGCGTATTGGTGAAAACACTAATTTCAGTAGATCAATAGCCTTCGACAAATGGTAAAAATTTCCCAAATATTTGTGCATCATTGGTTTGTGACTTGTGTCGAATGCTGCTAACATTGAATGGAAAATTTCCTGCGCATTGTGTTGTGTAAATTAGTGACATAATGGAATTAGATGTATTTTGATGTAAGTTAAGCCTTCATAACTACGTTCCACTTGTAATCACAATATAAATTTCTGTAGCACTAATTGATCATATATTGCGAAGTATTTTACAGTAGTATAGGGTATGACATACGGTGCTCCGTTTCGCTTCGCTCCGCACCGTATGTCATACCCCCGAATTTTCTGAATTTTTTCCGATATTTCCAATATTTTACAAATGTTACACACCTGTGATTTTAGCACAAATTTACAAAAAAATTTACGTAGTCTAAGAATTTACAAAATTTGCGTAGTCTAAAAATTTACAAAATTTATGTAGTCTTTTCACATAGTCTAAACATATCAGATATATACATCTAAAAAATATATATTATTAAAAAATGGAAACCTCAAAAATGGAAGAAACTTCGAGAATATATCCTTCGTTAATAAATGAACGTAGTTCTACTTAAATGGGCATTGAAAAGATGAGCATTGAAAAACACAAAGATAGAGTTAGGTATATGAAAGATAAGGAATCTCAATTATTATTAAGATTAGAGCATTATAAAAAATTAAGAAAGAGATGGTCTAATGTTAAGAATGTAACACAAGGAATTGGCATATTCTTAACAATAAGTTTAGGTGCTTTAACAATTGTTATATCTTCAGGTGTTTTAGTAATTCCAGTAGTTGCTACAGCTTTGACAGGTACGGATGTTTTTACAACTTCGCTTGTTACAATGATAGATAAATCTCTAATTACTAAGAAACGAAAATCATTAAAAAATAAACATTCTCATGTTAAAGAAGTTTATGATAAACTGCATTATTAATTCCAAAGAGTATGTGATGATAATGTTATCACGTCAAATGAGATTGAAAAATTTGATCAAATAGCTAATCAAGCTAATAAAATATCAATTCAATTACGGACACGAGTTAATGACAAGAATAAACAGAATGGTAAAATTTCTAGTGATAGTAAAATTTCTGATGAAGAAAATGATAAAATATTTTTAGAAGAACTAAAAACTTCATTAAACAAAACTTAAGACGAAAAAATTATAGACGACAAAGCAATAAAAAAATAATTTGTTCAGTAAAATGTTTTTGTTGTATTCCAATGTTAGCACTAAATTCAAATATTATATTTTAAAAAATAAATAAATATAAAAAAATAATATAGAAAATATAATATATATAATGGATAAAATTAAAGTTGATAATCAAAAAAGAATTCAACAATTAGAAGAGTTAATAAAACAAAAAAATATTATGAAAGAAAATCATACTCAGCATAGAATGATAAAAGCTGGTATTCAATTTGATATGTCTGAAAAAATGCAGCAAACCGAACAAGTAAAAACTGATTTTGAAAAAACTATGGAACTATTTAAAACTCTTGAAAAAGAACTTGCTAATCAGGATAAACGAGTAAATATAACAGATCCAATACTTAAAACATTATTAGATGATTATGGATTGTTAGAAGCAAATATAGAAAAAAAAATTACCAAAATCTATGCTATTTGAACATTTCACTTTCTTTTTAGACAAAAAATTATTTGCAAGATTCCATCTTGGCGGAAAAGAAATATTTCCACAACCTTAACGGGGTTTAATTTTTTCACCAGATAAATCACCTATTAGTTTAGATAGAAATTTTGTTGATCTTTTTTAGAGAAGCAGATTTAAAAAATATGCCGTAGAAGTTCTTATAAAATATAAAGCTATGTCAGATAGAGTTGGTGCAGTGAAATCTCTTAGACGTTATGAACAATTAGAAAATTTATTATCAACGGGGCTTAAAGTAGGAAAAGGTTTTAAAACAGAAACAACTATATTTTTATCAGATGATCCACAAGAATTAATAAATAGATGAAATTCATGCTATATTAAAAAGACTATTAGAAAAGAAGATTCTAAATGAAGGGATTATGAAAGTATAGCTGAAATATGCTGTTTTTAATTTTTTTATAGGAAATGTTTATTGAATTTATGTATGTAATTTTTTATAAAAAATATTTATTTAAAATATCTAATAAAAAATATTTATTCAAAATTTTTGTCTAAAAAATGTGTTCAGCAGATTTAGAAAAAATTAATAATCATTTAGAAAATCTAACCGAGATTTTAGGTTCATCGAAATTTAGTACGACGTTAAAATTTATAACAACTACTTCTTCACATACTTGTAATCTTGATCCCATTTTACATTTGGAACATCTAACTTTTCTTCCTGGTTCTTACGTAGTTGAATCAATATCAAATGAAATTTAGAGACATTTAGGTATACCATTTAAAGATAAGAAACAATTACATTTCGCAGTTGAACCAGCAGTGAATAAATTTTCTCTTACTTTAGACGAAAATCATCAAGTTGATTTTAATCATGATAGATCATTATCAAAACTATTGGGATTTAATAAACAAATCTATAGACAAGGTTATCATTTAGGTGAGAAGATTCCTAAAATAACTGAAATAAATTCAATTGTTGTACATTGTGACATTATTGAAGGAGGATTTATGAATGGTAAACTGTCAAATTGAATATTCAGTTTTCCAGCTTTCACTGTACCCATTGGTTATAGATTAAATGTAATTCCACAAACATTAATATATTTCCCTATTACAAGAAAAACTATTAACAGTATTACGCCCGTAACATTAGAATTACGGATGCGAAAGGACAAGAAATAAATTTTGGAGGCGAAGAGATTATGATAGATCTTTTGGTTAAAGAAGTACGAGTTTTTTAAAATATCGTCTTAAAAAATGAGTGAAGAAATTTCTACAAACCTAGGATTAAATAAAAAGTGAAATTCAATCATCATCGAAATCTATCCAATAAAGTTTTATCAGTTATTTGCGGAAGATCAGGATGTGGAAAAACATCTATTATTTAAAATTCTAACTACTCCAAACTTTTTAGATTATAACAATCTTATAATTTAAACAACAACAGCAGAACAACCTGTTTATCAATTTTTAAAATATGGATCTGAAAATAATATCAAAAAAACAGCAATTGCTTCCTTATTTGAAGAATATGAAAAATCTGAATATGAAAAAGAAATAAGTTCGTGGTATGAAGAAGCAGCGAAAAATAAACAATTAGTAGAATCTAATATAAATAAACATATAACGATACAATAAATAGATGAAAGTGGTAATATGCAAGATCCTTGTAAATTAGATAAAAGAATGAAACATTGTGTAATTTTTTATGATTGTGTCAATGACAGAAATCAGACAATTCAGAGAAATTATTTTACACAGGTAGACATAATGACTGTAGTGTTTTTTATTTAACACAAAGTATGTATTCATTAGACGGAAGTATTATTAGAAGGAATGTAAATATATTTATGCTATTTGAAATTAATTCACGAAACTTAAGTGATTTGTTAAGAGATTTATGTATAAGAGATACAGATGACTTTAAACATTCGTGTAATAATTGTTGGTCAAAAGATTATGGTTTCATTACAATTAATATTGATAAAAAAGTACATGATAGAGTTATCGAAAATATTTTTGAATAATTTTTTCTGTATTGAAATTTCTTTATTAAAAAAATTAAAAATAATGTGGAATGAGTACAAGATAGAACATGCACCAGTCTTAAAAGATAATAGGCATCCTACAAATCCTGTAAATTCGAAGAAAGAAGTTAAATTTTATTACCATCGCAGATATATGCAATTCGTTAAAGATTATAAAATGAAACATAGTATAAAAAGTTATGAAAGAACAAATGATTTTCCACTTTGTTTAAGAAGTTTTAGAGTATTTTTAGCCCTTAATAATTTATGAAGGTTAATTCAAAAAGAACCTCTAACAGTTTATGATTTAAAAACATTACGACAATTAAATATACCTTTATTTATTTCAGACTTTAAAATAAAATTATAATTTTTCTTTAAATAAAAATTCATAATTTTTCTTTAAATAAAAATTCATAATTTTTCTTTAAATAAAAATTCATAATTTTTCTTTAAAAAATATGAATTGTAAAATGAATAAAGGTTCGAAATCTATTATGGATGAATTAATAAAAAAGCAAATGACTGAATTAAAGTTGCTTAAAAAACAAATGAGTGAATTTAATTAAGAGTTTAAATCAGATATAAATAAATTAAAGAAGTTTATTAGAAATACGAGTAATATTAGAAGAAAAAATAAAAAAATGATAAATTTTAGAAAACTTGAAAAAACGATATAGATAACTTGAACGTAAAGCTGAAAATGAAAAAGAAACTCCTATTACTGATATTTTTTTAGATGAGAGAATTAAGGATGAAGTGGGAGAGGATTTAGTAAATCTTTTTAATCCGAATGAAATTAAATATGAAAATGTATCTTCTATTAATGTACTAAATGATATACGTAAACTTTTAGCAAATGGTAAAATTATTAATTTACTTGGAAAAGTTATTGAGGATAGTGAAAATATAATTCAAAACTTTTACGTAACCTTCTATAATAAAAAATCATTTGAAACATGGTTTTCTAATCTAGAGAAGCATTAGCTGCTATGATATTAAAAAACTTAAGAAACGAATTAATGAGTATAATAATTTAACTTAATAAACTTCAAAATTGTGTGAAAATATTTACGAGAACTGATGAATGTCCAATACACCAATTTTTTTAAAACTCTTGGAGAATTTAATTATTCGAAAGCAACTTTAATAGCTCATAATTCATCAGGCTTTGATTCCTATTTTCCGATAAAAGCTAATTTCAAATTAACTAAAGCACCACTTAAAACTTCAAGAGTAATATTAACTGCTTCATTACAAAATTCTTATACAACTGAAAATGTTAGTAAATATATTCAAAGATCTTGTGGTAAGAAAAATTTTAAAAACCTCGAGTGTACCTCGAGGTACACTAGCACTACGAACTTTTGTAATGAAATGCAGTTATCAACACGTGAAAACAAGTCTTTCCAAATGGTGTGAGAATTTTAAAATTCCTACCAATGTGTGTAAATTAAAATATGAAATTGGAGAAATAACACATGATAATTATAAAGAAAAAGAAAATGAATGGAAACCATATTTAGTTAATGATGTTCTTTCCTTAGCATTTTGTATCTTCGAATATAATAATGTTATGCAAGATTTAGTTGGAGAAGATGTAACTGTTAATTTAACATCTTCTGCTTTAACTTTCAATGGTTGGATGAAGAGTGTACAAAATAATAATAATACAGAAAATAAAATACATTCTCATACTGATTAATGGGCTAGAAATCATATTAGAAAATCTGTTAAAGGTGGAAGAGTTTCAGCCAATATAAAACATTACATATCTCCACTTTGTAACATCGTGATACCAATATTACAAAAATATTTACCTGGAAATAATCTAATAGATTTAATGAAAGAGTATAATCAGTTAAAAGACAAGAATGATCTTTGTAAAGAAATTGAACATAAACTCCTCGAACAACATAATGAATTCTTAATGGCTTTTGACGCAACATCATTATATCCATCAGCTATGTATGATGAAAATTCAGAATACCCTAAAGCTGAATCACCTAGAAAATTTAGACAAGATGAAGAAGAACAAACAATATTATATCAATTTAATACTCAAACATTTAGACCTAAAACTGGAATATTCTCAGTTGTGTTTCAATATCCGAATGATATGTTTTTTCAACCAGTTCCTACAAAAGATAAAGTTAAAAATCAAAATGATAATTCTTATGTAAAAGTAATCAGGTTTAGGAATGGTATATGTTATGATATATTAACTTCTGTAGATATACAAGAAATTGTTAGATGTGGTGGAAAAATATTATCCGAAATATTATATATTAAAATATTAATATTATATTATAAAAATATATATGTTTTTATTATTATTATAAAAATTGTGTCAAGGAAAAAATGATTATGGAAATGGTGGAATTATGTTTGCAATATTTATTGCATCTAAAGTAAAATACTGTATCACTGTAGATGAACAAGGAAGACTCAGTGAAAAGAAAACATTCAAAGGATATTCACAAAATAAAGTAAAAGTAGAAGATTTTCTAAAATTATATTCTGGTCAAACATTATCGACTACAGTTAATAAACCATGGAAAAAATCTTTAGAAACTGGCATTAGTATTCCTGATAAAAATAATAGCACTAAAGACAAAAGATTTTCTGGTCAATTAAATATTCTTAAACGTCAAGCACCTGATGAATATGGTATTATGTTACCTTATGACGGAGAAAATATACAAGGTGAAATATTTCAAAAAATCTTCAATGGGTGTAATTCAAGTGATGATGATGACACGTGGAAATAATGATTTTTTTATTACATCTAAAAATTTTATTACATCTAAAAATTTATTACATGTAAAAATTTTATTACATATAAAAATTTATTACATATAAAAATTTATCACATAAAAAATTTTTATTACATCTAAACATTTTTATAATTAATTAATTATATCATTCACGCCGCTTATTATTGGTTTTATATCTTCAAATGTTTTTTGTTTCATCTGATGTAAATTTGGCATCAGATATTATTGGTTTTGCTTTTTTAAATGCATTTCTAACATCATTCATTGAAGCTTTTAAACATTCTAAAGTATCATTATTTGTTAATCTGTTAGGTTTTGCTATACCAAATTTTTTATTTAAATAATGGCCGAAATAAAAATAAAATGTGTCGGGAATGTTAGTAGTAAAATGTTAGTGGTACTTTTGCTTCATATTCTAAAAAGATAATTATTTCTTCTATGGCTTTGGGTGATAAATTTTTTAGTTTTGCATACATGTTAATATCGAAATCTGGAGTTGTATTATATACTTCATGTTCTGTATCTGCTAATACATTTAAATCTGTATCATATACTTGCATTTCATTCATAATGGTATTAACACGTATCATTCCATATTTAATGTGTGTATAATTGGATAAAGATATAGATATATTATAATTTTTCTTGATATCCTCAAAGAATCCTGGATTATTTTGCGTAGTTGTATAAAAAGTTTCAACGTTTTCTCTAATATTATTATCTACATCACAAGCTTTATGAGCTAATACAACTATTCGCATATGACTATGTCGTCCTTTTGTAAATATTTCTGACATATCGTGTTGTTTTGCTAAACTTGCAACATCATCTAAAATTAATAAAGAGTTCTGTTCTGGTGTTCCAGCAAAAGTACTCATATTGTCTAACATACCTAACTCGTTGTCACCATGAACATTTGTAAATTTTTTTCCACTCATCCTTATGCATACAAAAAATATGCACATCCGTTTCATTCTTATAATGTCCGTTTATGTATGTTTTAATAAATGTAGTCTTACCACTTCCAGTTTTACCGTAAACAACGAAATGTAAATGTTCTTTAATCAATTTATCTTTTTTGGTTTATTATTTGCTGCATTATTATTTGTTGTATTATTTATTGCATTATTATTTGTTGTATCATTATTTGTTGTATTATTTTCTGGTTTATCTGGATCTTTCCATCCTTATAAATTTTTCATTTCTTGTTTACAAAAATGCATCTTCTTTTGTTCTTCTGTTTAAAAGAAACCTAATTTATTTAAAAATCAATAGAAAAGATATATAAGAACAACTATAAAAAAATTTTATACAATGAAATTTAATAAAATTCCAAAGACGTGTAAGATCTGGGAGAGGTACTTTTAGTAGTCTAGTAATTGGGACAATTTTTTTTTCGGTATGCCTCCTAAATTTTTTTATTCAGAACATATTTATTCGGAAGATTAATAAGATTTTCTAAATAAATATTATTTGGTAGATTAGGAATATCTTGAAAATTATGCATATCTTGAGGAGAATTCATATCTTGAAAATCATCCATATTATAATTTAATTCATTATTGGTCGCATGAGCACTGCGAGTGCTTTTATTACTTCGATTACTACGATTATTTGAAATATTTTCATAATCATTAGTTAATATAGGAGAATATAATTCTTCTAAATTTGCTTTTTCATTTATTTCTTTTTTGTTAAAAAATTTATTAATTAATTTTTTAATTCCGGACTCTTATTCTTACACTCTATTGAGTGTTAAATACCTCTGTAGGACCCCCGGAACACTTCGGAATTTTTGCTCCCATACTCAAAAGAAGTGTGTCCGCAGCTCACCTCTCTTACGGAATACTTAAGACTCTTTTAAGTATAAATTAATTATTTTTTGTATCTAGAATTATCTTAATATAAATAAAAAATTACGCTATTATAAATAAATAAGAATTATCTTAGTATAAATAAATGAAAATTATTTTATATCTAAAAAATATTATTCATATTCAAATTAGGACAAAGTGGTCTTGTCTAATTTTTCTAATTTTTGTCTAATTTTTATCTAATTTTTGTCTAATTATTAAAGTGGAATTGTCTTGGAAAATGTTTCTTTAATATAATTTTTTGACAAGCTCTACACCTTGCTTTTTATTTTAAACAATCCTTACACTGGTATTTACTATCATAGAACTCTGTCTTAGGTTTCATAATTTGACAATTTGTACATTGTCTTGTAGAATTGATTCAAGAATTATAATGATTAGTAATCCCTTGACTTGTAAAATATTTATTGCAATTACGACATAGCTGATCTTTCATTTTATCTTTTTTAGTCTCCTCTGGTTGTTCACATAATTTTAAATGACGTGCAAAATTTTTAGACGTTATATTCTTACTAGAACTAGAGCATATTTTTTTTGTATTACATTCCATGGATTTCCTGGATTCCATAGATTGAAGAATTTTATTTTTTGAGACATATGAACTTCTTCCTGATTTTGACCTACATGATCATTTTGGACTACGTTATTTTTTCTCGCTGTATAAAGATTTTGTCCTTGTTGAGGTATAAACAAATGTTGTAATTGTTGAATATTTTGAACAGGTTGAATATTTTGCCCAGGTTGAATATTTTGTTGATATTGTTCCATATGTTTACCGCATGGTGTGTTTTTCATATGAGAATATAATAACGCTTGATTCGTAAAACGCATTTTATAAATTTGACACATTTGACACATTTCCATTTTTTATTTTTATTAGGAAAAAAATTACTTTTTTATTGTTAAAAAATGTTGTTACCAAATGTTGGTGGAAGTGCATATATCCCGAATAATCGAGAATCAGAAATAGAAATAGAAAAATATATCATGAAAACTGGCGATGTATTATCAGGCCCCTTACATCTTTCTATTCATCCTCAACAAAATACTGAGTTAACAAATAAACAAGATGTCGATACACAGATAAATAATCCTAAAGAAAAATATATAAACGATGCTTTGGTTCCACTGATGAATGAATTAAAGTTGCTAAAACTTAATGACAAATCATTAAACGAAAAATTATTAAAACTTTATAGAAACGATGAAGAGCTAGAAGTAAATATAGCAAAACTTTTAAAAAATTTCAGAACAATCAAAAATTAAAAACCTGCAGTTATCAAAAATGGACATCAGATAAAATTATTGAAAGAACAATTAGAAGATAAAATAGGAAAACTTTCTGAAAGAATTACAAAAAAATTAAATCAGTTACAAACTACATTCAATTACACCGTGAATGAATTAAGTTCTAAAATTATTCAACAGATTAAAAAATAAATCATTTGATAAATGAAGTAAAAGCAATTAATCAAAAAGTCGAACAAATAAAAAATAGGAAAATGAATTTAGAAAATGAATTAAAGAAAAATTTGCAAGAAAAATCTAAGAAAATAAAGGACAGTTACATGCTGTTAAAAAGCAGTTAGATGTTCTTTAAGTTAAGTTGAATCCTTTAAAAAACAGAATTAAAGAAAAGTGAGAAAAAATTAGAAGTGAATGAAAAAGAAATTAAAACTCATCATACTCTACTTGATGCATTGAGTAAAGTACAAACTCAAGTTAATAGAGTAATTCACCGGTTATTAAAAAACAAAACTTTGTTTCCTACTAAAAAACGGGGGACATAAAAATATAAAAAATTTAATACAATAAATTTAATATAGATTAAATAATAAAAAAAAATTAATAATAATAATTTGATAATATAAAAATATATCATGCCTGTAATTTATAAACACAATCTTAAAGATTTTTCATCAAATCAAAAAATTGCACATGAACCATCTATGAAACATATCTTTCATCATAACAATGCAAAAACATTTCAAACAGAAGGAAATGGAATATTTTCAAATGCCGGTAAAACTAATAGGACTATTTCAAATAATAATAAAGATTTAATTTCAGCATCAACCGAACGGAAATGAATAAAAAAATATTTTTCCTTTAAATGATTTCTCTCAAAAAGTTAAAGCCTAAGAAATGCCTATAATTTATAAACACAATCTTAAAAATCTTGCTTCAAATCAAAAATAGCACATCAACCATCTATGAAATCTGTTTACCATTATAACAATGTAGAAACAATTCAAAAAGAAGGAGCCGGTATATTTTCTGGTATTGGAAGTATCGTTAACTTCATTAAAAATAATAAAGATTTGATTACATCTGCTGCAAAAGGAGCAGCTGCTATAGGTAGTACAGGAAGTGCAATATCAAATGCTGTTAAGTCTCAAAACGAACTAAAACAACTAGAAACTATTCGTAAACTTAAGAATGATTCTGAAGAACTAAAAAAATTAAAAAGCTCTTAGAGGAAATAAAAAACAAAATTGCAAACATAGCAGCTGATAGTAAACATGAGGAAAATAGACAAGTTAAGAAATCAGTTGAAGAAATAAGAGGTAATGGTTTAGCAAAATTCTAAAATATATTCAAAAAATGAATCCTAAGAAATTATTTTTTATAGAAAAAACAAAAAAGTCAAATGATTTTTTATAAAAATGTCTTCCCTGATTGAAAGTAAATTTAAGTTAGGCGATCCTCCGTTCGTCAGTTACAATTAAAAAAAGAATGATTATATAAGAGTTGCCCTTCAGGTAGAGTAAATACTGGAGGAGATTTAATCTTTGAAGATGACAATCAACAAAGTTATTTATATTTACCTGATTCCTTTTTACACTGTGAATATTCTTTATATAGTGATGCTAATTTTACAACGCCATTATCAGGTACCGATAATATTGCATTAGAGAATAATTTCCTTTCAAGACTATTTACACAAATGCGTTTAGATGTTGCAACTCAAAATATAGAAGCAATAAGTGATTCTCCAGGTGTAATTGATACAATGCTTCGATTTGTTACAATTGGTGAAAATAATAAAAAGCATGAAATCGAAGGTTGGTTTCCAGATAACAATGATGGAATAATTGTAGATGATTTAACTCACGCTGAAACAGATGCAGCAGGAATTGCGAAGAATGTAGAAAAAATTGCAAAACATTTAAATAAAACAAACAATAGTGCATATAAAGAAAGACGTGAGTTTAACAAAAAAATAAACAGACAGTAAATTAGTTATTGTCTCCATTATTCGGATATTTAGATTATGACAAAATATCATATCAATTAAAATTTAAATTAATAATTCATCGCACAGCAAATAATGAATTAATCTTTTATGGTAAGACTGGAAAAAAAGCATACTTAAAAATTGATAGACTTGAATGGTGGATAAAACATATTACTCCTATTTTAGAGATTGAATCAACTATTGCAAAAAGATTAAACACTAACAAACCAATTCCAGTAAATTTTCTAAAGCGGACTGCAAGTTCTGTAACTTTTTCTGAACAAAGATTTAACTGGCATTTCACAAGGACATCGAATACTCCAAGATATTTATTATTAACTTTTCAAAGAAATGAGTCTGCAAGTTTTGATAAGAACAACAATCTTTTCCATATTAACACAATTCAAAGTTTACAAGTTGCTTTAAATCAAACCCGATATCCTATTCATCCATTAAGATTCGATGACACCAATAATCAATTTATGGAAGGATATGATGCTTATAGAAATCTTTTTATAGAATTTGGAGTTGAACCACAATTAACTCCTGGAGATTGGAGACATTTATATCCTGTTTTCTGTTTCGATTTAAGTGCAAAATCTGAAGATATTTTTAAAAATGGTTGCGATGTAACAATTAATATTGAAAAGAAAGAAGCCACAACTTCATTGTTGGCTTATGGTTTACTGCTAGATGTAAAATATTCTATTAAAATTCTTAATGGAAAGATGGCTAGAATAAGTTAATTAAAACTATTGGTAACTTAAAATTTGTTCTTAACTTAAATTTTTTCCTTAATTAAAATCTTTTTATTAACTTAAATTTTTTAATTGAAAATGTAGCAAACGAATAATAATAAAACTGTTGAATTAAAACTGCGTAACATTGTTGACAGAAATACACCTAAAACTATTACGATTAACAAAAGGAAATATTACATAAGTAAACCAATGATAGAGAATCCTAAATTACAGGAAGAAAAGAATGGTGGAATTCTTCCATTAATTCTTCCAATAATAGGAGGTATAGCAGCAGCAGGAAGTGTAGCAGGTGGGACAGCTGGTATTGTCCAAGCAGTAAATAAAAATAAATCAGAGAAGGCACCATTAGAAGAACAAAAACGTCTTAACAAAGATTTGGAGAAAGTTGCTAGGGGTGAGGGAGTAGTAGATAATTTTATTAGTAAATTAAATTTAGTTGACGAAGGAAAACGAGTTCTCAAAAACATTCTACATAATGTTGATGATTTAATAGAAATAAAAGAAACTAAAGATGGTTCTGGAATATATCTAAGTCCTAGTATCATTCGCTAAAACATTTATTTTATTTTATCTTTAAAAATGAATTCCACCAATTCTACAAATTGCATAAATTCCGAAAATTTAATTAAATTAAAAATTGCTAATTTGGATTTATTGAATTATCTGTTAAACGTAAATAAAACCTCAAATTGTCAGAGTTACGAAGGGAACGACATACAAAAAACATTAGAAAACTTTCCTGGATTCATTTGGAGTAAATATTCAAAAGAAAAACATTTACCTGGGCATAATTTTACTGGGCCCGGTACAAGATTAGATCTAAGATTTAACGATGATTATACACCTAGAGAAAATAGTAAAACAGAGTTAAAACAGAGTTAAAACATAGTAAACAGAGTTGATGCAGCAGCTCATAGACACGATTTAGCTTATCAAAATCATGACCTAAAATCTCGTCTTGAAGCTGATAGAAAAATGATAGACGAATTGGATAATATTCAAAATCCTTCCTTTAGAGAAAAAATTGAAAGAATGTTTGTTAAGAAAGCTTTACAAGCAAAAATATTGTTCGGTCAGGGTTTAGATGAAACTTACGCGTCTGAAATTCATAAAGAATATAGAAAGCCTAAATATGTTTTGAAAGTAAAGGTATTTAATAAAGATGATATTTGGAGTACTGATCTTATTCATATGCCGAATGAAAGAGGATTTAAATACGCATTGACCGTTATAGATTTATGTACTCGATACGCTTGGGTGAAGCCATTAAAAATAAAAGTGGTTTATGAGTTAAATATGCGTTTAAAGAAATATTCAAAGAAAGTAATAGAAAGCCAAAAAAATTGTTTGTTGACAAAGGCTTTGAGTTTCACAATAGAAATGTTAAGCCAACATTTGAAACTGTTTATTCCACTGAGAATGCTATAAAAGCTGTAGTAATAGAAAAATTTAATATATCATTAAAAAATAAATTATCTAAGAAATTTACTGAACAAGGAAATCAGAAATGGTTAAAAATATTACAAGGAATTGTAGAAGAGTATAACAATAAAATTCATTCAAGTATTGAAGAAACTCCAAAGAATGCTTCTAACGAACCAGATTTAATAAGAAAGAAGATATTTGAAAATAATTATGAGTATGAAAGTAATGTTAATTTACAAAAGCGTAAATCGAAATTTAAGATTGGAGATAGAGTTAGAATATTTAAATATAAAAACAAATTTGAAAAAGAATTTGTTGGTTATTGGACTAAAGAGATATTTGAAGTTTCTAAAATAAATCAAACTTATCCGTTTACTTATGAAATGAAATATTTAGATAATGAAGAAATAAAAGGTAGATTTTATGAAAATGAATTACAAAAGATTGAACTTTGATTATCATTATTCAGTTCTAACAGAATATCTAGAAATGGTACTCCTTTTCGCAATTTGTATAAAACGTAAATACATAATTGACCGCAATAAGTAGTTCCTGGTTTTTGAATTTGAAAAGTATTATACACTCCATTTGCAAGTAAATCTTTTACTTCTTTTGTAGGAGGAAGTCCGTATGAGTCGAACCAATAGTTTTCTGCATTAGTATTCTTTTGCCCTGCTGACTAATGTACTCCTTTTTGGTCTGATGTGTGAAGATTTGTTACAAAATTCAGTTGAGGTACATTTTTTATCAATTGTAACTCGTCTCTCATTAGGACATGAAAATTCATTATTTCGAATCGATTAGCGATTTTCCCTAGATCGAAATTCGCAGTCGTTTGTTTACCGTATTGTTTTAAGAAGCAACCGAAGGTCGACGAGTCAAGCTCGGAGTCTCCAATGTTTAAGTTCTTCGCTTCCTCCTTTTTGTTATTCATTTTTTTACAAAATAATATATTTAACATATTTTGCTCTTTAAATTTGAAAACAAGCAATTTTATAACAGAAAATAAAATAATGTTTTAACATATACTGTTCATAAACTTTGACAGAAGAGGAATCTACATCTCCCTTTTGATTAAAGAACCGATACAA
Source organism: Prostheceraeus crozeri (assembly GCA_907163375.1). Taxonomy (NCBI): domain Eukaryota; kingdom Metazoa; phylum Platyhelminthes; order Polycladida; family Euryleptidae; genus Prostheceraeus; species Prostheceraeus crozeri. The sequence goes on along the minus strand of CAJQUW010009803.1, from coordinate 636,952 downwards.
AGTTACGCATGCATATAACATTTTATCCACGCGTGGACGCGATCTAATTGGTTGAAGCACGGTATTGTAACTGAATGGCATGGTAATTGCATGTACATGTACAGCAGGAAATAGTATTGCATATAAAAGAGAGAGAGATTCAAAAATGATAAGTTTTTTTCACAAAAAGACTCATATCCACGCGTGGACGCGATTTGATTTGTTGAAGAACGGTATTGTAACTGAATGACGCACCATTGTTTAGGAAAAGAATGGAATCATTTTGAATGTATAGCATGGAATAGCATTGCATAGTCCACGAGTGGACGCGATCTGATTATTGAAGCGGTTGAAGCGCTAAATTGCAACCGAATGGTGCACCATTGTTTAGGGAAAGAGTGAAATAGCATTGCATTTGTCCACGCGTGGAGGCGATTTGATTAGTTGAAGCGCGGTATTGTAACTGAAAGAAGCACACTGATTGTCGCACCATTGTTTAGGAAAAGAATGGAATCGTTTTGAATGCCACACAATTGCTCAGCGCAATAAATCTAGTTGCCGCACCAAAATTCTCCATCACTTAGCAGACAATCTTCCAATATGGTTAGGTTGCATTTTAAAAGTCTAAGAGGAACAGATACTTTAGGAAATTTGTCGGCTAATTTTCCTAATTTCATAGCAAATGAAACTTCGGTGCGTGAATAATTGATCTGATTTTGCCTCAAAAGAACATAAAGACATGTTTTGTTATTACCACAAAAAGTCAGCAGATGATTGATGTGTTTGCCGATAAAAATTTTACACATGACACTGAGTGAATTGTTTCTTTTTCATGTGTTAAGAATTTATGCAAGTTTCCAAATGTATCATCCTTTCCACCATTTGGCTCTATAAAATTCTCCAAAGAATCTGTAAATTCAAACCTGTCAACAATATTCTCCATCAATTCTTGACGTAATTTATTCATCCTCACCGGCAACTGTTGTTGTCTTCTATCTTCACTTTGCTTTTTCTTTAAATTTTTTCTTTCTATCCGTGATGCTTCGATGAAGTCTGGATCAAACAAATGAGGGCATTTCGCAGTCTCCTTTCTAACAAATTCGAAATAATCACCGTGTTTTTCTGAAGATATAAACAAATTTGCGATCTCACAGAAAAAATTTGGCAAATTTTCTCTGATGATCTTTGATTGAGTAGCGGAAAAATCTTGGCTCATTTTGAGAAATATATGACGAGAGCGTTTTGGTACAACCTTCACTGACAAGAAACACTGTTAACTTAGATAAAACTTCAGGACAATTGTCTGAAATAGCCATATCGATTATTGTTGTTGTGTATTGTTTCAGAGCACTGCAGCTGGAGCAGGATTTGCTGGATATACATATTCCACGTCTTTCAAATGTTTAAGTGGGGGTAGCAGGTGTTTGTTCTTAAATACATTGTTTCTTTTCAAATGTTTAAGTGGGGGGGGGTAACAGCTCTTTGTTCTGAAATGCTTTGCTTCATGAATGCGAGAAGCGTATGTTCTCTACAATTGAGTGATCATCTGAGTGCAAAGCAGTAGCAATAATAGGAATTGAAAGAGCGCCAGAAGAAATGACAATTGTTAAAGCACCTGTTAAAAATATTCCAATACCTTGTGTTACATTCTTAACTTTAGACCATCTCTTTCTTAATTTTTTATAATGCTCTAATTTCAATAATAATTGTGATTCCTTATCTTTCATGTACCTAACTCTATCTTTGTGTTTTTCAATGTTCATCTTTTCAATTTCCATTAAAGTAGAACTACGTTCATTTATTAACGAAGGATATATTCTCGAAGTTTCTTCCATTTTCGAAGTTTCTTCCATTTTTGAGGTTTCCATTTTTTAATAAATATTTTGCATACAATCTTCTGATATTTTTAGACTATGTGAAATAACTACATAAATGTTGTAAATTTTTAGACTACGCAAATTTTGTAAATTCTTAGACTACGTAAATTTTTGCTAAAATCACAAGTGTGTAAAATTTGTAAAATATTGGAAAATATCGGAAAAAATTCAGAAAAATCGGGGGTATGACATACGGTGCGGAGCGCCGTATGTCATACCCTATACTACTTTTTACTACGTAAGCAGTTAGATGAACATTCTTCCTATTTTGACTTATTTAATCAATAGGTGTTGTATATAGTTTCTCATTTGTCCTGTCTTGACTTCTATGCTTTAGGTATGTCACTTAAAGCTGAGAACTCTGACATTGAAGTTGATGATATTGCTAGACGTAGTGAGAGAACTAGGAAATTGACTACGAAAGGCGCAGAGTACCTTCAGTCGCAGGTTGACAAACATGTAAGGAGGTTTGATGATTTACATGCAAAATGGAAACAATGTGTTAAGGAATCTCGAACCAGATTGAAATTTGAGCTCTCAATTTATGAACAGGAGCATTTACTTAAGTCAGTAGACTCAGCCCTCGATGCTTTCCCTCAGTGTTATGAGGAAATAAAATCAGCTAGGACAGCTACCAGGGAAGAAGTGCAGTTAGTAGATAGTGTAACACAAATTACAAATGATGTCCGAGAGGTTGCCTCCAAGAACATGACTGAGGTGTACAACAAAGAGTTGTCAAGAGTGAATGTTCGAACTATCTTGAACAAAGAACTAAATCCCTCCATTTTTGGCGATAGCGACACTGAGATGCTTGATTCCCGTTGTTGCAGATCATATTGTTCTGATACGTTAAGATCATTGAGTGCTGCATCACAGTCTCAGCGCAGTGAAGCGATGGCTGATTTGGCTGAGAGGAAAGCTCAGTTGGAAGCTCTACAAACTATTCATATCCAGCAATGTAAGCTTAAGGAAGAAGAAGAAAAACTAGAGTTCGTGAAAGCATTAGAAAGGGTGAAGATAGCTGAAGCTCGACTCAGAGTACTAGAGGCAGAAACCAGTAATGACAGCAGAATCGACGTTTCAATGAATATCAAACATGTTCCAAATGACAATTTGAAACATATTTCGAACAACCTTACTTCTGATTTTGTTGAAGTTTTGAAAGAAACGATGTCGCTTAGTAGATTGCCCGTTCAAGAACCACAGATTTTCTCTGGTGATCCTCTTCAGTTCTCTGAATAGAGAAATTCTTTCAAAGTCCTGATACAATCTAAATGCATGACTCAATCTGAGAAACTCTTTTATCTGAGAAGGTACACATCGGGGCATTCTGCAAATACTATTAAGGGTGCCTTTCTTCGTTTAGATGAAATGGCGTTTGACGATGCTATAAGCAGATTGACCTGTCGCTACGGCGATCAGTTTTTGATTCAGCGTGCGTATACAGAGAGGATTGCGAATTGGCCGAGAGTAGGTGAGAAGGATAATAAGGCGCTGCGAGACTTTTCTGATTTTCTCTCAGCTTGTAGCGATGCAATCCATCGAGTCAGCGGGCTAGAGATTTTAAACGATTGCGAAGAGAATCGGAAAATGCTAGCTAAGCTTCCTGAGTGGTTGAGATGTCGATGGAATAGAGTAGTCACATCGAGTTTGAAAAATAAAAGGTGCTTTCCAAGTTTTTAGGAATTCGTAGACTTCCTTTCCAACGAATGAGATATCGTTGATAATCCGATATTCAAGAATGGCGCCATCACTGAATCTGTAGGACACAAACAAACAAATATCAGTAGCCAAGTTTTTTCTGCAAACAATGTAGCTCCTGAAACTCAGTGGAATATTTCATGTCTAGGCTGTTTTGGCGGTCATTGGATTTATAAATGCCCTAAGTTCACAGGCATGAGTGTTTGTGAACGCAGAATATCTACAAAAGAGATAGGTTTATGTTTTGGCTGTTTGAGACAGGGTCATCGAATTAAGTCTTGTAAGCAGAGAGCGACATGCGAAAGTTGTGGAAAATTGCATCCCACGCTTCTACATGTGACTAATGAAGACAACAATGAGGTTGCTGAAAAAGGAAATGACAGCTCATTTAGTCAAAGTGCGTCTGCCTTGAAATGCTACAGTGATGAAAGTAAGACATTGACTTCCATGATTGTCTATCTGTGGATATCCACATCTGAGAATGATAGCACAGAAATTCTCACGTATGCAATGCTTGATACTCAGAGTGACTCCTCATTTATTTCAACTTCATTGAAGGATGCATTAAATCTGCATGCAAACGATGTTCGTTTGAAGCTTTCCACAATGCTATCCAGCTGTGCCATTGTCGATTGTCAAGCAATTCGTTGTTTAAAGCTCAGAGGCATAGACAGTGATATTACTATGGTCGTCCCAAAGCTATACACGAAAGACGAAATTCCTGCAGATAAAAGTGCCATTCCGACCTCGAACACTGCTAGTAAGTGGCAGCATCTACAAAAGATAAAAAATGATATACCTCCTCGTCAAAATTGTGAAATAGGTCTTCTTATCGGTTACAATTGCCATCAAGCTCTGACTCCTAGAGAAGTAATTAGCGGGATAAAAGATGAACCATTTGCTGTGAAGACCGATCTAGGTTGGTCCATTGTTGGTGGCAAATGCTCGAGCTCTGTCTTTTGTCATAGAACAAGTGTTAAGGAAGTACTTATCAATGGTCGTGATGTTCTGTCAGTTCTAGAGAGCGATTTTAAATTTCAGATAGATATGAAATTTTCTCAAGAAAATGTTACATTCATTGATATGATGAACGACGAAATAAAGCAACTCGAAAACGGCCATATACAGTTACCCCTTCCATTCAAATCTCGTCCTAGCTTACCAGATAATAGATTTCTGGCCGAAAAACGAATTGAACATTTAAAGAAAAAATGTCAAGAGGTAAAAAGTTTCACAGTGATTACACTACCTTTATGGAAGATATGATTGCTAAGAATGATGCGGAACTTTCCACTGAAAATAAGGATGGAGAGTCGTGGTTTATACCTCATCATAGTGTCTATCACCCAAAGAAACCAAATAAAATTCGTGTCGCTTTTGACTGCTCTAACAAATTTGCAGGATCCTCGCTGAATGATCATCTTCTTTCAGGACCTGATCTCACGAATAGCATGCTTGGTGTTCTATGTAGATTCCGCAAGAATAGAATTGCTCTAACTTGTGACATTGAAAGGATGTTCCATCAGTTTCTATAAAACCTGAAGATAGGGGATATTTGAAGTTCTTATGGTGGCCGGGAGGAAATATTGATCTAAGTCCCATTGAATATAGAATGCGAGTTCATCTTTTTGGAGCAAGTTCGTCCCCTGGATGTGCAAATTTTGGTTTAAAGCACTTAGCGTCTCTTCACAAGGATGACATGAAACTCGGAGCTGGTTTCATTCTCCACAATTTTTATGTTGATGATGGAATATGCAGTACTCATTCAATTGAAGAAGCAATAAGAGTTGCAAGCGAAGCTCGTACTATTTGTCAAGAAGGTTTTCGTCTGCATAAATTTTGTTCAAATAGCAAGGATGTCTTGTTTGCTCTTCCACGCAATGACCTGTCAAGTGATTTAAAGGAAGTTGATTTGCATGTTGACTTATTACCACTTTCATCAACCTTAGGGATACAATGGGAAACGAATGACGATTGCTTTCTGTTCAAAATGACAAAGAGAAATGATGGTATAACGAACCGAAGGCATGTTTTATCGATGGTTGCCTCCATTTATGACCCTTTAGGCTTCTTAGCACCTTTCATACTTTGTGGAAAAGGTATTTTCCAGATAATGTGTCAAAATGGAATTTCTTGGGACGATGAATTACCTGAAGATCTCATGCCAAAATGGAAGCGCTGGTTGTCTGACTTCTCATTAATTTCAGATGTTCGAATTCCTCGATGCATTACGCCTCCACTTTTCTCAGATGTGAAGGTGGTTGAGTTGCATCATTTTTCTGATGCTAGTACAATTGGATATGGGCAGTGCTCTTAGGTCAGATTAATCGATGAGACTGATAGAATTTATTGCACATTATTGATGTGAAAGTCCAGAGTCGCCCCATCCAAAGTTACGACTATTCCTCGTTTGGAGCTTGCTGCGGCAGTACTTTCAGCGAAAGTCAGCAACATGCTGAAAGAGGAACTCAATCTTTCACCCAACAAGGAAGTATTCTGGACTGATTCAAAAGTCGTGCTTGGTTATATTTCAAATGATGTTCGAAGGTTTCAGATGTATGTGGCAAACTGAGTTCAGATCATCAGGAATTTTTCAAAACCTCACCAATGGCGTTACGTCGAGAGCAGATCAAACCCTGCTGATCATGCTTCTCGCGGGTTAACTGCTTATGAACTGCAACGGTCGAATTGGTATAGTGGACCAGATTTTCTATGGAAGATTGACTATACACAGGCAGAAAATTATCCGTTACCAGGAAAGGAACCTGAAATCAAACGCACAGTAATATTCAACATTTCCGCTACGACTTCGTCTTCTACACCAATTTTTTCTTGCATAAAGAGATTTTAGGAATGGCTGCCTCTATTGACAGCTTTTGAATAAAGAAGAGAGTAAAGGGGTTGAAAAGTTGCTTACCAGCTTCCGTATCTGAAATTGAAAATGCAACTCACTTTCTTGTCAGAACTTCTCAAGATTAGAGAAATCAGATTCATTCTTGTCCCTAAACCCTTTTACTGACAATGATGGCATTATTCGTGTTGGTGGTCGACTTCAGTCCTCTTCGTTGTTATATGGAATCAAGTTTTCGATTATTTTAAATCAGAATAGTCACTTATCACTTTTATTAGTTCGTCATTTCCATGAGAAAGTGATGCATCAAGGTCGTGGTATGGCACTAAATGAATTGCGATCAAACGGATTTTGGATTATTAGCGCAAGTCACTTGGTATCTCTGTCATGCGTTCTTGTGTCGCTTGCAGAAAGCTACGTTGTCCAGTTGAATGTCAGATGATGGCAGAATTACCATTTGATAGAGTAGAACTCTCTCCTCCATTTACATTCTGTGGTATGGATTGTTTCGGGCCTTTCGTGACCAAAGTTGGAAGAAAGGAAAATAAAAGATACAGTGTTTTATTTACTTGTTGTTGCTCAAGTGAAATTCACATTGAAGCACTTGATGACTTGACAACTGACGCTTTCATAAATGCCTTGCGTTCTTTCATAGCAATACGAGGAAAGGTGGAACAAATAAGATGTGATAGAGGTTGCAATTTCGTTGGAGCACAGTCTGAACTCAAACGTGTATTTGAAGAACAATTCATTGTCAAGGGTTTGACAGCTTACTTAAGAGATAAGAACTGTGAATTAGTGTTCAATGTTCCTCATGCTAGTCATATGGGAGGCATATGAGAGAGACAAATAAGAACCGTCAGATCCATTTTAAGTAATGTCGTAGACTGCAGTCTAAGAGATTAGATGATTTCTCGCTCCGAACTTTATTCTACGAAGCCATGGCCATAGTTAACAATCGACCTTTGACCATTGATTTTCATAATAGCATTTATATTAAACCTCGAACACCAAATCACATTTTGACTATGACGAGCTCAATTCATCCTCCACCAGGAGAATTCATACAAAATGATATGTATCTTAGGAAACGATGGCGACGCGTTCAATATTTATCAGAACAATTTTGGAGTAGATGGAGAAAAGAATATATCCTCAGTCAAAATTTACGAAAGATTTGGAAGATTGAACGAAGAAATGTCAAAGTAGGAGATGTCGTTTTATTAGATGAGCCCGACGTCAAAATAAATGAATGGCCATTAGGGAAGGTTGTCGAAGTCGTCCCAAGTTCTGATGATTTAGTTCGAAAGGTGAAAGTACTTGTTGTGCGAAAGGGTCGCCCTAAGATTTTGGAAAGAACTATCCATAAGTTAGTTCTCCTTGTCGAATCAAAGTGACTGTATTTTTATTCGTATTTCTTCAGCCATCAGCTATTTCCTGGTTGAAGTCAGTCTACTTTGTTGTTTCGGAATTTCCTGCATCTGTTGTTCTTTTATAGTCTAGAGTCAGTAGATAAATCTTGAGAATTTCTTAGAAGGCCTAGTTCTTTTCGATTAGTTATAGTGTTTTTGTAAGGACTTATCTTGTATATAATATTTGAGACCAGTGCAATTCATGTACGTGTATGTACATATGAACGTAGAATTTAGGAAGATTTATTTTTTATAACTTTGTATTACTCTGAACAATTCTCTTCCAACTGACGTTTGAATTGTTGGGGGAGTGTAACGGTCTTAAGACATTGCCTTCAGCTGGACGCTGAATTTCTTAATGCCTGTTTTTCTAAATCAAAATTTTTTCCCTGTTCAAATGTTTGCATGTCTCTTAGCTACCAGACAACGAAAAGGTTTTGATTTGTTGGGTCTATCAGGATCCTAGAATTTCATGTAAATAGACATTGTACATGTTGTGCTATTTAAAGCTGGAAACGGTGAGTTTTAGGCATATTTGTAACTCCCTATGATGAGAAATTTCAATGATGATAAAATGTAGCTGATTTACTTATGAGCGTGAAATGATGAGTCTTGTATTTTTTATTGCAGTTTTCACGTTGCATCTAAGAAATACAATTCTAGTGTATCAGTTGAGGTGTTTTTAACTTAATAGCGCAAATTGGACGTATGCCGTCACAAGCTTGTCAAGGCGCTAGCAAAGTAACCTAAATCATCTCTTAAACTCGGACTCAAAGCAACAATCCAATCTTTATCAACTGCATGATGCATATGATCATATTCACCATTGTGGGGAATAAACTCGACAGTGTGTCTACATGCTTTATTCAGGAAATCAAATGCGAATTTTTTACATGTTGAGAAATCTTTCTTCGGCCATTTCGGCCTCTTTTTTGAATCTTTCTTCATGATCAAAAGTATAGACATAGTTGCTGTGAACAAGTTGGGTGACGCCTGCTTCCCATATTTTCCATTCAGCTGTTGTGTATTATCAATGGGAGTAGAAAAGATAGCAGCTCGATTACCAACAAATCTATTTGTTGACACATTGCTAAGCAAAACATGATAGAATGACATTTTCATTTCGGTGATCTATACATTGCCAATTTGCATAACATCATGAAGACTTAGATTTTGGACTCTCTACAATATATTAAAGTTGATCCCGATGGAAACGTTCATTTCAAGAATTCTTGTGGAAATACATCGAAAGGAATTACATTAACATGGCGACAATGTTTCAATCTTAATGATATCATGAGGGATTTGGAGCATTTCAAAGCGTTTAAATTCATCTCCTTGGGTAATCAAGTTAGGCTTCAACATCATCACAGAAATGAAATTCAAATCAATCATTCTCATCTCTCCATCTATTTCTCATTTCGCAAATGCAATTGGGAAAGATATAAAAGATGTGTACATCGCTCCATTATGTCATTCATTCGACGCGAGTTCATCGCATTGCTACGCAAATCTTTATCAGACACCATCTTCAACACAATGTCACACTCCATCATGAAGACTTGGAAATTGGATTGAATATATTGAGATTGATCATGAACGAAACGTATGTTTGAAAGATTATACTGGAAATGTACGAAGAGTATTTGCTTTATCATATCGACATTTTCAGTCTCTAAATCATATTATGAAGGACTTAAAATAATTCTATATGAAAAAACATTCACGCATAGGAAATCGCATATGGTTGCGACTCAACAAACAGTGAATTCAAATCTATCATTCACAGCTTTCTACCTACTTCACATTTCATCAAGGCAGTTGGCAAAGTATAAAAGGAAGATGCATCGCTCTATTTACTCATTTCTTCATCATGAAACGTCATCGCTACACCATCGTCAACATTCTCCGACGCATCAGACTCTACACCAAAATCGATCTCGCAACATTACATCAACAAATTCCAAACAGCATGTATCATCCGGGTCGGCCTCAAATGTTAGTGGTGAAGATGAGCAATTTATGGAATCTTCAGCTGTTCCCAAATGGAACTGTACAGATTCTCGGTGCCCTCTCTCATTCATCAGCGCGGTTAATGCGCTTAGAGCTTCAGAAACTACTACGACGGATATGGAAGAGGGAGAAAGGTAGAGAGGGATAAGGTATCTAGCGAATAGATATTATCAAAAGCTTTCAACGTAGCTTCATCTGCATTACGCTGCACTTTAGTCTTAATATCGTCAGCATTCGACCAACTCATTAGCGATTACAGTGAAGAATCACGTCACGATACTTAGTTATTTCAATACTTGAACCAAAGACTGCATAAATCAATACATTGATCGTCTCCGATAGCGTTGCTATGAAGTCCAGATCCAAGCGAATATTATGAGGAACGTTAGCTTGACGATAAGGTGCACTAATATCGCTGTCGGCAGTCAAATAAATTGCATAAATAGTATACCCATTCTTAAACTCTTTCATTGTGAGTCCGTTGGTATCGTCTGTGTTGTAAAAGTCAAAGACATTATATAATCAACATAACCACGGAGAAATTGATAAGAAGTAAAGTCTGGTTGATAGGGTGGAGCGGGATGACTAACACCATTTACACGCAAAGCAATTTCACTTAAATTGTTGTGTTTGAAGTTGAAAGGATTCTTCTTGACAGCACCATTGAATGCATCATTTTCAACCATTGCTACCATGAGGAGCTTTGGCGCTTCCGATTGCAAAAGACCATCTGTCATAAAACTCTTTTGATCTTTAGGAATAGTAAATGTGAGAAGCTTTGTATGTTGAATGGGATAAATGGCATTGCTGCGGTTAAGACCCTCAGCATGCCCTCTAATTACACTTGGATTAGCCACCACTCGACGAATGTATAGCGCAATATCTTCCACATGAATTTTAAATTTCAAAATTGAAGCAAAATGCATTCAACAAAAATTCAGGCTTATTCAATGTAAGTTTGAGTCGCAATCGGGTATTACAGAGTAAAAATTTTGATTGTCTCAAGAAGTCTAAATTAAGTGGACCATATAGCTGACATACTTTACTATCTTTAATCAAAGCAGATCGCTTTACAAAACCAGTGTTTGTCTCACTATCAAATAGTGCTGCTTGATCTCTATACCATCCCATTGCTTTCATATGACTGTTTTGAGCTGCTGGATGAAACTGTGATAGAGCATTCAAATATGCTTTGTAGGGATAATCGCTTTGACCACCTTCCACTTGTTGCTCTCCAATAGTTAGAGAAACATGGCGAAATAATGTAGCCAGCGGTAAAATGTTCAGACCAACTTTATGTGCATCTTCAATTTTAGTTCCATCTTCTTGTTGAATTCTAAACCTCACATCAACCATCGCATAGCTCAAATCAATGTAATCATCGCTAGCGCCAGGAATAACAAATTCAATAGAACCAGTATTCTCAGCTGTACGAGGATGATAATCTACAATACTTGAACTAAGAATATCTGTCTGTATTGCTTGCTGATCAAACGAACAAAAGCCTGAAGTTTTGCACTCCATGATTAGAAGTTATGACAGCGTCGTCGTTTAGCACTTGATAAAGGATTAGAGCGCGCGCGACGTTTTCGTGGATGCCTTGACATTACAAGTTATATCTTTGCATAAATCACTGACGATCGCGTAGATGAAAGATGTCTGCACGACGCATCCAAGGGTTCATACTTGAAGGATAACCGACCCATTTAACAAGACACCATTCTTCACCTTGTCGTTTTTTACATCGATTGATTTTCTCTACTAAATATGTTTCACTTTGAGTGACCAACTCAATCTCACTACGATAAAAGCTACCATCAGTTTCTTCATTATCGTAATCTTTCAACTTGTAGGTTGTTTGGGAGTCTTTTTTATCGATACTTAAAACTGAAAATTTCTTCTGTCCAATTCGGGAGATAACCTTTGTCAAAAACACTCTTTACTTTTGATATGCGAACTTTATCACCTATTTTCACATCACTTTTTACATTATTGCGCTTGCATTGAAATGTTTCAAGCACTCTATCTACGTTGTCAGCATTCACATCCGCTGGTCGGAGTCCAATAGAACGATGAATAGAGTGATTGTAAGCATGTAGCGTATCTGGTAGAACCATGTCCAATTTTGTGTTGTGTTAATTTGGTAGTGAAATGTCGCCACAAGCAATTTTTTAATGTGCGATTAAAACGTTCAACTAGTGCAGCCTTATAAGCACTCTTTACACTAAACAACGTCTGTTTGCTTTGGTATATATAGGATGGATTGAGCATGCATCGATATACAGGGTAGGCGGAAAGTTAATACCTATTTTAAATTGTCTCTAATACGATAAGTACATTTCAGGTTCGCATTATATTTAGGCATGATGTGTATCAAACCTTGCCATTTTTCTCTTCAAAATTTTATAGTTAGATTCTTAGTACTTTTCAGAGTTTTATGATTAAAAGGCTAAGAGTTTTAATCAGATTTTAAAAACTCAATTGTATTGTAGCACAGATTTCTAAAGATAGAGCTCTAAATTTGTCTTTACTTGAGAGGCGTAAATTTTGATCAATTATTGTCAGTCATAATCGTATAGGTGGACCATGACACTCCTATTGATTATGGAGCACGAACGAATGCTCAATTGGCATGAAAGAAATCAAAATTTATTTTACAACATTTTGTGGAGCGACGAATCAGTGTTTCATGTTAGTGGCTTCGTCAATCGTCACAACCGCCAATGCTGGGCAGAAAACGACCCTACGATTCGTGCAGAGAAATATCAATCATAACCGAGTGTGACTGCCTGGTGTGGTATGATGGCAGATACCATCGTGGGTCCTTTCCTCCAATGTGAAGCGATGAATTCTCAGAGGCTACAGGAGAAAGTGTGGCCGGTCATTAGCATATTGAAAATATAAATGACCTGATTTTTATGCAAGACGGTCCTCGCCCACCTGGTAAGGGAATAGCGTGATGTGCAGTTCTCAGTGCGCTCGTTAAGTCGCCGAGGCCCTCCCTCATTAATGGCCGATCACAAGTCCATATGTGACTCCATGCGCCCTCTTTTGTTGGGGATTGGCAAGGGATGAAGCCTATCGTTCAAAGCCAGGGACACTACCTGAGCATGAGAACAAAATTCAGAACGTTTCATCTCCTGTGCATCTGGAGTTTCTCAGGCAGTCAGGGAACATCATGCCTGATCGATTTCGCACTCTAGTAGAGCGATTGGGTGCTGAATTGAGTTTTAGTATCTTGCAATTTTTTTGCAATTGACTTTTTTTCAGTTTATTGGACCGCATAAAAAATAGATTTGTGCAGTTTCATGCAGCAAAATTCTTGCATATCTAAAAATTTCAATTTAGGTCTCTCAAGTAAAGACAAATTTAAAGCTTTATCTTTAGAAATCTATGCTACCATATCTATTGAGTTTTTCAAAATCTGATAAAACTGTTAACTTTTAAATCATAGAAATCCGAAAGTACTAATAATCTAACTATAAAATTTTAAAGAAAAAAATGGCAAGGCTTGATACACATTATACTTGAATATAATGCGAACCTGAAATATACTTAATGTATTAGAAGCAATTCAAAATAGATATTAACTTTCCGCCCACCCTTAGAGGCTAATTTGTTATTCTGGTGATAGCCATAATATATTCCACCGATAGCAAAGCCAATATTATAAGTGCCTTCTGCGAGGTCTTCACATCTGATGGGTGTTACTTGATCTCCATCCTATTTATAGTATGAGCACCAATGGGATAGTGGTAAAGAAAGCTTTTTACCATCCCATATCTTTCTATATGGAGTATCATTGTCGTCTCTCGCCTTCCATTCCTTGCTAAGGGGAGTAGGGATGTCCATATTCAATTTTGCAAACTCTTCAATAATATCGAGTTGGCGACGAATGTATGGATTCACAGGAATGACTACGTAGTCCCCATACTGATTGTTCAATATCTTCACTTCAGTGGAAGGAATCATTCCAGTTTGCAATACTATACTATGATCGTAATAACGTATGGCTTGTCTAAATTTACGCCGTAGTGGGGTAGGATTATGTACCTTTGTTGTCTCTTCTACTGGCCTCAACCTAAGACGATCTGATTGTAGAGAACCTTGTATCGCCTGAACACTATCTTGTCCTGTAAATGCAGTAGATATAGTAGATGCCTGAAAATAAAAGAGATGCTATTAAGTTAACACTCAAGGAAGGAGAGGAAGGAAGATTCCGACTTACCATTTCAGATGGATAATATAATAGGAATGTAGATGGAGAACGTGTGTCCGACACTTGTGCGACTCAAAGATAGAATGATTGTCACTCTGAAAGCCTCATTATTTATAGAAAAATGCTGGATTCTCATTGGATGTGCTCCTCATTGGCCAATGACATCAAGCTGATTCCAAATCTGGTCTCAATTTTCTCGTCCGATACACCGTTCACCAGCTGGAGCCCAAAACACAAAACTCAACCTCTGACGGCTTTCTAGCATGACCAAAAGTCTCAATGTCACTCTCAAGCCTCGACAAAGAAAAGCATGGCCAAACTGTGCTTTCCAATGAATTTATGGCACTCCTAGCTGTCAAACGACCTATTGCACGACTTTCTACGATCTCTAGAAGCAAAGTTTGAAGAACGCTGGCGAGGGGTGGGGTCGAAGTTCTTCGTTCTTTGCCCTATGACGCTGGAAGCAATTCTCCTATGACCAAAATTGGCCAAAAAGCTCAAATCCGCCGTCCATTTTCACGTACGAGGCTTCGTTTAGCCGCTACAGCCATTTTCTCACTCAAAAACCCTCTTAAATCAACCTAAAGCGTACAAGACCCACACCCACACCCATGAAACTCAACAGGACCACACAGAAGTTCAACACGAAGACAAATCTAAACACAACTCACTCCTACACACCAAAAACATAGACCGCCGCCCAAGACCATCAAGGACGGTCGACCACGACCCACCCGGATAGTCGACAACAACCCACTCACGCTTCAGAGGGGGGCGCTGTGCGCAGTTGGGAGGATTCCTTACCACTTGCGAATAATATTTTGGTGGGTATTTTTTATTCGCTCCGTGATTATTGGTGGTGCAGATCAGAAGCTCCTGTCCATATCGCGGATGTTTTGTGTTTTTTTTTGCTTAATGCTCACACTATCAAATAGTTATATCACTGTGTAGGTCATCATTTGATAATGATTTGCATCGTATGGTATGTTAGCTTAATTTTGCAGTTGAGACAATTTGAATTGCTTCAGAGATCTCAGAATGAGTCTTCATGGAATTATTCCAAGCATCGTACTATTTGTAAACATCAGTGTCTTTTCGAAGGAGTACTTTCTTGAAGGAGTTAGACACCACTCAATACATGCATTCAGCATTCAGAGAATTGTTAAATATGTTGTTCCGGCTCCCAAGGAACAGGAATTTTACTCGCACTGTAGCTTTAAAAGACATTGCACAGTAGTGGTGTATCCAAGGTGCCGCAATCGCTGCACGCGAAAAAGTATTATTTCTATGAGTTCAAATGCGTGTTAATGCATGTAAATGATTGCCATTACATTTGATCTTTGATATGAATGTTTATACTATCATTTTCGTCATTGCCAACCAATAGAAGTACAAAAGAATATCCGAATTCATGAAATTCCTTGTTCTGTATAAATCTCTCCGACGCCGCACCTGAAATCTTCTAATTCTGGTTTCTGATTGATTGAGACCATCGCTTTAATTGCGCTTCCTTATTAATACCTTTATGAATTCATTGATGATTGTAGCCAGTGCATTATCAAATTTTGCCCTAGGGAAAAAGGAAGATTTCTACACATGCTTTCCCTTGATGATCTCTCTCATACTGCGATGAGCTGCATGTAGACCGTTATACACTGAGCGTTCATGTAGGCAGTCTGCATGTCGAAATCAAATCGAATAATGAAGTCACGATAACACAAAACCAAAATTTTGCAATATATGCATGTACATCTGATCTCCGCAGCGCCTCAAAAATATCTGGATATGTCACTGGTGGAAAAATCACATCATAAATCAATCCAGTCTGCGCTCTGCATAGTGGTGCAACAGGCTAGCATGTTTTTACAATCACTATAATATGACTTGCTATTTACGGAAATTAGATTTAGATAGTGGGCCACAAAAATTCTTTGTCCATTAGATTCTTCAAAATTCAGTTGAAGTTGTTGTCGTCGTTACATTCTATCTGAATCACTTGAAATGCTCATTATAATTTTCTGAATATTGTTATAGCCTATATGACTGGCAAGCATTGATATATTCTGTGAAAATTAAAGAATTGTTGTTAATTAATTGACAGCCACGTTGAGGTAATCGACAACAATATTAACAAACTCTGTAGGCAAGTTCCTCACTAAGAAATTGAAATGAATCTTCAGTCTTTAAACCAATCAATTTAACTTGTCGACGTCTTATCGAAGATGTAGAAACTCCATGCTTATTCTGTAAATTGTTCTGGATTTGCGTTAGACAGGGCAATAATTCGTCTTGTCACTTGAAAGCTTGTTAGTCCACGCTAAACCATGTTTCAGAAGGTTATTGAAATGAGTGCAAAAGATTCGAGATTTGAGTGGCACAATTTTCGAACGACAAAATTTGGTAACAATACAAGTTACTTTCTGATTTTCCACACAGATAATCCATCCATATTTTCTCAACGGTTGACAACACTACGTTTGGGAAGCATTTATGAGATCAGATTAAAATAACATTGCAGCAATGCATATAATTTCAAATCAAACATAGAAATTTCCACTGTCATAAAAAGCTTCAGCCGACAGTCAATTCTCCACTCTTTGGGAGTTGTGTATCCCGAGTTCTATATCATATTATTCATAGATTTTGCAGTATATGGTTCTGTGTCCCGCATACTATGGGAAATTATTTTTGTAGAAAATACTGATTATCATAGCATCCATTTTTCATTGAACAGCTTGGCAAAATTTACCACAAATAGAACGTTTAACGAGGACTTTCTCTAGAGACTGTCCTAAGACATTCTGTGACACAAAAATAGCAAAATATAAAACGCTGAAAAGTTCTCACTGATAAGGATTTCACTTTTTGAAATTGTAATTTATTGTGACTGAGCAATTGTTGCAATTTGTGAACGTGACAGGAGTTGGCATGTCGATGAAGAAATGCTCACTTATTTGTTTGAATAGCTGGACATTGCTTCAGCGCCACTGCTTTCTCCATATAGCGCTGGTGACATTTCCCTTCCATACAGTTTCGGTTCAACATATGCCAAGTCCGCAGATTCACTGATTCTTCCAGTTTTCTTTTTTATTACTGCGTCTGGCACACCACCCTGCAGGAGCCTATTCTGTGCTGTTCTTCGAAAACTACTGCTTGATATGAAACCATCGATATTAGAAAATCTAAATTAATCCTGCTGTCTATTTTCTTTTCTAACATCGCACCAGAAATATCGAAGACAGTAATCTAACTCCTCGGTGGTGAACTCTTCTACTTTTTTCAGGATTTTTGGTATATCATCGTCTCAAATCTGCCAACCAAGTTTGAAAAACATTCATCGCCCATTTTGATTTGTTGATCGTGTTTATAGGAGTGGCATTTGATATGCATTTTTCTGGTTGACCAGGCGTTGTGGATGCAAATCTTCCGTTAGATGTAAACGCTTCCATTTCTTAATTGAATGTGAAGTATATCTAAGCGCAGCATTAATGTTGTCAAATGATTTGAATTTTAAAATATCCAACTTCGTTCTAAAGCACATGACATGGAAATCCACTCCTAATCAACACCTGTGCGAAGTCCATGACCTGTGACAGGGAACCCTAGTTATCTGCGCTACGCTTGGTCAAGCTAGGTTCGATAACTAGGGTTCCCTGCCTGTGATCATAGAGGTAGACTTTCTACGGTATTTCTAATTTCGATGCCTGTGACGCTAATCTTGACACCTACGAACTTCTATGAATTTCTTTCTCCATGACATGGAAACCCACTCTTTAGTCAACACCTGTAATAGAAATCTTGACATCTATGAAGGCACAGTGGATTTCGGGAAATACTGTAAAATCTATGTTGATAATCAACAGACTTTCAGATTTCCATGCCACATAGAAAGTACTCGGATGCTTCGCATCCTCGTACTTTCATGGCATGGAAATCCTCAAGTCTGTTAATTATCACACACAGACATCCCTGTCCTTGATCACTGTTAGTAACAGATAATGGAGAGATGAAGAAATCTTTGATTGACTTTTATTGAAATCTATGAAAGTTTGCTCTCTCAATAGATTTTAATTCATGAAAAGTTTCAAAGTCTATGAATGTTTGCAAATGTGAATAGATTTGAAATTCAGATTTATATCTAAAATTGATTTGAAATATCCATTCAACAATTCATTCATTAATGGATTATCTAGCTGGAGTGACGGACGATGGTTCATGGCTATCTGATACGATGAGAATTCTATGTGAAATTGGCGGGCATATAATGTGTCATTATTATGTTGATTTTGCATGTAACAATGCAGAATTTTGAGTGCGCGCAAATGCACGAAAAATTCTGCATTGTTACATAGCAAAATCTACGTAATAATGATATTGTCCTAAGCTGTATTTCTATGGGAAAATACCGTGAAACAATGCAGAAAAAAGCGTGATCCATGTTGCTATGTTTGACAAAAAGGCAGGGTTTATTCTAACGTGCAGCCAGGCACAAAATGTGAAGTCACCAAAGTAATTTTCTGCAGTTACCAAACTTAGATTTATCTCGTCAAAAACTTCAGATGTTATTCTTCATTTTTTAATTTTTGAAGTATTTTCTTGTTTTTGCTAAAATTAGATTCAAATTGGATAGATATTTCCGGCATCTGAAAGATGAATTTAAGTATGCTCACTTATATTTACTCTATGAAGAAAAGTACTTGTTTTAATGAAAAAAATTGCCAAGGTCATTTGCTGTAATGAACTTTTCGAAGTTTTTTAAATTTGCATTTGATTTGTGTTGAATTGTAAGGAAAATTTTACGCGTTTGTCATCGTTTCCTCTGCAGGTAAATAGTAAATACATACAATCTGCAACAATGCAAACTTGTGGATAGCTAAATTTGGCTTACACTAGGCCTACATGTATGGTTGATTACCTGTTTAAATTATTGAAGGCCCCTATTGTAGAATTTGGTGATGAGATACAAGTTAGGCTTAGGCCTAAGTAGGCCTATGGGTAGTCACAAAATACGCGAATTATTGTCTATAAGGGGTCGATATCTATAGGGCAGCGCTAGCCTACCTCGTCAGACCACCCCTCGCTACTGGGCCTGGGCATACATGTATATATGGCAGCATTTACGTACGTACGTATCTATATTTCTTTCAGTGAATACGGACCACTGCGTGACTACTTGTAATACGCTCGTACAACCTAACTTTTTTCGGTGCTATGAAGAGAATAAATACAAGCAATGAAAAGTAAATTTAAAACACGTTTAATTGTTAGATTATATACATATTAACTGATTGTGACAATTTTTATATTTCAGAGAGAAAAATAAGTTGAAACAAAGCTGTTTGAATAAGTTTCTACAAAAATCAAACCATTCTTCTGAATCTCCGTCTGCAGACCTGTCTCAAGATACCATTGGCCTACAATCCAATACCAGTACTTCTCCGAAACCTTCGTCTACCAACCTGTCTGAAGATGCCGCTACAGCTATTCAAATCAACATACTTCCTGAATCTTTGGTAAAAAGCGGTCATCCTCAATGCTCCCAACCTGATACTTCCAGCTCTCAAACGAAAGACATTTTTTCGGATGAATCTGTTTTCCGACACACAAGAAAAAATGGACGCCACTACATAAAATGCAAACCATGCGCACAATTTCCTGATATCGTGAAAAAATTCACTGATCACAGCCGATTTCCACAGATAATCACTGCAGATGGGGCAATCTTCCGAAAGGAAACTGCAGCAGACCATTTAGCCCAACCGTACCATAGGGAATGTGTGAAAGCGTGCAGGATCAACACTCTCTCAAACGTTGAAAAATCACATGCCACCGCTATTGGAAAGACTATTTCTAAAATGAATGCCGATTTGGCTGATAAAATCGGACGTCTCATGTTGCATACTTACTCAGACGCAAAAAATTGACCCACAGCGAGTTTTCTTTCCCTGCGGGAGTTGTGACTTGTGAAATTGCGAATCAGTTTTCATACTCGAAACAACATCTGCCTGCGACAGAAACCATTGATTTCCAATATCTTACTCCCAGCAGCCACAAGGAATTTTTAACATTTATAGTGCAGAGTGACAGCAGTGAACTTTCCGATAAACTCACGAACGAAACATTGGCCATATCCTTACGATGTGATGGAACAGTAGATCGTACCCAGATTGACAAGATCTACGTCATGGCCAAAGTGATTACAAACGAAGGTGAGAGCGAACTGTACTTTCTGGGTGCTAGTGAGCCCAAAGTTCGTGGTGCAAATGGTGTTCTTCAAGCACTGAAGCAAGCCTGCTCTAATACATTGGGACCGAATGGCGCACAACAAATTCTATCGAGATCGACATCCCTTGTAACCGATGGTGCTTCAGTCAATACCGGTGAGAAAGGAGGTTTGTGGACGCTTTTCAGGCAGGAATGCAGAGACTCGAACAGCGAGCAACCGCTCCCATTGTTCAACGTTTGGTGCGCAGTGCATCGGTCCAATTTGGCGTGGAAATCAACAAGCGACATTGTGCCTGAGAGGAAAAAGATGTTTCAAGTTATCATTTCGATATCCACCTACTTCCATTCCTCTGGCATCAGAACACGAGAACTGAAGGCTGTTGCCGAGGAAAAGAAGTGTCCGCTACTCCATTTGCCCAAACTTTTCGAAGTGAGATGGTCTGAATTTTCGTATGCTCTACTGAATGCAGTGCTTGTTTCCTGGAAGGTACTTGTCGAGTACATGAAATCATCGTCTGACTCCGAATGTCGCGGATTTTTGAAATTCCTCTTGACTGAAGACAACCTTCTTCTTTTGTCCTTTCTTGCGGATTGTTTGTTCGTTTTCAAACGTTACCAAAAAAATCTTCAAAGCAATGACATAACACTTGTTGATATGGAACAGGCAACCAAAACAACACAAGTGCGATTGGAAGCCATGCGGGAGACTCCGTTGGTTGGAGGTTGGGTTGAGGCCCTCCAGAGCCAGGTACAAAAGCTGCCCGATGATACGGTTCAATTGAACAGTATCAAGCTCAGCACAAATCGCACGAGAAGAGGAAAAGAACATCATCTCTATGTGTCACAAGAAAGATCGGTTGATGCGATAATAAACGAGATCAGTACAAGCTTGGTTGAATTTTTGAATCGGAGATTCAGTGTCGATAAAGTAATGCTGGATACGATCAAGCCCTTCATACAACTGCAGCCCTCGGCAAATATCCCGAAGATCCACAATTTGTTGGGCACTGATCTTGATTTGGCAACACTGGCACTTGAGTATGAAGAAATTTTGTCGACAGATGACATCGATTCCTTACGCCAGTTGTCTCTTGCTGGTCTTGTGTCTCGCTTCGCGTCCTCATCCTTCAAGAATGTGCTGATCATACTGGCACGTATTTTTGCGGCAAAACCTCACTCTGCAGATGTGGAACGGCTAATAAGCACCAGCAACACCCTGAAGAATGCGATACGCAGCAGATTATCAGTGGATTCAGAAAACGAATATCTTTACATTTATCACAACATGCCGCCACTAGCACTCTGGAATCCTCGGAAGGCTGTCCATGCCTGGATATCAAGCAGACAGCATCGTGTGAAAGACACTCCAAAAGCTCCTCAGCAGGCCTGGTTCCGAGGCATTTTGGCTGAAGGGGGTCGAGTTGACAATGAGGATGACACAAAACTTGAGTCTGCAGTGAACAAAAAGCGAAAGTTTTGACTTTGCGCCTCGTTTTGAAATTCAGTTGTTCCTGTTGCTCTTGTTTTAATCAGTAAATGATTTTTTTACTACAACATCAATTTTTGCAGCAATATGTAACTGCAGGACTCCCCCTATTGTAGAAGTCCTATGGTAGAACCTGTTTGGAATTATGTGTACAATAATACATTTACAAAGCATTATAGGCCTAAATGTGATGTTAGGCTTTTAAGACATATGAAAAGTTGTATTCATTTTTAGACATATGAAAAGCAGTAACAAATATAATGAATAATAAATAATCACATGTATCATCATTCACTCGAACATTATAGTTCCTAAATAAATTGTAGAAATTTATACGCAAATCCCGATGTAACAAGCTCTGAAAGCGTAATGAACTAAACTTGCTCGTTACTATAACCATTGATATACGCTCATAATAGCTCTTACGCTCATAGCAGCTTATTAATAAGAAAATAATTTTGGCAGAACTACATGTAAATCAAATACATGTATAGTTTTATAACTGTGTGCTCGCTATAGGCCTACATTGTATACCGTATAATACAGTTCTACACTGTATTGTATTATTAGACCTACTGGAAACCTTCAAACGGTAGGCCTACTAATGAGTCCTTTTTGGTAGACGAAAGTTGGACTTTTTATGCACAAAGTTATTCAGTTCAGGCCTATGTATGCTTTGATAATGTAGGCCTTTGAATTGTGCCTAATCTGTCTCGTGCACAGGCTTAGACGTGTAGGCCTATATGTAATTGGGGTACAATGGTATGCATGTAAATGCTACAGACCTTTATTGATACACAAAATCATACATGTACATGTGTATATGATACATCTTATCTGTGCAGTCATATCTGTGCAGTCACCAAAAAAGCTTAGAATAAACACTGCAAAAAGGTTATTTGAGTCATAGATATATTCATGTAAATAATATTGATATGATAAGTTTTGGGGAAACTAACATGGAAAAGCTTAGGACAATGGTGCATTATATACCCTACAATGCCGGGCAATAATGCATTTCAAACTCATTTCAATCATTTCTATGACCTCCAAAGCCATCGAGAGTGAAATACAATGTTAATTCAATTGAACTTGTTACTGTCAGTGAAGGATGAGGTTGTATCCGATTATAGTAAAAACAATAATCATGGCAGTAAGTTGAGAGTGAACTTACTCCAGAGGCAACTTCGAAATACCTAAAGGAAAACTGTGAATCTCAAAATCCAACGGACATAATAAAGCATTTGGAAAATATTTTTCGACGTAACATAGTTAAAGCGAAAATCAAAGGTAAGTAAGTCTTGGTGGATGAAGGTTTCCGATTAATTTGGCAATTCAAGCAGCTAGCGGCTTTGCAAATGATGCGCATGTTGGCAGAAATAATTATGCAAAAGTAGAATGAGAATATATTGAGACTTGAATTAGTCAGTAATGGATCAAGAGCTGGAATGTTTAAATGATGCCGCCAGCGCTGTGAAAACGACGGCATCAATAATTGTCAGTTTCATAGTGGCAATGGTATTCAATGTAACAATTGCAATAGCAGCATGAGCACAGGTTGCTTAATTAACTGAAGCTTTCAAGGTATGTACATTCTATCGCATTTGTGAATCACAATGCTGAAAGTGCTTTAATTTAGGACGTTGTCTTGGAAATTGAAGCGTACATGAAGTTGAAGTTGAAAGGCATTCTGATAACGCTGAAAATGTACATATATGAAAAAAAAAAATATATATATATATATATATATGTACATATATGAAAATGTATGTTGTGACTTTCATGTCGAAGCATTTTGTAAAAAAGTTTTTACGAGGCTCGGATTTTATAGCGAGTAGGCGTCCGAAGCCATTCACCATAACTTTGACTCTCACTGATTCTCTCATGCAAGAATAAATCTTTTAAATAAATCTCACCGATCACTTGGATCCCACTTCTTGAGGGGTCACCTTTTATAATAAACCGCATATTTGCCAGTTCTCTCCTTTAATGCTACATGCACATTTCTTAGTGCATACTCGGCAATATGTTGTTTAGATCGTCAATATAGACTTTGTGCCTGAACATTTTAGTACTAACATTTTAACCCTTCGAGGCCCTTCATGTGTTCCTTTAATTGCTAGTGAAAGGAAACGCAAACACAGATACACAGCTCTTCGGCGTCACAGACGTTCGTGCTGCTGGAAGAATCTTGCGATCCTAGACAGGAACAATCCACGCAATTTTTGGAACACCATTAACAGGCACCGTTACAAGACCGTCAACAAGAGCTACTGACGTTTTCTTCCTAAATTCGCGTACGAGTTTCTTGTTATTTCTAATTTGTAGATTGACACCCAGCACCAGTAACACGACAATGCTTGAACTACAACTCCAGTCATCTTGCAAGTCGCGGAGCATCAAACATTGCAAAATTCTATTTGTGCATGTAGGTCCAGGTGCTTCCGAACTTCGTTCACCTGATAGCGTATTTATTTAGCATTCATTTAATCATTCAAAATGAGATTCACCATTTGTATGATTTTGATCCCACTTTTAAGGCAAACATTTTCAAGAGTAGGCAGAAATGCTGTATTCCTCGTGTCATCGTGTCATCTAGCTTGCCCGAATTACTATCAAATATAATGAAAGCGTCATGACAACCAATGTTATTGTTGCAGATCAACAAACAGACTGTCCTTATCACAAAATGATATTCACAGAATATATTTTAGGTACAACACGATTTCAATTCAATTCTTCTTAGGATCTGGCAAAATTTACCTAGATCGGTGTCTGACCGAGCAGTTGAAATTGCCTTTCACAAGCAGGCATTGTCTATTCTAATCCCACTAACTTACGCAAAGCTTACAGTCGGACTTCTATGGATAAACTTGTCAGTTAATATGAAAAAAGGAATTTCTCTAAATATAGATATTGAATTGATTCATAGCAGAATTATTGGTGTTGATCTGACTAGATTGAATGCTTCACTGGAAACTAAAGCAATATCAAGAATGACCGAAATAGATATAACACGCAAGTGATATAGATACCGTCGACACTTGTCGAAATACAATTGAAGCAAGAAGTCAATTTGAAGACGAAACAACAATCGTCTCTCTCAATTCACAATCTTCTGCTTAATTGTCGTCTTCATTAAACAAAACGTATTGTACCCGTAATAAATTCTGTGAATATCATTCTGTGATCAGGATAGTCTAATTATCCTTAACAATAAGATATGTTGTTATGACGTTTTCATTATCTTTGACAGCAATTCGGGAAAGCTAATGGATGCGAGGAATATTATATTTCTGCCTACTCTGGATAATGTCTCCCTTAAAAGTGGGATCAAAATCACAAAAATGACAAACTCTAACTACCGTGACATTTACTGCAAGTTAAATGCGATCTGGGTTAATTTGACCCAGATCTCTTGCGAGTGTAGCGACCTGCAATTTTCTTTTCTTTAAATTGAAAAAGATATTGGGAATATGATGAATTGTTGGAGGATTTTTTAAGTTCGTTTTTGAAATTATTCATTAACATGTACTCTACAATTATAGACCTATATGCCTAAGCCTACAAAGTGAAAAATATGTTAGAATAAATTTGTGATAAGGCTAAGTGACTGCAAACCAAAAGGCAACTTGTTAAATGAACATACAATCCACAAAAAGGCTACAAGCTGACTGAATAAGACAATACAGAAAGACAATACAGTTTCTACAGACTGGTGATGAATCAGTACAGACAGGATTGCAGCATCTTATGGAAAAATCTATCTGGTTTTTCTATATTTCTTTGATCCACAAAGTCGGCATGGCATCTCCGGCGGGTTGATAGATATTGAAATTCTGAATTTTGTGTTGAAGTTTCGTGTGATTGCTGTGAAATTGGTTGATATGAAATATCTTGGTCATAACTCTGAATAAGAAGTCGTGATAGATGTATGAGGAAAAAGCGTCGTTGATGATGAATTTGCCTTCATTCCATCATGGGCGCATCGTCATGAAGATGTTGTATGCAGCAATTTCCAACACATAGTAAAACAGACACATGGGACATCTGGCTCTTCTTTAGCAGCTATGCAAACGAACCAACTGATCCAACGTATCGACTCCAGATTTTGTGTAGCTATAATCAAGTATTATTGTTGACTTCTGCAATGTATCGCTTGTTTCTGCAGTTCAATGATTTGAAGAAATGAGGGTAACGGCCTTGTTTCGTTTCGGGACGTACGACACAATTGAACAATTTGTTAGAAAACCAAAGTCTGAGTTTTCTACAGGCCTATTTACACTTGGTAAGGTCTGTGGAGGCAGCTCCGGTTTGTGAGCCCAAATATATCAATTAGCGCCCTTCAAAGTCTGCACCAAATGCAAGCTTGAGAAGAAGGTATCTCCAATTACATTTCACACGGTATTAGAAATGGAATCAGTTAGTTCCAGCACCACCCGAGAAGCTTGCCCAACTTCTCGACTATTTCCTCGCCGGTCTGTATAGATGTCAGCATTGTAGCAATATGACGTGCGACTGTCTGTCAGGATCCAAATCTTTATCCTATAACGACCGGGTTTTTGATGGGATGTGCATGCGAAATCCGAACCGGCCTCTGAAAGTTACAAGCTGCTCATCAATAGTCATATCACATCCAGCGACATAATTGGACTTGCATTTAGTAATAAAAAAATGCCATATTTTCTCGAAATGGCGCTAATTTTTCATTTACTTTTCTTTCCATCTGCGTATGAGCGTCGTCAAATCTCAGCCGAGAGCATGGATCTGTGAATCGATTTCGGAAAATCGATTGTCCGAATATAGGTCGGCCATCTTCCAAGCTCCATAGTTGACTAATTGCCTCATTCTTTGAACAATAAACTCCTGACAGAAGGAGGAGAACAACAAATTTCTTCTTCGTCTGCATTTTTTGGTTGAATTTCGACGATGTCCTTCTGCATCGGTATGCTGCGTAATGATGCGAATCATGTGAGGTGTGATGAAGTTCTCGAAGATCGCACTCGCCGATGCAGATGACTGTCGAATCTGTCTAGATGGTCCTGGATGCTGCCCAAAAGTATTAGCGGCTATTTGACGACCAAACGTTTTGGATCGTGTTTTCCGCCAACGAATCAATCCATTCCTTGATATCATTTCGGCTTCATTTTCATCTACCTACGCAATTGTATCTTCTTCAAAGCTTGTGACAGATTCACCATCTTCCGTCTGAGTATCTAAGATATGATCTTGCTCTGAATCGGTGACGTCCGCATCTTCGTCGATCGTGTCATCAGCTCCACTTTCAGAATCCATTGCCATGAGTTGTTGAAAAGCAGCTTTGGCTGTTACCCTGCGAATTCTCTGCACCATGATGTGAATAGGACCATGCGTTTTACTGTGATAGAAAATGTACATGTAAACAGAGTGAATGGTGAATATGTTCGAGCGTCAGTCAATCACAGCTTTCCGAACGAAGAAATGTTGCACACACACATTTGATAGCGATTGAGTGAAATAATAACCTTCCGATAAGGATTGAGTTTCGCTACTTTTGACAACTTCTTGCAATGCTATTCGTGCTGTCACAACAGTATTTTGATCTAGGCGAATGCAACGCTAAATGCGGGGACTGCGATTTATATGATAACTTATAACAAAATCATCTGATCATCTGATCCTATCATCTGAGATAATCACTGAGTTCGATAACCGTTTCTTCACTTGAAATTTACCAGAGAACCGTGGAGATAGAGTCGACTTCGGATTTCTGTCTCTTATGGTAAGAAAATCATTGACTTGAGGACCTGACTCGGGAGAAAAACATTCCATAAAATCTCTGGACACAGGCCAATCCTTTGACGGCATAGCAGACCGATGAAACACGTTATTGATCGAATCAGTAAGTCTATTACAACTGCATGTTGCCTCTGACAGATTATACAACCATCGGCCTTAATCTATCCTTCAAAGTACGAAGCATTCGCTCGATACACGAGTTACCATTTGAATGATCCATAGAAGAGTTTGAACTTCTAATTCTTTGATCAGAGTGATCTATTCGTGGTGGCCCAAATTTAATTATCCAGGAATTTTGAAAGATTCCGCAACAGACCCTGCTGATTTGTTTGTTGATAGAACTGTCACAAACCATTTAGTGAACAAATCCACCATAGTAGGCAAGTATGAGTGACCACTGTTATTTTGTATATCGACTATAT
Organism: Prostheceraeus crozeri; assembly: GCA_907163375.1. Taxonomy (NCBI): domain Eukaryota; kingdom Metazoa; phylum Platyhelminthes; order Polycladida; family Euryleptidae; genus Prostheceraeus; species Prostheceraeus crozeri. Next base: position 608,989 of record CAJQUW010009803.1, on the reverse strand, counting down.
CCATAGCAACCACTTCAAACGATCTAGTTGCTGGAGTCTTTTATGGAACTGTAATATGACCGTAAGGCTTTTAAACTTGACAGCCACAAGTGTGAATATTTTGGGAAATTACCAGACGCAGCTTGGGAGACCAAAATCTTTCCATTAACGCTTTACGAGTTCTATTACCAAAAAAATGTCCATCTTGATGATATCGTAGGACAACTTGATGAACTATGGATGATGGAATAACGAGTCGATTCAGATGAAGAAGATACCCATCTTCAACAATGAAAGTCTGTGGTGACAATGCAGAACATTTGCGCACAGATTCAGCAATGCAATCTTGCGAAAAAGAAGGTTTTCTGCTTTTCAGAGCCTGTAAACAATCTGCAATCCCAGGACAATTCTTTTGTTGATTCCTGACAAGAGCACTCAACGAACAATCACAGAAAGAAACGACTGGTACAGCTACTTGACGACTAAGGGTATCGGCAGCAACGTTATCTTTGCTGTGCTTGTAATGCAAGGTAAAAGAATATTCTCATAAGGCCATCTGCCAACGGTACTGTCTTGGGTTATGTGACCTCCCGAACACCATAACCGTCAAAGGTTTATGGTCAGCATAGACATGGAAATCAAGATCCAAAAAAAGTGACGAAATCGAGTAACTGACTCAAACAGTGCCAAAAATTCTCTGTCTGTTATACAATAATTCAGTTGAGCACCACGTAATTTGCAGCTACAATACGCAATTGGACCACTATCTGACGCAAGACACCTGCTACAGCGTGACTGCTGGCATCAACATCCAAGAAGAAAAGTTTCTAAAAATCCGGCAATTGTAAGACACGTGGGGAAATCAAAGTCGTTTTGAGGTTTTCAAACGCTTGTTCCAACAGAGCGCGATTATAGTTCCATACTTTTGAAATTGTCTTGCAGGCGCATTCTGAATCATTGTCAACGGAGAAGCTATTTGAGATTTGAGATTTTGAGGATTGGGTTTCAACTGCTAAACCTCGACAACAAATCCCAAATACTTTATCCGGTTTGCGAAAAATGCACATTTGGATGGCTTCACTTTGAAATTTCTAGTATTTCTAGTATTTCTAGCTGTCCATCATGAGTCTTCGTTGTAGTAATCAGGTAATCAATCCACTCATTGCTTTTTGAATTAACCATTGAAATGTGAAAGGGGAATTACAAAGACCAAAGGGCATACCCTTAAACTGGTATTGGTTGTCCAAAGTAGTAAATGATGTCCTTGATTTAGCGTTTTCAGTTCTTGGAACTTGACAAAAACCGGACGTTAAGTCGACCAAATAAAAAGAATAATGAACAGACAGATTATCCAAAAGCTCGTCGACATTCGGCAGAGGCAAACGGTCTTTAATCGTTATAGCATTAGGCAATCTATAGTCCACCACAAAGCGTTTGGTTCCATCACTTTTATCGACTAAGATGGATGGCGATGAATATGGAAATTGTGCAGCTTCGATGACATCATTCAATAGCATTTCGTTGATCATCTTGTCAACAACTGCCTTTTCCGAATGAGCTAGACGATATGGTTTTCTGAATGCTGGTTCGGCATTACCCGTAGATATGTCGTGATACTCCAACGTTGTTCTACCAATATCAAACGCAGACCTAGAGAGAACACATCATGAAAATCAAGCAGCAACTCTTTCAAGCGACTCAGAATTCTTCAGGAACTCCGTCCAAATTGAAAAGTTTCAAAAATTCAATCTCAGACAAAGGAAAATTGTTTCGAACACATGAAACTTTTGGAATAGGAATAACAGCTATTTAATTGCGAATATACTCCATTGACACGCCCAGTTCACACATAATATCAACTCCCAATATAAACAAAACTGAATAATGTATCAAACAGAAGATCTGATGATCAATTTTATTACGAAGGTCAACCGGTAGGCTTACTGAACCAAAGGCATGAAACAATTCTCCATCAACGACTTCAAACACACAGCTCCACTTTTAAAATCACTTGGAGTAGCAATATTTAGCATCCATGAAAAAAACCGGTGAGCCTGAATCAAATAAGGCATCCATTTCAATGTCTCCAATTTTTTACAGGCCGGAGGACTGAACATCTAACTGACCATTTTGACCCTCCGACAAAACAGCCATGATCCCGTTTTTCGACGACGCACGACAAGCGAACCAAATAACTAATTCTTCCACACTTGGTACACGTTGATTTTGACTGACGGCACCGTCGACTTATAAATATGTCCCAAAAAACTGTAATTATGACAAATTACTTGCTGAGTGGTAAATGAAAATGATCTATTTGTGGAACCATCCTTATGAGGATCACGTGTAGACCGTGAAATATTCTCTAAATGAGACGCAATTGCAGACAGATCTTCCTTTGCAAACACTATTCGCAACTCATGACTGTAACTTAAGAATGCGCTGCTTAATAAATTGATCCTGTAAGGTCTTGTTTGTAATAAAAAATAATAGCGATCGTAATTTTCCAATGTAATTGTGAATTGTCATACCAGGATTCCAAGTAAGGCTCAAGTAAGGTTCCAAGTAATCACAACGCAGATGCGATGGTCGATTAGCAGTCAGAAATTCAGTTTGCCAGTGTTTGAATTCGTCTAGTTTACAACTTCTGGACAAGCGCGGTAATAAAGATATCTCTGCTATGTTACTGAATAACTGCTACACGCGACGCCAGTGAAGAACAGCCGTGTCCGGATAACATTTATTGAATAAATGCATTATCTGCTGACAACATGACAACGCAGACTAAAACCACTGAATTGTCATCAGAACAATCAGACAATCCGCCAACGACACTTTACCTGATAATCTGCAGAAGGCTTGCTCGGATTTGTTGGCACCCTTTAGTAAATGGTCCATAGTAAATGGTGAGTTTCCTAAAATTTGGAAAAATATACAAGTTAGACCAATTTTGAAGAAAGACTCCAATGATTATTATGATCTCAGTTCTTATCGTCCAATTCAAATCCTCCGATTCTCTCAAAACTTTTGGAGATACTTATCGCTTCCCAAGATAGATCGACGCTACCTTGATATGCATTGTCTCCTTCCCCTCTTTTAATCTGCGTACAAACCACAGCATTCAACTGAAACTTCAATTATACATGTGACAAATGATCTGCTAAGTTCATTGTAAGGTATAAAGGTGAAAATTGGCTCTTCACATCCCTCGACTTGAGTGCGGCATTCGACACTGTCGATCACCACATACCTTTCCATTGAATCGACATGAATTTTGGAGTCACAGTTTCAGCGTTACAGCCATTCTTACTCATGGATGTGCTTCTTTATCAGATATAGCAGGAGCTCCCAAGGGCTCAGTCCATAGATCCCCTCTTCTTGTTATACACTACGGACTTGATTCAAATGATTGAAGAGAGAAACTTTAATTTCATCTGTATGCGGATGATATTTGTGGATCTATCTATGGATATTGCGGATGATATCTATGGATTCTGCAGGACGAATGACTGTGCAATCTTTGCATCGCGTGCTTCTTCCACCATTGGTTGTGTGTGAATTCCTGGTTGAACTCCAATCAGCTCAGTTTGAACGCCAACAAATCTAAGATGATGTGGTGTTCAACAGTGAGACGCAAAAGATTTCTCGATTCCTCGCCAATTCTGATCTGTGACAAGCCATCCATTCCAGTGAGCTGTGTTCGCGGTTTAGGTGTTCACCTCGACTGCCGTCTGACGTTTACGATCCATGTCTCAAGGACAATCTCATCCTGCCTTGCAATACTATGACAAATCCGAGTCATCCGTTTCCCTTTGTCACGATTTTTTTTAACAACCACTTAAGTTGTCTCCATCATTTTCAGTAGACTTGACTGCTTCTCAACAGCCCCTAGCCTGTATGCCGCAGACCACTATGAAACGCCTTCCAAATGTGATCAACACAAGTGCCCGGGTTGTATTCTTAGCATCTCGTTTCGATCATATCTGATATGATTTTTATATGAATTTCAGTATTTTGATATAGTTTAGTAATTTTAAAATTTTTTTAGTTTATTTTCATCATCTTCCGACGTTTTTTGGAGAAAGGCTATGTTACTATTGCTTTGCTTTTGATACATAAAACTACACTTGTTGCTCAAATTTAGAGGTACGTTTATTATGTACAAAATGCCTTGCACTTTGAAGTAGAAGCTTAAGACTTTCTAGACGGTTGAATATCTCTATGGTTCTTGCAGTTTGTAATTCTGAAAGCAGACAATTTTGGAAATAATTATTGGAATTTTTATCTGGACTATTTAATTAAGTTGTTTCTAGGCGTAAATTAATCATTATGACAATGAATTCGGATACAAATATATTTTTATCTCATCTAGAAGAAACGATCGACGAAATCTTGGAACAGTCCCGTAGACATTATGAAGATAACTATCAGAGTAAATTAAATTCAAATTCTGATAACAGTCGAGGATCAACATCGGATGAAGCATCATTAAATAAAACAACAACTCGCGTAATCGAAATTGGGGACCTTTGAAAGGAAAAGAATCCATCAAAGATGGATTGGTGGACTGTTATGATAAGATCACGAGATGGAATAAGAACTTATTCACTAAATCTAGAGGAAAAGCTAGTAGCGCATCCATAGATGAATTATGTCGATTACTGAATTTGTTTGTATATCAGACAGCATGGGAAGCTTAGCACTCTTACTTGTACATGTATTTGTACCCTTAATGCTGCAGAAACCATCCGCAAAGCCAAATAAAATATCAAATGCAAAATGTCTGAAAACTAGACTGGAAAAACGGAAAAAAGGAAATCTGAAATCTCTCAAAAGCCTGAACTAATTCTAGTGGAAGGAGATTCCTTTATCTAATCCGGAAACTGTGGAGATAGGGAAAGACTCGACATTTCGGCAAGGGGATTGTGGAGAAGGATGGAGAAATCATTTTTTGATGTCAGGGTAACAAATCCTAATACAACAACATACCAGAATAAAAGTTTAAATCAACTTTTCAAACAACACGAGGAATAAAAGAAAACTAAATACGTGATCGAATCTTGCAAATTGAAAAGGGTTCCTTTATGCTACTTATCCTCACTGCAACTGGAAGTACTGAACCAATGGCAACTATTTTCCATTAAAGATTGGCTCACCTCCTCTCCCCAAAAATTCATGAGAACTACTGTGACATCATGGGCTACATTTGCCGGAAGATCAGCTTTTCTCTGATAGAGTGTGTTGATATCTCTTAGAGGTTACAGGGGAAATGCCGTGATGAAACTCCGTTATTAAAGACATTTTGATTCGTAAGTGTTCTCACTATGAGCATTTCTAGGTTTTATAATTCCTTTTTTGCTTCATACACTAACTTTTTAACTTATGTGACTTACACAATCAGTCATTGTTCTAATAAATATACAGTTATGATCTTAAAAAACTTTAAAGATATTTTGGACATGTCATGCAATATTGAAGTGCAACCCACCACTCAAGTCTAATTGGATTTCAACGACATGATTAAAGTACTCAGAATAAATCTGACCAAATACGTAGTGGATTACATACGTATAAAGTATACGTATACGTATACGGCAGAAGTGTAGTGAATAATACCGTCGATTATAAGGAAACATATTCGACGGCTACTTCTGGCTCACCCTATATACATATGAATCAAAAGCTATGATTTTTCGGACTCTTGAAATGTAATTATCTGCCAATCGATTGAGACGACATGTAGACTACCTTGATACTTGACTCCTTAGATCCATTAACAAAGGTCCTATCAGGTGAGTGCTAACTTAGGTCTATGAGCTCTTTACCAGTAGACGTTCAAGTGATTCTGATAAGTGATTTTCACCTTGGTTTTAGGCGTCACCTGTTATGAATAGCTCAAATTCTCATCCGGAATGTCTAAGTAAAATATGAAAATCGAACTACTTACGAGTATCACAATACTTTTCAACGAAAATTTTCTCCAGTTTTATTGGTGGTCGGAAAACTTTGATGCGATCCATCATTCCTTTTTTATTAGATTTACCCACCAGAAACATGTCGGTGAATAGGATTGCGTGAACATCAGTCCATTTGGTTAAATTGTCCCGATACTTCAGTGAGCCTTCGTAAATTATCTCGCGATAGTTGTTGTTGTATGGCATTGGTAGGAGAAGATTGAACGACGGATATTTGTCTGAGAAGCGTACAAATTCCTCTCCCGCTGTATCTGGAGGAATGAAATAGTCTATCTGTTTCGATAGGTCTATTAATGCCTCAAATTTTTGACTTGCAGCTACTCGATCGTCCACATCCTGAACAAACATTGCCACTCGATCGACCTGTAAAGTTAGATAACAGAAAAAGTTTACAATTTTAATGTTGTGTGCATTCGTGACCCGAGTCCGATCGTGTTGGGGTCGGTTCGGGCTACGTGAAAATGTCATAATATTTTGAGCATGCCATCCACAAACTTAGCTGTGAGGATTTTTGGCAAGCAGATTGAAAACAGTAGTTTATAGTGTGACATCCGGCGCGACGCTTCGCTTCGCTTTGCTTCGCTTCGCTTGCGCCGGATGTCACACTTTTGCGGGGGTTTTCAAAATTTTCAAAAAAATCAAAATTTCAAAAATTTAGGTAGATTTCAAATTTCACGTGGCCGAAGGGCGAAAATTTAAGTTGTCTCAAAATATCACGTGGTCTAAGAATTTTGAAAATTTAGGCAGACGAAAATTTAAGTTGTCTCAAAATATCACGTAGTCTCAATATACCAGAAGATTGTATTCAAAATATTTATTCAAAATATTTATTCAAAATATTCATTTAAAAATGGAAGAAACAAAAGTGGAAGGAACTTCAGAAATGGAAGGAACCTCAAGAATATATCCTTCGTTATCATATGAACGTAGTTCTACTTTAATGGACATTGAAAAGATTAACATTGAAAAAATGAATAAAGAAAAACACAAAGATAGAGTTAGGTATATGAAAGATAAGGAATCTCAATTATTATTAAGATTAGAGCATTATAAAAAATTAAGAAAGAGATGGACTAAAGTTAAGAATGTAACACAAGGAATTGGCATATTCTTAACAATAAGTTTAGGTGCTTTGACAATTGTTATATCTTCAGGTGTTTTAGTAATTCCAGTAGTTGCTACAGCTTTAACAGGTACGGGTGTTTTTGCAACTTCACTTGTTACAATGTTAGATAAATCTTTAATAACTAAGAAACGAAAATCATTAAAAACTAAGCATTTACATATTAAAGAAGTCTATGATAAACTACATTACTACTTTCAAAGAGTATGTGATGATAATGTTATTACGTTAGATGAGATTGAAAAATTTGATCAAATAGCTAATGAAGTAAATCAAATATCATTTCAATCACAGACAGAAAAAGTTGATGATAAAAATAAAAAGGATGGCAAAATTTCTAGTGATGCTAAAATTTCTAATGAAGAAAATGACAAATTTTTTTTAGAAGAGCTAAAAACTTTAAGCGAAAATTTAAGCAAAACTTTATTAAACAAAACTTTATTAAACAAAACTTAAAACGAGAAAACTTTAACCGAGAAAACTTTAAACGAAAAGATGTCAAACAACAAAGCAATAAAAAAATAATTTGTTCAGTAAAATGTTTTTGCTGTATTCCAATGTTACCACAAAATTCAAATATTATATTTTAAAAAATGGATAAAATTAGAGCTGATAATTTTAAAAGAATAAAACAATTAGAAGAGTTAATAAAACAAAGAAATATTATGAAAGAAAATCATCTTCAACATAGAATGATAAAAGCTGGTATTCAATCTGATATGTTTGAAAAAATGCAGCAAACCGAGCAAGTAAAAACTGATTTTGAGAAAACTATGAAACCATTTAAAACTCTTGAAAAAGAAAGTACAAATAATGATAAACAAATTGATATAACAGATCCAGAGCACAAAACTGTATTAGATGACTATGGATTACTAGAATCAAACATTAATAAGAAATTACCAAAATCTATGCAATTTGAACATTCTATCTCATTTATAGATGGAAAAACAATACCTAGATTTTATCTCGGACAAAAAGAAATATTTCCACAACCTTTTCGAGGTATAATTTTTTCACCAGATAAATCTCCTTTTAATTTAGATAGAAATTTTGTTAATCTTTTAAGAGGAGCAGATTTAAATAATTATGCTGTAGAAGATCTCATAAAATATAAAGCTATGTTAGACAGAGTTGGTGCAGTAAAATCTCTTAGACGTTATAAACAATTAGAAAATTTATTATCAACGGGAGTTAAAGTAGGGAAAGGTTTATCTGAAAAACAGAAAACTGAAACAACCATATTTTTACCAGATGATCCACAAGAATTACTAAATAGATTAAATATTTTAATATCTGCAATAAAAGAAGGACATAATTCTAGTTTCAATGAAATTCATGCTATATTGAAAAGACTGTTAGAAAAGAAGATTCTAAATGAAGAGGATTATAAAAGTATAACCGGTCATCTCTGATGTCTTTAAGGGCTTCGCCCGTAGCTGAAATATGTTGTTGTTTTTAATTTTTTATAAAAAAAAATATTTCATAAAAAAATATTTATTTAAAATTTTAACTAAAAAATGTGTTCAGCAGATTTAGACAAAATTAATAATCATTTAGAAAATTTAACAGAGATTTTGGGTTCATCAAAATTTAGTACGACGTTAAAAATTATAACAACTACTTCATCACACACTTGTAATTTAGAACCCATTCTACATTTGGAACAAAATAAAAATTATCAAATTGCATTGACTAGTTTCTCCACATTTAACACTATTCAAAACGTTATCAAAGATGTGAATGATCAATTTAGATATTCTACTGATAAAGGCAAAACATGGAAAATATTAACTTTTCTTCCTGGTTCTTACGAAGTTGAAACAATATCAAATGAAATTAAGAGACATTTAGGTATACCATTTAAAGATAAGAAACAATTACATTTTGCAGTTGAACCGGCAGTTAATAAATTTTCTCTTACTTTAGACGAAAATCATCAAGTTGATTTTAATCATGATAGATCATTGTCAAAGCTATTAGGATTTAATAAACAAACCTATAGTCAAGGTTATCATTTAGGTGAGAAGATTCCAAAAATAACTGAAATAAATTCAATTGTTGTACATTGTGACATTATTGAAGGAGGATATATAAATGGTAAATTGTCAAATTTAATATTCAGTTTTCCAGCTTTTACTGTACCCATTGGTTATAGATTAAATGTATTTCCACAAACATTAATATATTTTCCTATTACAAGAAAAACTATTAACAACATTAACATTAGAATCACTGATGAAAAAGGACAAGAAATAAATTTTGGAGGTGAAGAGATTATGATAGATCTTTTGGTTCGGGAGGTATAAACTCCCACGCGAAGCTAGAGAAGTTAAATTTTCTTCTTCTTTAGAAACAAAAAATAAAAAAAATAAAGATAATTTTTTTTATTAAAAAATGAGTGAACTACCTCCATTAAATAAAAAAAAACTTAAATTTAATCATCATCCAAATTTATCTAATAAAGTTTTGTCAGTTATTTGTGGAAGATCAGGATGTGGAAAAACATATCTATTATTTAAAATTTTAACGACTCCAAATTTTTTGGATTATAACAATCTTATAATTTATACAACAACAGCAGAACAACCCGTCTATCAATTTTTAAAATATGGATTTGAAAATAATCTTAAAAAAACTGCAATTGCTTCATTATTCAAAGAATATGAAAAATCTGAAGATGAAGAAGAAATAAGTTCGTGGTGTGAAGAAGCAACAAAAAATAATCAGTTAGTAGAATCTAATAAAAATAAGCATATAAAAATACAATTAATAGATGATAGTGGTAATATGCAAGATCCTAGTAAACTAGATAAAACAATGAAACATTGTGTAATTTTTGATGATTGTGTTAATGATAGAAATCAGTCAGTTCAGAGAAATTATTTCACAAGAGGTAGACATAATAACTGTAGTGTATTTTATTTAACACAAAGTATGTATTCATTAGACGGAAGTGTTATTAGAAAGAATGCAAATATATTTATACTATTTGAAATAAATGCAAGAAACTTAAGTGATTTGTTAAGAGATTTATGTGTAAGAAATAAAGATGAATTTAAACAATCGTGTAACAATGCTTGGTCAAAAGATTATGGATTTATCACAATTAATATTGATAAAAAAATTCATGAAAGAGTTATAGAAAATATTTTCGAGGAGTGATCGAACGGAGTGACCGAACGGAGTGGCCGAATAATTTTTTCTTATAAATTTTTTGTTAATAAAAATAAAAAAAATATGTTGAATGATTATAAGATAGAGCATGTACCAGTTTTGAAAGATTATCGTCATCCTACAAATCCTGTAAATTCGAAGAAAGAAGTTAGATTTTATTATCATCATAAATACGTAGCGCTCGTTACAGATTATAAAACAAAACATGGTATTAAACCGTGTGTTAAAACAAAAGACTTTCCACTTTGTTTAAGAAGTTTCCGAGTATTTTTGGCGTATAATAATTTATGGTGGTTGGTTAAGAAAGAACATTTAACAGCACATGAATTAGAAACATTACATCAATTACATATTCCTGTGTATATGTAAAAACGGAACCGAGGTTCTATGTAAAAATTCATTTTTTCTTTTAAAAAATATGAATCGTGAAATGTCTCTCGGACAAACGTCTAGGATTGATGAATTAATCAAGAAACAAACTGCTGAGTTTGATGCACAAATTAAACATAGTAAACGTAGTAAACGTATTAAAAAACAGAAACGTACTAGGCGTAGTATTAGACGTAATACTAAAAAACAGAAACGTGGAACAAAAGAAATATTAGAAACTCCTATTACTGATATCTTTTTTGATGATAGAATTAAGGATGAGCTTGGTGATGATTTATGTAATTTATTTAATCCAAATGAAATTAAATATGAAAATGTATCTTTTATTAATGTAGTAAATGAAATGCGGAAACTTTTAGCAAATGGTAAAATTATTAATTTACTTGGAAAAGTTATTAAAGATCAGGAAAATATAATTCAAAATTTTTACGTAACCTTCTATAATAAAAAATCATTTGAAACATGGTTTTCGAATCTGGATGAGAAATCCGATGCTAACGAATGGATTTTTACAGGTAATATTAAATATGAAGATTTTGGAATGAAGTTAGTACAAAGATCGCATAGAGGGGCAGGGATTAATATGAAATATAGAATCAAAGAATATTTCGGTGAATATTGTTATATTCCTTCTGAAGATTTTTGTTTTATTAAATGTTATAATGTTTTACGAGGTTTTAATGAAGAACAAGGAGAAATGATGAAAGAAATGTTTAATAATTTTTTATATAAAGAGAAAGCCACATCCAGAACAGGAGTAATGTCAAACTGTAAATTTTCTCAATTCAATAAATATTTTGGAGAATGTGTTCAATATTATAGTCCTGCCAATCGTCATTTAAATCCTAGAGGAATTGAAACGTTTCATAATTATGTTTATTACAATTATTTTCACGCAGGTTCAACAATTGGTCACTATTGTTTAATTAATAAATCTCATAAATTAAAAGCTATTAGAGAAATTGAAAATAATTTCAAACCCATATATAAAACAGTTACTGATGAAAATCTAACAACGCGTCCATATAAAATCATAACAAAGAAAAAAATTGACTATGGTTCAACATATATTTGGGATCTCGAAACTTTTCCCGATCCTAACTGTTCAACAGCTCATCCTATTCCTTACGCTGTAGGAGCTATTAATTTTAATAAATTTATATGTTGTTTACCGAAACAAAGATTGAAAGAATTAGAAACACGTTTGCTAAGTGATATGATTAAAATTAAACGATCAAAAGATGAAGATGAAATTAAAAAACTTAAAAAACAGATTAATGAGTATAATAATTTAACTGAATTAGAATTTAATAAACTTCAAAATTGTGTGAAAATATTTACGAGAACTGAGGATGATGAATGTTCGATCGGGGGAAACCCAGAGGACGTATGTCCGATCCATCAATTTTTTAAAACTCTTGGAAAATTTAATTATTCTAGAGTAACTTTAATAGCTCACAATTCATCAGGTTTTGATTCCTATTTTCCGATAAAAGCTAATTTTAAATTATCTAAACCGCCTCTTAAAACTTCAAGAGGAATATTGACTGCTTCATTACAAAATCCTTATACAACTGAATGTGTTAGTAGATACATTCAAAAATCTTTTAGATTTAAAAACAATATGAAAAAAGATTCACCTTCAGGTAAATTAGCACTTCAAACTATTATAATGAAATGTAGTTATCAACATGTAAAAACAAGTCTTTCTAAATGGTGTGAGAATTTTAAAATTCCTACGAATGTGTGTAAATTAAATTATGAAATTGGAGACATAACACATGAAAATTATAAAGAAAAAGAAAATGAATGGAGACCATATTTAGTTAACGATATTCTTTCTTTAGCTTTTTGTATCTACAAATATAATAATGTTATGCAAGATTTAGTTGGTGAAGATATAACTACTAATTTGACATCCTCTGCTTTAACATTTAACGGTTGGATGAAAAGCGTACAAAATGACAATATAAATATTCATTCTCATATAGATTTATGGGCTAGAAATTATATTAGAAAATCTGTTAAAGGTGGAAGAGTTTCAGCAAATATAAGAAAATACATATCGCCATTTTGTAGCATCTTGTTACCAATATTAAAACAGTATTTACCTGGTCGCTACGCTGGTGGGGTTTTGTCCCCTGGAAATAATTTAATAGATTTAATGAAACAGTATCGAGATTTAGGAGATAAAACTGAAATTTGTAAGAAAATTTCAAATCAACTACTTGAACAAAAAAATGAATTTCTAATGGCTTTTGATGCAACATCTTTATATCCATCAGCTATGTATGATGAAAATTCAGAATACCCTAAAGCTGAATCAGCTAGAAAATTTCGTCAAGAAGAAGAGCGGGAAATAGTATATAAATTTAATACTCAAACATTTAGACCTAAAACTGGAATATTCTCTGTTGTGTTTCAATATCCGAATGATATGTTTTTCCAACCAGTTCCTATTAAAGATAAAGTTAAAAATCAAAATAATAATTCTCATGTAAAAGTAATCAGGTTTAGAAATGGTATATGTTATGATGTATTAACTTCTGTTGACATACAAGAAATTGTTAGATGTGGGGGGAAAATCTTACATATTACTGATGGTATAATTTATGAAAAAAATTATCAAGTTTCACCATTTCGAAATTATATTGAAAAACTTTTTAATTTGAGAAAAAGATATAAAACAGAAGGAAATACTGTAGGTGATGAGTTAATTAAATTATTGATGAATTCGCTATATGGCAAAACTGTGCAAAAAGATATAACCACTAAATATCATTTATGGAATGAGAATACATTGAGAAAAAATTTCACTCAAGAAGTAAAAGATTATGAAAAATTAAATGATGACCAATATTTAGCGAAAGTAGAAATGGAAGATGATGAATTTCTCAAAACTAATATTGTAAAAGATGGGAAGACGTCATTCATGCCATCACACTTAGGTTCTTTCATTCTTTCTCACTCTAGAAGAATCATGAATAACTTTATTTTAGAAATTAATGGTTTCAAAGAAAAATACATTTATTATACAGATACTGATTCAATATATATTTCCAATGAGCTCTTTAATAAATTAGACGCGGCTGGATATGTTGGAGGAGAATTGTGTCAAGGGAAAAATGATTATGGAAATGGTGGAATTATTTTTGCAATGTTTATTGCACCTAAAGTAAAATACTGTATTACTGTAGATGAGCAAGGGAGACTTAGTGAAAAGAAAACATTCAAAGGTTATTCACAAAACAAAGTAAAAGTAGAAGATTTTCTAAAATTATATTCGGGGAAAACATTATCGACTACAGTTAATAAACCATGGAAAAGATCTTTAGAAACTGGAATTAGTATTCCTGATAAAAATAATAATACTGAAGAAAAAAAATTTTCTGGTCAAATAAATATTCTTAAACGTCAAGCACCTGATGAAAATGAAATTATGTTACCTTATAACGGAGAAGATATTCAAGCTGAAATATTTCAAACAATCATCTGTGAGAGTAATTTAAGTGATGATGATGACACGTGGGAATAATAATTTTTTTATTACATCTAAAAAATTTATAACACCTAAAAAATTTATTACATCTAAAAATTTATAACATCTAAAAATTTTATAACATCTAAAAAATTTATTACATCTAAAAATTTATAACATCTAAAAAATTTATAACATCTAAAAATTTATTACATCTAAAAATTTTATTACATCTAAAAATTTTATTACATCTAAAAATTTTATTACATATGAAAATATATTTATCGAATATTTTGTTATTTTCTATTAAGTTTTATCATATTAAGTTTCATCATATAATGTTTTATCAAAAGATAATTTAAATTTTTTTTCACTAACTATTGATTCTTCATCATCATCATCAATTGATTCTTCATCATCATCATAAATTGTTTCTTCATCATCATAAATTACACTTTTTGGTATAGGATGCCCTTCCATGATAGGATACCATTCTCTTATTGGAATATCTAATTCTAAATTACATTTTTTATCTGATAATAATATAATAGAGAAAAATATTGGTCTTTGATCTCTTTTGGAAAATTTAATAGCACCACCATAATCTGAATCACTTTTAGTTTTTATTAAAGATGATAAAATTTTAAATTGATTAGATGTAAATCCTAATTTAAATTTTGTAGACCCGACACATAGTTGTCTAACAGTATCTTCAACTATACCATCATTATTATTTTCAATTGTAAGAAAATGAAATTTAGATAAATTTTTATAATTACTAATATTTTTATAATCTTTTTTACCATTTACACCTTTTTCAGATGTTACAGAATCATCATTATTATCATAAGATTCTTTAAGATCGGGCAAAGCCCTAGAATCTTCGGTTCGTTTATTATGAATATGATTATGGTCATTGTTAATAGTATAAGGTGTAGACCACATATAAATTTTCTCTTGTTGAGCTAAACCATTCATATAAGATTTTAACAAATTAATATTTAAGTTTGAATATAATCCTATATACGTATCATCATCATATCTTTGCGGCATTTCTAATGTTTCTTGTTTATAAATTGTGTCTCTATAATAAACTTGACATAATAATTCTTCATTATGTTTTTTACTCTCTATATGAATGTTATATTGATTTTGATCGTCAACAAATAATCTAATTTTTTCTTTCGAAAAAGATTTTAATTTTTTAACTAATTCTTTAATATTGATATAATTAATAATTTTAGTTTCTATCCAATCAGTATTACTAATTGGTAACACTGCTCTAATAAATCCATAAACATTATTATAATCTATTATAACCATATTTTCTTTATTTAATTCAACATAAGCTACATCATTATATTTACTTACAATCTCCATAAATTTAATAAATGGATCCCCCGGAAATAAACAATAATTAGTTTCTATAGAAGGTAAACCTTTAGTCTGTTCTCTAAATATTTCGGCTTGTAATTGAAATAAAATATTAACATCTATACATGGATTATTATTATTATTATTATCAAAACATTTATTTTCAAATCCCGTTGATCTCGTCGAATAAGAAGAACAGGATGATGCGGGCGAATATAATTTTTTTAAATTTGGATTTTCCTTTTTTTTTTTTATTAGAAAAATTTTATTTTTTATTTTTATTAGAAAAAATTTTATTTTTTATTTTTATTAGAAAAAATTTTATTTTTTTATTGTTAAAAAATGATGTTACCAAATGTTGGTGGAGGTGCATATATCCCGAATAATCGTGAATTAGAAATAGAGATAGAAAATTATATTATGAAAACTGGAGACGTTTTATCTGGTCCATTGCATCTTTCTATTCTTCCACAACAAAATACAGAGTTAACAAATAAACAATATGTTGATACACAAATCAATGATTTAAAGGAAAAATATATAAACGATGTTTTGGTTCCACTGATGAACGAATTAAAGTTGCTAAAACTTAATGACAAATCATTAAACGAAAAATTATTAAAACTTGATAAAAAGGATAGAGAGCTAGAAGCAGATATAGCAAAACTTTTTAAAAAGATTTCAGAACAATCAAAAATTTTAATATTACTTTCTATAAAGTTAAAATCTGCAGTCATTAAAAATAAACATCAGATAAAAATGTTAAAAGAACAATTAGAAGATGAAATAGAAAAACTTCCTGAAAGAATTAAAAAAAATTTAAAGCAGTTACAAACTACATTCCAAAAAAGTGTTGATGAATTAAGTTCTAAAATTACTCAACAAATGAAAAAGATGAATAGAATAATAAATGAAGTAAACTCACTTAATGAAAAAGTTGATAAAATGAAAAATCTTAAAATCAATTTAGAAAATGAATTAAAGAAAAATTTACAAGAAAACTCTAAAGAAAATAAAGAACAGTTAGATTCTGTTAAAAGACAATTAGATGTTCTTAAAATTAAGTTAAATGCACTTAAAACGGCATTGAAGATTAATCAGCAGAAAATGCAAGTTAATAGAAAAGAAATTAAAGTACATCACACGCTGCTTGACGCAATAGATAAAGTGCAACAGTCAATTAATAAAGTTATCTCGAAGTTGTTGTCCATTCACAAACGTAAATCTTAGCGTAAATATTAACGTAAATATTAACGTAAATATTTTTTCCCAAAAGTCAAATTTAATCCTAAAAAATGCCTATAATTTATAAACACAATCTTAAACATTTTGCATCAAATAATAAAATTGCTCATGAACCATCTCAGAAACCTGTGTACCATTATGATAATAGAGAAACAATCGGAACAGAAAAGTTCCTAGGCACCGCAGGTGCCGTCCAAAAAGAAGGAGATGGCATCTTTTCTGGTATTGGTAGTATCGTTAACTTAATTAAAAATAATAAAGATTTGATTACATCTGCTGCAAAAGGAGCAGCTGCTATAGGTAGTACAGCTAGTGCAATATCAAATGCTGTCAAGTCTCAAAACGAATTAAAACAACTAGAAGCTATTCGTAAACTTAGGAATGATTCTGAAGAACTAAAAAAATTAAAAAAACTTTCAGATGAAACAAAGAACAAAATTGCTAACATAGCTGTGGATGGTGATAGTAAACATAATGAAAAAACAATTGAAGAAATAAGAGGTAATGGCGTGAGCAGCAACCTTCGGTCTAACCAGCAAAGCTGTAGCGGAGCTGGTCTAGCAAAATTCTAAAATTATATTTAGTAAAATTCTAAAATTATATTTTAGTAAAAATTTTTTTTCTATCTGTGAGAAAAACAAAAAGTCAAATTATTTCTTATAAAAATGCCTTCGCTTATCGAAAATAAATTTAGATTAGATGATCCTCCGTTCACCAGTTACAATCAAAAAAAGAATGACTATATAAGAATTGCTATGAATCCCGGATCTTCCAGTAGAGTAAACACTGGAGGTGATTTAATTTTTGAAGTTGATAATCAGCAGAGCTATTTATATTTACCTGATTCATTTTTACATTGTGAATATTCTTTATATAGTGATGCTAATTTTACAACACCATTACCAGATACCGATAATATTACACTAGAGAATAATTTTTTTCCAAGATTATTTACACAAATGCGTTTAGATGTTGCAACTCAAAATATAGAAACAATAAGTGATTCCCCAGGTGTAATTGATACAATGCTTAGATTTATAACAATTGGTGAAAATAATAAAAAGTATGAAATCGAAGGTTGGTTTCCTGATACTAATGATGGTATAATTATTGATGATTTAACTCACGCTGGAACAGATGCAGCAGGAATTGCGAAAGATGTAGAAAATATTGCAAAACATTTAAATAAAACAAATAATGATGCATATAAAGAAAGACGTGAATTTAACAAGAAAAGTAAACAGACAGTAAATTGGTCATTGTCTCCATTATTCGGATATTTAGATTATGACAAAATATCATATCAATTTAAATTTAAATTAATAATTCATCGTACGGCAAATAATGAATTAATCTTTTTTGGTAAGACTGGAAAAAAAGCATATTTAAAAATTGATAGACTTGAATGGTGGATTAAGCATATTACTCCTAGTTTAGAGATTGAAACAGCTATTGCAAAAAGATTAAATACTAACAAACCAATTCCAGTAAATTTTCTAAAGCGTACTGCCAGTTCAGTAACTTTTTCCAAACAAAGATTTAACTGGCATTTTACTAGAACTGCGAATACTCCAAGATATTTATTACTAACATTTCAAAGAAATAATTCTCCAAGTTTTGATAAGAACAATAATATTTTTCATATTAATACAATTCGAAGTTTACAAGTTTCATTAAATCAAACTCGATATCCAATTGATCCATTAAGATTCGATGATACCAATAATCAATTTATGGAAGGATATGATTCTTATAGAAATCTTTGTATAGAATTTGGAGTTGAACCACAATTAACTCCTGGAGATTGGAGACATTTATATCCAATTTTCTGTTTCGATTTAAGTGCACAATCTGAAGATATTATTAAAAATGGTTGTGATGTAACGATTAATATTGAAAAGAAAGATTCCACAACT
Organism: Prostheceraeus crozeri; assembly: GCA_907163375.1. Lineage (NCBI taxonomy): Eukaryota > Metazoa > Platyhelminthes > Polycladida > Euryleptidae > Prostheceraeus > Prostheceraeus crozeri. The sequence goes on along the minus strand of CAJQUW010009803.1, from coordinate 590,332 downwards.
TCATTGATGGCTTATGGTTTATTGCTAGAAGATGTAAAATATTCTATTGAAGTTCTTAATGGGAAGATGACTAGGATAGGCTAAAGCCAGAGGAGCTTCGCTCCGATCGGTTAGTAACCTGAGGACCTTTGGTCCGATAGGCTAAAGCCAGAGGAGCTTCGCTCCGATCGGTTAGTAACCTGAGGACCTTTGGTCCGATAGGCTAAAGCCCAAGACTTCGTCGTTTAATTAATTTAATTTTTTTGATAACTTAAAATTTTGATAACTAGAATAGATTAAAATTTTTTTGGTAACTTAAAATTTTTTCATAACTAGAATAGAAAAAAAATTCTTAACTTAAAATTCTTACTTAAAATTCTTAACTTAAAATTTTCGTAACTTAAAATTTTTTTATTAAAAATGTCGCAAGCGAAAAGTAATATTAATAATAAAACTGTTGAATTAAAATTACGTAATATTGTTGACAAAAATACCCCTAAAACTATTACTATTAATAAAAAAAAGTATTACATAAGTAAACCAATCATAGAGAATATTCAATTACAAGAAGAAAAGAATGGCGGGATTCTCCCATTAATTCCACTAATAATAGGTGGCATAGCAGCAGCAGGAAGTGTTGCAGGTGGGACAGCTGGTATTGTCCAAGCAGTAAATAAAAATAAATCAGAGAAGGCAGCATTAGAAGAACAAAAACGTCATAACAGAGAGTTAGAGAAAGTTGCTAGGGGAGAAGGAATAGTAGATAATTTTATTAGTAAATTAAAATTAGTTGATGAAGGAAAACGAGTTCTTAAAAATATTCTCCACAATGTTGATGATTTAATTGAAATTAAAGAAACTAAAGATGGTTCTGGAATATATCTAAGTCCTAGTATGATAAGGTAATAACCTCAAGACCTTTGGTTCTTTTCGGTAAAACATTTATTTTATTTTATCTTTTAAATTTTTTTTATCTTTTAAAATGAATTCTAAAAATTCCGAAAATTTAATTAAATTAAAAATTTCTAATTTAGATTTATTGAATTATCTATTAAACAAAAATAAAAACTCAAATTGTCAGCATATTGGAGGTGACAAGAACAAAGTTCCACACCACTTCGGTGGTGATATACAAAAAACATTAGAAAACTTTCCTGGATTTATTTGGAGTAAATATTCGAAAGAAAAACATCTTCCTGGTCATTCATATACCGGTCCAGGAACTCGATTAGATATAAGACTAGATGAGAATAATAATCCGAAACCAGGTGAAGAACCAATAAATAGAGTAGATGCCGCAGCTTACAGGCATGATTTAGCTTATCGAAATCATGATCTAAGTTCTCGACATGCAGCTGATAAGAAAATGATTCAAGAATTAGATAGTATTCAAAATCCTTCCTTTAGAGAAAGAATTGAAAGAATGTTTGTTAAGAAAGCTTTACAAGCTAAAATATTATTCGGTCAGGGTTTAAATGAAACGTCAGCAAAGCTGTCTGAGAGCAACGCTCGAACTAATAACTCTGAGAGCAACGCTCGAACCTACGCGTCTGAAATTCATAAAGAATACAGAAGGCCTAAATATTTATTGAAAGTAAAAGTATTTAATAAAGATGATATTTGGAGTGCTGATCTTATTCATATGCCGAATGAAAGGGACTACAAATACGCATTGACCGTTATAGATTTATATACACGATATGCTTGGGTAAAGCCTTTAAAAAATAAAAGTGGTCTTTCAGTTAAATATGCGTTTGAAGAAATCTTTAAAGAAAGTAATAGAAAGCCAAAAAAATTGTTTGTTGATAAAGGATCGGAATTTTATAACAGAAACGTTCAGCCACTATTTGAAATTGTTTATTCAACTGAAAACGCTGGAAAAGCTGTAGTGATAGAAAGATTTAATCGGACGTTAAAAAATAAAATTTTCAAAAAGTTTACTCAGCAAGGAAATCAGAAATGGTTGAGGATATTACCAGGAGTTGTAGAAGAGTACAATAATAAAGTTCATTCTGGTATTGAAGAAACTCCAAAGAATGCTTCTGTCGACCCTGATTTGATAAGAAAAAAAATATTCGAGAATAATAATTTGAATGAGAGTAATCCGAATTTGCAGAAACTTAAGCCGAAATTTAAAATTGGAGATAGAGTTAGAATATTTAAATATAAGAATAAATTTGAAAAAGGCTTCGTCGGATACTGGACGAAAGAGATATTTGAAATTTCTAAAATAAATCAAAGTTATCCGTTTACTTATGAAATTAAAGATTTAGATAATGAGGATATCAGAGGCCGTTTTTATCAAAATGAATTACAACGAACTGAGCTTTAGCTTTTTAATTATCATTATTATTATTATTATTTTTATTATTCAATTCTAACATAATATCAAGAAATGATACTCCTTTTTGTAATTTAAATAAAACATAAAGACATAATTGACCACAGTAAGTAGTTCCCGGTTTTTGAATTTGAAATGTATTATAAGTTCCATTTTCAAGTAATTTTTTAACTTCGTTTGTAGGTGGAAGACCGTATGAGTCAAAATAGTAATTATCTCCATTTTTATTAGACATACCTGCTGACCAATGTACGCCTTTTTCATCTGACGTATGGAGATTGGTTACGAAATTTACAGTTATTGATGGAACTTTGTTCCGGGAACTGAAGGTTCCTGTTGGCTTATTTTTTAGGAATTGTAATTCGACTCTCATTAGAACATGAAAATTCTTTATTCCTAATTCATTTGCGATTTTCTTTAGGTCGAAATTTGTCGTAGTTTGCGTTCCATATAATTTAAAAAACTTATTTATGTTGCTCATTTTATAATAAAAAAATTTCTTAAGGGACCCCTAGAAGACAGAAGGGAGGGGGGGTATTGATTTAAAACTGTTCTCTAATGATGTCTTTCCTTACTACTTAGTCAGAAGGGGGTATTGATTTAAAACATTTTTATAATGATGACTTTCCTTACTACTGGGGGGGGGTATTGATTTAAAACTGGTCTCTAATGATGTCTTTCTTTACTACTTAGTCAGAAGGGAGGGGGTATTGATTTAAAACTGTTCCACAATGATGACTTTCCTTGCTACTTAGTCAGAAGGGAGGGGGTATTGATTTAAAACTGTTCTCTAATGATGTCTTTCCTTACTACTTAGACAGAAGGGAGGGGGTATTGATTTAAAACTGTTCCACAATGATGACTTTCCTTGCTACTTATTCGATTTTGAAATGATTTAATTTAATCTAAATTAAAACGTTACATTGTTCCATTTTATTCTTATGAACTCTTGTTAAGAGAATATTGATTGTTTTATCTGTATTAAGACATTAGCAACATCTGTTACCAAATTTCTCAACATGAACAGCTGCTACCAGTTTAAGCTATTCAGTATGAGAGAATTCTTTGTGACCCGCATAACTCATGACTTTTCACTTGAACAGCTGCTGCCATTATTCCACGTATTACTGCGTGCATTCATTCTGCGAGCGTTCTACGAGACTGTGACTGCTTACGAATCATCTGTGACCTTTATCTATTTTGGTCAATTTCATCAGCGACTTTCAACAATTTTATTTTTTATCATAATTAATTCACTACGTTTTAACGAAAATGGCACGTTCAAGCATCGCCTTTGCCGATTTGAAAAGAAAAATTTCAGACACTATTGTGAACGAAGATCAACGGAAGAAGTGTATTGAGATGCTAACAGAATTTCAGGAGAAATATCTTAAACCAAGGGAGGAAGAAGACATCCACGCATCAAAAACATTCAGAGAATTTTTAGTGATAAATCGATTTGAAGACACATTGCAAGATAACGCCATCAATATCAGTTCAAACTATAATTTTGAAGAAGAAATTCAAAGAGACATCTTACCATCAGAGCTAACTAATTATTTAGCACATTTAAGAAGAGAAGAAGACATTTCGGTGAACAATACTGTGAAGTTATCGTTGTTAAAAGGAAGAGCTTTGACTGTAATCCGGGGAAGTGGCCATGTTTGTAAACAATTAGGTTATTCCAGAGGCTATAACATCTTTTTAAGAAAATTTTATAAACTATATTTACGATTTCCGTTTATTAAGAACTCGACGGAATCTATATCATTTTTCAAAAGGAACTTCGCTATTATTGACTCGTATCTTCGCCATGGGAGACACCGCCCAACCCTTGATCAAATTTTAAACTCAATCAATTGAAACGGTAAGCTACTCCCAATAGATAATAGTACTATGACCCTTCCCTTATTTGAATTTACGAGAAACAATTGTATCATGGCATAATACATTTTCTAGTCAACATATTTTATTCTTTGTAAACCATGCTACTTGTCCTCATTGGTTTTATAGTACTATGACCCTTCCCTTATTTTACTCATACAGAAACAATTGTATCATGGCATAATACATTTTCTAGTCAACATATTTTATTCGTTGTAAACTATGCTACTTGTCCTCATTGGTTTTATAGTTCTATGAGCCTTACCTTATTTTACTCATACAGAAACAATTGTATCATGGCATAATACATTTTCTAGTCAACATATTTTATTCGTTGTAAACTATGCTACTTGTCCTCATTGGTTTTATAGTTCTATGAGCCTTACCTTATTTTACTCATACAGAAACAATTGTATCATGGCATAATACATTTTCTAGTCAACATATTTTATTCGTTGTAAACTATGCTACTTGTCCTCATTGGTTTTATAGTTCTATGAGCCTTACCTTATTTTACTCATACAGAAACAATTGTATCATGGCATAATACATTTTCTAGTCAACATATTTTATTCGTTGTAAACTATGCTACTTGTCCTCATTGGTTTTATAGTTCTATGAGCCTTACCTTATTTTACTCATACAGAAACAATTGTATCATGGCATAATACATTTTCTAGTCAACATATTTTATTCGTTGTAAACTATGCTACTTGTCCTCATTGGTTTTATAGTTCTATGAGCCTTACCTTATTTTACTCATACAGAAACAATTGTATCATGGCATAATACATTTTCTAGTCAACATATTTTATTCGTTGTAAACCATGCTACTTGTACATAGTACTTGTCTGTGATGTGAATAAAATATTTCAAAGATGGAAATGTGTTTTCATTTTGTATCGAGTTAAAGCAGTAGCAACTACTGGAATTGTAAGAACGCCAGATGAAATGACAATTGTTAAAGCATTAGACCATCTCTTTCTTAACTTTTTATAATGCTCTAATCTTAATAATAATTGAGATTCCTTATCTTTCATATACCTAACTCTATCTTTGTGTTTTTCTTTGTTCATTTTTTCAATGTTAATCTTTTCAATGTCCATTAAAGTAGAACTACGTTCATATGATAACGAAGGATATATTCTTGAGGTTCCTTCCATTTCTGAAGTTCCTTCCACTTTTGTTTCTTCCATTTTTAAATGAATATTTTGAATAAATATTTTGAATAAATATTTTGAATACAATCTTCTGGTATATTGAGACTACGTGATATTTTGAGACAACTTAAATTTTCGTCTGCCTAAATTTTCAAAATTCTTAGACCACGTGATATTTTGAGACAACTTAAATTTTCGCCCTTCGGCCACGTGAAATTTGAAATCTACCTAAATTTTTGAAATTTTGATTTTTTTGAAAATTTTGAAAACCCCCGCAAAAGTGTGACATCCGGCGCAAGCGAAGCGAAGCAAAGCGAAGCGAAGCGTCGCGCCGGATGTCACACTATAAACTACTGAAAACACTAATGACATTGATGTTGTTATTTGTTCTCTCGAGATCTTTCACGACTTCTCGTCAGAAAAGTACGGCCGAAATGATAAGACTGTAAATAGTATCTTGCAAGAGAGCACACTTCACGATGGAGAACACTTGACTTGATGTACACAATCGATGGGACAATGCGATGACACTATGAAATGACAAGTGATACCGCTCGAAGTCTACAAAAGTGATGGGCAATTAACTAATCATGTTATTAAGACCATGGAAGGAGTAGACAGGGTTTCAGTTCCTTTTGAAAACATGAATATGGACGATGATATGTGTACAATGATTCTAATGCTGGCACGGAAAATGTAGGATTGCAAGAATAGTAATATTGTGATATGGAATATGCTATAAAACTGAGGGCCACCAGGGCCGAAATCATAGCATATAGCGGTTCTGAATTGTAGTCTCACTGGGTAAAGGTTATCTATGATTGAACCAGACTTTGCTAAACCGGCATATTGCAGTTCAATACATTAACACAAGAAGATACACGAGCCTTAACAAAGGAAGAGTTACAAAAGCTTAATAGTGCAAAATGTTAAGTCGCACAGCTATTTACACAGGAGTCACATGGTAAGATATGCCTGGAAATGCTGATGAACGGTGGTGTTGTTGATAGTGGTTGAGTTCCACGACTTTCCACCGACTTTGGAGCATGTTCCACGATCCTGTTGCGATGACATCTCTCCGTGCGCCCTACGCAATTGCTTCCGCGATCACTGGAGAATGGTGAATGCAGGCGTGGCTGGTAAAGGGTATTCGATTCTTGAGCGGTCTCACTCTTAGTGGAACTGAGAATCTTAGGATAGCCATCAGCGACAGCTTGTCGTGTAGACTTGGTCTTTTGTGCCTCATCCCCAAGGAAGGATAACCTGATATACACTGGCTTCCATTCAGGTCTGAACACAAGTGACTGTCGTGCTTTCATGTCGTGTCAGCCGCTCGAACCTGGTGGTGATGTCAGCCAAACCATCCCTCCTATTCGGAGGGGTTCCAGGGACCTTCAGGTGTTCGACGGACCAATCTCCCGTTCACAGCGGCGGATTAGCTCCACACACTTGACGGGGACAGCCCATAGGTCCCATGGTGTGAGCATTGTGTGTATGTGTGTGCAGGAGATGAAGGTTTTTTGAACTGTGCGGTTGTGATTTACACACGCGACAAAGTGATGAAGAATTCACGCCGGTTCACTGGTGCTGCCTACTTACATTGCCTGACTCGTGTCTGTGCACGCTGTCTTCTGGCGTAGATTCTATACAAAAGGCTGCGAAATGAAATGATGACTGCATTCGGCGAAGCTATCGCATCGCTCACTTTAGGGAAAATGATGCTGATAGACCAGATCTCATCAGACTGACAGAATGACTTGTGTGCATGTATCCACCTATCCGATGTGAAATAGTCATCCATCACCGTGCTATAGGAGAAAAGAATAAAGAGGAGTCTGATGTTGCAATGTAGAACTTGTCTTGTGCATTGTTACCATTTTTTTCAAAAGATCATCCTCTGGCAGACTTTTTCCTGGAACAATTGCTTTTCTAAGCTGGGCGGTCGATGCTCGAACTGCAAGATCTCTAGATTGTACCACTAGTGCTACAACATTGACATTCACACTAGCGCTACAACTTTTATGGAGGACCTTGGCAATATGTAAGTGAGACAAATGTGCCAAGATTTTTCGAAGGCCTTCGATGAAATTCATCATAATCGAATGTCGAATGCCCTCCTTGCGCAGGGTTATAATAGAGGATTTATTTTGTGGCTAGGCTCTTATTTATCTGATCGTATGTAACGTGCATGTGCTAATGACACTATTGGACCCTTAACATATGCTACGTCTAGGGTGCCCCAGGGCTCTGTACATGGGCCTTGTTAATATTTGCTATGTTTGTATCTACCTTGTCTGTGTACAGGTTTTCCCGAGCTAGTTCACTCATAATGCATACAAGTTCAAGATACGTCAAGCAATTTCAAAGACCATAGATAGTTGAACCTATTTCAATTATACGTCACTTAAGCTTCAATTTTAATGAAAGCAGGTTCGTGTTAAAGTATTCAAGTTCAAGATAGTGCAACCAATTTCAAAAATAAGGTATGCAGATTCATGTGCAGAAATAATATTTATGATTTAGGAACGGAAGCCCCTTTCATTTCCAATTTCAAAGGGTAAGGTGTTTAGATTTATGTATAGAAATATAAGATATCAATGAAAACCCACTAAATTCGTACAATGAAAACCCATGAAATTCGCATTCAGAACACAGAGTCAGAAAAGGAGCACTATTTTCATAATCAAACAACAATGTCGCGACAATTTAGGCACCTGTCCAAGTAAGTAATAATGTGATTCTGCATGCGTGCTACCTTCACACCAGAAATTGTTTGGTCTTGTAGGATTTCTTCCACAATGCCTTGTAGAACAGAAATGCGGTGCTCTGAAACAGAGGTGTGAGTTGGAACATCTGCAATCCTTCGCACTGTTGCTGCCTCGCGCAGCTTCTCTCTCAACCGCAACTTAATGGTGGAAAAGCAGTTTTCAATTGGATTGAGAAACGGAGAGTATGGTGGTATTTTCCGCACGGTTGCTACAAAAGAGGAAGCGTCGATGTGGATGGGGGCGTTGTCGCAATCGTTTCCATGAACAAATTTTACGCTATCAATGTCAGATTATCAAAAAGTGATAGAATTTATTGATAATTGAAATTGATTGATTAACAATTGAACCTGCTTTGCTTTTCACGAACATGCGAGCGCTATCACGAAGTTTTGTGGCGTATCTTGAACTTGTTTGATCTAACATAGAAATCTGTGACGCTTCTTTGAAGTAGCTTGACGTTGATTGAAGCTGCATGCTGTATCTTGAAGTTGGATGACGTAGAAATGAATTTGTCCGGGAAAACCTGTACTTAAATAGCAGTCAACTTATAAAGTATGCCGATGATTTCACCCATATTCAGTCCTGCACAAATGTTGAGCCAAATTCATCGCATTTAACGGTAATACAAAATTACTCTTCTGCTAACAAGTTAAAGCTAAATCCCGGGATATATAGACAGATTTTAATTCGTCGCAAAAGGAACATGACTGTGTTATCACATGATGGCATAGAATTAACATGTAAAATCGATTTCTTGTGGTTACTTTTGACAGACAATTTGAAATGGAATGTTCATTTGAAAACAATTTATTGTCAGTCAATCGTCGCGTACATGTGATGCGAACATTCTCTCTAAAGCACGTCTCTAAAGCAAAGTTGCTCCAAAGAACAAGAATAGAGCTCTAAAATCATACCAAGGAGAAGGAAACCGCAACCCACTTCTCTATCTGTGCGGAGTAAACCTTATGAGTACAAGATCGACTTGAAATTCAGATATGTTGGCCACCGGTAACCTTCTAGGCCTGTTGCAATCGATAATGCTACTAGGGAAGAGCGGAGCTCCGATGAAAGTGCGAGTACGACGAATGACAATGTTAGGGGAACCTGATGGTCACCTGAATAGCTGATGCGACAAGCAGCCAGAGCTGGAGGACCAGCTGTAAAGCTCACAAGATTGTCACATGGAATGTCAGATCCATGCACGAAGAGAAACTTGACCTTCTTATAAAAGAGATGGAGAGGACCAGTTGTGAGTTGCTAGGTTTGTCTGACCTGAAATGAACGGGCTCAGGTTTCTCCAGGCACGCAAATATCACAATTTACTACTCTGGAAATGAGAGGCACAGAACCAATGGCGTCGCTTTTATACGCCCAAATCAAGTTTCGATATCTGTGATGGGCTTCTATCCACTCAGCGATAGATTGAGCTCGATACGAATGCGCAGTGAACCCATCAACACGACTGTGACTCACGTCTACGCCCCTGCATCTAACGGAAGAAGGCAGGGAATAATTCCACAAGCTACTGCAGTCTCTGATCGACAGGTCCGCAATTCAAGACGTCCTGGTCATAGGAGACTTCGTGGGGAGGTTCGGGCTAGACGAATGAAACGACAACGGACAGTTCTTGGTGTATTTTTGCGCCGCGAACAGACTAGTTATCACCAATATCCAGTTCCTGCAGCATCCCAGACGGCTTTATACGTAGACTTCACCCGATGGGCAGTACCGTAATCAGATTGATAGTATCTTTATCAAGAAAAGGTGGAGGAACTCGATTATTAAGGCGAAGATACATGCTGGTGTTGACTGCGGATTCGATCATGAATTGTTAATTGCAAAATTTAGAGTAAAGCTCTGAAGGATAAAGACAGCCTCGACAACAGTTCGCTATGATATAGAGAACATTTCAACCTCCTTTAAGGCTGACTTAAAGAACAAATTCGCACTCCCTGATACGGACGCAACAGAACCAGACGAGATTTGGGAGAATATTAGAAATATCCTGACCACTTCGGCTCTAAATCACATTTCGAGAAGGAAAAGAACGCATGTATCTCCTTGACTCAGTCAGAAAGCCATCCGAATTGCAGTGGACTTACGAAAATTCAAGGTGAAGAGTACAGAAGAGGACAGGAAATGCTACAGACAGCTCTCCAACAGTTTCCAGCGTCAGGTACGGATTGCCAAAGAAGAATATTACAAAGGCATTTGCAAAGATATCGATGAAAACAACAGTCTAGAAAAAAGTCCCAAGCTTTACCAATGTATTAAACATGTGACCTGTAAGTTGACTCCCAAAACCAATACGGCTAGGACCAAGGACGACGTCGTATCTACAGACATGGAGCAGGTCCTTAAAGGGTGGAAGGAATACGCAGAAGACCATACACGAAGGAAGAAGGGATGCGCTAGCTCCCCTTCAGGTTGGACAGCGAACCTGAAATTCTAAACTTTGAGGTAAGAAGGGTACTGTCGGGGACTGCAAATAACAAAACATTGGGTTGTGACGACTTCCCTATCGAGTTCTAGAAACATCTGGGAGACGACGACATCGAAGCACTGAATTCCTTGTACAACACAGTTTGGCGAATTGGCAAATAGCCGACTGACTAGAAAAGATCCATTTTCGTTCCCCTCCCGAAAAGAAGTGACAACACGAAGTGTGAAAATTACCGTGCGATCGCTCTAATCTCCCACACCAGTAAATTGATGACGATCCTGCTAAGCAGGTTGAGGAGGCATACACAGAGAAATCCCGAAGGAACAGGCTGGTTTTCGACAAGGGCGCGGAACACGATATCATATCGCCAATCTCAGGTGGATCTTGGAGAGTTCCAGAGAACGGCAGAAGATCCTTTTCCTGCGCTTCATTGACAGCATCAAGGCGTTTGATTGTGTGAATCATGACATCATGTGGCAATATCTCCAACAACTAGGAGTACCTTTGCACCTCTGTGGCGTTATTGCAGTCTCTATACAAAGACAGGGGCGTGTGTGCGTGTGCATCAGTCCTAAACGTCATGGTTCAAAGTAGGAAAGGGTCTTAGGCAAAGCTTCACTTTCTCGCCGCATCTCTGCAACTTTTATGGTGAAATGATCCTTTGGAATGCAATTCCCGACACGACGGAAGCAGGAATAAAGTTTAGAGAATACAGTTTCAACAACCTGCGCTACGCGGACGACACAGCTCTACTCACGTCCAGAATTAAAGGAAGACCTGAATTAGATGCTCCTCAGAGTAAAACATGAAAGCACAAAGGCGGACATCAGACTGAACATCACGAAGACCACTTGTGTACTTGAGTACTTGTGCACATGCTCAAACGACTCTGGCAGTTTTGAGGTCAAAGGTGAGGAGTCGCGTGACGACTTTCAGTTTTCTTGGGTCTTCAGTGACAGACGACAGAGCGATATTGAGACGCTTATGGCGATGGCCCGATGTACAATGACTTCTCTTCGGCGAATCTGGAAGGATCATGATATTTCCATCCACACGATGAAGACAATAGTTTAGTCGATAGTCACGACCTGCTGAGCAGAAACTTGGACGACAACGCTAGATACGTGCAAGAGGATTCAGGCATCTGATATGTGGTACTAGAGGCAGATGCTGCGAATCCCTTGGGTGAGGAGAGTGCCTAAAAAGCGATCTTGCGCGTCCTTGGAGATCCCGTACCTCTGGATGGAATGGTGCTACTCCGGAAACTAGTGTTTTGTGGTCATGTTCTCAGAGCAGAGGAGAGTTTAGAGAAGACAATGATGCTGGGAGTGATGGTTGGAAAGAGGAGAAGAAGCAGACCGCGAACTAGATACAAGTACAAGATCAAGGGTGAACTCGGAGGAAGGCTGGAGAATATAGTAGTGAGAGAATGCGCTGTTTCAGGACATCGCGTGGTTATAGGACAAGAGGGGGAGGGGGAGGTCTGCGAAATTTGCCTATGTTGCACAGGACACGCTTGGATCGGAACGGCTCGTTTTGTTTCGAAAAATAATTTAGGAAAATTTGGCCTGTCCTGAAACCGCGCACGATGCCCATTGGACGACACGCTTCTCCCTTCATGAAGGAATATTTCGCGCGAAATTTTCCTATGTTGAACTGGACACGCTTGGTTCGGAACGACTCGTTTTGCAGCTAGAATAACTTAGAAAAATTTCTGAGACGAGGGGGTTATTTTTTTCTGAAATTTTTTTCCAAGTGTTTGCCAGTGATTTCACAATTTTCCACTTTGAGTGTTTTCTAAGTGCTTGCCGGAGTCTAAATTTTTTTTCAGTCTTCTTTGGCAGAATAACAGAAGCATTTTGACGGGTTTATGTGGTCTGAAAAATCCTTTCAAGTGTTTGCCAGAATTTTAGTGAAAAATTCTTTCGTAAAATAACTTAAAAAAATGTCATGTGTCCGATAATCGTGCACGATTCTCATTGGAGAACGGGTTTTGTCCAACACCGTTTCGTGATGCACTTTTTACGTTTTGAAGTATATATAAGAAGCGGCATTTCTCGCTCTGTTTCATTCTTTCACTCACTCGTCTGTCTGTCTGACTAACTTAAAAATTATAATGTATTCTGTGATGAAATTCGTGTCCTGAACATTCCTTTTTTTAATGCTGTTGACAAAATATTAGTCATTCTAATTCGCCGTTCATCTTTTCACTCTCGTCGAGGGCATGAATTTGTTTCTATGTAGTTGCTTGACCTGTTTGAAGGTCACGCTGGGCCAGAGAAGCAGCAAAATGGCTGTGTGTCATGACGGTCAACGGATGTCAGTGGTATTATGTCGCTGTGAACTCATAGTTACTTCTTTGAATGCTGGCGCCATGTCACCGTCTATCAGCGAGCACCGGGTTACTTGTTGCCCAGTTTGGATTTTACATCCGGATGTCATGCGGAAAATTGTAGTTTGGGCTGATGAGAGTCCCACTGTCAACCGTCTTCCTACTTTTTGTCAACCATCCCTACTCTTTCTTTTTCCGCCTTGGCGCCCGTTTGACCCTAATGAAGTGGCTGTAGCTGAACCAGTGCAGCTTCCATCAGATTTTAATAATCCAAATTTGGTGCAGCGTCTGAGGGAGCTGCTGCGGCGAGGTGACCACGCCGATTTCCTCGTGCTTTTCTTCACCCTCAATCAACGTTTTCGTCATCAATTGATAATGGTATGGCTGTGGTTGATATAAGCCAGCTATAGGAGAGGATGATCATTGATGATAGCAGCACTGAACAAGAAACGATTATACCTGATGATAATGATGACCAGTCATTGAGACCTAGCGGTAGTTTGGTGGAGAGTCCGTTGACACCAGGGGCAGTTCATCCTGTTTCCTCTGATCCTCCCGACTGTTTTTGGCATCTTGGAATCCATAGAGAGTTTTGATGTGCTAGTGGGTCTGGTGGAGAGTGAGGCATAGCGGAAACATCAAGTGAATTTGGATGCTGAAGAGGAGAAGGAGGAGGAGGAGGTCAGGCCAGGTAAAATACAACGTCTAGAGTCAGGAGAAGAGGGGGAGAGGGGAGGATGATTGGTCTGATCTCGAGGTGATATAAGAGATCAGTAATGATTTATACTGCCAGGCATGTGAAACATTTCCAAAAACAGTGTTTCCCGGTAGAACCCGTCTCATTGAGCATGATCTCATGCATACAGATCCACATGTAATTTTCGTGGATGAAAATGACGCCTCAGTTCGTTTGATTAGGTGCGCCTTACAGAGTCCAGTAAGGGACTATGGCATTTACACTAGTTTGACTTCAGCACCAATTGAACCTCCACAGTGGCTGCACTCACATCCTACGTTACTAGAACCGTTATTTTCTGCATTGGAGAATAGGCATATAGTGAAGGCCAGATTGGTGCCTATGTGTAGGTACAGACGAACGAATTTGATTGGGAAGGATGAGGAGACGCCAGTTGAAGATAGGTACCTTCCGTTATCTTTTTGTTCCCTGGCGCCATCTAATACAGCTTCATTTCCATTATGGTATGAGTAGTCCGGTCTGTTAAGTCACAATTTCACGTTTACGTCCACCATGCCGGAAATATCTGCGAATCTTTGCATGATGAAAGATAATAAAATTTTAAAAGTTTTGAGTAGTGAGGTCCACGATAATTCCGTAGAGGAGAAAAATCCTCACGTCTCGAAGTTGGCACTACATCACGTTTTTTGGTTGATTTCATTGGCTGAAGTTTGTTTGTTTGTATTAAATTAATATTGTCTGAACTCATTTTTATTATTCTCACCTTGGTGATGACAATAAACAACTTTTAATATTTTCCAGGCTTAAGTCCAAAAATTAATATCAAGTCAATTGCTGCCTATATTCTGTTGCATTCTTCTCATTCCAAAGCCACTGATGCATCACATCACTGTAAATTACATCTTAAAGGAAATGTGTAAGCAAGAAACAGCTAGATCATCGCTGCAAACTTACAAAAGCGTAGAAAATAACAACCTGTTGTCTAAACATAAATATATGCAGCATACAAGTGTCTAGGAAGATGCACAAATATTTCCACCCGGATAGGCTATTTGACATGCAGTGTTTTAACTTTTGGCTGTGTCAATTCATAAGTAGTTGTGACATACCAAAGTTATATGTCGTCATTTTCTCTATCGAAACTTTTTAGTGTGTAAATGGGCAGTGGCTATTACATAGGCTGACCTGGAGCGATTTTGGTCTCATGACTATTACACTAACTGAGTAGATGTAATATTCTTCCATGTCTCCTACCACGCCTCATATTTCTCAGCCATGGCGTTAGAAATCACAAATCTCACATTAGTGTACTTACGCTCGTATGTCGTTTTAACAGGATATTATCGTGCATTAATGCTTCACATTCTACTATAGAGCGAATTGGTATTTTATGGTTCAATAGCGACTAAATAAAGTAGTCGTGAACTACCAGTAAATAGGCCTACACGTGCATAGAAATATAAGGATTGAAAGAACGCGCATGTTTCGTGGAGATCACCGTGATTTGCCATTTTTATATTGATATTGTTATTGCTAACTGCCATTTGTCACAGACACTGACACTGGTCAACTTCAGGGAAATTTCGAAGATGAAAAACATAGCGAAGAACGTTTGGCTCATGCGACTGGTTTGTAAATGTTACCGAGGAGCTTTTCTAGTAACAACTTTCCTATGATTTATTGAAAGTGTAAAGAACATTCTGCAATTTTATAATAACGATTTTCTTCCCTTTAGACACTATAACATAATAGTGCAGATAATTAAGTGCCAGTTGTGGATATGGTCATCATGTCCACTCGGTCTACATGCATAGTGGCTTAATTCAACATTGATATCATATGAATGTGAAGGCAAGTTTTACAACAGTATCTTCACATTGGAGGACACTCTAGAAAAAATCACGTACGATTCTTATTGTCATAAAAGATGCAGTTGTTCAGGTATGATCAATGTTTAGAGAGATTGACCGCTCATCGAATGCGTTGCACCAAGACCTGAGAATAATCTTGGTGATATGGCTGCTGATCGTTCTCAAACTCATTGGTTGCCATTCTCATTTGCAACCAGTTCACTTGGACTCGTTATGGACGTGAGTGGTCCACCCGGTTGCACGAGCTTGCCGCCTTTACAGGACAAGAATTTAAGACAGGGCATCACAGGATAATATGCACTCCATGTCTGCCACGAGCCTTTTGCGTCTACTGAGCGCTTCTGAATTGGTCTGTATTTCTCTGATTGCATTAGAAGTTCGCACTCTAGATTCACAAATAGTGACATGGAATGTCTTCAAGTCATCTTCTACAGTCCGTTTCATAAAAAGTGGATCATCCTAAAATTTGACTAAATAAAACATAAGTATGATACAGAAAGCATTTTTCATGTTATTTCATGTCCCTAATATATTTAAATGTCCTTATATAATCTGATAAGCTATGATACAGTAACGGTTCTTAAGAAGCTAATATTTTGTGGCCGTACCCTTATTGTCAATGACATTACCAATTCGTCTAGGCATTGATTCGATGATATCGTTGATTTTTGACTGATCTAACTTTCTCCACTCTCTTTTTAACAGTGACGTAAGTTGTGATACGCCATCTGTAGGTAGCAGTGAACGACGAACGTTACGTTTTAGAATACTCCATACATTTTCTATGGGATTCAGATCAGGAGAACGAGCTGGCCAAGATAATGTTCTAAGCCCTAATTGAGACTTGCATAAGTTGACTCTACTACTCCTGTGACACGTAGCATTATCATCCATAAATAACCAAGTCGATGGATCACCACGTTGATCTGCCATTTGGCCAATGTTCATTCGTAAAACATCCACGTGGTGGTCACATAGATAAGACCATCACTATCCTTCAGACGGACTGATGCCTCATCAGACCAGACAACCCGATCCCATTGATTTCGCCAGTGACAATGACTCATTGCCCATCTGAGACGTCTTTTTGTATGCTGATCTGATAATCCGATCTGAGAGGGCCTCTTACAGCTCTTGAAATTCGACTCAATAAGTCTTCTACGAATAGTGGACTTAGAAATAGACGAGACTAGTGCAGCCATCTCAGTTAACGGGAGACTTGGATCAACTTTAACAAATCTCAAAATTAGGCGGTCTCTACGTTTGGATGCTTTGCGTGGACGGCCAGAGCCCTCTTTACGACAGAGTCGAAAATCATCATTATGCCATCGATGCACATTTGTGTAAGGGACATTTAGTCGCTTGCTTGTAGCTCGCAAAGAAAACCCTAATTCTACCAAGGCTGACACTTTGCCTTTTGTGAATGCGATCTCGTTATTGTTCATTTGTGCTTTGTATTGTTTTCAACCGGTAAGAGATAGATTTCTAGCTGAAAGCAATCAGGAGTGCTGCCAACACCACCGCAACGAAGTCAGGAAGCTATGGAACATGAAGTCCAGTTAATCACATGTAGCAGTTACATTATTGTTGATGAATAATGGTGCTATACTGGCTCTGATTGACCGATTTTCTTTATTTTTGTTCTGCTTGATAGCTTTTGGCTTGTAGAACAACATATTACATAACAAAGGAAACAAATGTAATTTTATAAGAGTGAGGTATGATTTTGTGTAACATTGCTAAATGAAGATCAAATTATCTACTACTTTTTTATCTATAACAGGAAAACAACTCAATATTCATGCTTGAAATTTCCAACAATGATATTAGTAAGCACAATTGACATATCTTCCAAATTTCAGAGAAATTCGTTCAAGTTTGGCGGAGTTAGACAAATTGGAAGTTAAGGCGATGTTTAAGGGTGATCCATTTTTTATGAAACAATCTGTATTATATGTTGTCATATTGTTTCTGATCGGTGTATGTGGGAATGCAAAGTTCGACGGAAGAGTCTTTAGTAATGTCGCCGTAAAATTCTGCAACATGTTTCGTCCAACTATATTCACATCATCCTCCGTGAACAGAACCTCCCTTTCTTTCAGGAATCTAGTTTGATCGATCGGCATGAATCTCTCTCTGCTTTTAGCTTATTTTACTGATCCACTCATGCATTTAGTCGATTAATTTTTCGAATGACAAATTTCATTCTATGCATCATTCAGCAGTTTTCAGGCGCCTCAGTGCAATGTATTTAGGTTCCTCGTGCAAAGTGGTCTCCAAAGTGGTCTTTACAAAACCTGGCTAAGGGAAGCCCAAAATAAAATTTTAGTCAAAAAGCGATTTCAGTAGCATCAAAAATCCAAGTTTCTGTTAAAATTTCAACCGGAGAGTCAATGATTTGTGGTAGTTTGTGGAAGCAGGTCCAAATAGACCTATTTTCAAACTGTCAGAAGCCATCAAGTTTTCGGCTAAAATTTGAACAGAAATCTAGGTGTTAGGTGCTGCTGAAATTGTTTCTGTTATTAAAATTTTGCTTTGTGGCATTCTGTTGGAAGGTTCTTGGAACATTTTGCATGAAGACCATTTTCAACTGTCATCATGCATCTCTGTATTGTCACGAGATTGTAGAGGACGATCTGCCAATCGCCAACCAAAAGTTTTCTTTCCCCTTTAGCAAATTCAGCATTCCAATCACCAATAACATTGACTACCTCATCATGATTACAACTGCTCTCGATCCACCTAAGCGGTATTTATCCACCCTTTTTGTTATGTCTTGACCTCAAATTGTACTTTTGAATCTTGCTGTATGATGTTGTTTTAATTCATCAATTCACTCTAAGAAAGGTTGCGAAATAATGATTTATGATTTCTATTTTTAAGTCATAACCAATTCTGTAATTCTAGAACTCAAGAGTTCTAAGTATTTTTTAGTTGCTTCTTATTTCAATATACAGGGTGGCGCACGTAAACCGCCGGATTTTAAACTTTTATTACTCCTCAAATATTCATCTGATCGTCATGAAATTTCGACTCGTACTAGTTTGGAGTATAGGATTTATAATGATTATACCTGTTCTACTGAGAATTGTCAGAAAATTCTGCCTCTATTGACCGAATGACATGTAGTAAAATTGACATACCAACAATGTTTCTTAACATTAATATAACATAACATAAATTTAATGATAAACTTTTCCCTTGATTTCCCCTACGTCTTTATCAATAATGACCAAAACAAATTACGGTAAATGTCATAGAAAACATTTATTAAATGAAAAACATAAGAAAAAAGTGTTAGTAGTCATCGAACTTCAACGTGTCCTCCTCCATTCTCGAGGACGGATTTGAGTCGCCTTTGGTAGGCCAGAGCAGTTTCTCGACACATATTAGTTGTCACTTCTTGAAATGCTTGTATGATGCGATCCTTCAGGTCGTGCATGGATGTTGGCCGTGTATGGTGAACCTTGGACTTGACAAAACCCCACAAGAAGAAATCGCAAGGCGTCAGGTCAGGTGAACGCGGTGGCCAGGGCATGTTAGGAGATCCACGTCCCATCCATCTGTTAGGCATCTTCTTGTTCAACCACTCACGCACAGGAAGTCCCCAGTGTGGAGGTGCACCATCCTGCATGAATATGATGCTCCTGCCTCTTCTGTCCGACTGCAACGCTGGCCAAAATTCCTCCTGTTGCATCTTGAGATACCGATCCTTGTTGACAGAGGTGTCGAAGAAGAACGGTCCGTAGATACCTGACTGGCTGATTGCCGCCCAGACGGTGGTGCGTGGCGAGTGCATAGACTCTTGCTTGATCCAGTGAGGGTTCTGGTTGGCCCAATAACGACAATTGTGGCGATTCACACCACCATCTAGATGGGAGTGAGCTTCATCGGACAATGTTAGTTCCACTAAATGGCTCGGGTTGGCTTGGATGCGCTGTAGCTCCTGTTCTGCGAACTCCATTCGGTTTTCCAGATCTTCTTCGTGTAATCGCTGCACCACCTGGACCTTGTACGGATGTCATCCATAGTTATGGAGGATACGCTGGATAGTGCGGCGACTCACTTGAAGAGCATTAGATGCACGACGGGTACATGTGTTTGGGTCCTCTTCGAAGTGCTGCACAACTCGTTCGACATTCTGCTCCGTTCGTTCAGAAGATGACCTGTCCCGTTTGACAGTCACCACACTACCACTGGTCAACAGGTTTGTGTGCCACCGCTTTATGGTACGGGCAACCGGTGATTTCGCGTTCTTGCCATACTCTGAATGATAAAGGCCTTGTACCTCCACTGGACTCTTGAGCCATTCGTACCAAGCCGCGCATTTTGCTCGTTCTGCAACCGAATAGTCATCCATTCTTCTATATTCGATTCTTTTCAGATAGTGATTTAATCGTCGAATGGTATTTTATATGACATGGAAGTAACTGAACAATATTCACTTCAAGACTGCGCACAATTCGTTGTGCAGAATACGATTCATGTTAAATTAATTAACTTGATTTAGATGTCAACAAAATGAGTACATGTCATTCGATCAATAGATGAAGAATTTTCTGACAATTCTCAGTACAACAGGTATAATCATCATAAATCCTATACTCCAAACTAGTACGAGTCGAAATTTCATGACGATCGGATGAATATTTGAGGAGTAATAAAAGTTTAAAATCCGGCGGTTTACGTGCGCCACCCTGTACTTCTACTTTGACATGGATGTGTTTTAATTGCTGAATTGCTTGGAAATATAGCATGGCGACGACGGTGGGATCGTGATCAGGCACACGTATCCACAGATAGGAATCTGCAACTCATTGGAAGGATTATAGGGTCGGATGGAATTTCTCTTTTACCTCTTGCGCTGGATGCCATCATCAGTGCACCCATGCCACACGATACGTTTTTGAGGTTGTTTCTGGATTTGCTTCATTCCTGTTTCAATTACTAACCAAAATGAACTACTCTCAAAGGATGGAAATGAGCACAAAAACACTTTACCAACCATAAATTTGAAACATGTAAGTGATTGACCGGCTATAATAAGCACACGACAACCTTGCGTTGGCGTGCGAGAGTGAGTCCTATAGCAGTCCTCGAGAGTAAATGTTTTCAATGGTAATCTCAGCTCGTTGACCAAGGCGATCAAGCGTCATATCAGAAATCAACATGACATTTTCATTGTCATATCACGTTCAGAATCTTAGGAAAACAGAGTCGAGTTGAGGAACAATCAGCTTAGGATTGCATGCTTATTATGAGGTTATTCAGAAAGATAGGCTGTCACCTAAGACTTGAAGTGAATCACAATTCACATGCAGTATAGTCAATATACGGTAGTCTGTGGACTTCAGTCTAACTTTCACTTAAGTATCAGTATTCATTTCTCACATATTTTCATTTCATTCTGTAGTCATGCATGCCAGCATGACTTGAATATGCATGTATATGCACCAGACTTGTGTTGTAATTGTAATTGAGATTACAATTATGTAATGGCAATTACAATTGCTGCAATTAGTAATTGTAATCAACTACTATTTTACCTATGTAATTTGTAATTGTAGTCAATTACATATCATGTATAATCGGCACAAGTCTTACTTGTACATGTAAGTTTGAAAATTCATTGAAATTAATTATTGCAGTTCATGTTTTTTGCTGCGGAAATACGAATCCACTATGGAGCGAAGGCCTATGGTCTGGAAGCACGCGACGCCACTGATCGCAATCTATGTATTATAACAGAATATGCCATTACCCTATTACACAAGTTTAAAGAAATTTTATATGTTGCTTTTAATGTTTTTGGCTATTTTAGTCGCATCTCTTGAATTATACTAACTTACACGACTGTAGTGTACATTCATGATCTCAAAATTTTACATGTAGGTGGTCAGGAATGAGTCGGTCTTGAGGGAATGTCTAGGTGATGCCACATTAGCAGTTAGTTTTGCGGACGCACTGATAGTGGATAGGGTACCTGGATAGAAACATGTTCCGAATTGCCAATGGATGCGAACATGGATAGGAACATGTTCCGAATTACCAATCGGAACATGTTTTGAGCATGTAAATAGGAACCGCGTTCCGATTGATAGCCAAATTGAGATCATACTTAATGATTCGGTACACTTACTTGTGTGTTGGGATCGGAACGGCTTGTTCCGAAATTGAATTAGAGTATGTGAATTAGAATAGGGATGCGAACATCTATTTCGGTACTTAAACAGATGTTTGTTTTGAGACTGCTTGCTCAAATGCGACAATTGTGACCATTGTGACTATGATGTCAATCTTTATTGAATTTCATAAAACAGATTCTACAGATCAGGAATTATGTTATCAGTCTTATATTATTTGCTAATCAGAATCCCATTTACAGACTTTGTAAATAAAAACAAGAGGTTTACGATGTAAGTTTAATTAGGCATGAAAAATAAATGATGGATGCAAGTCACGTCCCTCAGGGGACTCCATGATCTTTAAGTAATCCTCTGCCCATTCGTGGAATGTCACATTGTCACTGAAATCGTGGTCATAGTCATGAGCGGGGCACCTTGCCGGCAGTCCCTGTCTCCTTTGGAGTGCGGTATACTTTATTTAGCGTATGATTATTTAGTGTACTGATAACTGCACATGCTAAATTTAAAATAAAAATGAATAATGTTAAGAACATTTGTTTCGCTATGTATGAAGTAAATTTAACTTTTAAAAACATTTCAGTTTGAGAGGTCTCAAGCGAAGAAAAAGACAAAAGTTGTCAAAAAGTTGCCTCAAGTGAGAAATGTAAGTCATGTTGATAAAAATTAATCGCCTTTGATGTAAAATAATATGTTGTTTCTCTTTACAGCTGTTTAAAATTCTGCCACCGGTACCCAAGATGAGTGCGGGAGAAGAAACAAGTACCCCACGTCCCGTAAGTACAGTTGTCATAGTCGTTATTATAAGTTCCTCTCACCACTTCTTAATGTATCATACATAATCCATTTACTCAATTATACTTCTATCTTTTTCTGCCGTTTCAGGTAATGAGATCCTTATCCCTGAAAAAGTCCAGGGTTATTAGCGTAGCCTCAACACCTGCGACTACCACTTCCGTTGAGGACAATGAGGAGCGTCCGTACACGATACGGGAGTCCTCATCCGATGAGAGGGAGGATTCAGACGAGAGTAGCGACTCGTCCTTCTTCAACATCGACCACATCGTCACCCACATCTTCTGATGAGGATGAAGCAAGGCATTCCCTTGTAAGTACCGAACTTCATAATTAATAACTAAATCTCATGACTTCTCTTGATAAATGCTGTTCTAAAATTATAACAGTGATAATTATTTTCAAAATAATTCGATTCAGGACAATTTTTCACCGATGGTACGATGGTACGATTTTTCATGAGGTACGATTTTCACAATTTTGTTAGAACTGTAGTGCTCTATCCTCATTATTAGGACATATAGATAGTAGACAATTATTTCTTCTCATTATAAGGATACATATATAGTAAACAATTATTTCTTCTCATTTCAGGATATGTGTGATTTCACATCAGAAGAAATCTCCCTCTCTCGGATCCATGCGTCACCAAATTGCAGCGTTCGGCTGCCCCTTACACCGATCCTTCAATATCGAACTCCTGCTCCTACTCCGGTCCCCTTTCCTGATCCTGCTCCTGCTACAGTCCCTGTTACTGCTCCCGTTCCTGCTCCAGTCCCTGTTCCTGCTACTTTACAATACAATGTCGACCTAGATGATACGTCCAAGAATGATGAGCGGCTAGAGGAGAAGTTGAAACTGTGCCAGCAACGCCTGAGGATGGCTGAGGAGAGAGAAAGTAAGCTCAGGGAGGAGAATAGGGGTTTGATTGTGTCCGTTAGAAATTTAACACAGTCAAACCTACTATTGTCCTCCTCTGTAGCCAGAGGTAGTCGTCAGTTTGAGCGTGAGACGCTTATGCATTTGGTGTTTCGTGATGGGGACATCACAAGAGTGAGGCTGTCTCGCATCGAGGACACGGCCGACTGCTGTGAGCAGTGCCACCATGTCAAACTGTCGCACAGCGACAGGGTCAAGTGTCAGAAAATGTAAACTTTTTACTTTTACTTTTTGTTTTTACTTTTTGACTTTAAATGGAAAAAGAAATTGTTACAAATCCTGTCTTCTTATTTCATCATAGATTGGAACAAATATCATTGGCTAGTAATAGTTGTGACGTTATAGGACGATGAAAAATATATATATAGTCTACAAAAATTACAATCCTCACCAGATTAATAAACATGGTTGTCTGTTCTAAATGTGGAAAAACGTTTACTCTTAATGGCAATTTAAAACGTCATGAAAAGTTTTGTAAGTTGGGAAAAACTTATCAGTGTAGGAAGTGTCCATATGAAACGAAGCGACAGGATAATCTCAAGCGACACAATCTAGTTTATGATAAGCAACCAAGTAATTGTAATTTAAATTCAAATCTTCGAAGTATCTCAGCTAATGATAGTCAAATACCTGAATCTAGTACTGTTGAACAAACGTCTATACATATACCAATCAGCGCTTCAAATAATAGTTTGATCTTTATGCAATGCTGCTCCCGCTGTGGTAAAACGTATAATTCTATAAGCAAATTCCGTCAGCATATGAATATGCATAATACAAAATAGTGAGATGAATATACAAATTAATCATGGAACTGTAAGTCTCATCGAAAGCGCGCTCAACGGTCATGCTCGTGTATACAACATCACGCCATCAGCACACACAGTAGATATAACTTCCTTTTTATTAAGTATGCGATCTATATTAGAGAACTTAGTGTCAAACCTTCTATAGAATTTTCAACTACGTGGTCGTCTGGTAGCACAAATTCGTTATGTGCGATCAAATCCTCAAGAAGATGAAACGTTTCTCGCACACTTTACTTCATCATCCACAAACTATATTTATGACTATGATACATGGTTCCAAGATAACTTAAATAGTCTCTCAAGTCATATTGAAGCTTTTGCAAATAAGGGTAGCAATTGGGTTATAGATGAAATACTAAATATAGAATTCAATGTTATTACTAGTCCATTACTTTCTGGTGGAGAAGTATTTAATCTACAAAAGAGTCTGAAAGATTCGAAGGCTGTAATTAATGTACATTCAAATGCAAATGACTGTTTCTTGTATTCAGTTCTATCAATGCTACATTACAATGATGTATCATATTCTAGGAATGAGAGAAAATCATATGGTAAATGGACATCTGAACTAAATATGAATGACATCTCTACAACCGTATCAATTAAAGATATTCCTAAGTTTGAAAAAAATAATGACATTAAAATCAACATTCACCTTTACGAAAAAGGACTAAAAGGTGTTCGATATAGCAGCAACTTTATTGGTAAACGAACTGCGAATATACTACTAATTACAAACAATGAACGTGCACACTATTGTGGAATCAGAAAACTATCAAGATTATATAGAAAAATAAATAGAAGATACAAACATTTCTGCGATCGATGTACCCAATGGTTTACATATAAGACAACTTTGGAGCGACATTATCAATTTTGTGTTCGTGGAAAGGCACAAATAGAAAGAATGCCTAAACAACTAGAGGTAAGCACAAGTAGCATGGAATATCAATTCAGTCCTCCTTTAGTTGTTTATGCAGATATAGAGTCCTACATCGATAGTAAAGTACACAAACCGGCAGCAGTTGGTGTTTATCATGTTTGGCATAAAGCTCTCCAGTCCAGATTAGAAAACAAATATTCTGTCTTCAAAGGAGAGAATTGTATTATGGACTTCTTGGATCACGTAGAAAATATAGCTCAAAACTGATATGATAATCAGCGTGCAATAAGCCGGCAACCAATGTCTCTTTCTTCTGATGAAGAAGAAAACCATAAAAATGTAAAAAATTGTAATAAATGTAAAGCTGCATTTAGTGATGATTGCATAAAAGTAAGAGATCACGACCATTTAACAGGAAGATATAGACAAACAATATGCAGTAAATGCAATCTTCGATTAAAACTAAATAGGCGGGAACTACCCATCTTCTTTCATAATTTTAAGAATTATGATAGTCATATCGTTTGCTATAAAGCAATTGGAAAGAAGAAGTCATGGAAATTGGAAGTAGTAGCAGCAACAGGTGAAAAGTATATAACTCTATCCGCCAGCGTCCCTGTGAACGAATACAAAGGAAAAACAATCTACTTCAAGTTAAAATTCTTACATTCTTATCAATTTTGAAGTGCATCATTGAGTGAGTTAGCAAGAGGATTGCAAGTTTATAAACATGTAGAAAAACTAAAAAATGAATTTCCCCTGTTAACAGATGATATTCTTTATCAAAAGGGAGTGTTTCCCTATTGTTATTTTAAAAAGTCTAAATACATTGTCAGAAAAATGTCTGCCACCACAATGTGAATTTTATAATGATCTCACTCGTGAACATTGTTCAGATGACGAATATGAGCACGCTAGTAATGCGTGGTTTGCTTTCAATTGTAACAATTTTGGAGATTACATGCTTGCATATTTGAAACTGGATGTATTATTACTGGCAGATATTTTTTAAGTTTTTAGGTCACTAAGTCAAAGTGAAGATGAAGTAGATCCTGTCCATTTCGTTAGCCTTCCACATCTTAGCTTTACTTCAGCTTTAAGTTTGACATCTAATGATCCTCCACACTACATACAAGATGAAAGTATGTATAATCTCTTCGAAAGGGGAATAAGGGGTGGAATGACTTTTACCAACATTCACAGAGCACGTGCACGCATTTCGGAATTACAAAATAATACAAATGAAGGTCGTCACTTATCTTACATTGATGTCAATAACCTTTACGGTTCTTCGCTCAGTAAAAGTCTTTCACATTCAAATTTTAAATGGTTGAATGATAGTGAAGCAAGCTATTTTCTAAACGAAGAAAATATACAAGCAACCGATGATGATGGTGAAATTGGTTATATTTTTGATTTGAACTTGGAATATCCTGCAAACATACATGATGACACTGCCGATTTCACATTAGCGCCAGAGATGCAGACCGTAGAGCAAAATATGTTCTCAACTTATATGAAGGATTTACATAGGAAAATAAGACCAGACACTAAATTCAGTTCAACTAAAAAACTCTTGCTTCATCAATTCAATAGGAAAATTATGTTGTACACTATTCAATATTAAAATTTTATTTATCCATGGGTATGAAGATCACAGAAATTCACAACGGTATAAAGTTTACACAAAAGCCATGGTTGAGAACGTACATTGATATGAATTCACAAAAGAGAGCTCAATCAAGTACCAACTATGAAAAGTCATTTCATAAGTTGAAAAATAATTCTTTATATGGTAAAACAATGGAAAATGTAAGACGAAGGAGAAAATTCAAATTAGTAAACAGCGTGGAACAATGTCGAAAATTATCAAATCATCCTCTCTATGTACAGCATAAGATATTTTATGAAGATCTAGTTGGTATGGAAATGCATAAACCTTCAATAATGTTGAATAAATTGATTTATGTTGGTCAGGCGGTACTTGACTATGGCAAATAGGAAATGTACCAGTTATACTACAATGATTTGAAAAGATGTCCACTGATAAATAGAACGCGGCTAGGTGATACCGATAGTTTTTTTTCTATGGTTGTACACCTCACCATCTGTCCGCCTGGAGGATGTACTGCTATATTTTGGTGAAAAATTTCACTCTTCAAACTATGACAGTCATCACCGACTATACTCAACTACAAACAGAGCCAGATTAGGTTGTTTTAAGGATGAGTGTGCGGGAAAGTTGCTTGAGGAAATGATCTTGCTAAAACCAAAAATGTATTCAATGAAATGATCCAATGAAATGTATTCCAAAAAATGATCTAGATTCAACTTGTGATAGCATCAAGCGGGCAAAAGGAGTGCAGAGAGCTGCAGTTAAAAAATGACATCATAATGATTATAGGACTGTGTACTACAGTGAGAAAGATACAAATGAGGAAATGACAATTATAAATTCAAAAAATCACATAGTCACTACAATATCATTTAGAAAGCGAGGACTTTCACTTTGGGAGGATAAGCGCTGTCGGTTAAATAAAAATCTATCTCTACCATATGGACACTATAGTTTAGGTCTTCCCCCACCTTCAAAGAGAAGGAGATGCCTTCCTGCTACAGGTGACGTAGAAGTTTAAGAAATTTAACAAAGTAGACTAACCAATCACTACATTTCTGCGTAGTTATGCTTAATAATATATAGGTAGATTAAATATAAAATGAAATTTCTACATTTTTCCGATGTGTAGAAATAATTACTAAAATATAGGTTGTCCTACTATGAATTGAAGACGTAGCACTCAACATCATTCCGATATGTTGAGATGTAAAATAGCAAGCTTTATGCAAACAAATAAGTTTAGGTTTATATTTGAAAACATGCCGCATTACATTAGAACATGGAAATTAAATGACTCACAAAGCATTCACATAACAAATTCTAAGAAAGTAGTTTTTCGTCACTTAATAACAAATAATGGTGGAAAACATCGTGGCGTTTGCATTAGCCTTGACGCATTATCTTCACTGAAAGACTTCGCTGATCTGATTGACAACCATAAGACACGGCTGAAGATTCCGCTCGATCAAAAGGTATGGATAAAGTGTGACTCTACCGTCAAGCTATACGTCTGTTCACCAAAGAGAGAAGATATTGACTATCGATTTTTCCGTTTCAGTGACGTCACATGGAAAAACTTTACAAAAGAGATACTACCACATATGATTTCATTCATTAAGGATGGAGGACATCAAGCGGATGGAAGTTGTGAATCGCATGTTAACTGCAAAAGTAAACTCAAAACTCAATCTTCAAGAAATCGAGCGCAACATTCCCAATCGAAAGCAATGCTTATTAATAAAACACAAGATGAAGCCGACAACGAATCTACATCTGGGAAGACCCTCAATGTTAACATTGAGGATACAGAGGAAGGATAAATATGTGACTATCCTATTCTTTCCAAATGGAACAATCCAGTGTGGCTTCACTGATGGTGATCTACCATATCTACATTCTACGTTGGAAAATCTACTTAGAGACTCATTATGTGAATGGGAAGTGAAGACAATGACTGTGTTATGTGAATTGAACTATCATTATGACTTTCGTAAAGTCACATCATCAAATAATCTCACTTATGAAGTGGAACTATTTCCAGCAGCACAGATGACTAACTGGCACCCATATCATGTTCATGTATTCCATAATGGAAATATTGTGATAACCGGCATTAAAGACATAAATGATGTTCCTCCCATCCTATGTAATTTGAGAAAAATATTTGTGAAATCTACATTGTAGCTATGTAAATATTTAGAAAAGAACTGTACATTTGTAAATACATATTGAAATGTAAACGTGTTTTGCTTTCCCTCTAAACCCAACGATTTGGAACATAAAAACAAGGATATTTACATATAAAGTAAAACTTTATTACCAAACAGTTTCAATATACTTTGTAAGAATTACATCATTTTTATAGCAGTCTTTCGAAAAAAGTTGTAAAACACTTTTACAGTTATTTTTCAATGGTCTCTCGTTGACGAAATGTAGCACATAACCGCCGCACATGAGAGATACATTGCTTTGGAGTGGAAACGATGTAACTTTCTTAATCGTCCAGGAGAACCTATTCATCCATAGTGCAATGTCATGTAAGCGAGGTAGATTAAGAGAGTCAAAACATTCAGCCACTTTATAGCGATTGATGTACACTGCAACCCAATGTTTACCAGGAAGATTGTTGCTGTCCGTATTGATGATAAGCGAACAAGGATAGAAAGGAATTGAATTAGGTAAATTATCTCTAGAAAAGACATCAAGAAATATTGACTTGGAGTAGGGATGAGCATTTCCCATTTTCCTCAAGATTTCGGTGTTGCTTAGGTTACTCGTCTCTGATAGCTGACAGTTACGTCTCGCATTCTCGTTATTTCAACTTTGCTATCATAGATAGTATAAATGAGGCAAGTAATTGTTTTCTTCAAAGGTGACTCAAATGACACCTCTAGTCGTAGATTACCAGGCTTTGTAACTCCTACGCTTTCACCGCCTAGATCTGCATCTGCTGTGAGATTGTATATAATGAAGAAGTAACCATTTTTATACATATCCATTGTAATTCCATTTGAATCATCTGTGTTAAACATGCTCAGTGCAGTGAAGGTAGAACCATATTCACGTGCAAATTTGCCCTCTTTAAAATTAGGCTCATAAGCTTTGCAAGCAACAAATTTTCCATCCTGATAGAGTGCTAGTTTACTAACGTTAAAGTGTTGGAAATTAAATGGATTCTTTTAAAAAGCACCAATAAATGACTCATTTTCCACAAATGTGATATACATCGCCTTCGGCATCGCAGTGGGAAAAAGATTTGGGTAGGCATGTGAGGATGATCAATTCCGAATGATCAATCCCGCACCAATTGTGAAGTTTGTCAACACACTGTGATTAACTGGATATATTGCATTGCTTTTCGTCAATCCTGTCGCATGCTCGTTGATGACTGACGGGTTCATTGTCACTCTCCTTACATTGAGCACGGTACTACTTATGTTGATTTGATAGTTTGTAGCTCCAAACGCCATTAACGCGAACTCAGGATTTGCACGAATAAATTTTATTTGCATTTTAACCTGTGATAGTAGATATCTAGATTGACGAAAGAAATCAAGATAGACAGGTCCTTTCAAGTATAATTCCTTTGAATCTGCTGTCAATTCCATTCGTTTTTTTAAACCTCCATTTGAAACCTCATCAAATTTCCCTTGCCGATCATCATGCCACCCAGAAACTTGCAAGTGTGACTGTTTAGCTTGCTTCTGAAATTGCGCCATTGTATTAATGTATGCTCCATAGGGATATGCTCGATCCCCTCCTTCAATCTGTTTGTCATTCAATATTAAATACACATCTGAGAATAGACTGGCAATAGGAAGATTTGTCAATCCCACTTTTTCCTTAGTTGAATCAATATTGGTACCATCAATCTTCTTAATTTGTATACACAACTCTAAATCAATGGATTGGCAGTCAATATAATCTTGAGGATTAGCAGGTATATCAAACTGAATAGGCTGTTGGTTGCCATCGATATTTGTTGTGGGGACTATATCAACAATAGTTGAGGAAATAATGTCAGTTTGATGAGGCGGTGAATCAAAGAAACACAAAGCCGAATTGATACTCTGCATCGTATTAGCTTTACAAATATGTTGTCTTCCCTCGTTTGGACTTGTTTCCAGTCGCTGTGGAATTGGTTTGCGCTTTCTTGCTTTCACATGACGTCTTGATTTAGAACGTGCTGCTCTAGTCGGCTTTTTGCTTCTCCTACGCCTTTGCTTAGTAACTCGGCCTGATCCAACTTGTCTTGACTTCCTACGTTCCTTCCGAACTGTACGCCTCGTCTTTGTTAAATCATCTAATGCGTCTATGGCAGATTGCTGTGCACGCAATTTCATGGATTCACCGATATCCTCCCCTTGAAGTGCATCAGCTGCAACATTTGCACCAAAGTCTAAAGCTCTGCTTCCAACCCGCTTCATGAATGGTACGCTATACTTTTTGAGTGTTGGGAGAACCATACGTCTTAGTGCACCGAATATGCCTCCTCCAACTTGCCGTCTACCTCCAGCAAACACGGGATAGCCGCTCTGATAGGATGGACCACTGTAAATGCCTGACATTATGTCCTGTGGATAATTATAGATCCTATAATAGCGTAAAGCCTTAATCTCGTGTCCTGATGTGTAGTGTTAAAACAGTAACACCACCACAGAATGGTACTACTTCACCTGTGTCATCATGAATTGATATGTCAATTCTATTGATGACATTTCTGCTCACTGGTACATACATCGTGTTAATAAATTCTCGATTGATTAGTTGCTTCCTCACGGATGAGAGCGGAAATGTGCGCAAAAGTGGGGCTTCAATGTCACCAACCCTTGTATATTCAATGATGTTACAATAGACGTACAAGTTGCTTATATCCCGGTCTAACGATGGTGTTGTATCGCCTGTTGTATACACCAAACTCATTTAACTTTGTACACAATTCAGATGGCGTTTTCAAGCTTTCAATATTTAAATTAACTCTTTTTACCAGTTCACTAGAAGTAGTCAATTCATCACCCACAATGTCTTCGCTGCATACGTGGATATCCCATGAATTGTTTGTTGATGCTTTGAGTTTAGAAGAGGATAAATGAACCTTGTATGTAACATTTAATTCTGTCAGCAAAGGTGCGCTTTCAAGACCCTTAAACATCCCAATCATTTCAGATCCGAATTCAATAACAGCGGACTCAGACCTTTCCAATGGTGTCTTTTTAGTAAAAACAAGAAATTCTACCTCCGTTTCAACAGTAAATAAAGTTACTTTCTCTTTCTTATATTCACAAGTCATTAACGTTTCTGGCACTCATCCTTGAATTTTTCTTGCAACGTCTTCAACACTTCTAGTAACTTCAAATTGATTCTTTACTCGGATGCTGCTTTTTTGTAATGCATACAATGGCACGATTCTACATTGAAAATCAGTGACTTTCCTCTCCGAATTCCACCCACGTCCATTATACCAATACCTTGATGAGAATGTTGTTCTGGAACACCCTAAAGTATGACTCAAATCCTTACCCAATACAAGAAGAACATGCTTCCCTTCCTTCAACAACTTTGTTGACCCCTTTATGACTGGTTTGTAGAATTTATTCAAAGTCAGCTTAAAGAGATCATTTATTCGTTGAAACATTCTACCGATTTCCTTTTCTATATCTTGCAAGCTCATTGTGGGAACTTTAGAATCAAAAGTTGACGTTGCAAATGCCTTTTGAATTTTAATCATGTTTTGGACAGATGGTAGAGATGTTGAAAAAGGATGTAAATTTAGATGATGAAAAGCCCATGTACCATGTAGACTATTTTGAAATATGCGAAAGTAATCATCCTTCTCTCGCACTTCCTTATGTAATTCAAAATAGTTGGTTTTTTAGCAAACTGATATCGTTGTAATAAGTAATTTCAGTTAGAGCAACTTCATAGGGTCCGTGCAGAGTAATTGGATTAGCGAATTCAACAAAGTATTGAGATGGTCTGTTGCCTGGGAATATCTTTGGGTTGCTATTGCTTGGAAGAATGATGTTGAAGTTAGTAGACATGTTGACCTCATATATGTAAGAAGTCGCATGTTATATTAGCTTAAAAGCTACGAGTTTCTCCCACCTCCACATTTTGTAGATCCTGGTGCGTAATCCTACTGTTGAATGAATCAGGATACCCTTTCCATTTAACTAGATATTTCCTTTGATTGCCATGACCTTTCTTCCTGATTATTTTATCAATCATATAAACCTCGTTACTTCTGCCTACTACTTGCAATTCATATGAGTAAAATTTTCCTTCAATTGGATTACCATGGTAATCTATCAATTTGTACATGATGGGTCTAAATTTTGTATTTACTTCATCTACAAAAACCTCTTCTTCAGTCCAATTAGGTAGATACCCCTTCTCAAATGTAGACTTAACCTTTGAAATCCGAACTCTATCACCAACATTTATTTTCTTTTCATTGGAAATGTTTTTCGCTTTCTTATCATACACTGGAAGCCATACATCCATTGCATTATCTGGGGTAACAACAATTGGTCGCATCTTAATAATACGATGATAGCTTTAATTGTAATTCTTAACAAATTTCTGCAACTCATCTAGCCAAACATGTGTATTTTTTACAGTAAAATAGCGCCATATTTTCGTTTTCAATGTACAATTGAACCTCTCAACCATGGCAGCTTTATAAGCACTTTTAACGCTAA
Organism: Prostheceraeus crozeri; assembly: GCA_907163375.1. Lineage (NCBI taxonomy): Eukaryota > Metazoa > Platyhelminthes > Polycladida > Euryleptidae > Prostheceraeus > Prostheceraeus crozeri. The sequence continues at coordinate 556,969 of CAJQUW010009803.1, read as the reverse complement.
AAAATTCCACATTATGACTTTTGAGGAGCCTTCGAACATGAGAGTTCTCAATTTCCTTACCTTGATCGGTCTGTATTCTTTGTGGAACACGCCCTACATCGAAAATACTCTGAAAAGCAGCTTCAACTTCTGGTCCTCGTTTAGATTTCAGCGCACGTGCCCAAGCATAACGAGATGAAATATCTATTACGGTTAAGATGTATTTATAGCCATCATTGTACTGTGATATCTGTTGCATGTCAGCCAAGTCCGCTTGCCATTGACTATCTATATTGTTAACAACATATTTTCTCGTTGGAAACCGCTTTCTCGCATTTTTGTGAAGAGTGTAAGTCGGTTGACTCCTTAACCACTTCTTGACTTTCTCTATTCCCACACCTGTTGCACGAGCTAGAACCTCCGGACGACTGAAACTTGCGGGGTGATTTAAGTCGTAATAAATCTTTCTGAGTTTCACTGCTGTACTCATCGTCTTTGTTCTGATTTGCACGTGTATTACTCGCACAGCAACTGCTAACACAATTGATATCAGCCTCTATGCCCTCTTCTGCTTTACCTTCGAGCGCATATTTCAAACAGCAGCAAAACTTTTGTAGCGACATGATATGAGAGAAGCAAGGCTTAATTTATATTTGCTTAATATTTACTATAATCCTTTCCAACAGGCATTGAGCGCCTAGTAGCTCTTTTTGGTTGAAGATCATCGGGATCATGAAGCTCTCGCTTGACCGCCATCGTGGGTGTTTTACTTTTTGATCCATCTTGTAAGTGACCCTTGTCCAACTCATTCACAGTCGGTTCTCCAATAATATTGTGTGGTACATTTTGATCAGATAAAATTTTCTGAAAATATGAACACCCTTGTGGTGCACCTAGTTTTCGCCTTACATCTCTGACAGCATATTGCAGAAGGTCATCTATGTGACTATTTCTAATAACCTCACCAGTTGTTTCATCTATTATCTCCCCTCTCTCATTGAACTTCACATGTGGATCAATGAAGTCAAATAATCGCTCAGCGCGCACACGATATGGTCGAGGTGTTGACAAGGTTATAAATCGTCGCAACTTGTCACGAATCTGTCGCCTCTCATCAATGTTTTCAGCTGCTAACTGCATTCGTTGATAGGGATCCTTAATCTTCTGAATTTCCATATCCTTTTGTGTTAGTTCCTTAAGTTGATTCGTAATAGGTTGATCTATATTTTTGACTTCTTGTGCACTTTGTAATGTAGTCAATTGTATATACTCCTCTTGAGGAATGACTACCATCTTTGAATACGACATGTTTGTAATAATAATAAGGCAACAAAGTACATTGCTTAAAACTAGCTGTGAACCGAGAAAACTGTCATTGGTTCAACGGAATTAGGTATGATATTAGTTCGAAATCGAAGTCGCTCCGGACATTCCTGGGTTAGATCAATAAATAGATAGCCATGTGGTTTCTTAGTTACATCTTCATATATTTTTGAAAGAACTTTAGGTTGTTGAGGTAATATCTGTCTACTGAGATGATGTATCTGACTTCTATCTCTTGGATTTTTAAATATTGCCAAATAATGTGTATTCAAACTCCTAGTTCTTTGCTCTTTCCCTCCATCAAAAATGTTTTGGGTGATATAGATTATGAAGGCTTCCCTATGATGTGCTGTCTGAATAAACATTTCAGTTACATCTTTCGATGATTTGCTTTCATGCAATAGATCATATAGCACAATTAAGTCACCTGCTTTGATGTCTTCAGTTGTCGGTAACCCCTGCTTCACCTCATAACCTTTCTGGCGAAGTGCAGAATGTAGTTGTGGTTGAAATATACCATAATACCATTTAACTCTTTTAATTTCTTTATTAAACATCTCATTTCTTAATTGTAGTAATTGAGTTACAAAAGTAGTTTTACCGGACTGACTTGGTCCGGCCACATACATTGTGCGATCAGTGAATAGGCGAAAATCTGTCATCCTGAAATTTCAAAAGCTTTAAAGACCAACACCCACCAGTTTGCTTAGAGCAAAACAAGTCATGTTCCATAACAACTTTATTTACATTTAGAAACTTTCATTTCACATTCACAGCATTTGTGTTTCCTCATCAATGTCAGCATTAAAATAACTTCTCGTGTCAATTTGAGCATCTTGGCGTTTCAATTTCAACTTAACACTCCCTTCCTTGGATTTCCGTCCCCGCTTTTTGCATTCTTCAACATCCGTCCCATCTTTTGAAGTAGGTTTATCGATGGTGATTAGACACTTATCAATCGGCATTGGCTCATAAGCCAACTGCAGAAATTTCATTTGTAACGATGTCACTTTTCCGGTTGAGCCGTGAGCACCAATGTATAGTCCGTTGACGTGTATTAAACCCATGTATCGTCCGCACTTCAGATCATCACACTCCATTGTATTTCCAAGTAGATCGAATGCTTGAAAGTGATCGGACAATTTCAAGAATAGCGTATCGAAATCGGGTAATTCCTTATAGCCAATTCCTTCCTCTAACGCCTTCTTCCAATGTGTAGGAGCACTTTTGGGCAACACAACGCATTCCTTCGCCAAAGAGTCGATGGTTTTGAGTACCATCTGCTGCCATTTCGGAAAGGTCACTCGCATTTGTCTCATGTTGCTATATCCAGATGAAGACATGCCATTACTGTGGAAAAATGGAACTTGAAGGTAGAAACCATCGTCACCATAGCTCAACGTTTGGAAGTAAAAGGTAATTCCAATCCCTTGAACCTTCCTTGTCGGTCGGAATTTAGAGAGATCACGTTCAAATGAGTCACTCTCCGCTCTAATTATAAACATTTTTTGAGGCATAATTCAATGTTGTACTTATTCGGAACTTTTCAACCGTCAGCGATGAATGATAGCTTGAAAGTGATTAAAGAGTACAAGCACGTCTCTCTTATATACATATTCACATGAGTCATCAATCAATGATGACGTGTCAATCCATGATTCGTCGTCTACAGCAACACTGCGGCACCTGCTACAACTTTCCCTAGTGGACTGTTGAGTACATTGTAAATGCTGTTTCCAATCTCATTCAACATATTCAAAAACCCACCGCCTCCACGCTGAACTAAGTTCCGCTTTTTCATCTCACTGCTTCTTGGATTTGAAAATTTTCTAATGCTGTTTAGAGAATCAGTACTCAATAAAGGCTTGTATATTGGGAGGCATTTGTGTATTGCAAAAGCCAAATCACGGATGAAAGCATCACTTGAGTTTTGAATTAATTTGCACTCAACTTTATTGTTTCGCATGCTGTTTAACTTTCGCAACGCCTTCTTAAACTGACTTGAAGGTCTAAAAGAACCATTCTTCCGAGAAAAAGATGCCTTTCGTTTTGCAGTCATTTTTATTGTGTTAAAAGCAAAGCATTTATGAAAATATACATTTTTGCTTAGTTCCATGCAACAAAGTCAAACGGTACCAGATGGTAGGTCGTAGTCATCAACATCACTCAAGGTCTGAGTCGTTGCAGTTATAAGCTGTTCTATATTACACATTATCCTTTGATAGAGGACAGCATGAACAGCATGGTTTTGAGGCGAAGACTTTTAAAAGATTAGCATAGTATGCTCTAAACTTGATTATGTCCCGGTCATCTTGCACTGCCACATTGACGCTCATCGACGGGGGTCCGGTAAACATGTCCACCTTGAATTTACCACCATTTTCCTCATAGTGGCTAAATACGATTATATCATGCAAAGAAGTCTTCAATTTCCGTGTTCTCATTTCACAATAGCAACGAGAACTCTGTGGAATAGCTTCCGTCAAACTCAGAGGCTTGAACACTTCATCGACCCAAAATCTTAGTACTCGCGTAAGGGCATTGGTCGATGTCCTCATTAAGAGTTTCTGAAGTTCAATATCATCTTCACAATGATAGAATGTGACAATATCCTCCATCAGATCTACGAGATCAGCTTTGTAACCAATAACATCATTTGCGGAGTAGAAAATCTTGCTAGTAAACAGATTGTCTTTGTGAATAATTGAAACAGGAATGATCGTGGTAAATAGCATGTTTATTAATGTCTACAATCCTCAACAAGTATGGTTGTAATGGAAGTGTGATAACCTTATATACAAAAGCTGCACAATAGTAACCAATCACAGACACGCATGATGACTCATCATGAACGATATGCAGTGACTGTTGAAATTATTTCTTCATCACAAAGGGGACAAAATATAGTTTCCAAGGGTATATGGCATGTAGAACACATGACAAAATGAGAACATGGTAACAGGAGAAGGGATTCTTCCCGTTCAAAACACCTAATGCAGTTCCGTTCACATAATAATTCAAACGTCTCTATTTCTAATTTCTTTCTGAAGTCACTTTCATTGATAGAACATTTCGATAAACCAATTGACGGTTTCACTTTTTTATCTCCATTTCAGAAAGTTCCAATTTCATCCTCCTAATTTCACTGTCTTTATACTGTAGCATTGAGAAATCTTCTATCCAACTACGATCCAAATTAGCATTCATAGTATGCTCATCCCGATCCATTAGTCGTTCAACTAAATCACCAGCTTTGATATTTTCATTTAGATTTGTAACAGTTTCTATAGCCTTCAGCGAATAACCAAGGTTTTTTGCAACAATCCATGAAATTGGGAAGCAATTCATAAATATTCACATCAACAAACAACTTTCAAGTATTCATAACTTAACCTAGTTATGAAAATCAATACAATTGTCATCAATGGTCACAATTGTCGCATTTGAGCAAGCAGTCTCAAAACAAACATCTGTTTAAGTACCGAAATAGATGTTCGCATCCCTATTCTAATTCACATACTCTAATTCAATTTCGGAACAAGCCGTTCCGATCCCAACACACAAATAAGTGTACCGAATCATTAAGTATGATCTCAATTCGGCTATCAATCGGAACGCGGTTCCTATTTACATGTTCAAAACATGTTCCGATTGGTAATTCGGAACATGTTCCTATCCATGTTCGCATCCATTGGCAATTCGGAACATGTTCCTATCCATGTTCGCATTGGGAATTCGGAACATGTTCCTATCCAGTTACCTATCCACTATCAGTGCGTCCGCAAAACTAACTACTCACATTCTCTTCATGCACTATTTCAAACTTGCCTGGAACCAATCAAGCAAATTCCATGTAGAATTGGTATAGTGAAGTCATTCATCAATCATCACCAAACAGCTTCAGCAAAGTCAATTAATCTGAGAAACAGATCCATCTATGATTTTGAAATGCATGCGCCTTTTCAGTGCTTACATTTTTTATGCACGTTTAGGCCTACTTACTGGTAGTTCACGACTACCTTTTTTAGTCGCTGTTGAACCATCAAATACCAATTCGCTATACAGTAGAATGTGAAGCGTTAATGCACGATAATGTCCTGTTGAAACGACATAAGTACACTAATTTTTGGGATTGCTGTAGTGTCTAGCTCCAACATCTGCTCTACTGATGATTTCTCAATCACTAAGCTTTATTCAGTCATTAGCTTAAAAATGTGATATGATTCGACGAAATTGTCTTATAGGTAGGAAATAAGTTTATTTCGCTCAAGAAATCACTGAATTTCTAAAAAGCCTAAAAGACGAATCAGGACAAAGTATGGTGAAGCAAGGAAAGCCAACTTTGAGACGTGAGGATTTTTCTCCTCTACGGAATTATCGTGGACCTTACGACTCAAAACTTTTAAAATTTTATTATCTTTCATCATGCAAAGATTCGCAGATATTTCCGGCATGATAAACGCAAGCGTGAAATTGTGGCTTAACAGACCGGACTACTCATACCATATTCGGTGAATTTTGCTTAAGTTAGAAATATAGAATGAACGTGGCAACGCTCTGGAATTTGATAGAGTCGTTTCTTTAGTTACTCGCACACTGTGAACACCTTTGGCAGTGGAGGCGGGTAAAGCGTTGAAATTGAAGCATGTGAAATGCCTCATCAATGTTCGCTCTAGCAGTTTCTGCTTCAAATATGCAGTACTTGCTGCCTTGCACCATAAAGATGTCCCGTACCACCGTGAACGACCTGGATGGTACTTTAAATGAGAAAACGAGTTAGATTTTTCCACATTGGGTAACTGCTCGGCAATGGAGGTGCGTGACATACCTCACATTGAACGACGTAATAAGATCAAGGTGAATGCGCACTTATTTGACCGAAAACTATGAGGACCTATTCACTGCTCACGGGAAACAGATATGGGACGTGTTGCAAATGTATTACTCTTTAACAACTCCGGCAGATGGCATTACTGTACAATAATGGATCTGCATGCTCTGTACGGTCATCATCACACGTATAGTATTTGTGACAGCTGTTGTCGCTCGTTTAGGGTCAAGGAGAATTATGACATACATTACGCGTGGTGCTTGAGAGGACAACCGCAGGTGGAGCTGATGCCGGAAAGGCGGACTATACATATGAAGTAACCGGCTATGAATTACGACCACTATGCAGATATAGAGTGCTTCATTTACAGCACTCGCAAGGTGCATCATCCGGCCGCTGTGGCGTGCCGGCAAATTTGGTATTCATTCTATAACAGTAGGAATGAGAATAAAGCTGTAGAATTATGGCAAGTTGACAATTGTATGATGGACTATTGCAGAGGTTCGACCAGTTGGCGAAAGAGCAGTACAGTAACCTCGCGGAAATGACTGGGCAAAATATACGGGTGCGGCCAGAAGATGAGATTTGATTCATGACTAGCACGCTCTCCGCTGAATGCAACCGTTCCTTTACATGAATAGCCGCGCGAGCACGTGATCATTGCCATTTAATAGGCGCATACCGTCAAGCGCTTCGTCCAGACTGTAATTCCGGTTGTGCCAGCGGAGGACGACTCTTTCAGTAGTGTTTCACAATTTCAAGAATTATGATGCCCATATGATTTTGAAGCATGGAATGAACAAAGTGGCCCACTGGGAATTGGACTGCATAGCACAGAAGAAGGAAAACTTTATGAAACTTCGAGCGAAAATCCCTGTGGATTATACAAATGCTGGTGGACGGATATACTTCAATATTTCGTTTATCGAAATATGAAGATCGGTTGCGCAGAAAGGGCGTTTTTCCGTATTCCTATTTTGACTCTTAGGAGCGCCTCCAGGAAACCGCCCTACCACCGAGACCGCCGGGCTCTCACACAAACTTTAGATGGACTTACATGCATGTCAAAACATCTTTTGGAGGTGCATAAAGTGAAATATCTGCTTCTTGGCCACTTTCAGAGTGACTGTCTTGAAGGCGGGTTCGGATATTACAGAGAAACGTTTGGACTATATTACACCGCCTTTGAGGAAGTTCTGATTGCTGCCAAATTCCGCCGTGTGAAGATGTTGCATAAACTGGATTGCTTACACAACGAAAGGTATTCTCGAGCATCGAATACATGCTTTGAAAGCAGCAACCTTGATCTTTCTAATGAAGAATGGAAAGCAATTGACCAAGCTCAAAATAAAGTCTGCAAACTACCTTAAGTTGTCCGCTCGACATTATTTTATGTTGCAGGATACATTGCTAAAAAGGAAAGCGCACCGATTGATCCCATCGTGATCCCAATCGTGATTATGTTGATCCTGATGACATCGTCTTTCTGAATGGTTTGAATCGAGGTCTCCTTGCATTACCACCAAAAGAGTCATTTGACTACTGTTTGCTCTCATACAGCTTCTTTTCAACATCCAACAAACATCTCTATCTGAGGCGTTAGGTGTATTGTCTCACCATTTTACATGACACTGACTTTAATTTTGAAAAAAAGAGGAAATCGTTCACAGATTAGCCACAACAATATTGTCAGGCTTCATTCGCAAAGAAAATGATCAGAAACTCGAAGCGGATATCAGGAAACAAAACAAGTTATCCAAGTAAACATTGAAATAAAGTAAGTATGCTGTATTATACATGTGCATTGCTGTACACTTAATCTTCTTACCATCATAACATATTAGGAAAGTACTGGGGAATTTGATGAATGCACAATTCACGTATCCTTACATAACATAATTATTGCATCCTTGTGTAAACTTCATGACGGAAAATATAACTTATTAGTTATTGTCGGAATAACATATTATGAAAAATGTTGAAATTAATCATTAATACAGGAATATTTAAAAATAATTTTATGCAGTGATCATTGCATCTAGCGATTGAAATATTTTGTAAAGAATCTAGCCTCCGCTAATCGTCCACAGATCCAGGGTTTCCAATCCCTAGAATACTGCAGATATTAATCATAGACATCCCTGATAGAAGACAGAAGTCAGCAGACAAAGCCCAAAACAAAGAAGACAGAAGTCATAGAGCAGAACACAGAATAGAGAGCTCAAAATCCAGTAGGCCTACACAGAACTCAAAACGCAAAACTGAGAACCTAATGCTCAAAACTTAAAGCTAGAGGTACGAAAACAGAAAATAGATGACGGAAGACAGAGCACAAAACTATGAACACAGATCTCAAAAAACTTGGAACACAGAGCTGAAAACTCTGAACTTAGTGCTCAGAGGCTCGTCACCACCATTCAGCTGCTCATATTCACATTGAAACGCATCGGCGAATGGGGAGCGAGAAGACGTAGGTTCTGAATTAAGCCTCGGGAGTGGTACCGTTGAATCCGTCTCGGTGAGATTTCATAAGTTATTTTCCATGTACAAGTCGATTTTCCAAAACCATGAATTTCGAGCTCAGATACATTTTTCAGGAGGGAGGAGTCAGTCGAAAATTTTCTAAGTGTGTATCCGTGGCGAACACACCACGGAATTAATGCGGAACAAGAGAGAGAGAGAGAGAAATTTGACTATATTAGAATCCGTCGCGGACACAAAGCAGAACAAGAAATATTTGCATATCTTTAATCAGTGAGTGGAAGAAAATTTGTAAATAAGGTTGCATTAGAGACAATCAAGCACGCTGCGTCGAATGGCAGTAGTGCCACGTCGATTCATGTCCAAGAAAATGGTTAAAATGGCCGTTGTCATATAAACGGGCAAAACGAATGGAGTGGACGAAAGTTTGTAAATGAGGCCCCACAAGGATGAGTCGAGCATGCTGAATCGAATGGTGATGGCCCGAAGTCGATAAGTGCCCAGGAAGTTCCCCAAAATGGCCGCTGTGTATAAACGGACACGTGGCTTCAAATAGAAATCTATATGCCGTGGTCGTTCCGTTCTGACTCCGTCAAACCCGTTTCTTCCGTGTGCGTTCTTTAGCAGATTCGTCACGGAACGACAATTAGGCAAATTTCACGAACTCTCGAAAATTTTTGTAAGTTTTTCCCACCGAAAGTCGATTTCCCAAAGCATTGCTGCTCGAACCCAGAATCATCTTTCGTAAGTGAGAGGGGAGGCAGTCGAAAAAAATTTCTAAATGTTGAACCGTGGCGGACACGCTATGGAACTAAAGCGGAACAACAGAGAAAATGTGATTAGGCCTATGTTAGAATCCGATGCGTCAGTCGAAAAAGTTTCGAAAAACAATTTAATTGTGCCAGCGGTTTAACAAGACATCAACGCTGTTGTACGAAGAAAAACGATGACATAAACGAATACAAAGACAAAGATGCCAGAACTACAAGTGATACACAATGTAATTTGGATGATACGATGCAGTCTGTTGTTCATATACAACGTGCAGAATGTATTTTCTCTCCGGAAACCTAATCGCAACATAACTGCTCAGTCAGATAAAAAACAGTGCATCAATTGCAACCTAATCATGCATATAGGCTTACCAGTAATTGCATAGAAAAAGTGAATGCTTCAGTAGACGAACAACTCGTAAATGACATGTATATGCGAAATGAGACTGCAGAAGACCTGATCGGCTTTTCTGATGAGCCCAGTGTAATAGCAGACAGCGTAGAATATCGCATGATTAAGGCCCATGGTGGTGGTCTTGACATAAAAGGCAATAATTCGATCATTTGACGGACCTGTAGCGCCGAGCAACAAAGCTATGTAGTCCGAAATATCGATTACCTGGTGGTGAAGTCGGGCGGCATTACGTTGACCATTTAAAAGAATGAACATGTACATGTACATGTGATTCTTCTTCCTCTGTAACTAAGAGAAGCGAACTGACAGTGCTCTTTGATGCACTGATATTACACAAAAACCATAACGTGACTAATGGGAAAGACATTCGAAGACTTGTAACACGTCGCATTGATTTATGTAGCAGATCTGAATTCGAATTACTATTTCAAGAATCAGAGCGCTTGACAAGTTGAGCCGAAAATGGAATTAGCGACAATGACATGACAACATGAGCAAAAGCAAAGAACGTGAGCACTGAGCACACTATTAAAGTATCTACCAGACTTATGTTAGAGGCGCCGTTCGAAGGATTTTTAACAAGGAGAAGGTGGAGTGCTAGCCCATGACGATACCTTGTCTTTAAAAGACTCGACAATGAAAGTGATAGATGCTCTACAAGACAAAGTGTGTATAGTTCCGCAGGACCGGCAGGATGTGACTCCACGAGATGGAGGGATAATCTTCTCAAATTAGGTAAGCAGTGAGAGACTTCGAGACTGTGTGGCCCAACTGGTTCATCGACTCGCTAATTCTCTTGATAATGGAACCAAATTAGAGCACTGATATCAAACCGTCTTGTTGTCATCGAAAAGAATCTTGATGTAAGACCGACTGGAATTGGGGAATCACTCAGAAGAGTTATGTGCAAAACAATTGCTATTTTTACCAACAATGAGCAGGTGCCAAAGATGGAATCGAAGCTGCAGTTCACGCAATGTGTGATCTTTTTGATGAGAGCGATTCGGAAACAACAGGATCGCCCTATTAGTCGATACAATAATGTTTTGAAAAATATTTCAATTCAGTAAAGTCTAATACATGGATTCAATACATATCTAGGTTTTGCCTCATTTATAATTAGGGGAACAAACAATATTATTTATAGTGAAGAAGGGGTGATCCAAGGAGATCCTCTGTCTATGCTATTTTGCGGCATATCAGTATATCCTCTGATTGAAGCACTCAGAGCTGATGATATAATCCAAAATTGGTACGCAGACTACTCGTCAGTCATAGCAGAATTGCAATCTTAGACAGCTATGTGTGCAATGATGAGATCGGTGCAAAATGAATGGAAATATGTTCTAAGCGTTGTTCTGGGAATATCAGATCTTTTTGAACCATGGGAAAAGTACTACAGGAAAAATTTTGAAAGTCCTATTTCATCAGAATAACGTGATGGTACTGCCAGTTCAACTCGCAATATGGGTTTAAGTCTTTTCAACCCAGTTGAAACTTTTAAAATTAATTATGAAACCTTCAGATAATCAACGGCAATCCTATGCAACGCTATCAAAAGTCCACATGATGATTTTGACTCAGCAAATCATTTTCAGACCATGCAATCATGCCGAAGAAACCGACTTACAACTCGCTAAACTAGAGAAAAAACAAAAGTAAAAATCGTTTGGTCGAAACTTCCTCGCTATCAGGCAGACCGAATTAACCGAGTAATTGAACACGAAACATGTGATTGGCTGAAAGTCTTACCCCTAACCTCGCACAATTTCGACGTATCAGCAACTGAATTCTGTAATGGTTCATCATTTCATTATGGACGTCAGCTGAACAACCTACCCTCGATTTGTGATGGTTGTGGTGAAATGTTTTCCATTAATCACGGACTAAATTGTAGGAAGGGAGGACTGATAATTCAGGGCCACATCCGAATCAGAGATCAGAGATGTCGTTGGAGATCTCGCATACCTGGCTTTCGGAGAGCGGAATATAATGAAGGGCCAATTGTTAGAGAGAGAATGGAAAATGACATCACGCAAGAAGGGATGAGGACTGACTTATTTGCACGAGGAGTGAGGACATCGCAGACACCAGCGTTGTTCGACGTTCAGATGCTAAGCCTTGACGCTGAATCTCGTGATAACCACACCTCATCACAAATCCTTGCAGCAGCCGAAATACAAAGAGGCGTGTGATTTTAGAAGATACAACTTTACTCCGCTAATATTCTCGTGCGACGGAACTTTTAGGTTACAAGCCAAATCCATTATAAAATTGCTGACTTAAAGACTTGAAAGTAAATGGTACGAAAATTACAAGAGCATTCATTCATTCGTCCATACGAAAATTATGTTCGCCTGAATTAGAGCTTCAAGTCACTGTTTGTGAGGCTCCCGTATTAGATGGAGAAGTGATATTGGTTGGGATGATGCTCATGGTATCCCAACTTTCTTTCATCGCGATAACTAATTTTTTATCACTTCTTTAGTTGCTATCGAAATATTTATCTCATCTAATTAACTAAATGTTTTGTACATAAGTTTGTAAATATACAGGGTGTTCGTTGCCATAAAGCACACATCGTTACACGAAAAAGTTGAGTAGAGAATTTTATTTGCCGACGTGCATTGATGATCAAGGAATGAAAAGATTCATGTCTATGATCATCAAGAATATTTGACTCGAAATTTCGCTTGATCGTTGATCACCGTCTGCACAGATAGGTGAGCAAAATTTGAAATCATTTTCTACATGTTCAGGCCAGCCAACATTTCTGTTAAAGAAGATCGAATCTCGTAGCTGATCGAAGGGATAGATGACTATTTGATGTATGTCATGTGCGATTCAATCTAATGCAAAATACCAAATAAATAAGCCGCTGCTGGTTGTCAACCTAAATGCAATGATAGTGTAACACCAATGCATTCCTTTGCATAACAAGGAATTTTGAATCTGTATAGCTGCATCGAGATAGTTGAAAGTATTATATCCCAACTAAACATTCCGTCTTGTGTGACCTCCACTTCCACGAACATGACGACAATACCACCACGAAGTATATTGATCATTATCACATGAAGAAAGTGAAAAAATGAAAGAAATGAAAGTGCAAAGAAGAAAAAATGAAAACGCGCTATCTAAAGGACAATGCCATCCAAATTCCTTTATCTGTCTAAATTTTTCTCCAAACAACTACAAAGCTGAGATACGGTATGGCAGTAGTGAGGAATCCTCCCAACTGCGCACAGCGCCCCTCCTCAGGAGCGTGAGTTGGTTGTTGTCGGTCTGGGTCGACCGTCCGGAATGGTTTTGGGTGGCAGTCTATGTTTTTGGTGTGTAGGAGTGTTCGTAGGTGCGAGTTGTGATTAGCTTTGGATTTCTGATGAAATTCTGCGTCGACATGTTGAGTTTCATGGGTGTAGGTGGCGGTCTTCTGTTCTTTAGGTTGTTTTAAGAGGGTTTTTGAGTGAGAAAATGGCTGTAGCGGCTAAACGAAGCCTCGTACGGTAAAATGGACGGCGGATTTGACCTTTTCGACCAATTTTGGTTCTAGGAGAATTGTTTCCAGCGTCGTAGGGCAAAGAATGAAGAACTTCGCCCCCCCCCTCGGCAGCATTTCTTCCAACTTTAGTTCTAGTAATCGTAGAGAGTCGTGCAATACCTCGTTTGAAAGCTAGGAGTGCCACAAACTCATTGGAAAGCAGAGTTTGGCCAAACCTTCCTTTGCCGAGGCTTTAGAGTGACATTGAGACTTTTGGTCATGCTAGAGAGCCGTCAGAGGTTGAGTTTTGTGTTTTCGGCTCCCGCGGGCGAACGAAGCATCGGACGAGAAAACTGAGACCAGATTTGGAATCAGCGTCAAATTTTGGATAACCAATATCTCCCCCTTCTTGTCGATTGCATATTCACAGGATATTTAAGTACGAGTCCGGGAGAGGAATCTCACTAATTTGAGAAACTGACTACAGGTAAGTCGTTTCTCTTGAGGTCCGATATCGGACTTCTGACTTTTCATTGTTGATATCAGCTAAGGTGTCAGAGTTATAGGTTAGTCAGTATAGCATGACTGACCATTTGATGATAGTAGGCCGAAATCTTCAAACGGCTATAACTTTGCTTCTACAAGTCCTTTAGACTTGATTCAAAAAACGTTCGGCAGCTCATGATGTGCTGTAGGTGACAGACTACTTATAAACGTTTTATGAGTAGTACTGAAATACTAAAAAATTTAAATTCGTGTTTAATGATGATGATTAAAGTTTTTGAATAAAAAGCAGTCGTTTATGAGTCTCTGCGACTTGGGACGTTTCCTTTTGTAAATAACTCCACCGGTTTTCATGTCACAATCGGGACCCGGATGCCAACGCAGTGACATGACGCACGCTCTGTCCGCCCGAGGTTGGATTTGTGGGTCGAGGCCTTGGAGTTGGGATAGCATCCCCTCTGAGCAGGGGTACGCTCGACTGAAAAAAGGTGGGTAGGCCCTATTTTGCAACTTTGACCCCTACCCCCTTTAGGTTATGAAAATAAAGTCATTTTTGGAATTTTCAAAATTTCGACTTTTTGAAAATATCAGAAAAGCTTCAAATTCTTGAATCTTTGACGTTGATATGTCTAGAATAGAAGTGAAACTCGGACTCAGCCATTCTTAAGCATAGCTCACAAACGATTCAATTGAAAGACAGGGCCTACTTAATATGAAAACCTAAGTTAGCTGAAATTTCATTGTCCCTCAAATAAAGGTTTATGGGATTAGGAGCCTTTACTTTAACTTTAGAATATTTGGTATGGTATGTATCTCCAGAAATATGCAGCGAATAAAAAATCGTTTTCATCAAATCTGTGTAATAATATCAGTGCAACTTTAACAATCAAATTCTGCAAAATCTTTTCTGAGAGCACAATAGTAGATTGAAACAAAATCTACATAACAAACCTTTTCAAATTAATTCTAAAAACTCTCCTGAGCAGCAGACAATCCTTTGATAACAAACTAATTAGTAAACTTTCTCAACAGCAAACAAAACAAAAACAATTCAAAGTTGAAAACGTGACTAATGTTGCACCTGCTCGTATGTACAGTATATAGGCTGTCGTAATCAGACTCAGAGGACGAGATATACATCGTCAATGTCAGAAAACAAGATTTAAACAATAACTAACAACAAGACTTACAAGTTTTGCACATGTGAACGATAAAACATCTCTGAAATATGGGATTTCCTAGGAGCAGAATCTGATAATGAAATCTTCAGTGGCAAAATATTAAAGTACTATCATGGTGACCACTTGGTCCGAATTTTCGGACCAGTCCGAATTGGTCCGATTTGGTCAGAATTTCGGGGGAAGGTCCGAAATGGTCCGAAATTGCCAATTATGTAATTCATGGGTTTTTTCTTACTACTTACCCTAAAATAAAAATTGAGCAGCTTATTGAATTAATTTATTCTGTAATTTACAGAAATATTTTAAAAAATTAAAATTTTCATTCAATTGTTCGTAGAGGCTCAATTTAATCTAGAATAATATCGATCTGCCACAGATCCTACAATACTTTCTTGGTTACTTCATACGACTACGTGGTCTTTTTTGTTAAAGTTCAACATTTTACTTGTTTTTTCGTGTGTTTATTAGCGACCAATATTTCTGAGCAGTTTTTGAGTCTATTAGCATGACGTGTTGTAATAGCTTATGTAATAGCTTTGATTTACAAAGTGAATGATATAAACTTCTCAACAATCGTAGTTAATTTGCCAAATAAGGGACAGAGACCATTCATTTTAGAATTGAGTATTTGATCAGAAAAAATAGGGAGTCAATGTTGAAATTACCCATTCATTTTGATATGATAATTATTTTGTGTAAGTCAATCAACTGTGCAATCTGTTTTTCATATTTTTCCGCTTTCCATAAAGAAGCAGACGTACATGTAGTAGCTGTTCTAGTATTCATTACTGTTTTGGTATTTCAAATTCAATGGTCTCTTTAAATTATTTTGCAAATGTGCTACATGTAGTTAATTCCGTAATTCTGTAATTTGATATTTGCCGATTCATTCAGCTTATTGTTAAAACTTTCTCGACATGACTGGGAGTCGTATTAGCATTTTGTTTTGCAGCATTTAACTGAATTACTGCCTACATTTATTTGTTTTATATGAGATGATGGAATACATATGAAATTTTTCATGATATTCAATGTTTTTCTTTGTATACATTTCATTTGGATCAAATCATCAAAATTTAAAATCTATGCGACGTCATTGTGGGACAGACTTATGGTCCAATTTTCGGTCCTTCTGAAGTGATCACCCTGAGTACTATACTCATAAACTCTGAAGCAAAAATACTCAATGTTCAAGTGCTCAGCAAAACGCGAGCGATATCCATTTCTATGGATTGCTTCTACACGCAAACACGTAGATTATTGAGAGCAATAACATTTGGACAGTTCATGCATGAAACAACAGAACGACGAAAAATTGATGTCGGTAAAGAGACTCGAACCAACCTCGGAAATCTGGGCGGCCACTCTATGAGGCGAGAACATAGCATAGCATGTGGATTACCTGGTTGTTTTAGATATATCGAACTTGCGACAAAATTCAGATTGTGATCAATTTTTGGTTGGATTTGTTTGATCAGCAGTACCTCTACTCAACTTGCTAAATTAATAATCATTTCTACCTCCATACTTTATACTGATCTGGCAAAATATAGAACTGACCGTGCAAAATATGAAAGTACAAGTAATTGAAAATTGATCATATCACTTCCTTCCTAGATAAGCAGAGATCCAACCAAAAATTTATCACTGTTGCTATTGACTTTATCGGAACATACTGTACTTTGTACTGCTTCAGCGTCTATGAATATTATTGATCACCGCACAAACTGCGAAACGGATGCATTTCAGAAATGCTAAAATCCTTAAGTAGCCGTAGTTTTAATGAACACTTTCTCGACAGAAGTCAAATCTTTCTCCATGACAGCAATACGTTTTCTGGAGAGATTGTCGGTTGCATGGCGGTGTCGCTTCGACCATTCAGCAAGACAAGGAGCTGGATCCCAAAGATGGGAGGGTCGTCCGTTGACTCCTATAAAGAGAAGGGACGAAACGTTCTGTATCGTTAGCACAGACCTACTTGAAGTGGAAACCAAGTTCATCTGGGAAAAGCCTCGTTCCGCCTCGGAGGAACTCACGGGGATCATCATGGGCAGTTCATATATCATTGACTTCTGAATTTGCCCAGGCACTTTCATCGGGTTTGACATATATTCGCGGAACGAGGGAATAATTCCTTCCTGAGGAATAAAGAACCTCTCGCAAAGGTGTCGGATTGTGTTTTCACCCTCAAGCCAGGGAATGTCATAATCTTCAGGCCAGTTTTCCGGGTAGAGAACATCTATCAACTTCAGGCATGGCTCCTGTGTCTCAATCGACAGTCGTGCGCTCACGTTGTCGATCAATACCTGAATGAAGCGACCATGACTGAAAGATTGGTACTGGGTTCTCCTGGTAAATTCCTTCAAATCAACACCCATGAAAGTTACTTTGTGTTCACCTTCGGCTTCAACACTGAGATTTTCCTGTATTTTGTCAAACGCATATTGTCCGTAAGCCACGCCAGATTGCATGCTCTTCAGGGTAGAGATCGTCCATTTAATGTGCTTGTTTGCCATATTGATGGTCATGGTCCGATTTTGAAGAGTTTCGCTCAATTCAGCAAGTGCTGCTAAGCAATCTTTGACGAGTGCCAGATCTTGGATGAACTCTTTGGTCGTGAGTTTGGAAACTATTCCCGAATACGTGCATCTTTCATTCGATTTCACCATGTCATCCCTCGATAATTCATTGAAATGCTTGACCAGGGCGGCATAGTCACTCCATATCGCGTTGATGGTCCGGTACGATGAGGCAGCCCATCTCACATCGAACACTTTGCCAATCTTCTTCAGATGAACATGGAGATTCCTTGCTACATCGTTCAACTGCCGCTGCATATTCGAGGAATATGAGTAGATATTGTGAAGCTTCGATAGCATAGATTGAATGTGAAAAATGCCGTCCACCGCCTTTATTGAGTCAGAGACACTGAGCTCCAGTCTGTGGTTCAAGCAGTGCCATAACGCAATAGATGGAAATTGCTTTTTCAGCTGCGCTACTACACCGCTTTGCTTTCCTAGCATCACGGAGGCTCCATCAGTGCACAAGGAAATCAAATGGGAGGACAGGTAGGCGTCATCAAAACCATTGGCTTTTAGCGATGTCATCAAGCAGTTCAACACAGTGGATGCATTCTGGGCAGGAAGTTCAACAAGGTCTAGAAACACATTCAGTGGAGGATCCTCCGGGGTTATCTTTGAACGCATGTAAATGATCAGACATGATCGCTTCGATAACGAGGTTGATTCGTCATTTCGAGTCAATTCGTCGATGGACACTATTATAAGAAGCAAACAGGCCTCCAATCCAAGCTTCTATTTCGCAAAATTATGAAACAATGTGCTCTTTTATGTGCTTATAGCGACATACTAGCAGACCTCTTCCGTTGAACCCCAGCTCTTCAAACTATAGATAGTGATATTTAGTCATCTAGGAATTCATGAAAATTTCCGTGCGATATTTTTTCATATAATACACTAAGATCATTGGAAGACCAGAGATATCTGCACTAAACTATGCGTTATGCTCCTTCCAATGCATTTGAGCAAACATGATCTCCCGCACGGGCGATAATCTGCTTTGTCGGTCCAATAAAGTGATAGGATATCTACAAAACATCCACGGAGACAAGTATACCTTTTGCCACAGCAGTTGTCTCAAGCGGTATAGTTGTTAGCAGTCTTTAAATATCTTCTTTAAATCAACATATTGCCTATTGGCAGAGCAGTCATACTTATTGACACATCTATTCACAACATTTTAAAATCGGCATTGCTGTTGTCAAAACCAGCACAGTTGTTGGCAGTAGTTCAGATATCTTCACTTGAAATTATGGACATCATGATAATCAAAAAAAGATTGGAAATCATAATGCAGGGCATTCTATTCAGGTGATTTTGTGTAATGCATGTAAGAGTTGATCGTCATTGTAACTTAGAAAACAACTTAATTGTCAAGTTAATTGCTAGCTTGCAATTCATACTTAGTTTTTCAAACAGGACGGTTATCCATCTACTTTGGTGTATAATTATATACTATCAAGGTAGCATTTTAATTTTTGCTCACATTGATTACGCATTTCCATCCATATTGTCATACCGAAAGCGAAAATGCGATGGATCTTTTATTGCTACATATTGTAAATTCCATTTCTAGGGATGACGAAAAGTATTTAGATAACGTGCATGAGGTGTTTTCAAAAAGAGTTTATACATTTCAATGCTAATAGAAAATAGCTTTCATTTATGTAATTTCCGAAGTAAGTTCCCATCGCACAAAACACTATATGGGACAAGATTGATTATGATTCGGATTATCTATTTTTAATTTGACTTTACTTCAAATACACGTAGGTTACATTGTTGAAATTGTAGGGTGATATTGAGGAACACAGAATTATAAAAAAGATCGAACAATATAAAATCAAATCAATATGAAATTGCCATGGATGTTAAAAGCTATTAACATTCTCAATGCATGTCAAAGCATGACATGATACTCATACTTAACACGTAGGCGTTTTGATCGTGTGAATTTCATCGTAAACAAAACACTTGTGATAACTAGTGTTTCACGTGTGAAATTTGCATAGAAATACTTGTTTACATATCAGTCGTGAAACACGTGGGAGAAATTGCTACAATGTGGAGCACACGAGCTTTGGTGTTTTGGGAAGCCAGCGATATCGATTTACTTTGCAAATATTCTGACTTGCATAACTCATAGTTCATCCATAATTCTAAAAATCGGTTGTAAAAGAATGTCTTGCATCATGAATCTGCAACTATTGCATGCGTCAATAATTCGATCTAGCAACCTAAAGTGCGCAATAGAATTGACTATTAACTTAACATCTTCGCATGACTTCTTTCACTTGAATAAATAATTTGGATGCCATAGAGTAGAGATTTAGACCGAAGTCAAATTCAAAAATACATGAAATCTAAAGCATTACCGGTGAATATACACTTACCATGACAACCAACATGCGGTATTGCTCCGGATCAGATGTCTCATCTTTTACTCTGTCAAGCAACAGCTTATAACGCATCAGTCTTTGAAAAGGTTTCGAAAGTTGATCTTTTAGTCCTTCTTTGTTGCTATCACTTGAAATTTTGCAGTCCGCCCACTAAAAAACAAAGCGCGGATTAGCAATAAGCAAGTAAATCTAAAATTGATGATTGGATGACATTAGAGGTAATAAAGAAACATTAATCAGTTGAATGATTGTTGAGAAACCCCATTCCGCACAGGGTTGTTATGCTATAAGCAGAGGAAAAACAGCATCAAAATATGGATTCAATCAATTGCACAAAATCGTCTGAGTCAGTGTATTTGCATGCTTTTCTGCTTTGCTTTTATGACCTCCGTGTTATATTTCATATAATGACCTTAATAAATACTTCTGCATGACTTTCAATAACATTGCTTAAATGATCTAACCCGCCTGAAAGATTTGATAACATTTCTAGGACTGAATGTCGAATAATGTGATCATTGAAAGTCTGGAATAACCTTTCCTTAACTAGAGCAGAAACAGGAAGCCATCTCGTGATACTACATAGACTATTTTTTCATAAACCAACATGATATATTATCCAATGGACGTAAAGCACTTAAAATTACAATATGTAATGGTCAGCACCTGTGCTGTACAAGTTAGAAACTTCTGTAAAAGCTAGATATATTCATTTTCAAAGAGTGAATATATTTCACCAAAATTGGTCCCATCACGGTCTTCCAAAGTAGGGTAAGCATGAGCACCTTCAGAAAAATACATTACCAGATTTCTTTCGTCATATTAAAGTAACTGCTCCTGCCGACTTAGAATTGGACCAATCATCTCAAAATTTCCGAAAATTCCCCCAATTCGAAGCTAAGCAGAGGCACTCTCCATTCTCGGAGTGTTTGTCTCTGAGTTCGCATTTTCGTCGAAAGTTTCGTGCTCACATTCATCATCACTTTCATCGACATTACTTGCTACTTTCACGCCGTAGAGAACGTTGCTAACGGCAAGACGCATGCCATGAGCGAGACAAACTTGAGGGCAACATTGAAACATCGTAGTTCCCATTCTCATCATAGAGCTCACACCGTCTGCAACAACAACGACGGCTCTTTATCAGCGTTTCTCCGCGTATTCATCACGATGGGGAGGGCCCAGGGGCATTGAAGAAAGAGAGGGATAACTGTGGATTACTAGGAGTGCCTTTTACGGTAATGCTGTACAGTGGTGAGACTTTATAGTGTCTTTGTTGTGCATGGCGTCGTTTATGTGTCACACTTTTTGATTCTTTCGTTGTAGTGTGATTAATTTTGATGCTGGTCCTGGCTCAGGAAGGGAGGGGAATGATCCAGTAGCTCAACCTGTACTGCTGTTCATGACGACTGGTGATGTGGAACCAAATCCTGGCCCTAGGTGCCGAGGATGCCAGGTTGAGTTCAGACGAGGTACAAAGCCAGTGATTTGTCGGGATTATGGAGCCCATTTCCACAATATGTGCACGGGGTCGAGCCGATATGGAGTGGATGTGGCGAAGAAAGGTGGAGATTCGAGATGCAGCAAATGCTCGGTGGAACCTGAAATGGACAGGAGGACGGCAACAGAGGAGGAGTAAGGACGGTACCTCGAGGAGAACGGCACTATGTCGAGAGAGGGAGAGCAGCCTAGTGTGGGAGGTATCGAAAGGGATTCCTGGAGGGGACACAACCGGTTGCGAGGAGCAGTTTCATCAGAAATGAACAGGACGGAGTCGTTGTAAGACGGACGTGGTGACGAGGACGGGAAACTGGAGCTGCAATCGTTGCACGACTGGCACTGTATAGGTGAGTGGAGAGGAAGCTGGTGACGAGGTCATGGTAAGATGGTTGGAGGATGTTATGAAGTGTGAAGTGTAAAGGAAGAGTGAATGTGTCGACCATCATCACAGAGTGTAAAATATGCAGTGGGTTGTATCACAGCAAGTGCAGTGGAGACACCAGCGGACAGAGAGTGAGAAGCGAAGAGGAAGGATTGGAATTGCAGAAGATGTGATGAGACGGAACTGGAAGAGTTCATCTAAAGATGGAATGTGGATGTGGCGGTGATTAAAGAAATGAAGTTGGAAAGTCTAAGTGATAAACCGTCATTCGTGCGCTCACAGTTGCCCGCAGGGACAATGGTTTTCCAGAAAGATGAAGAAATGAAAACTGGAGAACTTTTCACATACATCAAGTGGTGCATCCCCCCTTAGGAAGTTGTGAGTGGATGGAAAGGCGGTACCACAGAGTGTTTCCATGTGTTCCTGGACTGCGAGAGGAATGTGTGATGCACTGCCAACAACGTGTATCGGCCCCGTGTATTAGAGGAGAAATTGAGAGGGAGAATACAAAGGTTGGTCATTGGCTGAGTACCCGGAAAATGAGCTGATGCTGGGTATTTAAACCTCCACATCGGGAGGGGAAGAGATCAAGGAAGAGATGGTATAGAAGAAACAGGAAGTGATTAGATGGTGTGCGGATTAGCTGGATGCGGGATCCTGAATTCTGGAGAGAAGACCTGTTTAGATAGGAGGACGGGAGGAACAAGTGTGTCCGATGTGTCACTGACGGAGGAAGTATTGGCGAGGAACTGCATGTGAACGGCCATGAAAGGACCAGAGCTTAACTCAGGATGTGCAGGGACGGGAATTCCCGATAATTTCCGGTCTCGATTCCTGGAAATTTTAGAGGATAATTAAACTCACTGAAAACGTGGAAATGACAATATGAGTTTATATATCAATAGAATTCGTGGTGCCTGCAGATAGGAACTCCATGTGGTTATGTAGTCTTCCAACAAGAAGCACATGAAGATTTCTCCAAGGTTTTCTGATCTGTCTATAACCCACAAATTATGAATAATCTCCCGATGAACTTCATATACTAGTATACGTACATTTTCTATTGACATACAACATTTCATGCACATTGAATTAGAAAAGTAGACTTTAGAGTGAAGTGTAAGCGATATCTGCCATGCTTGCAACAATACTGTGTTTTGTATTTATGTTTCTGTGCTTTTGCATCGTAAACGAAAAATATTTGTATTTGAACTAGCAAAAATATTCACTTGCTCCCAAATTGATCTCTAGTTTGCTCCCAAGCTGATCAGGTCTAGCTTGAGTCAGGTGAAAGCATAGAGTAGGGATATACGTATAGGTAGAGTGTCGACTCAAAAAAGTATCTGTATACAGTGAAAATTTTTATATGACAAGATTCAGTTTTTTGGGGAGATTACGTTCCCGTGGTCCAAAAAATTATTTGAGCACTTTTGAAAAAAGTCAAAATTTGCCAATTTATATACTACCGAGATGACTCTCCTAAATAAGTGGTATGAAACAAGTTGGATATCAGAAGGAATGAATATTTGATAATAAGCAACCCAAATAAGCGGAAATGAAGCTGATTATCAAGGGAATTTCATGATCCGTATTGTAATGGAAGTCTTCATGAAAAAATCTCGATATATTGTTCGTGTTTTTTTGGCTGAAATGTCAATTTTTCAATTCAATTTTCACCGGCATCGTTTTATGATTCTCTAAATTCGATGTTTCATTTTTTGAATCTGAATAGTGATGTGGAACCATTTACATCTTTCAAAGTAAAATGAAATCATTGTCTTTGATTGTGATGATCACGCTCAAGAAAATTCTTTTGAGGTTGAGCATGAAAGAGATAGGAACCCATCGAATTGATGATTCAACAAACATTAGATCTCCAAGGCAGTCATGAGAATCTGTAAAATACTATCATTCCCTCTGCATTACAATCATGATCACTCAATTCTGTTGTAATTTCTGCAAAACTGCAAAACTTTGCATATCTCACATTTGGTGACAATGCCACCTGTATCTCCCTTCAGTTAATTTAATAAAATCGAAATTATATACACATTGGGGATTTAATAAATGCGGAGTTATCACTCTACCTAATATAACTACTCTATGGGTGAAAGACTATTCTTTTTCAACGTCTTGACAAAGTAAATTGAAATTATACTGAAGCAGCATGCTGATAATGATATATGGAAATAGCCGTGCTGACATTAGAGATATGAGTAACATTTCCCAGTTTTCCGCCTTCGTAGGCCGTGTCGAGGGACAAGCTATACAACTTAAACTTACCGGTACTATATCTTTTCATGGATGTACGAGTACATGCATGTATAAGTGTATCTCTGTAATAGCACTATGATTTTTTATAATATCATCTTCAACTTGCTACAGTGATGATTTATAGAATCGCAATGACCTTATAAACATTTATACATCAATTAACTGACAATGAAAAGGATGTGGTCCTGGGAAATCGTGGAATAATTGAAAGGACAGCTGATGAAATAATAAATAAAACACAAATAAGATGCATCCACACATGCCAAAGCGTGCAAAGATATGCTTTTAACTAGCGCCTCGAATTCGCTAAGTACTTCAAATTGCATAATTTTTTCCCCAATAGAAAATGCCATCGGCTACTTGTATCTTTGTGGCATTTGCATACTGCTAAAGGTGGAGGATGCAATTTGTAATTCCCAGAAGCAGTCAAGTTAACAATTACTTAGTCATCGGAAGTTCGGTGTTAAGTAGTACTCGCCACACGTATCATTTTACCTACACATTAAGTTGATGCTCTTAGATAATATGACGTCGAAATCTCGTGGTAGATGCTTTCAAAATAAGTTGGAGAAGAAGAGACAAAATGCAATCATAACAAGAAGACATTTCCTACGAAGGGGCATTCTACATGTGGTCAACAAACGGCACTTTCTTCAAAGCATATTTTGTGTGATAGCACTTAAAAGAAAATAAAGAAAAAAGAAAAACGCACGATAAAAGAAAATTGATGGAGATTCTTGGTGAGTTAGGGAATCCAATTGAGCAGGAGTCCATCATAAAGATGCGACGTATTGATCGCGCAGTAGCTGATCGCCCCAAACTCATTCGACTTTTTCTAAGCGATCAACAGTCAAAGGGGATTCTTCTGCAAAAGTCAAGACAATTACGGTCATCGCCAAGCTTCGGTAACATCTATATCAACCCTGATAGAACAAAACACCAATCAGATGAGCAGAAAAGGCTTCGCACAGAATTGAAAGACCGAATTTCCAAGGGTGAGGATGTTGTCATTTATAATCGGCAGATCATTCCTCGTCATAAGCTATCAACGAGAAATTTTTGATATCGGGTTTTAATTTATGTAATCATAGTCGGAATTTCTTCCCTTCTCAATTGCTTTTTAACACAAGATCCCTTCTGCCCAAATTTGATGAACTATGCGCTGTTCTGTCTACTATCCAACCTGGCATTGTTTTAATTACCGAAACATGGCTACATTTGAATATTTGCGATAATATTTTGCATATAAATGGTTATGACCTGTACCGATGTGATAGAAATGAACGGATCGGCGGTGGAGTTTGTGCTTATATTAGCTCTAATTTTCCCTGCGTGGTGATAAACAAATACCAGTGCCCACCTGAAATTGAGTTATTGTCTGTGCGTATATATCTGTTTTGCGTCTGTTTCTAGTTTGTGTTTATATTCCGCCTAATTTGAGAGTCAACGAGCTACATAGAATATCTGACTTCTTCATTGATACATTTGATGCGGAACTTTCAGAATTTCCTGACTCCCATCTTATCATATGCGGTGATTTCAATAATTTTGATTCGTCCATCTTCTATCATCAGTTTTCTCTGCGGAATTGCGTCAAGTCCCCAACTCGGAACACATCTTTCCTCGACCAAATATGGATTAACTCTGAACTCTCGGAATTCTATCCTGATGATGCTTCCGTCGGGCCCCCTATTAGCTCATGTGATCACAATACTGTCTTACTGAATAGCAAAAGGGATATTATGAGACAAAAGAGGCTTTCAAAAGTTTGGGATTTTCGGAAATAAAACATAGATGTATTCTTATATCTTTTGTCAATCGGCTTACTGAATTTCCGGATGATGATTCTAATCTTTCTGTTGATCAAATGTGCTTCGAATTTTATTGCATTGTACAAGCAGCTCTGACATTCATTCCGTATGAGTATGATACTTTATCTAAGACCGATAAACCGTGGATTACTCCCGTGTTAAAGAGCTTGATTGCTAAACGATGGCGTGCATACAGACAAAATAATTGGCCATTATATCATCATTACAAAGGTATAATAACAAATGAAATAACGAAAGCCAAACTCAGCTGGACTAAGAAACTTCTCAATTCTTCGAAGAACGTGTGGAAGGTTATTAATGAAGCTCGAGGGAAAAGCAATAAAGGCTGCTATGATGCACTTGTCAGTGATCTTGGAGGCAAAGACAAATTTCTCATAGCGCTGCAGCATGAGCTGAGCAAGAATTTCAACTACGAAGTCGATGAGGATCCATTAGCCATTCGTGAAGAGCATTGGAATGTAAATATAAATCTTAGTGACATTAATCGCGCTTTGAGCGAAGTGAAGGCTTCTTCCTCTATTGGAAGTGATGGAATTCCAAATCGTTTACTGCGTGAAGGCGCCTTTTTGCTCTAGGTCCCAATATACAACATTTTCAGAAAGTCTGTTACTGATCGCTCATTTCCCAATTGTTGGAAATTGTCTGATGTTGTCCCAATTCCTAAATGCAAAAAACCGGATATTAGTGATTTCAGACCTATATCCCTCGCACCAACTCTGAGCAAAATTCTCGAGAGGCTTATTTTGAAGTCGGTGTATCCTGAGTTAAGCTCGTTGTATGGACCATACCAGCTTGCTTTCCGAAACCACGGATCAACTGAAGGTGCACTTGTAAGAATACATGACTGTATCACTAAACATATGGATAATCCTCTAGTGAAAGCTGTGCGAATGACCTGTTTAGATCTTTAGGCATTCGACAAGGTACTGTCAAACATTATGATAAATCGCCTTATAAATGCTGGTGTGAATTCTGGCTTCATCCTTTGGCTCAGGAATTACATTACAGGTCGTTCTCAACGTCTAAAGATAGGTGGTGCTTTTGGATCTGTAAATGATGTTCACTCAGGCATTCCCCAGGGCTCAGTTCTCGGCCCAGTTTTATTCGCCGTATTTATGGGGTCACTGTGCATCAATTCCAGCCCTACCTCTGTTGTTCTATATGCTGACGATGTCACCTTGATCGAGCCAATTTTCCAAGATGATGCTGAACCGGATGGTCTGACAGCCGTTCAACAATGGGTCGCGTCGAAGAAGATGGTCCTGAACATCAATAAGTCTAAGCAACTTGTTTTTCATAAAGGCAGAAGTGACAGCTATGCGTATCCTTTCATAGAAGTCTCAAAGGAAATAAGGATTCTTGGCGTTCTTTGGAACGATAGGATGACGTGGGAGGCTCATTTCGATAATATGCTCAAGATTTCTTCGCAACGTCTATACGTTATACGGGTGCTGAAGCCTCTACTATCCTGTGAACATTTAAAAGTGGTCTACGAATCTATCATTGTGTCTGCTTTACTCTACGCGTCCTCCTTGTTTCCCTGGTTGCCAAAAGGATTGGAACAAAAATTGGATAAGTTCAATGAGCGAGCGCACAAGATCATTTGTGGAAAGAATTGTCAGTGTGGAAAGTTCCCTCCGCTTTCAGTCCTGAGAGTAGGACGCGCTCGAAAGTACTTCACTTCGTGTGAACGATAATAACCCATCCTCTCCATGCATTCCTGCCCCCACGCCTGCCTAATTCAGGTTTTCTTCGGCTGCCACACATAAAAACATCTCGAAGACTGCATTTCTTTTTCCCTTGGACTTCTTTTCTTCTAAATTCTGATGGCCGTAAAATACACAATGTGATCTCAGTATAACTAACACAGGTGTGAGCATGTTTATGATTTCTTTTTCTCTTCACTGCTCTTAGGCTAGTTGATGTCTGTTACTCACTTGATTATCAGTGTATTTTCATCATCAATTTTTTTGTCTTTTTGTCTTTTTATGTATCTAGTTATGTTCCATAATATGTCTCTATTGATTTTCAATGCAAGCAAATACACGCTTACTTACTTACTTACTTTTACTTTACATGTGACAGAGAAGATGAGGCATGTGTTAGGGCAAATAATTTTTGGCATTGTGCAGAAATAGCGATTTAATTAATTTGTTCCGGAGTCCGCAATATGTTTGTGGATGTTTCTACATGCTGGAACATCAGGGTCTCATAATTTGCTTAGTTTAGGATCTGAGACTCAAAACATTGACAGGCAAATATTTGCACCACAGACTTAAGTAGCTTCAGCTTGGAGTTCTCACTCGTAGATGAATGAAATAAACGAGATAGTTTAGTTGCCGCGACCCATGCCAGCGTCTGTCGAGCAAATATTGCGCTGTCAGGATTGAGGACCTTTTTGCCCGGGTACGCAGAGTCGTGCTCCTTGATGCGCTCGCCAGATGGATGGAATACAGGTGAGGGATTCCGTATTCCTATGTGTAGAATCTCTGTCTTAGCGGCGCTGATATTTAGGCTAACCTTCCTTGCAGAATAGTAAACTCTGTTCGATGCGAATTGTCAGTCCTCGCTGTTGTCGTTAAGAAGAACAATGTCGTCAACAAAAGCCAAAAAAGACAGACAAACCACTTTGAAGCGCTTGCATGGTCGGCAGCGCAGGGTATATCCGGTCAGCTGAGCATCGCGAAGCACTGCGTCTAGCACAGGAACAAACAGAAAGGTGTCTCCTTGGAGTACACCGGAGGAGGTATGGAAATAGTCACTTAAGTCAGTTTCGGCTTTCGTGCAAGCAGATTTGTTGTCGTGCATGCCCATAATTGCTCCAATTAAGCCATCGGGGACGCCATGATATTGAAGACATTGTGGAATAGCCGATCTTGTCAAGGAGTCGAATGCCTTCCTAATGTCGACGAAAACAATTGAAATGTTCCGTTTATGTTTCCTGCAGTCGTCTATAACGGCCCGCAAGGCTGCCAGATGCAGCATGATATCTCTTTCTGGAAGAAATCCTGATTAGAACGGTGACAATCTTTGAAAGATGATTGGATGTATCCGATTGAGAAGCACTCGATGATTCAGTTTTCGGCTGTGTACATCATCGAAATACCGCGTTGATTTTCAAGAGCTGTGGACGACCCTTTGGGATTGAAACGATAAAGATTTTCTCCGTGTTTTTGGTGCTCTGCTGCCGCTTACTGGTGAGTGATTGTTGATTACCCGCAGTGCATGTTGTGAATTTGCTTTTAGTGCTCTAGCTGGAATCCCATCTGGTCCAGGAGCTCCGATTAATCGAGAGGTGGAAAGGGCCAGTTGCTTGATGTGATACTTGACATGGAGTACAACTCGTCAGCTGATGGGATGGAATATTGGGGATTGAGAACTTCAGAACTGGTACGAATATGATTGAGTAGGGTTCGATGATGGTCAGTCGTCTTCTGTGCGCGTTCTTTTGGCGACGCAGCCGCTAACATAGTATGTGGACGATCTTTTCTGCCTGATCGCAGACTTCCTCAATCGCAGACTGGAGAACATCTGCTCAATCTGCTGATTCAGTGTAGCGCAACGAGATCTCCAGCAGGAGCTTCTTGGCGAGATCGGGGATTACAAGAGCTGCCCAATCTGGATGTGGCTGAGGTTTGGCTTTAAACGGCCATTTTGTGCAAACAGAAGCAAGAGGGAGTGAATGGTCGGAACGGAGGATCGTGGGATCAATGCCACGAATTCATTTCAGAACTTGACGCTGATGCATGGGCGTCATGATCCAGTCAATGCGAGTCACACGATTGTTTGGGCCGTGGAAAGTGGATGCTGGCGACGGTTTCTGGCGGAGTTTTCTGATCACAAAGAAGATGTCGTTGCCGAGAGCGAAGGCTCTGAGTTTATTTGAGTTGGTGTTCTCGGGTCTGTGGTTGGAGTTGAGACAAGAACTCCGTCACAATCAAGGGGAGCGTTTAGGTCGCCTGCGTCATTGTTGGAGGCGTTGAAACGATGGATTCCTATGGAGAAGGTTTCCTACAGGGTCCGACCTTCTTGGGGTGGTGACCTGGGTGAATTGAGAAATGAGACAGATGAGTTGAGAGGAGACATAGATAAGAAAGAGTAGTGGAAGATCAAGAATGAAGAATTGAAAGACAAGCTCATAAAAAGAAGTTCTAAAAAAGTTTTGTAGCAACTGAAAGATGGGAAAGAAAGGAAGAGGTGGAAGACCATCAAGTCCTTTAAGTCTCAGGACGAAGGTGAAGCGCCGAATGAGATCTTAATTGCGGATGGTAGGGAGGCGAGGACGGACCAACAGAAAGCCACATTTTTTTGTTACACAGTACGCGGCGGTGAGCAAGTTCGCAAATGGTAAAGAAGAGAGAAGAAAGAGAATATAGGTTATGAGAGGACTCAATGACTACTCAATGTTTTATTCTCATTGCCTTTTCTCATTGGCTATACAACGTTGATGTTGCAGAGATCCTGACAGCCGAATCTTAGCTGTTGGGATATGCAACAAAGCTCTTTGAGCTTCCTCCCCTATGGCATATCTGGCTATGCCTTTTCCAAAGTCCCCTCAGCGATGGCCGCCCTTCTTCGGGAGTAAGGTGTGGGCTGTCACCACTGGGGTTGCTGTTTCCCCGGTCAATGATGTTAATCCTTTATGAATAGCCTTGTCTTGGGCATGGTAGCACCTCGGTGTCATCGAAATGGCCATCTCCTCCCCGGGGCACTCCTCACCAGCAGTAGGCATTTATTTGCTTACTGAGTATGTCGTTTCGCATTGTCATGACACGAAGCCTCCTGTCTGCTGGACGGAGTCGAGTAAAACAAGAACAAGGAAAAGAGGACACTTGACGATGCTGGTGCTGACTCTGAGTAGATTCAAAGCCTACAATAGAGTATGGAAGGTGAGACTGTTTGAAAAGGGTGATGGATAAGGGAGAGCCCAGCCCAATTGTCAGGTGGTAAAGCAGCTTCCTCGAGGACAGAATAGCTTGTGTCAGAATTTGAACCGAAAGGAGACATTGGATGACTCTGAAATAATGATTGACCCAGGGAGCGGTCAGTTTACCCACTTTGTTCCTGTTGTATGCCAATGTGTGGAAGTAGACCGGAGAGGCATACACTGAGTTAGAGGACGACCTCGCAATGAGGTGTGCGGGAAGAAGAGTGGAGGAGTTGAAAGAAAGGATGGAGAGGGCGCTTCAGAAATTTGAGGATTGGGCTGTTAGGAACAAGATCGACCTACACCCAAAGAGTTGTGAGATATGTCTATTCACAAGAGATTCAAAGGAAACGACAGTGTAAATGGGACTGCAAGTTGGAGGAGAACCAATTAAGACCGTCACGGAAGCTCTGTACGTCGGTGTTCGGGTGGACCAGGGACTGACTTTTGGGAGACAGGAGGCAAAGGTGAAGGGGAACATAAAGAAGAGGATCAGGGTGTTGTGACCCAAAGGAAATGGGGTCGTGGACGGGATGAGATGGTGCGGGTGTACAAGGCGATGGTTGAGTCTTGTCTTCCCGGTGAAAAAAATCGTCGGCGATGCCTTGGCAAATAGTCGGGCTTGCTTTCTACTGTCGGTTAGTGTCGGGTGTCAACTTTGTCGGCGCACCGAGTTATTGCTGACAGCAGGAACTGTCGGCACCCATCGGCTAAGCGACGGCTGTGCCGATATGATGATTAGAGGATTGGGAAGTGTCAGCATGTTCTCCTATATGCTGACAGTGGCTCTGATTGGACCAATATTAGCGAATCTCATCCAGCATAGACTCCAATTCGTATGATCTATATAACTTGAACCCTGCTGTGATTTACAACAGGAGGACTCCTGCTGCGCTCGAGGAGCACAGCCAGTACATTCTGCTTCTTTGCAAGTGGTACAGATGAAAGACAGAAAGGCATCTTCTTTGCAAAAAGATTATACAGAATTCCTCATTTCAGATATCAGGACCAGATTTCCGGCAACATGTGGTGGTAAGTTGATATGAATACATGTACCTACATATAACGGCAGCCATGGTTCATCACTTCTGTCTCCGTCACTTTGTATTTTCTGAGTGATTCAAAAAGACAGATAGAATTAAATGGAAATTCACAGTTAGCATCCTGACAAAAAGAAAAGCGCATATCAATGTAGTAGATGCGTGTACAAAATCCTACCTACATTAAAACAGCCCGGTTTTAGTCGGTGCATTAATCTGCTGCACATTCCTTGCTGCAGCGCAGAAAATGTTGCTAGTACTCTAACGCCACGAGAAAGCAAATTAAAGGAAAAATTCTTTTGTAAGTTGAAAACCCTGCTGAGAACACATTGTTGCGTTGTGTTCAGTAGCCGCTTATCTGTCTTATTTCGCTTTCTCCGAACGACTGTGAGTTAGAGCAGTGCCGTTTGAAAGGGGAATAAGAGCTTCTTCCAACCTTCTATTTCTAACAATTGATGAGAAAAATTAAGACTTCAGTTTTCACGCCATGCCCACAAATTTAAGCTAGGTTATTAATACCGCACGCAACGAATTTATCTGCCAACAGCAGTCGGACGGTAGCTATTCCAATAGGGGCAGTTGGATACCTGGTAATAGGGTGGACAAGATGCCACGCCGGGTGAGACAACATTTTCTAGAATTCTAGTAGCCTTACATATTATTATTGTATAGTTATTAGGTATGAATTTGCGGGCAGCAATGATAGAATTCCAAGGGCGCGTAGCGCACGCGGAATTCTATCATTGCTGCCCTGCAAATTCATACCTAATAACGGTATTGTTACATCTCTGTGTTCAAGATCTATGTTTAGCGGGCAGCAATGATAATTTGACATTGCTGCCCGGAAATTCATGTAGATATCTTGAACATAGGATGTAACAATGATTGTTATCAACACATTCCCTTGCGTCCAGAAGCTCAGGAAATCATGTCAGGTCCGTCCGATGTCTTTAAAGTTGAACATGTCTTTTTATTGTTTTGTAGGAATTTTTGAATTAAGCCATATTTTCTATTGGACTGTTGGCAATTAAGATTCTATGATAGCAATGAATGGCATGAAAAATCTTTATATCAACAGATGAATCTGTTTGGATATGCATTCTGCTTGCATAACCTGAAGTTAAGAATCATTTTGCATTGTTGTGTTGCGCTGTAAAATCTACATAATGCGAAATTGTGACCGATGGGTCAAAAATGCCGTTTTCGTGATAGGGCAGTGATTGATTGAGACATGTGCTGATTAAAAGGCTATGTCAATGATAAGTAACAGGTAGGAATACACAGAACATCAATCACTGACTAAGGGAGTACCGGATATGCAACTCCTAAATTTTCTCGAATAGTCCACACCCTATACAGAGTCAGGACTGATAGATTTCATTGTTCGATAGTGCAATTGATTGCACTGCTGTTCGAGGGAAGATTCATACAGTACATCAATGTGTGCACACGCAGTGATAATGCTAGCTTTGTCCTTATCGTATCCCTCCTCATAATGATCTGTCGAGTCTCCATGCGAAATGTAAGGCAAGCGTCATCCGATTGATCGAGCATCAAGTTGGTTAGCTTGTTTCAAAACATACACTATGCGTGAGCCGCTCTACACAATGGGCTTGCTTTTCTGCAGATCAGGCTACGATGATAAACAGCAAGTGGATGAAAGCACATCAGATAACTCAATGAATGTGCACATTTCTTTTTTCGCCTTTCCTCATGACCAGGCTCTTCGTGACAAATGGATAAGAGCAATTAAACGAGAGGATATCGATAAATTTGGCCAAAGAAGCGTATACGTTCCAAACTCGTCTCCGCGAATTTCTCCTTTGCACTTTCTAGAAAATGATTTGATTAAAACAAGTCAACAATTCAAGATCATCTAAGCGTCCCAGAAAAGAATTGAAACTATTACAACTCAAATCTTCGGCAGTGCCCAGTGCTTTCAACAGCTTTCCATCTCACTGTATCTCGGCATCTTCGTCAAATATACTTCATCCTTCACATAACAAAATAAGAATCAACGGCAGCGGCTCGCATGGAAGGAGAGAACACAGGAACTGAAACTTGATAATTCGAATTCCTAGCCAAGGATGATATCACCGATTTCAAGGATCTCTTAGATCGGCTTCCTTCAATAAATCTCCCAACAAATTACACTTACATTTCGACTTCCGAGTGGATAGCGTTTTCTTATTTTACTTCAGACTCATTTAACAATAAATTTTCTCCACACTTTCAAAGTTTCAATCGTGTATTTCATGATTTGTCATTTGACTTCTACATCGATGGAATCAGGATACATGGTAGCCCATTTTATTATTTCTTGAAAACCAATGACACAATCTCCTCAGGCTCAGACATGGAATTGACTACCTTATCGAAAATATAAGTCATTGCTGTGACTGCGAACAATAATTTTGTTGATAGGTAAGCTGATCTATAAATATTTCTCTACATCGGTTTTTAGTTAAAACTTATGCAGGATTTAGTAATTTAATTACTGTACGCATATGTAGCTCCATCACTAGCAATATTTATTCAGAAATAAAGACGTTCCACATTTTACATCGTTAAGTTTATCCTGATATTATCACAATGATATGATAATTTGCACTTTTTATGATAGTAGTGATCCCATCCAAGACTGAAGTGCGACTGAGCAACCCCTCTCCCCTCTCCCCTCGAGAGAGAGAGAGAGAGAGAGAGAGAGAGAGAGAGTGAGAGAGAAGTCGCCAAGGATGTGATCGGACCGGAAGTGCAACTCTCCCTTCCCCCCTCCCTTCCTGTCCGTCTTTGACTTTGGCTGTAGGCTGTGAGACTTTGGTTGTGTTGCAGGTTTTCGATGTTTTGGGATGAGAAAGGCCATTGTTCGATGGCGAAGGAGTCTTCGGAGAGGAAAATGGAGGGCAGATTCGGAATCTACGTGAAATTGTGGGTCGGCAAGATTATTTTCAGCTCAATCGGCTGAAAGCTTAAGAACCCCAGCCCTCCACCTTCTCGGCGGAGAGAGGTGGGTTTAACTGTTTTGTCTCTAGAATTGGAGCGCGGCATCGCATGAAGAAGCGCCTTTCAGACTTGGAATCCTTGTAACTTTCTGCATCAGATGGGATGGTTCATAACGAACGGTGAGACATCTTCCCTTTCCCGTTTTCGACACTTATCATTTTGCAAGTTTTGGACGCTTTGGGATGAGAAAGGCAAGTTTTCGGGGTGAAGGAGTCTTCGGAAAGGAAAACTAAAGGTAGATTAGGAATCTACGTGAAACTTTGAGTCAGTGAGGTTGATTTCAGTGACATCGGAGAGAAACATTTTTCACCTCCCTTCCGGCAGGCAAGCCAGCAAGCAGGCAGGCAGGAGAGGCAGGGTTGGGAAAAATAGTCGGGAAGGAAAGTCGGCTAGGAGGAAGGGTCGAGAAGGAAAGACTTGTGATTTTTCATGACGTCGACCGATCGCCCCCCGGCTATGTAAGTGGAGCCCCACCGACAAAAATCAGTTCTGCTCCCGACTTGGTCAAGGCAGGTGAACTCCGTAGCTCCGATGATAGACTTCGATGACAGGCATCGGAACGGGTTTCCGATTTTTCGATTGGTGCCATCGGCGAAACCGTTAGAGCTAGTGGAGCGCCAGGAAATGGACTAGTCTCCAGGCCATCGTAGTAGGCTTAAACTTCAAAGGTTTGAATCTTTGCTTGTAGACGTCGGATGGACTTCGTTCAAAGTTTGTTCAAGAGGTCATGATTCAGGTCAAGTCATAGATTGCTTCCAAATGTTTTATAAGCAGTAGTAACAAACCGAAAAATTTTAATTCGTTATTTCTGGATGTTTTCTGGGGTTTTCGACCCTGCTGAATTCATCTAAAGAATTTATAAAAATGAACGAGTAAGTCTTCTGATTGGACGAGCGTTCTCGCCCATTACTTACTCAGGAGAATCCTATGAAAGTCAGTGATGGTGCTTTTATTTTCACATTTGGCTTTAGCAAGTGTCGAATGCGTGGCATGGAGAGTTTTGCTGCAATATTCCAATGACAGGGCGTTCCCTCGGGACAGCGGATGATGGCGTAGGGATAAATGTGACAAGGGAGTGTGTCATAATTTAGACCGAAACACCTTTGACATATTTCTCAACGTAGCATTTTGAGCGTCAATCGGTAGATTCTTAGCTAACATGTCATGGGTGGCTCATAAACATCTCCATTGCAAAACGTTTACTGATTCAGACCTACTGGCTTATTACGGCTTACTATCAGGCTTAGAAAGTTAAATTATCATTCAAGTATTTGATGAAAAGGTAATCGTTTATGAGTGTTGACGACTTGGGTAGTTTGCTCTTGTAAACAATCCACCAGTTATTATGTCAAAATCGGGGCCCGAATACCAACACAGTGACATGCGGCACGCTCTATCCGCTAGAGGTTGTATTTGTGGGTCGAGGCCTTGAGGCTGGGAAAAGATCCCCTCTGAGAAATGCTCGCAACGGATTCAAGAGCTTAACGCCTAAACGGTTGCTGACTTGCTACCATGCCATTCTTAGTCATCAAACTCACTCAAAGTGTGCATGGCAAGGAGATGTTCGTTGTGTAATCTCGATTGTATCGTTAATATATCAGTCGCCTCAAGTGTGGAGAATTAATTTAAAATTAATATTACATTCAGTCCATTGAGTGTACTTTCTTCTGCAAAGTACTTCATCATATTTTACATTCCTATTGTGAAAATACTATACGATCTTTGAAGAGTGGGATTTTCATTCTGTGGAGCCATGAGGGTGATCAGATATTTGCACAAACATGTGTTAGAACATTGGCCGGTAGCGCTATATGTGTTTAAAACATCAGAGTTCCGAAAATTTGACAATGCTTGTATGCGGTCAATCTATTGTCCAACTTCTATATGCAGCTCTCTGAGTTACATTGTCATTACGAATTTCATAACAACACTGCCCGCTCAATTTTCACTCTCAAGAGAAGCAATATCAGCAATTTCACAATTATGTGGTAAAACTTTTGTCACAGTATCGACCTCTTATTTGATTTCTGAGGGTTCGAGGCCCGAAGGCAATCGCGGCAAATTGTAATTGGCCGCGACAGACTAATATAATACTGTGCATGTACAATTATGAGAGAGGAGAAGGAGAAGAGAAGGAGAACGAACATCAGAGGAGGAAGAGAGCGAACATTGAAGGAGAACGAACACCGGGAACGGACGGACAACAACACCTCCTCCGCGACACAAGGCGACACTTTGCTTTCGACTGACAATATTCTTCGGCGATAGACGCTGCCTCTCATAACGCATAAGTTCAGACGGTGTCATTTTTGCTCTTTATTATTATATTAGTTATTAAGATGATGTCAAGTTTTATTGAAAGCTATGATTTTATGAGGTGTTGAATAAAGTTAAATTGTACATGTGTCTTGCTATTCCTTTAGTCAACTCTGGACGCGTTATCTTTTGTAATTTATAGAATTTTGAGTAAGCAATAAAATTTGAGTCATCAAAATATTCAACCTATATTTATTTATTAAGGACGAGTTATCTCTCCTTTAGATTTTTGATTAAAAAGTCAGTGATTTGAAACGAACCCTAAGTAATTAGCTAGTAAGCTATTTTAGCTACACAAAAAAAGCTAATTACAGTTGTAATACCTCCTGTTGGCGGGCGTTCTTTCGAGACATCAGTGAAGTCCGTAGCGATGAGCATCTCACGGGACGTTGGCAATTGCAATCCTTGTGAAACCTTTCTGCGTTTTCCAGGTGGTTGCCTTTCGTCTAAACGTGCTACTCTGACCACCAGGGCGATATGTAGCTATCTGCCACAGGTTGCCTTTTAAAATTTCCAATGCACTGAGTGCCTTAACTATCTCCCGTAGGTTAACCACTCGCCTGTCTTTCTCTCATGCATGCGAGAATGAACCATGAGTTCTGTTAGGAACTGCCTCTATCACCGAGGCTAAATGATGAAATTGAGGTCACAGTTGCACCACAGGAAGCACAGCACGCTTCTCTTTTCTGTAGCAAGCAATCTCGTATCATGCGAATGAAAAGTCGTCTTTAGATGACTGTTTACTGCAATGAAGTTGAAAGTAACGTATTGGCATGAAGAATAGGCTAACACTGTTTCGTAAATGAGTACACTCAAGCTGTAACGTACTTCGTTATAGGAATTATAACCAACGTTAAATTCATGAACGTTAAAGTGAAACTCAATGTAACAACAGCTTGTTGCGTTTTCATGACATTACCAACACGCATCGTTGAATGATGGAGATGTAGAGTCAACGTTAGATAGTCACAACAGTGAATCAACGTTATAGAATAAATGAAAACTACTCCTCACGTTTCATAAACGCTAGGCGTGATCATGTGAAGACTTGATCGTAAAAGACTCATGCGTATGTGGGAGATGTTTGCAATTTGCAGTCAAATTGAAGAAGTAGAAACGCCTTGATGTTTTGCAATCACGAAAGGTGAACACACAACAGTGTTTCATCAATCGGTACCGTCTGTGTTAGAAAAGTGTATTGAAGATTCAATTGGACTCATGCGAAATTTGTAAACATTAAGGTTGCTAGAGTTAAGCAGAAATATCCGCGGTGCAAGAAAGCAAGATGCATTGTGAAAGTCACAACGAATTTTATGTTTGTGAAGCTTTTAGGTAGAGTGTTAATTATTCCAATCACGTTTAAAGTTGATAGAAAGCACTGTAGAAACGAAGAAGCGTATAAGTTTTAGATGCAGTTCAACTTTACGACTAAGTACACAACTTCGTGTCAAAGTCATTGAACTATTAAAGAGTACTAGGGTCATATGAGATCATGAAAGTGCATCACTTCGTTTTTGATGTCTTCATCATAAGAATTTTTACTAAAAATGTTATGTGGTAGCAGATATAATGTGC
Source organism: Prostheceraeus crozeri (assembly GCA_907163375.1). NCBI lineage: Eukaryota > Metazoa > Platyhelminthes > Polycladida > Euryleptidae > Prostheceraeus > Prostheceraeus crozeri. The sequence continues at coordinate 518,174 of CAJQUW010009803.1, read as the reverse complement.
AACATATTTCGAATGCATACATCGAATGCTTGCTCAATTTTTCCTAAAATCCATGAATTGTGCACAACTCTTCTAAGTAAAAAAAATGACATTTTTGTATGTTGTGAAGCGTGGCTACATAAAAATGTTGACGACGATCTTCTTCAAGTTTCTGGATTTACCTGCCTCTGGGATGATAAAATTAATCGAGTTGGTGGTGGAGTAGCCGTTTGGTTAAGAGACTATTCTATTATGTACCCAAGCATTGATATTACTACAAATCTAGGAGTCGATTTCAACACAAGATTATTCTCTTCACATTGTACATTCCACCAGTGATAGCAACACGTGATCGCGATTCGTTGAATTCATTCATTATAGATGAGATCGATTTCCTGTTGACTTCCTACCTCGAAATTGATGTCATAACAGTCGGCGATTTGAATCGTTTTGACGTGCATGCCGTTTGTCATAGCTACAATTAATGCTCGAACCTTGGACGGTCCGGGAAAATTGAATTGTGCGTTGAATGAGATCAACAGGTACACATGGGACGTGCTGGGGATAGCGGAAACGCATTGGATCGGACACGGTGAATCAACGTCAGATGGTGTGAGAGTTCTCTTTGCTGGTCGTGAAGATGGAAGGCACACTAGCACAAAGAAGGCGTTACGATCCTCCTCAAGAAAGAAGCTCAAAAAGGCTACGTCGAACATATCCCAGTGTCTTCAAGGATTATTTCCGTAACACTAAAAGGTTCGCACAAGAATGCAAATTCATTCAAATATATGCATTCGACTCCAGCCACAGCGATGATGAAATCGAGGAATTCTACGCATCTCTCTCAGATGAAGTCGACAAGACAAGACCACTGGATCTTCTCTATGCAATCGGCGACTTCAACAGCAAGGTGGGATTAAACAATAATGGCTACGAGGACGTGATGGGAAACTTTGGAGTTGGTGACAGAAATGATAATGGCGACAGGTTGTTGGACTTCTGTAAACGGAAAGGTATATGTGTAATGAACACTTACTTCAGACACTCAGTAAGGCACAAGCGTACGTGGAATCACCCCGATGGGAGGCACAGAAGTTGCATAGATTATGTCCTACCTATAAAAAGATGGTCAACGTCAGTACAGGATGTGATACTGAAAAGGGTAGCAGATTTTGGAAGCGATCATGAGTTATTGCTCACAGATATGAAGCTGAAATTAAAGAAAGCAGGATCACAAGTGAAAAGAAGAGCAAGATTCAACACAGAGGAACTCGTCAGTCCTACTGTGAAGCAGAGATTCAAAGTGAAAGTGAGCCAAAGTTGTTTAACACACTTGTTGATAACAACGGCTGTGCTGAAGAACGATGGGCGAAAGGAAAAGAGGCTCTACTTCAGACGGCAGAGGAAATACTTGGTCGAAAGAGACACAAGAGACAACCGTGGATGACTGAAGAACTGCTGAAAACATGTGATGAAAGAAGAGCAGCGAAAAGATAAAAAGTTCATGTTCATTAGAAAGAACGAAGAAAAGAAGAAAGAAAAGGAAGAAATATATCAAAACGTGTGCAGATAAGTGAAACGGGAATGCCAAAGAGCTAAAGAGAAGTAGGTAGAAGACATATGCAAAAATTGCGAATCTCATTTCCGCCGCGGCAGCTCTCGACCGCTCTTCCAAACTGTGATGGAGCTGTCGGGATCTCGAGGTGCGAATTCTATAAGAGTAAGGAACAATCAAAGGGAAGCAGTAGCTGACGAAGTAAGAGAATCCAAAGCTTGGAAAGAACACTTCGAAAAAATTTACGAACCTCACGAAGAAGAATTTCTCATACAAAACTACCCACAGCTTAGAGGATATACAGATAAGGACAATGCTCCAGACATAACCGAAAGCGAAGTAAGGAGAAGCATTACTGAAATGTCAACCCATAAGGCTCCAGGAAGGACGGAATTCGTGTTGAACTTCTCGATGCCGGCGGATGCATGGTGGATGGGTAGCCATGAAAGCTCTATAGCCAGGTACTACAGAATCATTCCATACCAGATGATTGAAACACAGCAGAAATTGTCCTTTTGCTCAAAAAAGGCGACAAAACAGAACGGAAAAACTACCGACTACAGTTTAGTGTCACATTCATGCACAATCATAGCCAAAATTTTGCAGAAGAGAATCGAATCAAAAGAAGAGACTAAACTAAACGAAGAGCAAGCCGGTTTCCGTTCTGGGAGAGGAACCACAGACCAAATTTTCTCCTTTACACAACTGACAGAGAAAATGTGGGAGAAAGGCAAATATTTATGCTGCATCTTCATAGATTTTGAGAAAGCTTTCGACTCAGTGTGGAGACCAGCCATGGTAGCAGTCCTGAAGTGGTATGGCTTTGACAACAACATAGTGGAATTCATCCGGCAACTGAACAACGTAACGAGCGCAACAATTCGCAAAGGCACAGTCGCAACAGATGAGTTTCCAACTAGACGAGGAGTTCTACAAGGTTGCCCGCTATCTCACCATCTCTTCAACATTTTTCTCGAATTCGTTATGAAGGATAGTCTACCGAACCATAGCGACGAAGGGATAAAGATCGGTGGACAGATTTGGCAATAATCTGAGGTACGCAAGCGACATAGTACTGGTAGCCGAAACATAACAGCAACTCAAATCGATGACAGATAGTGTTTACCAAACTTGCTCACAGTTCAAACAGAAAATCAACACACGAAAAGCGAAGTCGATGGTTGCAAGCAGAAAAGAGCAATCAGTAGAACTCAAACTGGGCGAGGTGGAAGTTGATCAAGTTGAAGATTTCAGGTATCTCGGTGTTCTCTTCTCCAGCAACAGAGACTCCATGAAAACCATCAAGGAAAGAACAGCTATGGGAAAACGCAGCACTGAGGAAGTTGAGCAAACTTTGGAAAGACCGACATATCTCTAGACAATTGTAGATCAGACTCCTAAATACCATCGTAATCCCGACGGCCCTCCATGGGTCGGAGAGCTGGATCTTCACACAGGCGGTGAAAGACAAGCTCCGTGCACTCGAAACTAACTGCCTGAGCAGAATAATGAACATCAGATTGTACGAGAGGATCACCAACGAGACTGAGAAATATTGCAATTGACTGGAGAAGTATGGTGAATCGGGTAGAAGATCAGCAAAGAAGACGGTTTGGGCATGTAGAAAGGCTGGACAAGAGTCGCTGACCGAAAATGTTACTGCATGGGAGAATGCACGGAACTCGTCCTCGAGGTCGCCTTCGAATCGCGTGATGGCAGCAGCTACGTTCAGCCAACAATCTACTCCCAACACAACAGATGGCGTTCTTGTCCAAAGATCGACAGAAATGGAAATTTTACCAGATGGTAATGCGGGATCCATCCCGATATATCTTCAGACGGGGTTTAAGTCAAGTCTCTATTTGTCAGCATCTAAACTTGGTAAATCTAAATAATAAATCAACATATGGAAGTGCAGAGTTGGATTACATTTTGCTTTCGCAAAGATTATCCGATAATTAGAAAATTGAACAGTCTGCCCCTATTGACATTTCAAAAGTGCATCATGTGTCAGTAGTATGGCCTATTACCACGTGAAGACCGGTGCGGTGCAGTGATGATTCATCCCCGTGACCTCACGTGACCTATGCTGACTCAGCCCCCCTCCCAGCAGGAAGGACATGGCCAAAGATGTGACGGAGGTGATCGGACCGAGAGAAAGGAAACCGACACCTCCCCCTCCCCTCCTGTGAGACTTTGGTTTTCCACCCTTAGGATGTTGCAGGTTTTGGACGCTTTGGGATGAGAAACGCCATTTTTCGGTATGTACGAGTAAGAGTGGTCGGAGAGGAAAGCCGAGGGCAAATTCGGAATCTACGTGAAATTGCATCTACGTGAAGTTGTTTCCAGCTCAATCGGATGAAAACAGGAAAACCAACCCTTTCCCCCGGCGAAGGCAGTTGAGTTTCCCGGTTTTGTCTCTAGAATTGGAACGCGGCATCGTATGAAGAAACGGCTTTCAGATTTGGAATCCTCATCATTTTCTGCATCAGATCAGAAGCTTTATAGCAAAAGTTGAGACACGTTTCCTTTCCCGTTTCCCAACCTTCGGATGCTGCAGGTTTTGGACGTTTTCGGATGAGAAAGGCCATTTTTCGGTATGTAAGAGTGGTCGGAGAGGAAAACCGAGGGCAAATTCGGAATCTACGTGAAATTGTTTGAGCGCCATCGGATGAAAGCTGGAAGACCGACCCCTCCTCCGCCCACCCCCCGGCAGGCAGGCAAGCATGCAAATAGGAAGAAAGTCGGCTGGGAAGCAGGCGTGGAAAGACTTTTCTCGACCGACTTGTCTCGGCTATGTAAGTGGACTCTCCACTTATGGGAATCAGTTCTCACAACTTGGTTGAGGCAGGTGAACTCCGGAGCTCCGATGATAGCATCGCTGAACTCCAAAAATCGAGTTTCCGTAAGAAGCCAAGGTACATTTTTCGATTGGCACACTCACCTAGGTTGTCAGAGTGAGCAGAAAGTCAGGAGATGGCCTAGTCTTCAGGCCATCGTAGTAGGCTTAAACTTTAAAGGCGTGTATCTCTGCTTGTAGGTATCAGATGGACTTCGCTCAACGTTTGTTAGAGAGCTCATGATTTAGGTCAAGTCATAGACTACTTATAATCGTTTTATAGGTAGTGCTAATATGCCGACAAATGTAAATTCGTTATTTTCGGATGTCTTCTGGGGGTTTCGACCCTGCTGAATTCAACTAAAGCATTTATAAGTGTGTACGAGAGCTCTGATTGGACGAACGAGGATTTCTAGCTCATCAAACATCCTACCTAAAGAAGATATGTTGCTTTACGTTTTACATTTGCCTTTAGCAAGGTTAATGTCGGTGGCTCTGCTATCAATCAATAGCAAGGAGATTTTCGGTGTAATACATCCTATTGGTGGGCGTTCTTTCGAGACGGCGGTGAAGTCCGTAGCGATGAGCATCGCACGGGACGTTGGCAATTGCAATTCTTGTGAAACATCTGTGCGTCATGTTTCCAAGTGGTTGCCTTTCGTCTCAACGTTGTACTCTGACCACCAGGGCGACATTTAGCTATCTGCCACAGGTTGCCTTATAAAATTTCCATTGCCAAAACAATTGCCAAAAATAGTGCCTTAACTATCTCCCGTAGGTTAACCATAGGTAACTCATACATGCAACAATGAACCATGAGTTCTGTTAAGAACTGTCTCTATCACCGAGGCTAAATGATGAAATTGAGGTCACACTTGCACCACATGCAACACAAAGCATCCTTCTCTCTTTTGTAGCAAGAAATCTCTTATCATGCGAATGAAAGGTCGTTGACTGCAATCAGGTTGAAAACAACGTAGTGACAGGAAGAATAAATCGCTGATTCGTCAATGAGCACACTGTAACGTGCATCGTTCTAGGAATGTTTTGTAGATGTGGCTACATTTAAGAGTGTTTTCAAATCAGTATTATAAAGTTCATCATAAGTTTTATTAAAAACATTCGCCTACTGCAGTCAGACTGAAACAGAGTCGTTTACTCCAGTCAAATTGAAATCGTGTAGGAAGTTTTATAAAAGCAGTGACGGTAAAGTCTTGACCAAAACGGTTGGCGTGTGAGAGACGTGAGGACTAACGATAAGCTACTTGACATTAAATACCATGCATCGCAGAATGAAGGAGATGTCGAGTCAACGTTCGATAGACTAGAATTAACTATAATAAGTGAAAACAGCTCATCACGTTTCACAAACGCTAGGTGTGAGTATGTGAAGTTATGTTGGAGATGTAGCAGATTGAAACTAAGGGTTGGCAATCACGAAAGAAAAAAGATGTTTCATCAATCTGTACCGCATGTGTTATCAGAAGTGTTGTAGGTATGAGTGTCATACTAGACAAACGTTGAACATTCTAAGCGACCGTAAAATCTTGTTAGAACTGTGTCAATCATGCTATGTCCCAGATGTGATAGGAAGAAAAATGTCAGATGCAGTGGAGTTCTGCAATAAATTTGGTCCGTGCGTTTTCATCGACAAAGTCTTCAAGGTGTTCTTAGGGATTGCATCATCTGATTTCATCGTGAAAAGGCAGACTTAGAATTTGCTATCGCTAAAGATTATTTCGTTTTCCAACGGCTCATGGACAGTTTGATGAATAAAGATGTGAAAGGTCGTTTGGTTGCAGAGATCGAATTTGAGAAGGTGACTGATGAACATGCGGGTGAACGTGTAATGTTTTATTTTGCATGATATTTTGCAGAGACTATACATGATCCTAAAAATTCTATCAGCGACACATGGCGAAAATTGCATCTCGAATAGATTCATTTCAGGAGCATGGATCAAACTTGCTCTTATGTCGCATAAAACACATTCATATTCAGCCTAATGTGCTAAACTAGGAAATCATGTTGACTACAAGATTTGAGATGCAATCATGAGTCAGTCATCTGCGTGCCTCCTTTTCCCTGCCGCAACGAAGTCAGGGGAGAAACGGAGTTCTCTTATTGGCTATCATTTTGTCATGCGTGGATTCGCAGGAGCATATAGAAGCAGTCATCTCCCCTTTTTCTTTTGCCGCCGTCCATCTGATGCAGAAAGTGATGAGGATTCCAAATCTGAAAGCCGTTTCTTCATACAATGCCGCGTTCCAATTCTAGAGAGAAAACCGTGAAACCTAACTGCCTTTGCCGGGGGAGGTTTAGGTTTTCCAGATCTCATCCGATTGAGCTGGAAACAACCTCGCGTAGAAACAATTTCACGTAGATTCCGAATTTGCCCTCGGCTTTCCTCTCCAACCACTCTTTCACCCCGAAAAATGGCGTTCCTCATCCCAAAGCGTCCAAAACCTGCAACATCCTAAGGGTGGAAAACCAAAGTCTAACAGCCAACAACCAAAGTCTCACAGGAGGGGAGGCGTCGGTTTCCTCTCTCTCGGTCCGATCACCTCCATTACATCTTTGGCCATGTCCTTCCTGCTGAGAGGGGGGCTGAGTCAGCAAAGTTCACGTGAGGTCCCGGGGATGAGTCACCACTGCACCGCACCGGTCTTCACGTGGTAATAGGCCATACTACTTGTGTCTTTATTGGCTAGACCTCATTTCAATGATCACTTGGAAGAAGTTTGCGTTGTTCGAAAGATCTTTGATCTTTGTCAGTCAAATGTCAATGACTTCTTGTCAGCTCTTTGGATTGGAGTTATTTCTATGATGATGACGATGACATACCACTTGATCACAAATAGGGATTGCAATCCCGACCCCGATTTTCCAAATCCCAGTTATCGAGGATTTATCCCGGGATTCCGTGATCCCGAGATTGCAATCCGTAATCACAAATGCAGGCAATTTGAGAGTATGCTTCATAATTGTGTTGACTCCTATATTCCTGTTTCCTATTTCAAGCTATCATGAAGGGACAAGCCATGGATGACTGGCGCTGTTAAATTCATGATCAGTAGCCGATGGGAAGAGGAGATTGTGATGGATTACATTCTATCATATTTATGATTGATAGATATCTACATTCCTTCATATCATGACATAAATCATCATGTCATCTCATTGTAAATATCATTTTCAAATTCCTTATATTCAAACTTCTACTAACCCTTATCTTTTGCACCTGAAGATGATTGCTGGATGGTGGTCGAGAATGTTGTACATAAGAAAAGTAATGATAATAATTAACATCTTTAAAAACCTGACTCTTTCCGACTGAACTATCACGCAATGACTGGTCAGGGCATTTTCCAAATACAAGGCGTTATGTTGACAACCATTCACTATTACAAAATACATGTATTTCAAACCCCAAAACTATGCCTTTTGAAAGGGCATCAAAATTCATAATAGCCATCCTGTATTGGCCATCCACTTCAAATGCAAGATGTTGTATGGAATATAATATTTTGCATGTCACTTTATCTGATGCAACGAATAATAGGTATAGGCTGGCAAAATGAAATCTATTCAGATATATGAGCATTCAATTGGGGTACCATTTGCTCTTGTTCTTCCATTTTTTTTGTTCACCGACCGACTTCCTATTATGCAACTTGCAACCTGACACATCCTTATCAAGGTGCTGCTAGAAATTGTATGCTTTCTGCAGGTATCTCTAGAAATTTGAATTTCAATGATCATGTAAAATTAGCCATAATATGTTTACCTGTCATATTTCATAATGGAAAAAGTTAATCAAAAAATGTGTGAAATATTAAGATACAGACTTCAAGATATCCGTGTTTACAGGCAATTATTACAGACATCCGTATGAGAGACATGGACGCCTAGATATTTAACATATTCGGTACAACCATTTTATCAGTATTTCTTTACGATAGCGAGGAAACATGTGAAATGTAATCTCAGCATGTGATTGTTTTGAATGTCCACTTCTGGAACCAGGCGCAACACGGTGACAAATTACACCATTTCGGTGAAAAATTAGCAGTTAAGTAATCATCTATTCAGCTCAAATATTGTGCTCCTACAATAGATATACAAATAAAATATTGTGATCCTACAATAGGCAGTAGATTTCAAATAAGTTTGCTCGTGAAATGTCCTGTAGGCTACATACGTAGGCGGATAAAAAAATTTAAAAAAAAATTAAAATTACTAATTAAAATTATTATTTAAAAAATTTAAATAAAGTAATGGATAAACAAGGATTTTCTAGATTTTCTGAAATAACGAGGACCATTATCTAGTTAACTGCTCCGAGGGCATAGCCCGAGGGCAGCTCACTATGATAATTGACCGAGATATCAGCAAATCTTAATAAATCCATGTTTATCCGTTTTAAACTGTGCCAGATTATCCCCATGCTCACAGAGCAGGTTAACAGGGACGGTTAACACAAAGATGTCGGATAGATTTAAATTGAAAAATTTGAATGTAATTTCTAATTTTATTGTTAATGGCGTCATACGGGAGGACATTGGTATATCGCATTTTTCAAAAGAAAAAATAGGTTTTCTGCTTCCAATTCTATATTCGACACAGTATATGAAATAATAAAATAAGAGTTATAAGGCACCAAATTTTCGCTACACAATAGCTTGTTCACGGTGTATAAACAAAATCGGCAAATTAAAATATGGAATGGCACATTATATAGGCCTATTGTCACAAAGAAGCCAGTTCATGTCGTCGGTTGATGGTTGGCCGAAGTTTTCCACCAGGAAAGGTTTCAGCAGAAAACCTATTTTTTCTTTTGAAAAATGCGATATATCTAATTTTATTGCATTTCCTTTTACGTTAGATGACGGACAACCATGCCTTTTCTGACTTCCTGTTAGATGAAGCAATTCTGAAGAATTATTTAATTATATAATTGCGGCCAAAATCATCAACCGGCGCAGAATGCCACAGCCCTATCTATTCGACTCAAAGAGGTCACCGGGCAACTGTGGCATGAATTATTGAAATGAAAAGTAAGACCTATACTTATTTTACATGTGCTACGTATTTGATTTCAGTTAAACAAAAACATTTAACTTTGCTAACTTTTTAGCAAGCAACAATATTTTTGTGTGAAATTGATTTGAATGTGTTGTGCATGATTGTGTGATAATTAATCCCTTTTGCACTTAAGCTAGATGCACTTCTATAAAATATTGGTTATAATTCATTTGATATCGCTTAAATTGTTGCATGATTATTGTGAGTATACATCAAAATTATTATACTTCAACTGACAAAATTTAAATCAATTTAGTTATGTACAGTATTTGCATTTTCCTATTCTGTTTAAAAGTCTGTGAAGAATTAACATTTTGATGTATATTCACGAGATATTTATGCAATTCTTTATACTAGGCCTATATTTAGTGAATTCAATTCGTAGTACATTTGCGGTAATATCAGATACATGCTTGTAGACCGGTATAATACCCGGAATATAGTATTTACAACGTAGTAAACCATTGTTCACTATTCTCAGGTCGCAACTTTCGGATTTTGCGCGCATGTCTTTAGATAAAGCATTAATGGGTGTCAGGACAATAAATATTTAACTTTTGTGGGATCAAAATTTTAGGTAGAGGAATTTCGAATTATTCGTTTTTGGAGAACAGTTAACCTGCCCTGGATTTCCAGGGATAGGAATGACTATGAAATTTAACCAAAACTTTATATATCAGAAATACATTACTAGATAATCTGTCACAGCTTAAGGCAGAGGTAATTACGGAAATTATCAACCTCTTCTGAAATATATCTATGGCATGCATTATAACAGATATTATAACAGATAATGGATGATTTCGTTCGGTAATATAGAACTTATTGACCTCAGGTCCAGCGGCTTTCGGTTAATAAGTTCTGTAATGACCTCAAAATCATACATTATAATTCATCCTAGCATAAGATTTCCACATCTTGCCGGACAATATTGCTCTTAGTTGCAACATTGTCCTGGAAATGCTATGCAATTCTTATGGAAGGAAAAATCCCACTATATGTCCACTACCGCAGATGTTTCAACGATTCATTATTAACATTGAATTTAGCATTACCGTTGTTACCGTTGTCTCCATGACCAAGGAATGGGATCATTTATATTTTTGCTTCTCCATTTGTCCGCCATTCGGATCCACCCATTGTCTATTAATGTTAATGTGTCAGTGCCTTCAGGTGTTGTAAATGGCTTGAAAGTCATGGAAACATTCATTGGGCTCTGAGATATGACTTCACACGCAAAATTACACTTACAGAGATTCGTCGAAAGATTCTTGTCTAACTCACAGGATTCCACTAACTTTCAAAATGGGCGACATTTCTATGCACATGTTTCGTCCTCTAGTAAATTTCATGCATAATATCAGTATCCGATGATCATCGTGACATACATTTTGATTGGAATTTGAAATCGTATCAATGGTTGTTAATTAATTACTTAAACTACAGCTGTAATGTCCGTACATGATGAAAAATCGATGTTCTCAAATCCCTCAATGAAGATAAGCATTTCGAATAAAAAAATATTCACAACTTTATCCTGTTATTTTCTCTAGAAGTTGTGTCAGTTGTAATCCACTAATAAAATTCACATTATAAACAAATTCTCTCTTCTTACCCAGACACCTTTTTTTGAAATGTGCAGTTGTGATAAAACATAAGAAAATATAAATAAGCAAACCGAATGGAAGCATAAGCATCCTATTCACTTTTAATTACCATTTTGCTCACTTTGTAGACGCTCTGCCTTCCATACTTTTGTTGATACCTGGATATCTAACACCTGGACTGTCAGCCTAAATGTAAGGTGTACATCAGGGGGCTAATCTCTTGCAAATTATGTTATGAAACAGTTAGAGATTTTTTAATAATTGACAAGTGCTTGATAAGTAAAATTTACATTTTCCTGAAGTAAAGGCAACTATTCTATATCATGAATATATTTCCTCACATCACGCTGCATATTTGTTAAGTACTTGAGGATAATAACGTGGGCCTGTGCATTCTAATACTTCGAAGCCATCCACTAATACTTTCACACCATCTAAATTTGGCGGTAGCAAGGTCAGAAAAATTATCCGACCCGTAGGCCTAGCGCACCAAGAAAAATTGATAGGTATGACATTGTTGTTTTCCTGAGATTCTGCTTTGCATCTAAAATGCATGTGCATGGATGCATTTTATGTTAGCATTTTAATTTGTCACATAAGATTGATCACATCACCAATGCTTTTATTATTTCATAAAATCTATTTCATCATTGAGCAGTATCTTCCTGCAATTTAATTGTCTGAATGAGTCCTACCACAGTATATTCGACTATATGACTCCTTGCAGCATATCATTTACAAGGCCTCATTCCCATTGTTCGGATAAATTTGCATAGTGTATAGACAGGAGAATTTAACAAGAAACTTTGTTTGTCCATGACTGCGCTAATGCACTGCTGGAACACAGAGAGAAGTTTCTTTCTCATTCAGCTGATGATGCGCACAGGTTGTCCGAGAAATATTGTTTCCTCTGTACTTTTGGATTCTAGATAGAAAGAAGGCTAATATCATAAGTTCAGATTTAAAAGTTTTTGGCATTTTCTGTATCTTTAAGAAGCAACCACTCTTTCAACTGCACATTCTCCACTTCTATTTCAGATATTTCCAAATTGATTTCAGTTCTTTCCAATTGATTTTCAGATATCTTTAAAGTTGAGTCTTCGGTAGATATCTGAAATCCATCTGGAAATGTCTGAAATCCATTTGGAAATATCTGAAATAGAAATGGAAAAGGTGTAGAAATAACAAGCTATTTTCTGCCCCTTCTCCGAATTTCAATGTGCTCTATCGAACATTCCGCACGAATCACATTTTTGGACATTGGAAAAATAAAAGTATCAGTCGCATAATGATTGGCTTCAATTAGATAGGCATCGCAGTTCACCATTTTACGAGAAGGGGACCAAAACCGTTGATGTTTTTGGCAAAAGTATGCTGAATTCCTTAAAACAGCTTAAAGTTCTATTAAATGAAAAACATGTGACAATGTTTATTTCAGAATATCAATATCTTATTGGAAAATTGCAATCGTAACTTGATGCCTCTGCCATCTCTTCATGAAATAGGCATTTTATTTCACCAGATATTATTATCTCATCACACCTTACGTCCTGCCGTTCTTTAATTTTCTGTATTGATTACTGTTTCTTTTACTTGTACGAACAATTCAAAACTGTCATGTATTGATTACCATTTGATGATAAACAAATAAACACAAATAATAATAATAATAATTATCTGAGGATTTTTGCGTTTCTTCATACTTTCACGAAAACTTATGCATGAACTATTTTCAATAATAATGCCAATTGAATTCTTTGTAGCGAATTAGGGACTACATGAGCATACTTCCTTTCCTGTAAGGATAGTACATCCGGCTGGTATCCTTTCACTCTTTATCTTCTTTACGGAAATTTCAAAAAGTTGTTTCGTGTTTTATGATTCTTTTTCCCTTCGACAAGCGTTGGAGCATTGGGTCAAATGTGCGAACTGCACTTCATATCTGTTGATTTTGAATATCATCATCATAAAATGCGATCAACTCATTGCTTTCTCCTCCTTTTGTATGGAATTTCTGCATGATTGACATGTTCAGATTGATAATGGGTGACACTTGGCCATCGCATTTTGGGATTTCTTCTTGGAATGAATTCCTTTAGAAGAATTCTTATATGCCACTTTTTCATGATCTCTCTATTCTTTACAGAGTATTTATGTCCACGATTGCAATCATGAAAGCGGTACGTATTTAACCACTCCCATATTTTGTCATCTTACTTTGCAACAAAGTAGCTGATAAACATGAACGTTGGATTCTGATGTACGCAACAATTTTGAATTTTGCTTGGCTGACAGTCCAGGTGTTATATATCTAGGAGTCCATGGTTATTCGTAGACATTTGGAAGACAAATACATAGATGGAGGTCCATTTCTATGGTTAGTAGAATGTTGATACAAGGTTGATAGATGATTTGGCATAGAAATAAATTGATCTTGACTAAAAAAGAGACGTGTTCTTCAAAGTTCGAATTGCATGCAATCTGCGGTTTGCTTGTATAAGGATATCGTCAAAATGAGGATTCTGGTTTGGATCCTTTGAAAATGTCACACCTAGAAAGTTCAAACTATCCGCACTTTGGATATCAGGAATCTCACATGTACTGAAATGCTACTATTTGGAAATATCAACATTTTACATTTAGGTCTATGCATATTAAGACACAATCAATTATCGGAACAGCAACTTTGGGCACCATGCATGTAGATCTTGGCAGATGAAACGTGTTCGTTGATGTCATTCGCAAGTTCCGCAATGATTGTGCAAACTGCAGCATATCTACATACTTCAGGATTGTTTACTCTTTGAATAGATCTCATTTGTGCGGCATGGAATAGAAGGGACCCAAGAAGGATCTTTAGGGGACACCTTAGTAGATTCCGATGCCGTCACTGCCTATATTGCATACATCAGTTTTCTTCATAAGTCCGTCCAAACAAACAGATCTTGTGATCCTCTGTCTACGAAATTGTTTAAAGAAAACAGTGACATCATCTCCTTTTTCTTTAATTTTTGCTCATTCTCTCAATGTCCTCGGGAATTTCCGACTAAATGTAACAGTAGCAGCTACCTCTACTTTGAAGAAACGTGTCCGTGATCCCTCAACCGCTGACTCGTATCGCTGCATCTCCAACATCTCAGTCTTCTCCAAATTTCTTGAACGGTTTGCCGCTCAGCTGCTCTGCTCTCATGTGTCCATGTTTAACCTTCTCCCACAGTTCCATCAGTCATTGTATCGAGGTACCCACTCTTCTGAGACAACTGTGCTCAACGTCTGCTCCGACTGCCTCTTAACTGCCTTTGTCGACGGGTATCTCTGCTTTCTCGAACAACCTGATCTGTCATCTTCCTTCGATCCTATCAATCACTCCATCCTCTTGCAGCGACTGAACGTTTCCCTTTGGTATGTCCGGTCATGTCCTGGGCAATGGTACTCGCTCGTTGCAACAACAAGACTTGTTAGTTACAACAACTGATGGGCTGCTCCATCTCCAAATGCTCAAGACCTAGTACTCAAGGATCAGTGCTAGGTCCACTTTTTTCATTCTCTACACCACCGACTTTTTTCACTTGATTGATCGCTATGACCTATGTACACACGCATATGCAGACGACTACAGCATCTGCAACTCGTGCTCTTCCTCTGCCACTTCCCATACTTCCCGCAGCGTGTGGACCTATTTCTTGAAGACATCCTGCAGTGGTTGAGCGGAAACAAACTTAAATTCAGAGGCGGCAAGTTGGAAGTTATGTGGTTCTGTGGAATTATCTTCTGGGCATCTGCAGCAGTACTTGCGTGGAACTCGCTACCGACTTCAGTAACCTGCCAGTCTTCTCTCCTCTCCTTCAGACACCCTTTTTTAGTAGTTCTTTCCCTCAGTGATTGATTTTGTCTTTCTGGCATTACGCCAACCAAAATTTGTATGTTAAATGAATGAATGAATAATGAAGTAAGAGGATGACGAGTCAGAAAATCCATCGCTATGTAGTTTTCTGAGAAGTAGATCGTGTGAAATTGTGTCAAACGCTCGCAAAAGTCAAATAGTGGGACCGCTACAGCTGCACGAGGACTGTGCACTAAGATTGTAGGCAGGCAAATTGATTTGGTGCGACTGCTTAAATGAACTGGTCTTTCACACTACCCAGCATTATTTTTTTCGAGGATTATTTTTAGAGGGAATATTTTACTAAGTGAATGAATGTCTACAGGGCATGATTAAAGAGCGTGACAAAAAAAACTGGCGCATCTGAATCTCTCTGTATTGCGTCAAACATTTACCCATCATGATGAAAATGCAGAGAAGTGACTAAGCGTGTAATCATTTGCGATTTTCCGTACATGCATACGAGAACAAGTCTGAGCAAAACGTCGCATATTACAGCTTGTTCTTGATTATGTGGAGTGGAGGAAAGCTTTTGATACTCAGGCGACCACGAAAACTTTCCTCCTCTCCACATAATCAGGAATGAGCAGTAATTGTTTTCATCGAATATTATATCTTAATAAAATTTAGCATAAAAATATACTTGGCTTTCACTTCATTCATAAATAAACATCATGAATTAGTGTGAGACGATATCTGTTCCAATACCATACTATATATCATCCATTAGAATGAAATAACGGGCTTGACATAATTTTTTAACACCAGAGGAACCCGCAGAAAAACGATGTTGTTCTCGTAAAAAAACTCTTTATCGAGGCCTTTCAGCTGCCGCCGGCAGTCATCGTCAGGCGAATGAATCATGCAGCTAACACTTATGAGAATAGTTCACAATCATGCAAGACAGAACTATCATGGAACTATCAATTAAATACATAGTACAGAAAATACTTAAAAACATCTAGACTATAAAACAAATAGAAGTAGAAGATAAGAAAGTCAACGATTTGAGAAATGTTATGAAAAAACCGAGAGTCTCAAGACTTCCACACATCACTCAACGTATGTTTGACTTTGTTCTCAGAGTGCAGTTAATGAGTCCATAGCGACTCATTAACAATTCGTTTGCTCCAGCTGCTTTCCCAATCAATCACAGTGGCGTTCTTTACTCTGATCGGATGACCTGATGACACCGCATGCTTGGCTACCTCAGATCGCTGTACATCCATTGACTTGATTGACTTCGTATGCTCCTTTAGTCTTTCCTCCACCGGACGAGACGTCTCTCCAACATACACTCATGAGCATCCTTCTTCGCTACAGGGAAGTTTGTAAACCGAGCCCAATATCTTTGCCGGTTCCGGCCTCTTGTGGACAAGAAGCGAACGATGAGTAGTCGAGGGCTTCATCGATGTTCTCACATTCACCTCACGTAGAATAGATGCAAGTTTCTCTGACAAACCTCTAACATAGGGAATTGAATGTCTTGGTAAGTTCTGCTCCTCAACTTGGTCATCCCTCGAAACGGAAAGCCAACCACGATCACATTCAATACTACTGTATCCATTACTCATCAACGTACCCTTTAAGTGTATTCTCTCCTGTTCAATAGAGTCTCCAGAGCAAATCTTCTGAGCCCGATCAGACAAGGAGAGGACAACACCCCTGAATACACTTCGTGGATGTGCAGATTCCCTGTGTAGATATCTACCGGTGTGAGTTTCCTTCCGGAACACGGAGAAAGAAAAACCGGAGTCAGTTCGCTCTATCAAGACGTCGAGGAAAGTTAAACGCCGATCCACCTCTATCTCTGTACTGAAGCGGATGGAGCTGCATAACCCATTCAAATACCGAACAAAATCATCCAGCTCAGTAGACGAATGAGACCAGCCAATAATAATGTCATCCACGTAACGGTACCAAAACTGAGAAAGAAGCATCCCTGAGCACAAAGCTCCTTCAAGGGCCGAATTCCCCAAGTTACTCATAAAAATATTAGCTGCGACCGGACCCAGGCTGCTTCCCATTGAAACTCCGTCAGTCTGTACATAAAGCTCGGTATTGAACTTAAAATAACTTGATGAAGGCACCATCCTTGATAAGGACACTATATCCTGAGCCGAAAGCTTGGTCCTTTCCGACAAAATCTCATCTCTTGTGAGCAATTGATTAAACACATCAATTGTTATATCCAGTGGCACATTGGTAAACAAAGATTCCACATCCAGAGACACAAGCATGCTATCTTCCGAGTGGGAATTTTCCAACTTTTCAATCAGATCCGCGGTATTCAAGATATACGAATATATATAAGATATATATCCTTCCCTGTAGCGAGGAAGGATGCTCATGAGTGTATGTTGGAGAGACGTCTCGTCCGGTGGAGGAAAGACTAAAGGAGCATACGAAGTCAATCAAGTCAATGGATGTACAGCGATCTGAGGTAGCCAAGCATGCGGTGTCATCAGGTCATCCGATCAGAGTAAAGAACGCCACTGTGATTGATTGGGAAAGCAGCTGGAGCAAACGAATTGTTAATGAGTCGCTATGGACTCATTAACTGCACTCTGAGAACAAAGTCAAACATACGTTGAGTGATGTGTGGAAGTCTTGAGACTCTCGGTTTTTTCATAACATTTCTCAAATCGTTGACTTTCTTATCTTCTACTTCTATTTGTTTTATAGTAGGATGTTTTTAAGTATTTTCTGTACTATGTATTTAATTGATAGTTCCATGATAGTTCTGTCTTGCATGATTGTGAACTATTCTCATAAGTGTTAGCTGCATGATTCATTCGCCTGACGATGACTGCCGGCGGCAGCTGAAAGGCCTCGATAAAGAGTTTTTTACGAGAACAACATCGTTTTTCTGCGGGTTCCTATGGTGTTAAAAAAATATCATCCATTGTCACGAAATAAGCCTGCGTTGCTGATCCTTGAGACGGTAGGTTAATAAGAAGGCATCGTGTTATTTTTATATTTAAAACAGTAAGATGTCGTAAAAAATGGAGTGAAATTTTCATTTGAATGCGCAAACCTCCCGCATGAACCAATCAAGAAGTTGAATTCCATTTGTTTCACGCATTATTTTAATCATGCGAATCATTTCAATTTCGCACATCAGCAGGCGAAAAAAGAGAATTCGAATCGGAAATCTAGGGTTCAAAAAAAATACTTGAAGGCAACTATCCTTTACCAAAAATTATCATTTTTCTATCAAATACAATGAGACTTACTCGCAATAGCTTTGCAAACATAGGATCGCCCTCTTTCTTTAATTGTACGTATTTTCTGCACTCGTTCGTATCAATACAAAAAGAAATATATGGAGAAAATTGTTGAGAGATCTGTAAACAAAATGGTCCATGTCAACCTGTGTGATATAAAGTGCATTTATCAAAGATAGCTTACGTTCATAAATCCTTCATATAAATACCACACGTCGAGTGGCACACCTGTTTTCCGTGTGTTCTTCAAAAGACGGTAAAGATGTCTCTTCCAGAAGAGGCCATTTGCTACATAAATGTCTTCAAAATTTGAAAACATTTTTCTCGCGTCGACTTCACACAGTATCTTTTCGCCGCTGTTTTGAAGATGGATAAGTGTAGCGAGATGAACCTGTAATGGCAATATTCATGTGAATTGGAAACAGGAATACTTCCTACTGTAAACTTATTTATTGGAATGATGGTATTGGCTCCCATTGTTTTTCATTTCCTTCAATATTTTCATTGATTAGATAAATTTCAAATACACCCTACTAAGGGTGTAACTAACATTTGCAGCTCGTCATTTATTCGCGGCAACCAAACTGCATGAAACATGCATAAGTAACGAAAGGCAGCGGCGATTATTGTCTCTCATTCCCAGGTAAAAACCTAAGCCTATTAAACTTAGAATCAATAGGCAAACGGCAGGTCCAACCATTTTGTAATTGTTCGCCTTTTATCCTATCGCTTTAAAATACATGCGAATTTATACAGCATCCGTACACTTGTACAGCACCTTCTGTCTGACCAACAAACTCATCGGTTTTATACATAACTTGCAATTCAGTACGAAATTTGTTTGGCAAAATATGCATCAATAGTACAGAACAAATTATTAGGAGATAAGACAAATATAGCATTCCCGTAACACTGGGTAATGCTTGAGAGGAATCTTTACCCAGATGTCTCTGCAAACTCAAGATATTACTGGATGACGTTTATCAACATACGATGTTTCCATGCAAGTACATAATCACATCATATGTCTATTTATCTTATTAATATTAAATCTTCTTTTACCAAGTAGTTTTTGCCACTTTGTGATGTAATCTTTTAGTATAGGCCCATTTCCATAATGCATTCAAAAGCCGGAAGTCCATAAATCATTTATTCCCTCCGCAAGCTGTCTCTTAGAGGGTACACGACAGAATGAATCAACAATGATTACAACGGAGACACTACGGTTACGAATACAGATCACAATGGCATGATCAGACTGTCTGACGCAAACAGGAATATGTACAGAGGTCACAAGTAAATAAAGGTTAAATAAACTACGTACTGAATACATAAGATACAAGTAGTGATAAAATAAAGTAAAAAAGGAAAAAGAAAAGGAAGTCAAGGTATCAAAGCACAGCTGTAAACAAATTCTTTGTGCACACAAAGTGAAGGACTCTTGAGTCTGATGCACACTGCTTCAGTGATGCCGAGTTCCATCTGAACACGACACTGTCTCAATACCTTGAAGGAAGCTCTCGACGGACGGTGGCTGCAAGACAGGTGATGTTGCGTTATAGCTGAAGACGGCGCTTGCTTTGATCGAGGCCTTTGCTTGCCTGCCTCACCATTTAGGGATGTGCTCCCGGATGCGCTTGTCAAGACATCTCTCCGTCTTCCCCACATAGCTTGCTCCGAAAGCGCAGCGATAGGAGTAAACGACAAGTGGTTTCTGGGATGTCGGGATTGAGTCTTTGGGCGCGTTCGGAGCCAGTTTCTTTGTCCGGTACCACGGCACTGCGTTGACGTAAGGATACGCTCTCTCGATGGCCTTCTTGACATTTCTCAGCTCCTGGACAGACGAGTGGCCGAGACATTGGATGCCAAAGCGAACTGTCTTCTTGCTTGCGGTTAGAGCAGCGGTAGGACGTTCGGATCTTTGACTGAACTTGTCGATGAACCAGTTGGGATAGCCGTTCTGACTCAAGGTGCACCTCAAGAAGCTCACCTCTGCCTCGTAGTGCTGAGTACTGCATAGCCTTTGTGCGCGTTCGTGGAGACTTCTCACCAGACTGACCTTGTATCCCTTGGGACAAAAGGCGTTGTAGTTGAGATACAGTCCAGTGAACGAGGGCTTTCTGAAGATGGATGTGGTGATGGAGTTACCGCTACGATGAAGGTGCACATCAAGAAAGTGAGTCCCATCCTCAAAGGTGAACTCAAGGGCCGGATGCATTCTTGCCAAGTCCTTGATGAAGATGTCACGATATTCTTTCTTGATGACCACGTGAATGTCATCCACATATCGATGATAGGAGCACAACTTGTGTCGCTTGAGTCTGGACGTCAGTAGATGCTGCTCATGGTGGCCAACGAAGATGTCGGCAAATGAGCCACTGAGAGGGCTGCCCATTGCTAGTCCATCTGACTGCTGGTACAACTGCTGGTTGAAAACGAATCGTACATTTCTTGTTATAGATTGTAGGAGAAGTCGTAGGTTCCTCTCCGAGATCGTTGCCTTGCCAACCACAGGGGGTCTTCGTCGCGAGCGATACCAAGCGTCACATATATAATATCTATTGTCTCTTCCACAGGTATGTTTGTAAAAAGAGATTTGATATCCGCGGAGAACATCACTGTCTCACTGTCGAGGAATAGGGCTTGCATGCTGTTGGCGAACTGAGGTGAGTCACGAACAGTATGGGTCTTGAACACAGACAGGATAGGCTTCAGGAACCACTCATCGATTTGCTTCGCCAGATTGTGGTACACCGAACCAACCATTGAGAGGATTGGACGGAAGAGACATCCTTCTCTATGGGACTTCGGGAGACCGTACATCCTTGGGATAGTCGCACTTGTTGGGATCAATTTGTCTGAGCCATCTGGTAACTGTCCATTGCTCACCAATGAGCGCACGAGCTCGAGAAGAGACTGGGTTGTTGTTCCATCGTTCCACTCGATAGTGCTTGACAGCTTCACAAACTGGTCAACATTCAGCATGGAGTTCATCCGCTCAAGGAACTGTTCTCTCTCGCATATGACAGTGCCATTGCCCTTGTTGAACCTCATTCAACCTCATGGTCTTAAAGACTGACAGGGGCAATGGCACGGTCATCTGCGAGAGAGAACAGTTCCTTGAGCGGATGAACTCCATACTGAATGTTGACAAGTTTGTGAAGCTGTCAAGCACTATCGAGTGGAACGATGGAACAACAACCCAGCCTCTTCTCGAGCTCGTGCGCTCATTGGTGAGCAATGGACAGTTACCAGATGGCTCTGACAAATTGATCCCAACAAGTGCGACTATCCCAAGGCACGGTGTGCCAGGAGAGGCGGTTTCATTTTAAAAATTTCCCACTATATTTCTCGACGGATTCTGATGTATCTTTGTATGTAGATTTCGAAAATCAAAGTTTAAAAATAATGCCAAAAGCCCTTTTCGAGATAATGACGAAAATTCAAAATGGAGGACAGAGAAACCAAAACTGCATTCTGGGAGTCGATTAAAAAAATTCTCAACTATTTCGGCAACGGTTTCCTAAGTAATTTGACCCGTTCTTTTCAAAAATAATTGTTAGAAAATCATACGATTAGCCCTTTTCGGGATAATGACGAAAATTCAAAATGGCGGACAGAGAAACCAAATCTGCATTCTGGGGTTAGAATAGAAATGTTGCCAAGTATTTCGTCAACTGTTTCCTATCTAATCAGGTACACTTTTCAATCATCACCGTTAGAACATGATGCCGCTAGAACCCATCATATACTTAAAGCAATCATTAACGAAAAGTAACTTTTATTTGTAAATAGCTCAAGTATTCACGTGGCGACTGTTGTAAGCCCTTACCGCAGCCAACAGATGATCGGCATAATAGTCATTTTCGAAGTTTTTGAGCTTATAGTTCGACCAAAATGAGTCAACGTCTGCATGGAGTGATTCACTGGTTTGCTCGCTGAACTTCCCCATGCCTTCAGACGTCATCTTGCAAAACTCTGGCACATGATGAATAATGCAATGAAGTTTTGGAGAAACATGAATGTTCAATGCATCAAGATCATTGCGAAAATTCACGATATGCTGAGAAAAGTCTTGGTCCAGAAAGTTTCCAAAACAGCTTGCGACGATTCGCTCTAGATTTCTGAATGCAGAAACGATAGGCAATGTCTCAAGCGTTGCGATTGCTCGCAATTTGTCGACGCTCTTTAAAAGTTGACGAGCACTATTACCGGTAAATGTACCGCCATGATATTGATCTTTATGCACTCTCGACGAAGTTAAACATTGTGTCGCAATTCTATGTGAAGTTTCCTCCAGAACATTGAACAACTTAGAGACTGATCCTATAAGGAGATGCAACTCTGGAGGCGGTATTGTTTTCAAAACAAGTTCACTACCATCTCCATGGATAATGGAGGGATGTATTGCATCACCATAGTTTTTTGCCTTTGATTTCGCTTCCGATGAATCATAGTAGCTCCAAATAAACCTGATAGACTGTCCCATGTGCGGCTAGCTCCGCTGTTTATGAGATCGGTCTTGTGCACGTCACACCATGGACATGGATGTGAGCGGCCACTACTCATCAGACCACGTAACAGGTTACAGATCTCATTATCGGCTGAAATTATGAATTTTGAAGTTACTGCGTCTAGCCCGACAGCGTGCCACAGATATTCCAGGTTCGGATAATTTTCTGGTGTGTCGGGTGCAATGGCGATGATGAAGATACGTTTGACGTCATAGCTTCTATTTGCATGTGATGCAGTTGCAAATGATGCCACTGTTTCAGTTCGAATAATTTGCAGATTTTTTTCATAAATCCTTTACCTCCGTCGATTCCAATTTTGATGGTATGATCATAATCTATCTCATTCCTCAATAGCACATCATCAACAAATTCTTGCACACTTTTACTGTGAACAAATGGTCGTTTTATCCTTTCACCCCGAGAATCAACAAAATCTATGTCTACAGCTTGGAAATATTTGTCGAAAATACGATCCTTTTGCCGTAGATTTTCGCGTACATATGGTTCTATTGAATTCCTTTTCGTAGATTCCCGAATGGTCTTTGACAGGCTTGACGTTTGTCAACAACTGAGATTCAGGTTTCGCTGTATATCAGAAAAGGTTTCTGTGGTGAGCTGATATCTAGGAGAGTTCATGCTGATACAAACAGAACCATGTTTCACTGTCTGAAGATCAAGACTCTCGGATTTTGAATGAAGTCTAGAACTAATTGTATATGCGGCAAATTTTTGAGGATCATCTAGAGATTGAATTGAAATAAGATCGGCAATATTTGAAAATCTCTTGTTTTTTGAACAATTATGAGACTTTCCTTTGCCTATCTGAGACAGAAAACGTGCGCAAACTTTCATCGTAGAAGGAGATTCATCTTCATGGTCTCTTCTTGGAGAAGACATTGGTCTGCCTGGTGATGATTTACGACGTGGTAACTTAGACTCATATGATTTTTTTCTCGCCATTTGACAAATAGTGCATTCACAAGCTGTATTTTGACGAGTGTGAGTTTGGAATGGAAAATTGAATCTTATCGCGATCATATTAAGGCAAGTTTTCAAATTCACCAGCCGAAACTTTCTTTCGACACGACGAACATATAACACACGGGAATGTTCCATCAACAGTGTTGTAATCTGGAAAAATATGCAATTTGATAAGTTCTTCCATGTTAATGGAGATGGTACGAAGGTCAATTTTGCCAAAGCAGATAACACAAATAGCTTTTAGCGATTCTGAATGAGTTCTTGCTGTTTTTGGCATTGTCAAAGTCAAGTCAATCCGATAAACAATCGCAGACACAAATGGACCGAGATCAGTGGCACTTGAATAAAGAAATGTTGTTTACGCGATCAACAATCATGAGCGCATGCGCATGTGATCGTCATTATGACAAGCTTTGCATGCATATGTGTGTGTGATGAAGGACAATCACCGTATTAGACATGACGGAATTGAGACAGGCTGCACATGTATGAGGATAAGTTGTTTACGATAATTATGCGCGTGAACGCGTGTGATCGTCATTGATGTGCTGTGATCGTAGTGCATGTGTGTAATGTAATAAGCTATTATTCTCTCTGCAAATCAATCTGATGCAGACCACTGATTCATGCATTTTGCTTTTCACACAAATAGGACGATTTATAACATGACCTTTCCAATGCCTCTGATGATCCTGCCAAAATCTCCAAGACTTGTTATTAATACATTATGTACACCAACGAAGTCCCCGAATGCAGATTTGGTTTCTCTGTCCGCCATTTTGAATTTTCGTCATTATCCCGAAAAGGGCTAATCGTATGATTTTCTAACAATTATTTTTGAAAAGAACGGGTCAAATTACTTAGGAAACCGTTGCCGAAATAGTTGAGAATTTTTTTAATCGACTCCCAGAATGCAGTTTTGGTTTCTCTGTCCTCCATTTTGAATTTTCGTCATTATCTCGAAAAGGGCTTTTGGCATTATTTTTAAACTTTGATTTTCGAAATCTACATACAAAGATACATCAGAATCCGTCGAGAAATATAGTGGGAAAATTTTTAAAATGAAACCGCCTCTCCTGGCACACCGTGCCTTGGGATAGTCGCACTTGTTGGGATCAATTTGTCAGAGCCATCTGGTAACTGTCCATTGCTCACCAATGAGCGCACGAGCTCGAGAAGAGACTGGGTTGTTGTTCCATCGTTCCACTCGATAGTGCTTGACAGCTTCACAAACTGGTCAACATTCAGTATGGAGTTCATCCGCTCAAGGAACTGTTCTCTCTCGCAGATGACCGTGCCATTGCCCTTGTCAGTCTTTAAGACCATGAGGTTCTGACTCTTCAGCTGCTGCATTGCCGCCGTGACCTTCACCTCTTGCGTGGACCTTTCCACCGGTAGACGACTGAGTCTGTAGGCCGATTTACTCAGCTGCACTTGGCATTCCTTCGCGAGATCCTCTGAGACGGCAGTTTCAGACCTGAGTTGGTCGTTGAGCCGCTCCAGATCGGTGAATATATCCACTTTGTCTACATTCTTCGGTGGGATTAAGTTCGAGACTCCAAACTTGAGGGCCTCTTTACAAGATGGCGATATGACTTGATTGCTGATGTTGATGATAGTATCGGGCAAATCGGTGAAGCCATGATACATCAGGCTCCGAAGATACATCAGAATCCGTCGAGAAATATAGTGGGAAATTTTTAAAATGAAACCGCCTCTCCTGGCACACCGTGAACGATGTACGGTCTCCCGAAGTCCCATAGAGAAGGATGTCTCTTCCGTCCAATCCTCTCAATGGTTGGTTCGGTGTACCACAATCTGGCGAAGCAAATCGATGAGTGGTTCCTGAAGCCTATCCTGTCTGTGTTCAAGACCCATACTGTTCGTGACTCACCTCAGTTCGCCAACAGCATGCAAGCCCTATTCCTCGACAGTGAGACAGTGATGTTCTCCGCGGATATCAAATCTCTTTTTACAAACATACCTGTGGAAGAGACAATAGATATTATATATGTGACGCTTGGTATCGCTCGCGACGAAGACCCCCTGTGGTTGGCAAGGCAACGATCTCGGAGAGGAACCTACGACTTCTCCTACAATCTGTAACAAGAAATGTACGATTCGTTTTCAACCAGCAGTTGTACCAGCAGTCAGACGGACTAGCAATGGGCAGCCCTCTCAGTGGCTCATTTGCCGACATCTTCGTTGGCCACCATGAGCAGCATCTACTGACGTCCAGACTCAAGCGACACAAGTTGTGCTCCTATCATCGATATGTGGATGACATTCACGTGGTCATCAAGAAAGAATATCGTGACATCTTCATCAAGGACTTGGCAAGAATGCATCCGGCCCTTGAGTTCACCTTTGAGGATGGGACTCACTTTCTTGATGTGCACCTTCATCGTAGCGGTAACTCCATCACCACATCCATCTTCAGAAAGCCCTCGTTCACTGGACTGTATCTCAACTACAACGCCTTTTGTCCCAAGGGATACAAGGTCAGTCTGGTGAGAAGTCTCCACGAACGCGCACAAAGGCTATGCAGTACTCAGCACTACGAGGCAGAGGTGAGCTTCTTGAGGTGCACCTTGAGTCAGAACGGCTATCCCAACTGGTTCATCGACAAGTTCAGTCAAAGATCCGAACGTCCTACCGCTGCTCTAACCGCAAGCAAGAAGACAGTTCGCTTTGGCATCCAATGTCTCGGCCACTCGTCTGTCCAGGAGCTGAGAAATGTCAAGAAGGCCATCGAGAGAGCGTATCCTTACGTCAACGCAGTGCCGTGGTACCGGACAAAGAAACTGGCTCCGAACGCGCCCAAAGACTCAATCCCGACATCCCAGAAACCACTTGTCGTTTACTCCTATCGCTGCGCTTTCGGAGCAAGCTATGTGGGGAAGACGGAGAGATGTCTTGACAAGCGCATCCGGGAGCACATCCCTAAATGGTGAGGCAGGCAAGCAAAGGCCTCGATCAAAGCAAGCGCCGTCTTCAGCTATAACGCAACATCACCTGTCTTGCAGCCACCGTCCGTCGAGAGCTTCCTTCAAGGTATTGAGACAGTGTCGTGTTCAGATGGAACTCGGCATCACTGAAGCAGTGTGCATCAGACTCAAGAGTCCTTCACTTTTGTGTGCACAAAGAATTTGTTTACAGCTGTGCTTTGATACCTTGACTTCCTTTTCTTTTTCCTTTTTTACTTTATTTTATCACTACTTGTATCTTATGTATTCAGTACGTAGTTTATTTAACCTTTATTTACTTGTGACCTCTGTACATATTCCTGTTTGCGTCAGACAGTCTGATCATGCCATTGTGATCTGTATTCGTAACCGTAGTGTCTCCGTTGTAATCATTGTTGATTCATTCTGTCGTGTACCCTCAAAGAGACTTTGTGATGTGTTTCTAATGAGCATCAAGTATAGTAGCATAAATATTGATAATTACCTGTAATAAGAATTAAGTTTCTTAAATTCACGTTTAGGAACGTAGTAAGGAATCCTCCCAACTGCGCACAGCGCCCCCCTCTGGAGCGTAAGTGGGTTGTTGTCGTTCTGGGTCGACCGTCCGGGCGGCTCGTGGTCGACCATCCTTGTTGGTTTTGGGCGGCGGTCTATTTTTTGGTGTGTAGGAGTGTTTGTAGGGTTGTTTTGTACTTAGATTTGGCTTCGTGATGAAATTCTGCGTCGACGTGTTGAGTTTTTTGGGTGTAGGTGTGGTCTAGGTGTGTTTTTAAGTGTTTTTTGAGTGAGAAAATGGCTGTAGCGGCTAAACGAAGCCTCGTACGTGAAAATGGACGACGAATTTGAGCTTTTTGGCCAATTTTGGTTCTAGAAGAATTGCTTCCAGCGTCATAGGGCAAACAACGAAGAACTTCGACCCCCCCCCCTCGGCAGCGTTCTCCCAACTTTGTTTCTAGAGATCGTAGAAAGTCGTACAATAGCTCGTTTGAAAGCTAAGAGTGCCACAAATTCATTGGAAAGCACAGTTTGGCCCTATCTTTCATTGCTGAGGCTTGAGAGTGACATAGAGACTTTTGGTCATGTTAGAGAGCCGTCAGAGGATGAGTTTTGTGTTTTGGGCTTCAGCTGGCGAACGAAGCATCGGACGAGAAAACTGAGACCAGATTTGGAATCAGCGTCAAATTTTGGATAACCAATGTCTAACCCCCCTCTTATCGATTGCATATTCACAGGATATTAAAGTACGAGTCCGGGAGAGGAATCTCACTAAGTTGAGAAACTGACTACAGACAGGTAAGTCGTTTCTCTTGAGGTCCGATATCAGACTTCTGACTTTTCATTGTTGATATCAGCTAAGGTGTCAGAGTTATAGGTTAGTCAGTATAGCATGACTGACCATTTGATGATAGTAGGCCGAAATCTTCAAACGGCTATAACCTTGCTTCTACAAGTCCTTTAGACTTGTTAAGACTTGATTAAAAAAACGTTTGACAGCTCATGATGTGCTGTAGGTGACAGACTACTTATGAACGTTTTATGAGTAGTACTAAAGTACTGAAAAATAAAAATTTGTATTTAATGATGAAGATTAAAATCTTTGAATAAAAAGCAGCAGTTTATGAGTCTCTGCGACTTAGGACGTTTCCTCTTGTAAATAACTCCATCGGTTTTCATGTCAAAATCGGTACCCGGATGCCAACGCAGTGACATGACGCACGCTCTGTCCGCCCGAGGTTGGATTTGTGGGTCGAGGCCTTGGAGTTGGGATAACATCCCCTCTGAGTAATGCCTGTAACGGATTCAAGAGCCTAACGCCTAGACGACTGCTATCAAATGTTTTTAGACTTAGTCTTTCAATGCATATCAGCAAGTAGTATCCTATAAACACTTTCTATCAAATTTTTACCCTATCTTTACAGAATCGTCACTATGACTAAAATGATTAACGCAAGGATCCTCATCGGCAAGTGTAGCTGTGGCCGTATTGCCAGAGGCAGCGAGTTAAGGAAACACATCAAAGAGGGGACGGTGGGGGGGCATGTGCCCTAGTGGCAATATTAGTATGCAGGGGTTCAAGTCGTAGTTTATGGGAGTTCTGATGGATATGGAAGAGGTGAGAGTGGCAGTGGCGACGATTGAGGATGCGGCGGGAAAGAAAGGTGTAACCAAGGCGACTGATGAGGGTATCAGTGAGGAAGAAGTGGAGTTGAGAGGGAACATCAAGAAGCCTGATGTTGATGTTCATTTGGATGACGTGTTGGAGGAATTGTTTGGGAACATTGATGATCTTGAGGAGAAGGGGAAGGATGAGGGAAAGGAAGTGGGTAAACCGTTGGCAGCATCATCGCTTCGGAGGGAGGAAGGGAACACAAGGGATGAATATATGAGGATGAAGGATCGATTGAGGGCGGTTGAGGAGAAAAATGAAATATTGGTGATGCGAAATGAGAAGTTGACTGCGAAGGCTGAAGGGTATAAGGTGACGAGAGAAGAGTTGGAAAGTATGAGGCAGAAGTAGAAAGAGTGGATGGTAGAAAGGACTGAGTTGATGAAGAAAGCAAGTTTGGTGAGTAGACTGCAGGCGAGTGTGTTGAGGAAGGATGATGAGATAGATCGGATGCGAAGCGTGGTGAAGGAGACAGAGGGCCGATTTTTAAAACGAGGACTTAGTTAAGCCGCGGCTAAATTCGGAGTTAGGTAACGGCCTAGCAAACTTTCACTTAATAAAACACGACTTTCAAAGCCGCGGGCTAACCCGCGGCTCACTCTCTCAGCCGCGGCTTTCTATTTTCTCTTTTTAAAACGAAGCTTTGCTTGCACAGCCTAAGCCGCGGCCCCCTTTTTCTTGTCAAAGGTAGAGGAAGAGGCAGGTCTCGGCAGAGGCAGGTCTCAATGCTGGTGAGCTACGGGTTTTCATCCATGAAAAGCGGAATTTCCATCATTAAGGACGGAAGTAGAATGAACTACTTGAAGTTGAGACAGCAAATTCGCGAAAGGCAGGAGAGATTTCGAATGCCGACATATACATTTACTGACATTTACTGACATACGTTGGCTTTCCGCAATATCGTGTCTCGATGGCCTGGAAGCACTCATGATTCCCGGATCTTTGACAACAGCCGGGTATGCAGTGATTTCGAAAGAAGGTGCTTCGGCGACAACATCATTGTTGGAGATAGTGGCCATCCTTGTCTACATTTTTTATTGACCCCACTCTCCAATCCCAGAACCCCATCAGAAATGCGGTACAACATCTCCCATGGGAAAACTCGGCGCGCTATAGAAAGATGTTTCGGAGTTTGGAAAAGAACGTTTTCCTGCATTCATTCGGGTCTTCGCACCGAATTGAACAATTCACTGGTTATAATTGTGGCCACTGCAGTGTTGCATAATATTGCATTGTGGCGAAACGAAAGACTGGATCTCTTTGACGAAGTACAGGAACCTGTTTTGAGTGATGCTGTGAGTCCACACATTATAACCAGTTCACAGAACGGGAGTGGCATGATAAGACGGAATTTGTTATTTAGTAATCACTTTTCAACTTAGATTAAATCAGTAATATTGGAAAATCTTCGTTTTTAATCGTCCCCTACGCCCTACAGCCTATTAAATA
This sequence comes from Prostheceraeus crozeri, assembly GCA_907163375.1. Taxonomy (NCBI): domain Eukaryota; kingdom Metazoa; phylum Platyhelminthes; order Polycladida; family Euryleptidae; genus Prostheceraeus; species Prostheceraeus crozeri. Next base: position 487,922 of record CAJQUW010009803.1, on the reverse strand, counting down.
ACTACTTATATATACATGTAATAACATGTGTTATCATAATTTTCTAATCATTGTAGTGTTCATTATTTTAACAAATTTAATATTTCATGGAAATTGATAGGAAACGGCTTCGTCCAAGTACATCATTTAATTTTTACAAAAAAAGGAAGATGTCTAATCGCTTTCATCACTTTCTAAGTCGCCCAAAAATGACCGATTGGAGCAACTTGGAACATAGTCCTTTCGAATGCATTCATTCTGCAGCTTCCACTCCTTTAGCATCAGGACCTTCATCTTCAACTCGTGCCAGGGTAGATTTTGCAGAGCTCAATTAAATATAGCTTCTGCCCTTCACAGAAGTTCCGTCTTCTTGACAGTGCGTCTGACTCCATGTTCGATTAAAGAATTCCAGAAACCTCTTCTCGATATCGTTCTTCATAATCAATCCAATGAGATAGTGGCCTTGATAGAAATGACATCAAGATAACGTCAGAGTTAACGTTTCATCGGTGTGACTGATGTGTCAGAGATAGACCACGGCTCAAAGTCACGACTTCTGTAGGCCGCGGTTCATCTCCGTTTTATAAATGCAAAGATAAGCACTGGCCTAGTAAGGCCGCGGCCTTCCATGATCCGCGGCTTAACTTAGCCCTCGTTTTAAAAATCGGCCCAGAGGAAGTGAAGGGCGTGAACAAGAGGTTGGTGGCTGAAGTAGAGCGATTGCATGAGCGTGAGAAGTGTAGAAAAAGAAGAGCGCATGAAGTCCATCTTCCCCTCTTCCAGAATAATGTGTGCCACGCCTCAACAATCACAAGTGACCCCAATGAGACGTAGCAATGCTACGAGGGCGACGGAGTCCGATGTCTGCACATGAACATGGACATCACTGGCGTGCTTGAGGACTTCGTCGTCCGAAAAGTCCGGAAGAAAGTTCCCAGTAAGTTACTTCAGCATGATCATTTCCTTACCGCATCTAATCTCCTATTCTTTTCCTTTCAGAGATTTTACATCAGCAGTAGGATCTTTTGATCCCGAGAACGTCCCAAACGGCTCTTTTAAGAGTCACACGGAGCAAGAGTGATAGTACCCCTCGTGGTTGCTCTGGACAGACTTCGGTCTGACTGAATCTATCACATAATTAGAAAGACTGAGTCATGTCTTTGTATTAGAGGGGTATATAAATCTTTGCCTCTCTTTCATTTTCATTCTATACTCCATCATGAAAACACCTAAGACGACAGTCAGTTCTCCTGACAAGCCTCGGCTTTGACCGATGAATTTATTTATTGGGTTTCTACAGATGGAGGAGCGAGAGTGAGTCCATAACAATCTTTCTCGAATTGGCTCATCAACAAATGACGATGATGCCAATTCAACAGAGTGGGGGTATATACCACCCTCTAACAGTCGGCTGATAGTAGAGGAGGTCGATGCCGCTGACATAGAGAGATTACAAGTCTCTCTCAGCGGAATCGGCCAAACCTAAGTCTATTCATATCCCGAGAACGAACCAACGGTCTTTTTAAAGACCACCATGGGGCAAAATATGATAGTACCTTCACGTGGTTTGCCCTGGACAGACTTCGGTCTGACTGAATCTATCATACAAATAAAAAATAAATCACAAAGTTGTATCTGGTATCAGTCAACTTAAACGTTGCATGTTAAGGAGGAGTTCAGTATAATTCTTCCTGTTGGTGGGCGATCTCTCTCGAGACAGCGGATGATATCGCAGTGATAAGTGTGGCAAGGAAGTGTGTCATATTTTAGACCGAAACCTCTGGGCAACTCATGTCGGGCATTTGACAAAGTTCTCAACGTAGCACTTTGAATGCCAATCGGTTGAGTCTTAGCTATCTGACACAGGTTACTTTTTAAATTCTCGAATGCCAACGTTATCTGAGAATGAGCCATGAGTTCTTTTAAGAACTGCCTCTATCATTGAGGCTAAATGATGAAGGGATGAAATGGGAGGTCACTCTTACGCCACACGTATACAAAATCACTTTCTATCTTCTATAATGGTGCGATCTCCTTTGATAGACAAGTAGTTCGATAATAAATGTGATAACCAACCCCATATCTAAATTCCTCCATTTCTAGATAAATACATTGCAAAACAAGGACATTTAGTATGTAGGTTTATTTACAATTGAAGCACATATACTTTATAGCGAGGAAGAGTCAAGTGGAAGAACCTTTAAGTCATTGTAGACTTTCTAGCACCTTGGTCGTTTTGGGGCATCTGACGCTCTTCTCACGCGCGTTGTTTTTGGTGTAAAATCACCATTACTCCACACAACTTGCACAATATTGCCTTTGTCGCAAGTCTGCTTCTGATCACAGTCTTCATCCCTCTGGTCGACCACTTCAAAGATTTTATTGAAGATCTCTAAGGCGGAAGATGTACCTTCAATCATGAGATAGATGAGAATGAGAAGTGTTTCAATTTTCTCACTTTTATATGTTTTTCAACAATGAATTCCTCAACAACCAATCAGAATGATTCCAATTTAGATGAAAACTACATAAGTCGGAAGATTGCAGCACTCTTATTCACATTATGCGAACTAGCACGCCAAGATGACTAACTCAGAAACACCATGTAATTTTGTGATCGTCAATGAGTGGTGTGATGAAGACAAGTGTGATCAGAAGGAGACTTGCGACAAAGGCAAGACTGTAAGAATTGTCTGGATAGATGAAGAGTGGACACCAAAAACAACGCGCCAGATGCCCCTAAACGTCCAAGGTGCTTCAAAGTCTACAATGACTTAAAGGTTCTTCAACTTGACTTTTCCTCGCTATATGATAAGGATACTTGCTTCAATTGTAAATGAATCTAAAGAACTACATGTCTCTGTTTTTGATATTCAATCCCTTTATCATTTATCCTCAGTGATAGAGGCAGTACTTAGGAAAAAATGATTGTATCTATCATCAACTGGTATGATTTATACTGAGCTGTCAAATGATCAGATTTTCACTATGATGTTGATGATTATGTATGCTACATTACCCAGAACTAAGTAAAAACAGACAGATATAACAAATGAATCATTTATTAAGAAATTTACAAATAATTCAAAAGTTCTTCGGAAGTTACATTGTCCCATAAATTCTCACAATCACTGCAGTTGCACTTCAACTGCCTCAATCGTTCTTCTGTCGCGACCAGCACACCATAGACGTTGTCCGATTCTATTTCTTTCCGGGGTTGGGATGATGGACTATACCATCTCCGTATATATCATGGAGAAGGTTAATGTCAGCTTCCTATTTCACATCTTCCTGATTGGAAAGCAGGTATTTCCATCGAACATAAATCATTTCTAACTCTTCTTGCTCCGTTAGAGATGGCAATTCCAACTTTGGAATATCATCCAGCCTTCTCTGCTTCTCCACCTTTGCCTTTTTCGGAGCGGGAGGACAAGTTGGCATGCTTGATGCAGACACTGGTGATTTATGCGAGAGAGTTGTTGGCGAATCCATGACTTTGAAATGTATGCCATACACTTGATTTCTTAGTGCTTAAGTATAAGCAAGCAACCAATCAAAATGAATAGCCAATGAATGTTGAGTATGGAAGTATATAAAAGGGAAAAAAAGACTAGATTTCATTTGATATTTGAGACGTATTAACGCCAAGTGAACATTTCTCACCACTCAAATATATTCCAACGTTTCTGACGTGCCCTATTTTGGTTTGAGCCAATTGCTACATTCTGACTATCAAAGTATCGGATTTTGGCTTAATTTCGTTGAAATGGTAAGTTAAAGATTTCATCATAAAAATTTCAGGCATCTACTTCATCATCAAAGCGCTCTCTTCTCGAGGAAGCTTTACAACTGTTGAGTGAAGGTAGGTGGTAAAAATAAACTATGACTTCAATAGAGATGACAGAATGATTTCTCCTCCAGATAATGACAGTTCCAACTCAAGTGCGCAGTCGAGTGAAGCATCCAAAACATGTGCTGATTGTGGGCATATCTTTACGAGGAAGCGCGATCTCACCCGACACATCAGACAACGTGTGTGTCAACCCAAACCATCATCAATCTCCCGAGGTGAGGATGATTCTATTCAACATGTCTCCTTTACTTGTGACTATTGTTTCCAATCTTTTGAAACAGGTTTTCAATTATCATCACATAGACTTCACCACACACACACACAAATGCTAGTTATAGCAACAGCACCTCCTCTATTCGACTAACTGAAGTATCGCTCAATAATGTAGTGAGAAATTACCATATGGAATCCTCAGAAACTATTGCTGATTTTCCGGAGTGGTTCCATCAAAATTCAACATTGATAGATGCGCTCTTTCATAATTTAGAGCAGTTTAGAATAAAAGCGCTCATCTACCTTAAAATAAAATATGATAAAGTTGATTATCATACTAGTGAAATAGTACAGAGCTTGGTGTTTTACATACCCTCCTCTCCTGCTACAGAGGTAGTCGATAAAGAAGTTTGGTTAAATTTTCACATCCAAGGACTAAAATCAAATATTGATAAATTTAACGAGCGCGATGGTGGTCTAATTTTTGAAGGCATAGAATCTGCCAAGTTTAAAATTACTCTATTAGAAAATTACCGTGGTCGAGCTCCTTAAATCTTCCAAAAACGTTAAGAGCTAAGAATGCAGTCATTTCTGTTGATTGTGGATCACAGTGTTTTAGGTATGCGGTATTATCTATTCTCCACTATCAATATGTACAGAACAACCGTTTCCGTAGAAGCAAATATCATGAATGGGAGAATGAATTGAAGTTTGATGACTGCAATAGCGAAGACATGAAGTTTAAAGATATAGAGAAATTTGAAAAAATAAATGAAATGAAAATAGTTGTTCACATCTGGCAAGAGGGGCTTAAGGGTGTGCGTTACAACAACCGTTCATCAACTTATGATCGGGTAGTCAATCTCCTGCAAGTATATCAAAATGATAGTGAAAATTGGCATTACTGCGGTATTCCTAAAATGACTCGACTATATTCCCACTTAACATCTAGAAGAGGAGAGTATTTCATATGTGACCGTTGTATGAGCCCCTTCTGGTCAAAAGATAAATCTGAAACACATTATGAATGGTGTAGGCGAGGCAAAGTGCAAATAGAATGCATGCCCAAAGATAAAGAGTTTTCATATAGAGAGAAAGGTGATGAATTAAGTCCTCTTCGTGCCATCTATGCTGACATCGAATGCTATATTGATGATAACACCCATAAAGCGGCAGCCATGTCATGCTATGAGGTATGGCATGATTACTTCAAAAATAAAAATAATAAAATTCACGTCTGGCAAGGTGAGGATTGTATACATTAATTCTTACAATTCCTCGAAAGCGCTGTCAACTTTCAGCAAAAATATGATAGTGAACTCCAACGCAGATCATTGAATATGTCAGCAGATGATCAAGTAAAATTTCAAAGTTGTAAAGTCTGCCCAAAACGTAATAAAACGTTTGATGAAGATAAAATCAAGAAAGTGCGCGACCATAATCACATCACTGGTAAATTTAGAAACGCGCTATGTACAAGATGTAATTTTTCACTGAAACTGAAAAGGCGTACTCTACCCATTATTTTTCATAACTTCAAAAGTTATGACAGTCATATGATAATAAAAGGGGTTAGGAAAAATGAAAGAGTGGAAGTTAAGTGTAATAGCTCAAACGAGAGAAAAGTTCATGGCCATGACAGCAAAAGTAGCAGTTGACAAAACTAAAGAAAATAAGACAGTCTATTTTGATATAAAATTTTTAGATTCCTATCAATTCATGGCTTCATCACTTGCGTCTCTCGTTCAAAATCTTAAGTCTCTTCCACTAACTCAAAATTTGAAGAAATAATATCCTAACTTGACGGATGAAGTCATCACACGCAAAAGAGTGTTTCCATATGCATACTTTGATAACATTTCTAAACTTAGCGAGACTTCTCTTCCATCAATAGACAAATTCAAAAATGATTTTGACTGGTGTCGAATGCAAGGTAGAAGATTACAATCATGCTCAAGTTGCATGGACAAAATTTGACTGTCAAACGTTTAGCGATTATATGATCGCCTATCTAAAATTAGATGTATTTTTGCAGACTGATGTATTTCAGGAGTTTCGACGAGTGGCATTAGAAGAAGATAAATTAGATCCTGTCCACTTTGTCAGTCTTCCAGCCATGTCATTCCAGTCTGCTTTTAAAATGACTGGAGAGACCATCCATCTTTTGCAAGATCCAGAGATGTATAATTTATTTGAACGAGGAATTCGCGGTGGTCTCACATTTGTAAATAGGCATCAAATAAAATCAAAAATAGTAGATGATGATCAGATTCATCTTAAGTACTATGACTAGAATAATTTCTATGGTAGTTCACTGTCCAAACCTCTACCTCACTCTGAGTTTAGCTGGTTGAGTGATAATGAAATTCAGCATTTCTCCAACCCTTCAAACATACTAGCTATTCCTGATGATGGTGATTGGGGATATTATTTTGAGATAGATCTTATCTATCCAAATAGTATTAAAAATAAAACTGTGGATTTTCCACTTGCACCCGAATCAGGCGAAGTGACTGAAGATATGTTTTCGGACTTTATGAAACAATTTCATAAAGATTTAGAAGGGAACGGACAGCCCAAGTATAAGCCTTGCCGTAAACTTTTGCTGACTCAATTTGATAAAGAAAATTATTTAGTCCACTTCTCTATCTTAAAATTTTATTTAGAAATGGGGATGATTTTAAAAACAGTTCACCGCATTATCAAATTTAAACAGCAAGCCTTTCTGAAACCTTATATTGATAGTAACAGCCAGAAACGTGCACTAGCCCAAAATAATTTTGAAAATGATTTCTATAAATATAAGAATAATAGTCTTTTTGGTAAGACGATGGAGGACGTTGGAAAGCGTATAAACTATAAACTTGTGAATCATAATGATAAATTTCAAAAGTAAGCGACATCACCTCTCTTTATTGATAGAGATATTACAGATGATGAGTTGGTTGGTGTTAAAATGATAAAATCAGAAGTAGAGTTGTGCAAGCCCATCTACATTGGACAAGCTGTGTTAGATTATTCCAAGCTTGAAATGTATCAACTCTTCTATAGAATATTAAATCCATGCCCTCTAATTAAAGACGTGCGTTTGCTGGGCGGTGATACTGACAGTTTCTTTTTAAGTATCGCTTCTCAGAAGGAGTTAAATTTCAATGAAGTAGGAAAATCTTTAGAAAAATATTTTGATGCATCAAATTATCCTACAGATCACCCACTATACTCTACTAAAAATAAAGCAAAATTAAGATGCTTTAAAGATGAAATGGTAGGAAAGGAAATTAAGGAAATGATTCTTCTTTGTCCTAAAATGTATTCTATGAAACCAAAAGACTCCAGTACCACACTACCACATTCAGGAGATGTGTAAATAGATTCATTCTTAAATCAGTATTTTGATTCTGTTTTTTGTTGATATTCATTGTTGTTTTATGCATCGCTTTAGACTGCAGTTCCTTGTGAATATATGCCTACAGTCAGTTCATTCCCACTATATCTGTGAAAAGACTTTCCCACTTTGTCAACGCTTCTTCAAAACACTTTTTCATACATATATTTTTATTTCAATAAAATGTTACAATGACTTTCCTTTGTTTTCCGAAACACTTAAGTTATGAGGGATTTAGTATCTTTCACATGGATGCACTCATGTAAACCATTTGTAATTTTGAGAGAAATAGACGGGATAGTTTGTTTGATAACAGGATGGTAGAAAATAGGTTTAAACATCTTTTCAACGATTCCATAGGAAGCGTCTTTATCATGAATGAAATCACTTAAAATGTATTCTTTTTTCTCACCAACAGAAATAGGTGAAATCAGATCACTTTGAATGTAGAGATGTTGTTCATGTCTATCAAGTGTCATTGGTATTCCTACACCAATCGTGTATGAAGTAGCAAACTTGTCTTGTAGCAATGAAAAGCCAAAGAGTTTTTTCGAATTTTTATTCAATTGACATTGAATGTGATCACCCAGCTTCAGAACGTCACTTTGATTTTTAATTGAAAATGAAATGTGATGTGCCTTTGCATCATATCTACTTTTCAACACTTGCTTCAACTTATGTTGCATATATGGATTTATGACACGAATAAAGTTTTCAAATGTATTATATTGACACGGCATTGTATTGATACTAACTTCAGTGTCTTGATAAGATTGATTAATTTTCTTGATGCGATCACCATAGATGTCCACCCACCATTCATCATCAACTGAATCAGCTTTAGTGTGATATTCATGAGAAGCATAAACCAAACCGCTTCCAATAATAGGCGATACGTGTCTTACAAAATGACGCAAGGTTGGAGAGAAATAAACTGTAAGTTTGTCATTATATTTCTGAATAACCAACTTATCCTTCCGAGCCATGACTTTCCCACCATACTTCTTACCCACAGTCTCATTCCATCGTTTTACTAACTCAATAAGTGTCAAAGGCTTGACACCACGGTTTTTCAAAATGATGCGTTCTTCACATTCTACAACATCTTCATCAAATATTTTAAATTTATAATGAAATTTGTTTATTCGGTTTGAATAGATTTTTGCAACATTTTCAATAGCCATTGATGTCAGATGCAGACTGTGTCCAAAACCGAGATGTGGATAGAATTCATTATCCAACCTCAATGTAAGACCTTTAGTAAAAGAGTGAAAACGATAGAAGTGACTCCTGTGCCATTCATAGATAGTAAACTCATAAAGTTTCTGACCCTTATTTTCATAATAGAAGCATTGCCACTAGTGAATGCCTTAATGATTTTATTTTCATCTGATGATCCATAATAATCTGATTCTAACTGATTCCATACATAATTTCCATCTGATGTTAAATTGTATGGAAACTTGAATGCATTATTCATCGTTATTCCATCATGGGTGCGAGGAGTCAATACCATTTCTTCCAATTCATTCACATTCTGAATATTACTATCATAACAAATGCTGGAAACACCTACTTCCCATTCACTTTCTAGAAGTAATGGACGATCTATATCTGCTCGATAGTCTGATGGTTTAGTATTGGGAAATTTATTCATAGAAGCATTACTGGGTAAGTAAATTAGAAACGAATCCTTATTTTCACTTTCCATATAATTCACATTGGAAACATATATTTCCACACTTTTGCATTAATTCTTCATTCGAAAATGGAGTGTGATACTTGTCACAGCATCTTTATGAAAAGGAATCAACGTACCAGCATCGTCATAAATTGCAATATCAATTTGTGGTATATAGTTTGATTTCAAGTTTGTATAATGCACTTTCTGAAAAGTATGCTCAGATAGAATACTATTGCGTTTTGGTTGGTAGGGTATCATTGCTAGAAGTGGAGCTTCAACATCTCCCACACGTACATCTTCACCAATATTGGAATATATCTGAAAATAGATAATACGACGCGATAACGATATGCTGGCGCTAGCTTTTGTTACAGTACCACTTTTAAAAGTATTTTGATCAAATCCCAAAATGTCCATTAGGGTATTGTCCATAATCAGCTCAATATTTTTCCCACTTACACTAAGAGACAGAACACCTTCTTTTTCAGAAAAAGAAATATGCTGTTCATTAATCACTTCATTCTAATAATTTATAGCAAACTTCACTGAAGTGATAATGCGAGGTGTCAACACTCTTGTTCTATGTAAGATACCACCTAAAGGATCTATACACTTTCTGTATAAAGATACGGACCATTCTGTATCAAATTGATTTGAACTATTATATCCCAGATAGCGCATATTAAATTTTCCATGAAGAGCTGAAGAACGATGTCGCAAGAACTGATGAAAATCTTCTGAACAAACCAATACTAGATCATCATCATTTAGTTTATTGATTACGATATGATTAGACCCTTTGTTGTAAGTTAATGTTGCCACTTGTTCACCATCTACTCGAAGGAGATAATTAAATATCTTCAATAATGCTTCAGGAGTCATGTTCGTCTTTCTTGCCTTAATCACAATCTTCTTCACCAACGTCCCTTCATTTTTCGGAATAAGATCCACATAATAGGCTTTCTCTTTATAAATTAAATTTTTGCAACCTCTTGGATAGTAATTAGCTTTATAATTATCATAGCTTGTCAAGGCGCTAGCAAAGTAACCTAAATCATTTCTTAAACTCGGAATTGATAACTTTGGCTTCTCGGTTCAAGATCTGGTAGATTTTCTTAAGTCTATTTCGTACAATAATGAGATGAATTATAATCATAGGGCGTACCATGAAATTAAGGGGTGCCCAATGGGTGCACATTTTTCACGCTCTTTTCCGGTTACATACACTCAAGGAAAAAATAAAGTACCCGGTTAGACATTTAACTCTATTTCGAAAACAACAAGACAATATGCACTACTTGTGCTTCAGAGTCGATCATAGAAACAATATCAATACACGTATAAAGTCACGAAAGGCGTACTAGTACATAGAAAACAGTCAAAATCTTGTAAAATCACCTTCAGCATCCAGTACTGCTTCTACGCGATCACGCATTGAACTGATAAGAGAAGCTCGATAATTGACATCATCCATCAGTTCATTCCAAATGACATCAAGAGTAGCAGAGAGTTGGTCACTGTCTTCTGGGTCCTCATATTCTCTTTGGAGTTTCAGTTCCATCTGTGTCCACACGTGTTCGATGGGATTCATGTCGGGACTAAATGCAGGCCAGTCTAAGGTAGGGATTCCATTGTGTTGAAGGAACAGTTTCGTCCGGTTCGCCGAATATATCGGTGCATTGTCTTGCTGGAAGATGCCACCTGCTTGAGTGATTGTATTCCATACTGGAAGAAGATTACCAGGATGTCGATGTACTTTTGGGCATCCAATCTCTCTTGAATTCTCACCAGGCTCGTATGTCCATTACTTGAGAATGCACCCCACACCATTACATGCGCGACAGATCTGTTCGGAGTACGGCAGACGTAGCGATCGGTGTACCGATCTCCTATCGATCGACGGACATACTGTACTCGTGACTGACCCAAGCAGAATTTCGATTCGTCAGAAAACACCACTTTCTTCCACCTCGTCAAAGTCCACGATGACTTTTCTGTAGCCATTCCAATCTGCGATGTTCATGATCTGCTGTCAAGGCTGTCTTTCTAGCTGGTGTAAATGCCTTGAAACCACCGCTCAGCAATCGATTTGTTACGGTCCTTCTGGTGCATTCTAGATTTAAGTTTTGCTTTATTGCTCTGGCAGAGCAAAAAGGATGGTTCGAAGAGAAAGTTAAAATTTCCTCGTCATCTTCTTCAGTTGTACTTTTCCTACGGCCACAAGAAGCTCGATTGGTTGCTTTTCAGCATCTCCACCAGCTGATAGCCTCTGTAGGTACTTTCTGACTGTGTTCACTGATATCTCGAGGCACTCAGCAATTTTAGGTCTTGAAAAATTCGCATGAAACTTTAAGGCGTAGATTTGACCTCTCTGGAATTCAGTCAAATCACATCCACGTGTCGCCATGACTAATTTGCTAATGCTACGATACTGTCAATGATTGTGGTGTATGTAGCTAGCGGATTGAACAGAGTACAGCTCGGTGTGCGTGAAAGAACAATGAATGGAATCATAGCATTAGGCCTCAGCTACACTGAAAGCAAAGCAAACACGAGCGTCCCAAGCGTCTCGAGTAACCGCATGTCCACAAGCTATCAATCGCTCTAGTTTGCTTTGCGTGCATTATGGAAGTCTACAAATGCTGCAATGATGACTTTGTATTTGCTGCAAAACGCTTGGAAAAGCTCGCTGTGTGGTTGAGGCCTAATGGTTTGACTATTGATTTAACTTCTAAAGTTCATATTTCACACCAACGAGTAGAAAAAAAATGACTGAAATGATAAATTTGTCACTGTTAACATAACTTTTTACACCGGATACTTTATTTTTTCCTTGAGTGTATATGAATATCATAGAAGAAAGAACCCTAAGAATTATTAACCAAAAAATTCATATTTTAATCTTGTTTACTACTACAAGCGGTATATTGATGACATCATCATGGGTCCGTTCTACAAGGATGAGAAAATAATATATTCTCGAATATAGTGGAAGTGTTTAACTCTATTGACAAAAATATTCAGTTCACAATAGAAGTCCTTCGGTATAATTATATCAATTTTCTAGAACTAAGCATATCAGTCGATGACAGTCTTAAATACATATGGTTTAGTAAGGCCATTCGGGCATAACTCTACATAGAGATAGTTGGCTTCCAAGTAAAGTAAAAACGATCAAGGTTGTCCCCTACTGCGGTAAAAAGTTTGGATAAGCTGCTTACTGTTCGGTGTCGGATAGCTTCCACCCGGATCCAGCTACGCTGTCTGGAGGACAGTGCGCCGCAATGCACCATTCATCCTGTAACACTTCGAAAAATTACTAATTGTGGTCTACATGCCTCTAGTGAAGTTTGTAAGAAGTTCATCCAAGCTGAGTTGCGTGAACTTGCTTCTCAACTGAAGTCTTTGCGATAAAACCCCTCTGACCAAAGGACGCAACGATCAAGAAATACTTTGCTGCGAGCAATTCTTTTAGCTTTAGTATTACGAATAATGACAGAACTGAACTTAAGGTATTTGAGGTAGCAGATCAAATCTAAGTTATTAGCTGACTCACACAGAAAATGAAACTCACTCAGTAGAAACTTCAGTTGAGAAGCAAGTTCACACAACACAGCTTGGATGAACTTCTACAGACTTCACTAGAGGCATGTAAACCACAATTAGTAATTTTTCGAAGTGTTACAGGATGAATGATGCATTGGGTCGCACTGTCCTCTAGACAGCGTAGCTGGATCCGGGTGGAAGCTATCCGACACCGAACAGTAAGCAGCTTATCCAAACTTTTTACCGTAGTAGGGGACAATCTTGATCGTAGAAATGTGAATGTACTGCGTGTTGAAATTGATTTGTACACAAATCCCAAAACAAAAAAATTCTTCATCCACTTCTTGTATTGTTAAGTTAAATAAAATAAAGAAATACTGTACAATAGTTAAAAGGATTACGATGACATGTCCAGAAGCCTTTCGCCGGTTCACTTCAGTGGAACATACCGGATTATGGAATGGCAAGTTGCGATGTCTGACAGAGAGTGGTCACGAGAGTGAGCTAATAAACATGAATATTAATCTGCTACCACGCAAGGTGAAGTTGATACGTGTCTTTCTGTACACAAAGAGCTGGCATCAAAGCTTTAATAATGAGCGACTTTAGAATTTGTAGATAGCGGAAATTGTTACTACTACCGATGATAGAAAAGTAAGATGACGGACTACGATTTTTGTCAAAAGTTCTGCAAGATATAATGTGACTAGTAACAGAGATGGCAGGAGCATTTCTGGATCTTGGTCTTATACCCACAGTAATAGCCCATTTCGGGAGATGATCAGCAATTCTCATGGATAAGCGGCGCTCAGTACGACCGACATAGCTGAGTCCACAGCTGCATTCGAATTTGTAGATTATATGAGATCGGTCGACTTTGCTCAGCTTATCCTTGAGAGACCTAGTCGGAATAGTATGGGCATGGAAAAGAATAATCGGATCCGCAGCAGGATATGCTCGTTTAACAGAAGAGATCAGACGAGAGCGAACTTCACGCGCTTTCAAATCTCCCTGAAAGGGGATATGAACAAAAACAGGTTTGCAACTGGGTCCGATCATGACTTCACGTTTGGCATCAGCATAACCGTACTTATTGATGAACCTATCAGGGTAACCATTCATCTTCAAAGTCTCAGTTAACATACGCAGCTCGTGAACTAAGAACTCAACAGAACATATCATCCTGGCACGATGGAAGAGAGCACGGACAAGGTTCTTTTTGTAAGTCATGGGTACATAGCTCAGAAAATGCAAATGTAAACCTGTCCAGGAAGATTTGCGAAGCACTCGGGCGCGAGCATGACCAGAATCGACACGAATGACAGAAACATCTAAAAAGTTAAGGCAATTTTCCTCTTCCATCTCCATGGTAAAACTGATATTGTCATGAAGGGAGTTCAAAGAACGATAGAAAGCGTGCGCATCATTCTCAGACTTGCAAAGAACGAAAGTATTGTCCACATAACGAGTATACTTCATCAGGCCACCATCAGCTGAGTAATGAGTCAACATCTTGGTCTCCAAATGACCAAGAAAGATGTTGGCTGGGATAGAGCCAAGCGGACTACCCATGGCTACACCATCCGTCTGCTTGTACAAAGCGCCATCAAAACTGAAAGGGATATCCTTAGTGCAGAGGAGAATCAAATTACGAAAAGTATCAAATGAAATTGTCAAGGTCATAGAATAGCTGAGCTCGATTTATACTGATGGAAATGCCAAAACTTAATAGACGTCATGAACAAATTTAATTAGTTGCCACAACTATGCCAAATCAGTATTTAAGGATCCTTCCACATTCGTACGTCACCCTTGAGCCTGTCTTCGGACGAAACGCGTCGGGTACTTGTTTTAAATTTGTGTAACTTTTTGGAATAAAAGTCGTAACTAATAGAGAGTGACTTATCTATTTTCAATTTTATTGAAAAGAGCTCAACGTGACGTGTTTTGGACGTTCCTACCCGATCCTACGGCCTCCTGCCCCACCTTCCTCCTCTGCCCCATCTTCCTCATGACCAACCGCCTCCTACCCAACCTTCCTCCTGCATGGATGCCTCCTGGCTCATCTCTCTCTCTCTCTCTGCCGAGGGGAGGGGAGGTCCATGCCAACTCCCTCCTGTACAGCAGACGCCAAGGGGATCTAGCAAGACGAAAAGGTTGCCAATTTTCTTATATGCCACCATGTAGTACGTGGTTAGAGATACTGGGAACTGACCGTCTGGTTGGGTATTAGAAGTGGGTAGACAGGGGCCTATCATGCAACACCCTACAGCTACATGTAGGCCAGATTAGACCAAAAGGTTACCGATTGAAGCCAATGCCAAATTTTTCCCATGTTTTTCTCAATACTGAATGACCCAGACAGACGTTTTGGTGATAACTCACAAACAGATCTTTTCTAGCAGATATGTGGTAAAAATCAAATTCTGGTTCATTTGGCGCGTTCAGTGTTGCTCGGACATCAAGTCGGCTTAATGTTTTGTTGTCGTCTGGTAATTCAATTTCGAAATTGACGCTGGAATGTTGTGCATTGAGATATTGGAGAAGTTTCACGGCTTGTTCTTCTTTGTCTTTAATTATTGTGGAGCAGTCATTTATATATCTCATAAAAAGTGGGCCATTATAGATCACTTTCATTTGTCAGTGAGCTACTGTTTCGATGCTGTCCATGAATATAATTGCAAGCACAACAGAAAGAGGCCATGGGTTAACCTTTAACTTGCAAGAAGCTGTCATTATCAAATTGGAAATATGTGTTACTGATGTAGGTTGCAGACTTTGATGATAGTTTGCATCAAGATTTTTTTCATTTCAATGTTTTTATTCGATAATCCATAGAGGCAACGTAGAGGCTCTAGACATTCCCTCAATCTGTGTTCAGTCTTTTTGAAATTGTTCTGTCGACCAATGCTTATGAAGTTCATCATTGCATCACAAATTGCATCACTTGTTATTATATTTTTTAGCATAGTAGAGGGGTTTATATACTTCTTGTATATTTTTCAATATTAATGTTCATGCATGAAATTTCTAATGTCAGAATCTTTTTGGTGATTAAAATGTTGAGTCTTTTGTTGTTTCTATGTTTTTGAGGTAAATGAAACCACAATGAACGTGGCAAGAGTACTTCGCGGCGACAATCATGCATAAATATTATATGTTATATTATAACGCTATCAGATTTCTAATTCACACCTCATGTCTTGACAACTATTAACTCTGTGCTAAGTACGTAACATTCTTCCAATCATTTTACAGCTTTTTTATGCTTGTGTAATATGTGCATGCACTTATAACTCAAGTCTTTTGTATTGCTAATGTCTTATGTTTTCACATCTAGTCAGGTCATCATTAAGATGCTATTGGTAATATGTAACCCAATACTGCCTGTTCCACAGCCCTTCCCCCTCTTGTATTCAGTCTACATGTTATTATGACAGACGTCTGCACATAGATGTCGATGTGAGTTTTAAATTTTATACTAGACCATTATAGCCTCCCTTTTTACCTGAAGATAGTAACGGATGTTACTAGAAAATAATTTTAAAAAGTAACAAAGAAGAAAAAGCCACCATCTTTCAATATTGGCTATTCCCAATTACATTCAAAACATGAAAAATAGCCAAGACAATATATTCATGGAGTATATATTATATATTCATGGAGTCGTACGGAGTAGAGAGTTGGCCATTGAGAAAAGTGGACGAAAGGAGAATCAATGCATTCGAGATGTAGGCCTGGTGGGAGACTCCTCAGGATCATCTGGTGTCAGCGGAAAAAAAACGAAAGGGTGCGAGACAAAGTGGAAGTGCCAGAAAACAATGGACTGTTGGAAAATATAAAGGGGAGTGTCGGAAAATCCGAAATTTATTTGTTAATGACATTCTACGATTCTTTATTTGTGTGTGTGTCTATCGCTTCTCTCTCTCCTCGACTCGCCAATTCCCAATGACTGACTATCGGAAAATCCCATCTGCGCGTTCGCTGCATCGTGACTGCATGCACATGTATCAAGGACGAAGGTGTGAATCAACTTGTATTTCGTCACTCGCTGAATTTTATCTCTTGTCAGTGTAGTATGTGGGCTAACCGCTTGTTAAAATGTTATCATGTGATGTGTGACGTATTGGGAAGGTGACGTTTTGACCTTCAAATGTAAATCAACTTGATTGTCAATGGATTATTCTTCAGATCGCTAATAAACTTCCAACGTACGCTCGCTGTTTTTCATTTCTCTCGCTAATAAACTTACAACTTACGCTCGCTGTATTTTCTCATTGTGAGAACATGGTGCCGCGACCCGGGAACAATTTACATGTATAATATTATTCGCTTCATCGAATTATCGATTATTCTCAGTTATACATTGTTAATTGAGATACTCCGCTAAACGACTACTCGCTGAATGACTAAATGAAGGAGGATGGATCTCGAACCGGCTCAAAGATTGAAGAAGACACGAGTTCAACGTACCCAAACTCGTCGTCTAGTAACCCGAGGACTCAATCAAATAGAATCATTCGACGATTCTGGTTGCAGAACGGAAGCAGACATTACTGAAAAAGTAGAGTTGCTCATCACAAAACTGAACTATTACAAGGAATGTCTTGATAAGTACAATCAAGACATAATTGACTGTTTGTGTATTTTGAATTCCGAGGACGAATCAAACTACAGTGATCAAATGATCGACGACGAAGCAGCCAAATCGTCCGACATCGACGACGAAATCACCACGGCAATAACGATGCTGACCTCTCGATTGGAGAAAACCAAACTCGACGGTGGTAAGACAACGAAAACTTTGACTGTGACTGATAATAACTTCATGGGCCCTAAAATGCCCATTGTAAAAATCCCTTATTTTTCGGGTGATATTTTGTCATGGCCCAACTTTTGGGATTGTTTTAGAGCTAATGTACACGAAAACACATACTATTCCAAAGTCACCAAAATGACATACTTACTAGACCATTTGAAGGGTGAGGCTAGTAACGCAGTTAAGAACTTTCAAATTACCGATGTATGCTATGACGAGGCCATAAGTGTTTTGAAGGAACGTTTTGGTAGGGAACAAGAGGTCAAATTCGCACACATGCTAGAATTATTGAATCTCCAACCCGCTACTAAGGAAACTGAACTCAGAGACGTAGTAGATAAGGTCGAAGGTCATTTGCGATGCCTTAGCGCACTGGGTTTTCGAGAAGAAGAAAACTCCGAACTGTTTACATGTCTATTGTTGGCAAAATTACCTACAAAAGTTCGCACTGAGTTGACGAGAATAAAAGGTACTGGTGATTGGAATCTTATCGATTTGCGCAGACTACTTGCAGATGAATTACGCGCATTAGAAAGTTGGAAATTAACTGCTGGAATAAAGGATTCAAATGTCAAAATAAACAAATATTCACCGAATGATCCCTCGCGTCGTTTCACTACGCGTCCGATTTCTACTACTCAAGCTCTTGTCAGTAATGCACGTACTACTCCTAAATGTGCTTTCTGTCGAAGTGAAGAAGCACAACATTTCTCTGATGAATGTAAACGATTCGTTGCGGCATCTGAGCGAAAGAATCAGTTAAGAAACGCGTGTTACAAGTGTTTAAAATCAAATCATTTCGCTAAAACATGTATCCGCCAACGCCCGTGTTACCACTGTAAGTCTTTGGACCATCATTCGTCCCTTTGTCATATTAAATATCCTGATTCGAAATCAAATGAAACCACGAGCTCAAATTCGACCGCTCTAGTTACCTCTGCGAGTGAGTCTTCTGAACACACGTCGTCCATATTGCCTCTCGCTACTGTTACAGTTCATACGCCGAGGGCTAACGGTTCACCTTTCAAAACTGTTCTCGATATTGGGAGTGGTCGTTCTTACATAACCGAACGTGCGGCAAATCAGTTGGGTTTAAGGCCAAAGAGTTACGAGTATCTCTCCTATTCATCCTTCGGACGTGAAAAGTCGACTACTAGGAAGGTTCCTATCACAAGTTTATCACTGCAATGTTCTGATGATTCTACTATCAATATTAACGCAGTTATCGTACCAATAATTACCACTTCGGTGGTCAAACGAGTTGTCGACAAAACCAAATTCCCCGTACTCAATTCAGTTCATCTGGCTGAGCCTTTGGTCAACAAGCCGGAAGCGATTAGTCTCGATCTACTTATTGGTTTGGACCATTACTTTCAAATTGTAGAGCAAGACAGAATCAAACTCACAGATAGATTGGTTTTGATGCTCACACGTTTCGGATGGGTCTTGGCAGGGGCTTTGAATGAAACTTCTGCTTCGCCGTCTGTTTCTTTGTTTTGTCAGCATTCTGATCCTGTTCTACTTACTCCAACACCCGATCCGATGAATTTGTCAGTGGAACGCATGTGGACCCTTGATTCGCTAGGTGTCACAGATGATAGCAACATAGACAATGATAGTATTGCAATAACACAATTCAATCAATCGATCAACTTTGCTGACGGTCGATACAATGTCAGTTGGCCTTGGAAAATTGAGGACCCCGAGTTACCAGACAATTTCGCACTTTCTTCAGGAAGACTGAAATCACTATTGCAACGGCTAAAACCTTCACCAGCTATTCTAAAGAACTACCATAATACTTTTATGGAACAATTACAATCAGGCGTAATTGAAAGGGTTGACAAAACCGACTCGACTGGCACTGAAACCGAAAATTCTCCTGTTATTCACTATCTCCCTCATCATTATGTGATGAAATCAGAAAGCTCTACGACGAAATTAAGAATAGTATTTGATGCGTCGGCAAAATCATCAAAATTCGCTTTGTCGTTGAATGATTGTCTATTGAAAGGCCCAACTAATTTACCTCAAATGACCGGTTTACTTCTTCGGTTTAGATTAAAGCCGGTTGCTCTGATTGCAGATGTAGAGAAAGCTTTCTTACAGATTGGTCTTAACTCACAGGATCGCGATGCTTGTCGTTTTTTATGGATAAAGGATCCATCGAATACGCAACTACACAATAACTTACAAATTTATCGATTTAAGCGCGTTCCTTTTGGAATAATTTCCAGTCCCTTTCTGCTAACGCAAACGCTAATCCACCACATCAGAGAAACTGAATCAATGATTTCTGATTTGATTTTGAAGAACATGTACGTTGATAATTTGGTGATCGCCTTTCCAGATTCAAATGCAGCACTTGAATTTTACAAAATCGCAAAAACCGCTTTTCAATCGGCCAATATGAATTTGAGAGATTAGGGCTCAAACTCGCATGAATTTCTGCAAAATATTCCCTCAACGGATAGCGAAATTAAACCGGAAACTAAGGTTTTGGGGTTGGTATGGAAGAAGCATGATGATGTACTTCTGATGTCTGAAATGAAAGAACCCACTGTCTCGTCGATAACTAAACGCAACGTTCTCGAAATGACCTCTCGATGCTTCGACCCCCTGGGAATATTTACCCCTGTATTGATCAAAGCGAAATTGTTTATTCAAAAACTTTGGAAAATGGATTTAGAATGGGACACACCTATCAATAAGACACTCACCGATGAATGGACCGATCTTCAAAAGGAAATGTTATCACTACCGTCTATCAGTGTGCCTCGATATATTGGCCCTTCTGATCAATCACAGTATTCGGCAGAGTTACACGCCTTTTCAGACGCTTCGCAAAACGCTTATGGCGTCTGTATCTACTTACGCATTACAACTGATACCGAAGAAAAAAAGGTGAATCTGATTTTTTCAAAGTTAAGAGTCGCGCCTATAAAGGAGTTAACCATTCCAAAATTGGAACTGATGGCTGCACTGATCTCAATTCGTGCTATGAACTTCGTTACCTCAGAATTATGTCTAACTATAGAACGCAAAGTTGTTTGGATAGATTCATAATGTGTCTTATTTTGGATAAAGAACAAGCGACCTCAACAGATATTCATCGAGAGAAGATTGAACGAAATAAGAGCAAGCGATGCGAATGAATTCCGATATGTTCCATCGCAGCACAATCCGGCAGACCTCATAACTCGTGGTCAAGCTGTTGAAGTATTTTCGAATAACGAATTTTGGTGGAAGGGTCCTCACTGGTTAATTGAGGATAAAGCAAGATGGCCTAAAAGTCTGACAATTGAAAATAACGCCTTTGCCATGGATGCGAAACATGAAACTGATTCGGTTTTACTTGCTGACGACTCCTCGGAATTCAAGCCCCCGCCTCCGTTCGATTTGAACATTGATCACTACTCCTCCCTTAAACGATTATTGACTGTTACCGCATGGTGTCTGAGAGCCGCTGCTATATTCAAGAGGCAAGTCACAACAAAATCAGATTACATAACAGCGCAAGAAATGGAATCGGCACGACGTATGTGGATACAATATATACAACGAAAGCACTTCTCAAACGAATTAGCAGTCGATAAAAGGAAAAGAGGAATTAATTTACAATCTCAACTCGGACTGGTGAAATCACAGGACGGAATCATTCGATGCACTGGGAGATTGCAAAATGCAATGATTGACGATTCAGCGAAGTTTCCAATACTCTTACCAAAAAACGATTCCTTTTCCAATTTGATGATTAGAGAATATCATCAAAAAACACTTCACGCCGGAACGAAGCAAACTCTATCAACTTTCAGAGATAGCTATTGGATACCTTGTGGCCGTTCTCAAGTTCAAAAGGAAATCAGACGTTGTCTAACATGCCGAAAACACGAGGGTGGTCCTTTCAGGAAGTCCTTACCTCCTCCACTACCTCCTCACAGGGTTAACAGACCTGATTATCCGTTTCAAGTGACGGGTATCGATTATTTTGGCCCACTGTTTATCAAATGTGAATCGGGACAACGAAAAAAGGTTTGGATTTGTTTATTTACATGTTCGAGTGTCAGAGCGGTTCATCTAGAAATGGCTGAGTCCTTGTCAACCATTGATTTCATAAGTTGTCTCAGGAGATTTATAGCAGCTCGCGGAACACCAAATACAATAATATCGGACAACGCTAAACAATTCAAATTGGCCAAGACTTGCGTCGACAAGGTATGGTATGAAGTTACGCACAGTACAGAAGTCCAATCTTACATTTCAAAACGAAATGTCGAATGGAAATACATTGTAGAATTGGCCCCCTGGATGAGAGGCTTTTATGAGCGCCTAATAGGGTCTGTGAAACGCTACTTAAAGAAGAGCATCGGAGTCTTGTTACTCAGCATCTTTCAGTTGCAAACTATTATTAAAGAAGTTGAGGCAGTGATAAATTCGCGCCCATTGACATACTCAGGCAATGAAATCGATGACTTTCCCATCATAACGCCATCACATTTTTTAGGTGGACATGCTACGTTTTCAATATGCCCAAATGTTCCTTCTCAAAAAAATTTACAAAAAAATTGCGATCATGAGTCGGCGAAGCAAGTTTTGAATTTATGGAAAGCTGGACAAAAGCATTTAGACAGATTTTGGGTATCTTGGTACAAGGATTATTTGCACTGCCTTAGACAGTTCAAATTGACGAAAACGCGAAATTCAGTTGAAATGAGACCAAAGGTGGGACAAGTCGTTCTAACACACGAGAAGAATATTCCGCGAGGACAATGGAAAATGGCCGTTATAGTATGTTTGAATGAAAGTCGCGATGGTGAAATTCGATCAGTAATGCTGAGGACTTCGAGTGGACGGACACTTAGACGACCGATCACCTTTTTAATTCCCATTGAACTAGAGTCAGAGACAATTAATGTACGGTTAACGTAATAAAATTTCGCCATTACAATTCATCCTCACACTTTTATTAATGCTCACTCATCACTCGCATACACATACAATTATAATTACATGCAGATCGTTTCATTTATCTCTGTATATTGTACGAGTATATCTTCTCTGTTGGGAATGTCGGAAAATCCGAAATTTATTTGTTAATGACATTCTACGATTCTTTATTTGTGTGTGTGTCTATCGCTCCTCTCTCTCCTCGACTCGCCAATTCCCAATGACTGACTATCGGAAAATCCCATCTGCGCGTTCGCTGCATCGTGACTGCATGCACATGTATCAAGGACGAAGGTGTGAATCAACTTGTATTTCGTCACTCGCTGAATTTTATCTCTTGTCAGTGTAGTATGTGGGCTAACCGCTTGTTAAAATGTTATCATGTGATGTGTGACGTATTGGGAAGGTGACGTTTTGACCTTCAAATGTAAAGCAACTTGATTGTCAATGGATTATTCTTCAGATCGCTAATAAACTTCCAACGTACGCTCGCTGTTTTTCATTTCTCTCGCTAATAAACTTACAACTTACGCTCGCTGTATTTTCTCATTGTGAGAACAGGGAGGAAATACGCAAAGTGTGTGCATTTGAAGTTGCAACCCGACAGCCTGGTGTTGTTGGCGACGATCAAAGGCAAAGTGGAAGGACGAGCGAAGAGAGGAAGACGGAGAAAGGCGTGGGTTGACGATCTTCGAGGGACACCACGGCCCGTTGAACGGGCTACGGCATTAGACCTCAACCTGAAATTTCATATGATGTGAAGTGTGAATTCCAGTGAAGAGTAATTGGCAAAGTTGACGGTGTCAAAATGTATCAATAGGTGCGAGTCTGTAAAATAAATTTCAACGGACCACCCGTTGATAGACCATTGCTGCTGCTTGAGATCCAGCTGTTCCTCATTTCCTGGCTCAAGTGATATCCGTTTCAGAAAATCACGTGACTTTGTGTTACATGGTCTTACCTGGTCATCAACAGAAGTGTCGGCGATCCTCCCGCTGTTGTACCACTTCTGTTTTCTAGATGTCCAACTGTCCATGTTAGCATGCTCATCACTCCCTCACAGACCTTCCACAGCTACTACTGACAAATGAAATATCTGAACAGCAGAGATTCGCTCTCGCCAAATGATCAAGAGTTTATCAAGATAGGCCTAAGATTCTGAAATCACCGACTTCATTGTATCATGCAGCTGGCGAGTTATGGAGCTTTTTGAATGAAAAATGAAAATGTATGAAATATTGCACATTCAAGGTCAATGGTACAAATTTGAACAGAGCCCTGCTCTCCATCGGCATCAGTAGCCCTGCTGCTACGTCGCTTCTGACAGCAGAAACGACTAACTTCGGATGAGTGACCCTAACTACCGGGACACCTTCCCGGATGGTTGCTTTTAGTGGGAACGTGGAAGAGATCCACTTAGTGAAGCCGCCGAAGGAAGAATAACCCAAGGGCTTAGATGTACCACTGACTTTTGACCACTAGCATTAGGTCGCGTTCCCATATTTCTAGAGGCCACAACACTCACTAACTTAAGTCTTCCCAAAACACTTCACAAGCACACATACCATTACGTGCATATGATATTACACAGTAATGTAGTGATAATATTAGATCATCCATTCAGACTATGACTCTGTGACGCAAGACAGTGTTACCATTTTATAAGTGATTTTTAGTCACGTTCAGCCTAAAGCAATTTAGTGAAATCAGCAGAACTCATCAAAATTAAGCAAAAAAGTCATGCGCTGCGTCCGTAGAATTTTTAAATTCATGTTTATCATTCATACATGCGTCCACTACACGTGGCTTTTATTAGAACAAAAGTCTCCAAATAGAGCACTCAGAAGGCACCCTGTCTATTATCAAGAGTTCAAGAGAGCACAAAAGTTGAAAAATATCATATTTGCGTTTATTTTCTTCCAGTCACTGAAACTGTCAAGCTTCGCCAGCAAACTCAGAAACAGAAAATTCTAGGAGGGGAGGTCTGTGGAAACTTTTCTCACTTTTTAAGGATCTCAAACGGACCTCATACGGAGCTCTCACGGAAGCTTTTCACGGACCTCATACAACATAACGGAGCGCGCACAAAAGTTTTTATCAGTCACAAAAGTTTTATCATAAAAGTTTTTCTCAGTCGGTTCACTCACGGACATGTCCGCTAAAGTTGCACTTTTTTACTACTTATTCAGCGCCATTAAGTAAGCGCTTATTCAGTCAGTGAAAATCGCCAAATACAGGACAGCAGCATGAAGTAAAAGATAATAGGAAAAAGCTACAACGTTGGACCGAAGGAAAACTGTTTGACAGGTACATATGGGTACACAACTCTTACTTTATGCATTTTGCTACATTTCAAATGAGGAAGAAATCTTAACACATAAATTATGAATGCGATAAAAAAGGCCTAACGATGGACAATCTGCACTTTCACATGTAGCTGATGCATATCTAATCATCAAGTCGATAAGTAGAGTACGAACATACGAACCAACAGCGGGTTGTTTTTGCGAAGAAAAAAGAAATTCATGACCAGGAACACAATGCCACATGACACTTGCACTCATTGGAGATATGTGAAAATTGTTCTGGACAATCATGAACGTACCAGTATTTGCAGCATACATTAACATTTTGAACATTTTTAGTCACATGACATTCACGCGCAGTTTTACCGAGATCAGTAGAAGAGATCAGGATTGTCTAATTAACGTCAAATTATTACTGATCTAGGTCTACGTGTAAATGTGATATAGGTTGTAAATTTTCAAAAAAAAGTGTGACATAAAATAATTACAATTTTTATCATTTTTGTCAGCTGATTACTGCTACATTTACGACCAGAATCATGAGAATTTAGCTTATGAAATAAACTGATTCACATGAATAGCACAACATTTAATTGCTTATAAATGGTAGTATCATAGCATCATAACTGGGTCGTCGATAACTGGCATTTAATTATATAAATATTACAGGCCATCTGCATTCATCATAAGTAAAAGCATGTCTCTTATGAAGTAAGAACATGTATGCTTAGAGTAACAAGTAAGCAAAGAGGACCTAGGAAACTTACATCAACCACAGATTTTAAGTTGCGAAGATAGTTTGCTTCTGTGCACAGCAACTCCCAGATCACCGACTGCTGAATCTTGTCTCGTTGAGATAATTTCTGAAAGAGACCGGATGCATGTTTCCTAACAGTATTTCATTTCATGTGGTCGCCAAAAATAGATCATGCACTTCAATGCGAAAATCTACACTACTCGCATGTTCTTCACTTCTCCCCTGTTGTATTAAAACCTCAGTAAGACGATGACTATGCTTCTTTGCTTCTTCAAAGTCAGGAGGCTTGAAATTGCAAGTTCCGCTTTTGTAATCAACAATAACTATTATTTGACTTAACTTCTTGAGAAATGTTGAACACTATCTTCATTAATATTGATTAATATCTTTTAATGGATTTTAATGGATTTTAATGGATTCATTTCGACTTTATTACCGGTGCTTCTATTATTCTTTGAAGTTTCTTAGGAACTTATCATCTCCTCTACCTTTTAGATTGATTGATCTTAATCGTACCGTAAGCGTGGCCTACTGAAGAAGGTGCGAGTTCCTCTCCACCGTGGACTTCGGTTCGATTCCTGGGTCAGGCGAGTGCAGTCGGGTAATCAAGGGTGTTGGTGTCTTTCACTGACTTAACAGCTGTTATTCTCTTTAGATATCCAATATATTGCGATGGACCTATGCTGTCAATGGTAAATGGGCCTGCTTGTAATATTGTGCAGTATTCAGTTTAATCTAAGGGACTTAATCATTGATCATAACTTAATCATTTATCTGCTCGAACAGAAATGTAATATACAATCTGATGAAATTTGTGATCACTAACGAATAAGTCACTGTTATCGATAATGATTGCATCAATCTACTGGAATGTATAAAACCTCTCATCACTAACCAAATTCGTAACCGAAGATATGAGAGTTAACAATTTAGGCCTCCAGTAATTATGACTGCGAATATCAGAGTACATAGAATGGAAATGTTCCAAATTTGTTTGAAATTCAGTTTTGTTAAAACTGCTGGTATTTCAATGCTGGAAATATACAGAAATGGTACTAAGTTCAGGGTAATCAACGTCATGGAGAATTATGGCGCAAGTAAGGGGGAAATTCAATGTTTGCTCATCCAAACTGATTGAAAAGAAAAGTCACAATTTTCAATTGTCCACTCATAACAGTAGGTCATTCCAGTCCTGACCGATATCGATGCAGCGATTGTAGCCACCCAGTCTTCGAGTCCAAATCGCCTCCTTCACTCTTCTTCTATTCGTAAACTTCTTTTTTGTAACCACCTCCGCCCCTTCCCATTTGATCCGATGTCCACAGTTCCATGCATGTCTGGCCAACTCCGATGTTAACGCATCCGCTTCATGCACTTTCTTCCTATGCCCTTTCATCATGTGTTCTATGCCGCGTTTTGTTTCTCCCACATACCTAGCATCATAGTCTTCACACTTGACACAATAGACCACCTCTTTTGCGTCCGGCCTTCTGCTCTTCTCAACAAGTCCCCAATTTTCTTTCCTCCTCTGTCCGACACCTGGTAATCAAAGCGTCTCTTTTTGTTAATAAAGTCCACCAATCTATTTACACTTCCCTCACTGTTTTTCTCAAAAAGACAAAGGAGCTGCAATTTACTCATGAAACGGAGGAGGAAGGACGGATAGCGTTTATGAACGTAAGAGTAGAGAAGAGGGAAGGAGGACTGAGGACGACTGTATACATAAATGAAACTCATACGGATTCCTAGATACACGAACGATCGAATCACAGCAGAGGTGTGAAGGCCGGAATAATCAAAGGAATGGCTCGAAGAGCAGTGGAGGTTTGTAGTGATGGAGAGGCGTTAAATGAAGAAACGAATCACATTCAGAAAGTGTTTGGATACAATGGCTACAGGAAAAGTTTCATCAGAAGATGTATGCGGGAAGAAAGGAAAAGAGAAGAGAAAAGTAAAGAAGAGAAGGAGACAAAAAGGTGTGTTATACCATATGTGAACGGATTGAGTTAAAGAGTTAGAAAGACAATGAGACGTTTTGATTACCAGGTGTCGGACAGAGGAGGAAAGAAAATTGGGGACTTGTTGAGAAGAGCAGAAGGCCGGACGCAAAAGAGGACGTCTATTGTGTCAAGTGTGAAGACTATGATGCTAGGTATGTGGGAGAAACAAAACGCGGCATAGAACACATGATGAAAGGGCATAGGAAGAAAGTGCATGAAGCGGATGCGTTAACATCGGAGTTGGCCAGACATGCATGGAACTGTGGACATCGGATCAAATGGGAAGGGGCGGAGGTGGTTACAAAAAAGAAGTTTACGAATAGAAGAAGAGTGAAGGAGGCGATTTGGACTCGAAGACTGGGTGGCTACAATCGCTGCATCGATATCGGTCAGGCCTGGAATGACCTACTGTTATGAGTGGACAATTGAAAATTGTGACTTTTCTTTTCAATCAGTATTATTTATTATTCATTAATTTGCCTCACTAGGGCAAATCCGGTCCCTTCGCCAATCAATCACAGCGCCTATCCTTTGATCGCTCATCATGTCCTTAGTGTCCTGCAATTGCCAATTGCCTGCAATCGCCCTGATTCTCTGATGTAAAAAGCGATTAGGAATGTCTTGCCCAGACTTCAGCTAAAGGCGTAGACGTCCATCTTTGAATTTTAATCGGACAGATGCCTCATCCGACCAAAGAACACGTGACCACTGATTCCGCCAATGGCGACGTTTCATTGACCACTGTAATCTCAGCTTCCTCTGTCGCTGGGACAGATTCAGCTTCAATGGTATCTTGCGACTGGAGTAGTTCAACTCCATAAGTCGTCTCCAAACAGCTGTCCTGGAAAGATTTCAATCTGCTGAAAAAGAAGTAAAAGGATTCTTATCGACCATACTGGTGATGTAGCGATTTGACCGGCGAAAAGTCAGCCTTGGTCGGCCAGAGCACCTTCCATCAGGCCGCTTAAAGCCTCTTACCAACCAAAAATAAATAATACTTGTAGGGGCCTTTAATTGTTGCGACACAGTGGCAACAGGCCGGCCACTTCGGATCAAAGCCTCAGCTTGACCCCTAAGATAGCCTTTCTGGCAAGCTTTCAGTGCAGCAGTTCGTCAGCATGGATGCACGAACTGCTACACTGAAGCTTTCACGAATGGAAGCTTTCAGCACATGGATGTGTTGGAGTGAAGTCACTGAAAAGCAAGTGTCGTGGGACGTACGATCGGTGGAGAAGAACAAAAGCCAAGTAAAACCCAAGAGATTTAATTTGTAAAGGAGGGCGAAGATTTACCGAAGAAGCGAAAAGCAGTACCAAGTTCAAGTCGGCTGAGTGGTGTAAAGGACTTGGCATTGTCTTGCGATGTGGCCGACGAATCACCTTCAGGAAACATGTAGCCAAGGTGGTAAAGGCATGGTCGAGCACTAGGTTACTCTGCTGCTGGTCGGGGAAGGACTGGGGATTGAGCGGGGAATTATTGAGAGTGACTTACCTGGCCCTGGTCAGTTCGGTCCTCCTCTACGCTTCCACGGCTTCAGGTCCGTGGGTTTCCAGAGGGGGTGGCTGGGCTAGGTTGGAGAGGGTCTAGATTCAATGTGCGAGGACCATCAGGGGCACACTCAAGATCGCACGTAGGGATGGCGTCCTGGAGGATACTGACATCTGCCGGTTGAGAATGGTGGCTGAAGGGTTGCGGGTGGAGGAATGGGAAAAGTGTCTGATGGTTCAAGGGATGGATCCGAGGAGAGAGTGGGAGCTGAAGGTGTTGTCGTTCTGCCTGAAGTTACTGGAGGACGCAGGCGAAAGAGTTGTGGGAGCGGGTGATCCTGGAGAGGATGGTGTAAATCATCCTTGTACCAAACTGGTCACGGTGAAGCGCGTAAGGCAGGTGGTCCTGTAGGAGCGTTATGAAGCGCCACTGACCGCCACGCACCTAGTTAAGTTGTGGAATGAGAATATCCAGCAGCATTCACGCGTAAAACACCACGGACACGATTGATATCATCAGCGAGTGATGTCCTCGAATCGGCGCTGGTGATGAAGGAGGGTCTCCGTTGAGCTTATCCAACACAAGGAAACGCTGCTCGGAGGCCGCGAGTTCTTGGCTGATTTCAGATTCAGGAAACTCCATCTGTGTAATTTAGACCACGCGAATCTCACCCGAATGGCATTTAAATGTGTACCTTCAACGAACTGGAGCAGATCACATTTTCGGTCACTAACAACAGAGAATATGTAATGAAGCCACGCCAATTCACCACAGTAGAAAAGTGCATTTGGAAACGATGAGCGATGAATGGCTGAAATCACCGGAGTCCACAGCGCAGCTAAAGCTGAAGTTGATGAACCACTTCACCCAGATGACTGTTCTACGAAGTGAAGAGCAAGGAGAAGCGCTTTAACGAAAGCGTTCCCGCCAACAGCTGATTAGCCGTGAGATTGGACGATCTGGAGATGGAGCTTCTACTAGCAATAGACATCAGTGCCAAGTGTCGCATGGTGTCTTGAAGGCGCAGCTGTTGCAGCACTTTGTCCATCAAGCAGTGGAAGACTTTGACATTGTGGAGAACCGGTTCCACCCAGATAGCTATCTTCCCGTGGCCTCTCAGCACATCTCACACCTTACTGTCCGCCTGCGCAACACGTGCGCCAGCCAATCACTATCACAGACTTAGCGACCCTCTCTTCCTCCGACGCATATAGCGCAAAATCATTATCTAATACTACCAATGCTATATATGACTCGCTTATTCCAGCGCCACTGTCAGCTATCCGACAATCAATACGTCCACTGCAATTCATCCACTCCAACTGCAGTTTACTACTGTGATGTGAGCTCGGGTCTGCACTTGCGTATATCCCGGTACCAGTTTGACAATCTAACTTCTGTACTGAACTCTTCCCGGCGGCCATAGAAATACATAAATAGCCAACGGTTCACGTAACTCTGTTTCAAACGGATAAATGCATCATAACTGGTCCGACTTACAAAGACGACCTACCTCTAATCCTGGAAGAACTCATTGAATATCTGCCCTAGAATGATTTGTTAAATAAAGGCACATCATGATGCAGGCATTTTGTCTTTACTCACTGCTCATTTAGACTGAAGAAGCAAACGTTGCGCAAAAAGAATGAAGGGAGCTATACTTTCGTGCATACAGTGCATAATGGAGTGTGAAGACGCCACATCGTGCAGACAGCAGGTGCTGATAGGGGATACGGGTTGATGGACCATTTCCGGCACTGTGCATTCATGAAGCTGATGACCGCGTCACCGAGGGGAAGGGCTAGTGAATCAAGACTTTTCCTCTTCGCACAGCGTCAATGCAAATGGACTTCAAATGATGACCACCCCAATTGCGCTTCACCGTGATAAAGATGACTAGCAGGGTTAGCTTTTGCATTGCCCCGTCCCCGAGGAAGTCGCACGGAGACACGACTCAAAATGTTCGCTTACACTCCTCATTCCCATGTCATTCTAGCAACTGCTCCAGCTGTTTGTCAGTTAGCCGACTCAAATCAACATCATCAGCAATACGGGTTCTCAGATTAAATGACGTGCGTGTGGGCAACCTCGAGTTAGAGTGCTCCGTGACTGTAGGAGGAAGTGAGTAATGGGCAAAAGACCGTTCCAGGACAAGACAAATTCAAAAAAATAGTATATTTAAAAACGACATAAATTCATGAATTTTGACCCTTTTTCAGGTTTTTAAGACCTAAATTCATAAATTTAGATCATTTAAAAAGTATCATTTTTTGAAAAATCGGTATTTTTAAAAACGACTAAATTCATGAATTTTGTTCATTTTTTCAGGTTATGAAGACCTAAATTCATAAATTTAGGCGTTTTTAAAAATACCCAATTTTTCAAATTTTTCAAAATCTCAAAATTTGAGAATTACAATTTTCTCGCTTAAATCATGACCGTTCCAGGACAGCGAAAATCAGAAAAGTTAAGAATCTCAAAATTTGAGAATTACAATTTTCACCCCCAAAATCATGACCGTTCCAGGACACCGAAAAAATCATAAAAGTTGAGAATTTCAAATTCATGAATTTGTATCCATTTTTCAGGTTTTTAAAATATGAGATAACTAAAATTATGTGACTAAAAGTATTTCTTTAAAAATGGAAGAAACAAAAGTGGATGAAACAAAAGTGGAAGAAACCGCAAGAATATATCCTTCGTTATCACAGTTAAAAACAAGTGAATTGAATAAAGAAAAACACAAAGATAGAGTACGCTATATGAAAGGTAAGGAATCACAATTATTATTAAGATTAGAACATTATAGAAAATTAAGAAACAGATGGTCTAAAGTTAAGAATGTAACACAAGGAATTGGAATCTTTATAACAGTAAGTTTAGGGGTATTCACAATTATAATAACTTCAGGTGTTTTAGTAATTCCAGTAGTTGCTACAGCTTTAACAGGTACGAGTGTTTTTGCAACTTCACTTGTTACAATGTTAGATAAATCTTTAATAACTAAGAAACGAAAATCATTAAAAACTAAGCATTTACATATTAAAGAAGTCTATGATAAACTACATTACTACTTTCAAAGAGTATGTGATGATAATGTTATTACGTTAGATGAGGTTGAAAAATTTGATCAAATAGCTAATGAAGCTAATAAAACGCCATTTCATTTAAAGTCCGAAAAAGTTGATGATAAGAATTAACAGGATGGCGAAATTTCTAGTGATGGTAAAATTTCTAATGAAGAAAATGACAAAATTTTTTTAGAAGAGCTAAAAACTTTAAGCGAAAATTTAAGCAAAACTTTATTAAACAAAACTTAAAACGAGAAAACTTTAAACGAAAAGATGTCAGACAACAAAGCAATTGATTCTTCAAACCATGTTCATAATGTGCATTTCTTTTAATCTTATTATCTAAATCACGCCTGTGTTCGTTGTACCTTTTATAAAACGGACGGTTAGTCTGACCGATGTAAAAATCGCTGCATAAATTACATTTAAATCTATAGACTAGGAAACGGTCCGAGCAAGCGAAATTATTCGGAAGTAACGCACAGAAGCGACAGTCACTATGCTTATTATTTTCTTGTTTATTTTTAACAACTGATTGAAGAGTAGGAGCAGGTTTACTAATGAGTTTGATCGGTAGATCAAACTGTTTTATCAATTTATTTAGTTTGCGATTACACGTATCACTTATAAAATTTATCTTACAGGGAACAAAGTCATTGTTACTTATTTTAGTTTTATTATTCGATTTAGTAGCTATCTCACGATTAGTGAAGCCGTTCTTTTTGAATCTATGATTAAGTTTTGAGAGAGCTTCGTCTTTTTTGCTTTGGTCGGAGCATTTCCTGGCGACATCATTTTGGCTATTTTAAATATAGTTGGTTTTGACATGGTGAGGCAACCAGCTGTCTTTATTTAGAGATATGCCGGAGTGCATGTTTTTTACGTACCATTTGTATTCGATGCTATTATTGCTTATCCCAATGCTAACATCTAAAAAATTCAAAACAGCCTAGTTAGGGACTTCTATCGTAAATTTTATGTATGGTGACACCGAGTTGAATACGGTGTTGATAATGTTGATACTGTGAGCATCGCTCGTTTTAAATGGGCCCGTGATTATGTCGTCTATGTATCTACCGTAATATTGGGGAATTATGCTAAAATCATTTTTTAGAATTTCAAGAGCCTTTTGTTCTAGGTGGTACATATAGATGATGGCGAATGGTGGCGAGAATCGAGCTCCCATCGGGCAACCTTTTATTTGACGGTAGGTTACGCTATTGAATTTTATGTGATAATTATAAGAGAGATGAATTTCAGACAGTTATGTACGTCATCATAAGTAAGGGAAAAGTGTCGATTTCGTCCCAGTGTTCTTCATTGCCATGTATTTAACACGCTGTGTCATACTGTCAATTTTAGTCTTGGCCCTTAGAAGTGTCCGTGGCACGAAGCGCCGGCCGTTTGCGAACGAGGATTGTAAATTATTTTATTTTATTTCGGTCATTATAAAAGAAGGAGAGAAACTCAAAAATTGTTTTCACAATGTCTCTTCATAGGTTTGTACCATCCCTTCTAGAACAAACCTAGTGAACATGAAAGCGCTATATCTTCTTTGTTGGACATCATAGATTATGCTATGACGAAGGTGCTCGACCCCTGTGACACTCGACTACTCATTGCTGGCGACTTCAACGATTTACGAAATTACTTCAACGTGATAAAGTGACTAACGAAAACAAATGCTCTTGTTGACTTTCCCACTTGTGACCAGAAGACCCTGGATCAGATCTTCACAAACACGCACGTGGAAATCTTGCCTAAGTGCTTGCCGCCCCTTGGCAGATCTAACCACGTGTGCATCTTGTGGAAGCAGGACAAGCGGTCCTGCTCGTATGTAAAACGTGCTTGCAGAAACATCTCAAAGAAGAACAAGGCAACCTTCTCGTCGATCATGTCCGACGTTGACTGGAACTCACTTGTAGCATCTGCTCCTAGCGTTGATTCTTCTGCCCAAGTGCTCCAGTCGACGATAGACGTCATCTACGACATGTGCTTCCCACAACGTACGATCAGAATCAGAGACAGCGATCCCATGTGGATGAAGCCCTCTCTTCGAATTCTACAAGACGATCGTGATCGTGCTTTTGCCAAAGGGAAGAGACTCAAATACATCCGCCTATGTGAAGAAGCAATTCGACACGAGCGGTATTTGAGGCGCATCTACTTCAACGCTGCAGTGAAACGACGGGACACGAAGGAGATCTGGAAAGCAATCAATAGGTCGTTCAAATCAGCCAACAAAAGTCAGGATTCCCTTCGACCCCAACGAAATGGCGTGTTACTTTGCCTCGACGTTCGCCTCTCCACGAGACTACTTCATCACCGACTCTCTTCCCGAGATCGAAATATCTGTCTCAGTGTCAGAGGTATCGAATATCCTCAAAAACACAAAGAAAAAGAGTCCGGGACCAGATGGAATTCCTTACTGGATATTCAGGGAATTCGCAGAACTCCTTGCACCGGTTGTGACCTTCGTATTCAATGAGAGTCTACGGAGCAGTCAAGTACCGGCGTGCTTTAAGGAAGCCATTATCTCCCCCCAACCCGAAGTGTCCGCGAGCATCAGAGATAAGCCAGTACATGCCCATCTCTCTCCCCTCCATCCTCTCCAACTGTCTGGAAAAGCTCGTGTTGAAACACTACATCCTTCCATTCATCGAAGGTAGACTGCAGTCATCACAGTTCGCCTATCCGTCAGGAAGAGGCACCTCTGTCGCAATAACTCTACTGTACCACAGAATCCTGCAATTTCTAGACGTCTCATCTGGTTGCGTACGAGTTCTTGCAGTCGACTTTGCCCGTTCATTTGACAAACTTCCTAATGAAGCCATTCGACGATCGTGTTTAAAACTCAATCTTCCTCTTAGCGTCATCAAGTGGATAGCCAGCTTTCTGTCGGATAGGCGACAGACTGTGCGCATCCACCTTGAGCAAGTGGTTCGGTTCGCCAAGCGAGGTATCCCAAGGAAGTGTCATCGGCCCGATTTTATTCTGCATGGTGATCGACAGTTTTTCTACGCAGCAACCAAACTCGACCATAATTGAAATTCCGACGACTTGACAATCGTGAAATCACTACGATATGCCGATGACGACACCCTCCAACTCGAGTGGGATCACTTGAATTCATGGTCTGCTGCGGTTGGGCTTCCCATTAACTTCACAAAGTGTTCTGTGATGAATATAGTTACGAAGAGGGGCTTTGGTGATCCTGAACATTTGCGGAACAACGACGGATCCACGATCAAAACTACAAACTGTGTCAAGATCCTGGGTGTACACATCAGTGACGATCTAAGATGGAACGTGCACATCAAGAGAGTTGCATCAGCTGCCCCTCAAAGGCTGTATATCCTCTATAACCTCCGAAGATCCGTGTGCTCAACAGAGACTCTCCGTAAGGCATACTTTGCATACGTACGTTCGATTTTTCTTTACTGTTCTCCGGTCTTCGTAAATGCACCACAATGTCTTTGGAGCAAATTGGAGAACGTGGAAAGAAGAGCTTCAAAGATCATCGGAGTGAAGATGGATCCACCACTCAAAAGCGTTGTTTAGAAGACTTGCTCCACTCTTGTAAGGAAAGTGATGTCCAGCGACTCTCACCCTCTTTGTGAATTTTTCACAAGCAAGAACCGTCTGCTGAGAAGCAACTGTTCATTCCGCCCACCGCGTGCCAAGTCTTCAGGATTTCAGAAGTCATTCATTCGATTTTGCAAATAGCTTCATGACCACTTTTTATACATAGTTGTGACTGATGTTTTTTTATGTATTTATCTTCTGTAATTTTCGTATGTGCTGCGTCTACCGACTCTCAGTAGACCATTGGATAAAGATTATAATTATTACTATTATCTTCTCTTTCATCCTAAATATGGGATGAAGAACATACGCAGCAATCGGATCACAGAATGTCACAAAAAAATTGACTCTGATATTGTTAGGGAGTAAACGCAAGATCGCAGGTGCATGGTAGGACATCGTCGATTGCAAGAGGATACAAAACATGTTGTTAAAATAGCTGTTTTGACTTTTTTTGGCATGCTTTCCATCGAGCATCCAACGAAAAAATTTACCTTTGTATCCCAACGTATTCACAGAAAAAGTAGTCGATGCACTGATTTTGAAATGCTGAGGACTTCACTGGTTCCAAATTTTTCAAATGAGGAAAATTATGAATGAAATATCTCTCGATCTTCACATTTGATTCAATGACAGTGAAGGAAAGCAGATAATTGAGAGGTTACACAAAAATTCGTCAAAACTTGCAAAATATTGCAAATTCACTCAGTGTTGTGATATGCTCCTATCTCTGTAACAGGCCTTCGACACTCTTCCACAGAAACCGTCATTCTGCCTCCTGTACAATTATAGATATCTAGACCTCCTTGTCATAGATGTCCCTGATAATAGGCATTCTATGAAGCCAGAAAATGTAGTAATTCGAGGCCGCCAAGCGGACGAGGATTTCTACGGTTTTTTTGCCCGCTGGATTCACGGAATATCTTATCATCTAAATCTATGGCAACTGCCCAATAACCAATGTGATTATACGAATAATTCTATGAAAATTTGTCTTGCCGTCCTAGGAGGGCAAGGATAAAATATATTGCCCTGCGACATTTTTCATATCATGGCAGATTACCTTCACAGAAGTTTGTGATTGTCATGTCTATGATTATCAAGAGTATTTGAATAGAAATCTAGCTTCATCAATCGCGAAAATATCTATTCATCTATTAAAATATAAGTTTTTCATGTTAATTTTTATGTTAACCAATTAAGCAAAAGACAAACAAAATAATCCACTTAGATGAAGTTTTAGACGATGTATTAGAAAAATTCAGTGAATGGGCCTGCAGTAACCCAGTGAAAAGAGAAATCCTTTCTGGAAACAATGGTTGCAATTCTGTCATATGTCTTCACTGTAACTCCATTAATCGTAGGAAAGTCAATATGATTCAATGTCAAAACTGTAGGCAGAAAGCCCATCTATCATGGGTCGGTCTTACAAAAGCAAAAGCCGAGACAATCCCGATTTGGCATTGCACTAATTGTTTCTCTCACTCCAAAGCATCCTCAAACGTGACTTTGCCCAATGAGATTTTTGGCATTAACTCTTTCGATCAATGAGTGAGTCTGATTCAACAATGATGATCAAGGATTCCTGTACCACGCATTATGCCTAAAGGGGCACGAATCTTAGTTGCCGAAGCTTTTGCGGATACTCTGAATTTGGTTCGATCTCAAAACTCCTTAGCCGTTTGATCTCGTTTTTTCTCATTTAGCTTTTGTTGCTTGCGTAAACCAAATGAGATGAAGAATGCTCCTAATGCTCCTACATTGACTTCTATTGTAAAGAAGCAAGCTGTCCAGTTTATGCAAGGTCAAATTGCTCCCGATCTGGAAGGAACTGACTTGCCAATGTATTCGAAGAAAACAGTTCGAAATGAATCCGAGTTCGAGATTCAATGCAAAATAAGAAATAGTTGAGTCGAAAAGAGTCAAAAAAGCTTTTAAAGATGTTAATTACTATTTTTCTAACGTACAAAATTTTTCGATCGCCATCCAGCAATCATCTTCAGGTACAAAAGATTAGAAGTTTAAACTATAAGGAATTTGAAAATGATATTTACAATTAGATGACATGATGATTTACAATGATATGATGTGAAGGGATGTAGATGTGAACAGATTGTACTTGATTACATATCTTTACCAGTAGCAAAAATAAATTGACCTGACAGGATGAATGAATTCTATGTTAGATGATGCAGTGAAGAAATGATAAAGTTACTAGTAAAAAAGGAAATCACGGTAGCTGTTAAGTTCTGTTCTACTATTTATTGTTGGTTTACATTTGTTAATGATGAATGCTTCACGTAATCTCAACTTTGTGTTGTCATGATCGTGGGTCAAAATGTCAATATTGATGTCCGAATGTTGTACTTTGCACGTTTGAATATGTTTAAACACGGAAGATGAAGGGCTTGTGGAATCTTCCTTGAGGCGGGCGTGGAGAAGTCGTACGGTGCTGCCAATATAAAATTTATCACATTTGTTACAGTGGATCTTAGATAATTTTTTTTCAGTTGCATAATTCTTTGTTTTTCATTTTGCAGTTAGCAAGAGAGCATAGTTGTGTTGTAACTACTTCATTTCGTTTCAGATGTTGATGAAGTGTTTTATTACGTCTTGTAAGTCGAACATTAAGTTTGTGTTTTTTTAAACACTATTCGACATTACGTTGAGCACCTTTCTCATGACAAAGCTTTAGTCATTCTTGATATAAAAACGCATTCAATTCATTATAACGCGACGTCATTCTTGAAGAAGTTCACAGAAGAATTCCTTCCCTGTATAACCTCCTTTGACAAGCATATTCAAACGATTCCTTCCTGTTTTACGGCGAGGAAAAGTTATATCTTCCACCGGTGTTCAGCAAGGAGATCCAGCTGGCCCAGCTTTGTTCGCCATAGGAATTGATGCAGCCATTCGTAAGATTACTTCTGAACTCTCCGTATGGTACCTCGATGATGGTACAATTGCAGATCCACCAGTGAAAATACTCAGCGATCTCAAAGTTATAATCCCGACACTAAAGCATCTTGGACTAGAAGTGAACAATTCAAAGAGCATCATTTTCACTACGAATTCATTTCTACAGATAACCAATTCATCCAATCAAGATTCCATTCTGTCTTTTTTAGCAGGAATCAAACGAGTGAATAAAGAAAATGTAAGCCTCTTGGGAGCGCCTTCATCATCAGAGTCAATTTCAAGTGTAGTATCAAAGAAGCATAATGAAGTTAGAATACTGATGGAACGTGTTGGTCTCTTGGATTCGCTTATCGGCTTCTCCATACTGAAACATTGCTTTTCTGTGCAAAAATTAACTTATTTGCTCAGAACTACTCCTCTCAGCAAATATACTGACATTCTACATTCTTTGGATTCAACCATCATCAATTGCTTGAAAAGGACTGCTAATGTTGATTTCATACGTCCCAGTTTATCTCAAGCTGTTTTGTCAACGAAGCATGATAGTTTAGGAATTCGACGTCCCAGTGATATTGCTCTTCCAGCTTTCCTATCTTCCTTATATTCTACAGAGGATCTGGCGAAGTCTATTTTACAAAATGTTGCGGACTTGCCTGCGTCTTTTTTCATGGAGGAAGCGAAGATAGAATGGCAATCTCTTGGTCTTCAGTTTCCATCTTCCAAGGATTTTGCTAAGCAAGAAATATGGGACAATATTCGACAAGAGCATCATTTTGACCCACGCCACCACCCCCACCATCATGTTGGCCCGCGCCAACCAATTTGATCGCGCGCGTCTACTTGCAGCCAAAAGATCAGAAAGTGGTTCTTGGTTGTCTGCCAATCCTGTTTCATTGCTGGGTACGCATTTGGACGGCAATGCTGTCCAGATCGCTAACGGACAAAAGGTCGGAACAGTGATTTGTGTACCTCACCAATGCCGTTGTGGCGGTATGGTCGACAAGTTGGGCATTCATCCCTTGTCGTTCATTCATTGTCGTTTCAATTCTGGGAGAGCTCGGCGTCATTATCAAGTGAATGACATAATCAGACGATCTTTACAGGCCGCAGGAATTTCATCAATCCTCGAGCCGATAGGTCTGAGTCGCGATGATGGCAAACGACCAGACGGGATGTCAACTTTCCCTCTTCGACATGGAAAGCCGCTAGTGTGGGACTTCACATGCGTCGACACGTTCGCACAATCACACCTGATCGACTCAGACATGGAAGCCGGATTTTCTGCCTCAGCTGCCGAAAATGCAAAGCGCACAAAATATTCGACCATCATCAATGGGCCTTTCATTTTCGAGCCAGTAGCAGTTGAAAACTCCTGTGTTTATGGGAAGACCACAAGCCGCTTCATGAAAGAGCTCGGCCACCACCTTTCTGAAGCCACGGGCGACACACGGGAAACTGTGTGGCTCCAACAAAGGATCGCGATAGCTGTCTTGCGTGGTAACGCCCTCAGCATTCGCCTGGCTGGCAAAGCACTATAGTGACCAACTTTTCTTCCTCGCTCTCGTCCTTTTATAATGACTTACCATGAAAACTTGACTTGTCCTCTAACTTATCTTGTTGAATAAATTAAGTTTTTCATGGATAAAACAAAAAAAATGAAAATATATAATTATCCTTGCCGGCATCGAGAGAGGTTGTGTGATATTGTACATTGGTCAACAATGATATAATCGAAAATCAGTGATGCCTTCATCAAATGATGGTTCATTTGGAAGAAGCCATCATTAAAGTAATGGATGAATCTTGAACTTGGACAAATGTTAGAGGGAACGATATTCCAACATCTGATACAAATAAGCCAGTTAACTATAAAAGCAATGTTGGGTACGGACATCAAGAAAATTTCAATCGAATGTCCTGTCTGAGATTGTCACCAC
Source organism: Prostheceraeus crozeri (assembly GCA_907163375.1). Taxonomy (NCBI): domain Eukaryota; kingdom Metazoa; phylum Platyhelminthes; order Polycladida; family Euryleptidae; genus Prostheceraeus; species Prostheceraeus crozeri. Next base: position 447,433 of record CAJQUW010009803.1, on the reverse strand, counting down.
CAGCCAGCTTCTAGCCAAGTTGCATCACACTTGGAACGACATTGCTATGGAATTTTCCCCGGCCCTGTTCTAAAAGAGTTCCAAAAAAGAACTGCACAGCAAGTCCATTTGCCGGTGTAAACGGAATTGTATCTGAATCCCGTCGGAATTGGCATATTCAACGTTGTGCTGATAAGTCGACTGATGATACTGAGAAATTAAGTAATAGGTCCAACAATCCAAACTGCACCACTGCGGAATCTCTACCATCAATGGAAGAAGTATTCGCCTTGAAAAGGCCAACCCTCAAGTTTGTACCACGTTCCGCTAAACACTCTTTTGCAAGGATTCTATCAGATGTATTGGAAAAGGTTTACTCAGCAATTCAGTGGAAGCTTGGACAAAACTTTTTATGCTTCCGAAATGCGTTTTGCCTTCGGTTAAACGTGCTTGAAAGCGTCACAAACTACTGTTAGTTAATCATTTTTGTGAGCGATGGTCTAACGGTGAATATTCTAAGCTTTGGTCCGAGGCTGAATCTACAGCAAGTAAGCCAGCATCTTGCAAAGTGAACTCATCTAATCCAAAATGAACAACGACGTCGACGCAGCGAGGCAAAATTTTGCAAAAGAAAGACTCTATGGGAAAGCTAGCCGTTTTTTTAACATCAAAAGGATTGACACCCAATACTTCGGCTACGTGGACTTTGCTTGAAGAAAGCATCCAAGAGAATACAGAAATATCCAAGAAATATTTCGGCATGCATCCTTCGTATGTGATTGGTATTGAGCGATTTACAGTGTATTAACGATCCGAAATTATGCCTCAGAAGAAATGCTGTATATGAAGGGAAATGCGATAAATGTCATCAAATCTATATCGGCAGTACGATTCACCCCCTTCATATCCGCATCAGAGAGCATTTAAATACTTCTCGCTCATCTATTTTTAACCACAAAATAACATGCAAAAAAAAAATTTAACAGAAAGATATTAACAACAGCAGACGATGAACCAAATTTAAGACTCAAGGAATCCATCTTTATACGGAAGCTTAAGCCCTCGATAAATAGTCGAGCTGAAGTGAAGGGCTAAAAGAATTTTTGTACATGTAATTTTTCATAATGAATTTTTGGTTGGGAGGTTGGGGAGAGATGGGTTAGCAGCACATTTCTGCTGCCAGATATCTTTTCATTCTACGCATAATAGATATCATTCAAGTTTATAAGTCTATACAGTGTTAATTCTATGATTCTCTACATCAAATTTTAAATCTTTTGTATTTACCATGAATTCTTTCCTTGATAATGGCTTTGGTGTAATAGTCGAAATATATTGATCAACCTTTTATACGATTTTATGATAAACAACTTGACTTTCTTTCAATACAAAATTTTTATTCCCAACATTGTTTCTGATAATGCATCCACATTCAAATTAGCCGAGAAAATTCTATTAAAAGCTAGCATAGTAAGCTTTGCAAGTTGTAAGAAAATCGAATGGAACTTTACGACTCAGTACGCCCCTTGGATGGGAGGTTTCTATGAGAGGTTAGTACGAGAACTTAAAATGGCCCTAAGAAAGACTCTCGCTAAACGTACATTGATATTCGAGGAATTCATGACTGTTGTTTGTGAAATTGAAGGTGTGCTGAACAGTCGTCTGTTAATGTATGTGAGTGATGATGTTGAAGAAATCCTTACCCCTCACATTTTCTCATACTCCAACGTTTAACTAAAGAGGGCTCGAACCCTCACGAGAGCGCTATTGTAACCCCTAAAGTCCCGTCGATCAAGTATTGTAGAGCTCTAGTTAACCAATTTTTGGATTTGTGGAACAAGCATTATGTTCTGTCGTTGAGGGAGCGCAGTTTGGGTGGAATCCATAGAAATCGCGGAGCAACGGATTTACCGAAAGTTGGAGATGTTTGTTTGATTGTTACGAAAGGCCCTCGTCTTCAGTGGCGTTTGGCAAAAATTGTAAGTCTCTGTTCTGGGCGGGGTGGTGCTTGCCGTTCGGCAAGAGTGAAAATTCTTCAAGGACGTGGAGGTATTGTCACGCGTCCTGTCGGACTTTTGGTGCCCCTAGAAAACAGCTGATGATGGTAAACATTGAAATTTATGTGCATTATTATTTCAAGGGGGAGTGTGTTTACTCTCGAACAGACAATCTAAATATCTATGTTTCATATTTGTTTTCTCACGCTCAGTCATGATTCATGTTATTGGACTATTCCGCGTTGACGATGCACGCATTAGTATGGCGAAAGCTATGTACACCGTTGTCGACTGAGCGCGGTATAATAGCTTGCATCGTGTGAAAGTGATTCATAACTAACTAACTAGCATCGCCATGGTTGAATACAGACACTTGCTGCAGACGAAGGATGATTTTTTAACTTACCGTAGATCATTCGCAGGAAACAGCATGTTGATTACGTAAAAGTAATTACAGTCATTAATAATCAACATGATAAGAATCCCGCCCTACAGACGAAAGCTGTAAAAGTCAATGGAAGATAAATGCCTTACCTCCGGTTCTTGTACAATATTCTCCCAAGATCGCTCTAAATACAACCACTTCGATTTTACTTGAAATTTTGAGTCCACGTCACTCGTAGAAAAACGTGTGGGTATTCCCACTGTCTCAAAAGCATGAAGAGCTTCACTAAGTCGATCCAGACGTTCCTGAAAACCCAATATATTCAATTGAAAAAATCAGTGTACTTTCCATTTCACCTAGACTTTGACTGCTTTGAAATTAGATCCCATCAGAGTTTTATAACTATATATATAAAAATATGTATATATATATATGTATATATATCAATGAAACAGTCAATTCCTTTTGCATTAAAAATAGATCATTCTTTTGTTTTTGATTTCATGATCCACTAATTCTGAACGATACTGTTCAGTGACCTTTTTGTTTTGCAGATTTTTATCATATAACTTAATTTTTCTGTATTTTGGAACCAATTCATTTTTTTTGCAAATGTTGCTGTAATTAATATCGTGATTTAATTTAATGCATTTATGCAAAGACCTTTCCGTTTTTCTATATTGACTTTTTTCTTCTGGCGATATTGTTCTCAAGATGACAAAAGAATGGCATTTGATGGTAAAGTAACTCATATTTTGCGACGTTTCGGACGGTAACGACCTGTCTACTTTCAAGCTGTAAATAACAAAATGCTGCAAATGAAATTTGAAATCTCTAAACTATGCAAGAGAAAGGAAACCTCTAAAAGTTTAGGGATTTCAAATCTCATTTGCAGCATTTTGTTATTTACAGCTTGAAAATGGACAGGTCGTTACCGTCCGAAACGTCGCAAAATATGAGTTACTTTACCATCAAATGCCATTCTTTTATCATCTTGAGAACAATATCGCCAGAAGAAAAAAGTCAATATAGAAAAACGGAAAGGTCTTTGCATAAATGCATTAAATAAAATCACGATATTAATTACAACAACATTTGCAAAAAAAATGAATTGGTTCCAAAATACAGAAAAATTAAGTTATATGATAAAAATCTGCAAAACAAAAAGGTCATTGAACAGTATCGTTCAGAATTAGTGGATCATGAAATCAAAAAACAAAAGAATGATCTATTTTTAATGCAAAACTTTTAATATATATATATAGCTATCAACAATAATGGATCAACTCAATATTCGGTAAAATATAAATAAATTATCAATTCTCAGAATATGCAAAACTTTTAACTATAGCACGAACGCTTTCTATTACTCTTCAGGTGCATTTAATAGTGTAACAGATGACATAAGATGGTAAATGTTCAATATTTAAAATGTGTATATAGGTCAAAGATATCAGAGTTGGTTTAGCTTGGAAGAAAAGACGTCGATGAAATATCTTTCCTTGCATTTGCGTGCTATGGGATCATTTTTGTGCATTTTATAGAATGGAAGGATTATAAATTTCTTTTGTCCACAGATATCAATATGTTCACTAAGTTTGAGTTGTCTATAATTTGGTTGGCTAATTTGTTGTTTATGAATTCGAGTACGTTCTCTTATTGTGTTTCCAGTTTCACCGATGTAATAATTTAAGCATCCACCGCAAGTCATAACGTAAATTACGTTTTGTGTTGAGCATGTCATGTTGTATTAAATTTTGAATAATGTTCCATTGAAATTGTAGTCTGAAGCTTCCTTTATAAAGTCACAAATCCCACATCTAGGATCTGTTTAGATGCTCATAGATCCACATCTAGGCACTATTTAACGGAGTATTTTTGTTGTGTTTCATTGAATTTTGATTTACGAAGAATTCGTTGAAAATTGTTTGGTTGTCTTTGGCTATTAATGAAGGTTTTGTCGATAAAAAGATGTTTTGTTTGAGGATCCCTTTTTAAGAGTACTCTAGCATTGGAAATGAATAACTGAATATTTTTATTGCGAAGATTGTAAGTTGATACAAAAGGAATTATTTGTTCATTTTTCTTTTCATGGTTTGACTGAAGAAGTTCTGATCTATCAATATTTGTTGCTTTTTCTATGGCATCGATAATTAACTTTTCAGGATAATCTTGTTGTTGTAAGAAATGTTTCAATTCGTGTAGTCGTTTGTCACGTGTTGAGTTTTCACTAACTATTGTGCATATTCTTCTTGCTAGATTATATGGTACTGCTCTCTTTACATGTCTTGGGTGAGATGATTAAAAGTGTAGATACTGGTGTGTGTCTGCTGTTTTATAGTATAGATCAGTCTTTATTTCTGTTTTCTCTTTGATAATCAATATATCAAAGAATGGTATTTCTTTGTCACTTTTTTCCATCGTAAAAGTAATGTTTTCATCTAGATCATTCAGGAGTTGTGAGAATATTATATTCAGTTCGTTAATTTCTAATGTCCAAATAATAAAACAATCATCCAGGTATCTCTTCCATCCTCCAATGATTTTGCGTTTTATTTCAGCACCCCAAAGTTGATGTATACGTTCTTCAAGTTTCCTTTCTAAATAGCCTAAAGTATATACATCAACTTGAAAAATGAACAAATAATTCCTTTTGTATCAACTTACAATCCTCGCAATAAAAATATTCAGTTATTCATTTCCAATGCTAGAGTACTCTTAAAAGGTGATCCTCAAACAAAACATATTTTTATCGACAAAACCTTCATTAATAGTCAAAGACAACCAAACAATCTTCAACGAATTCTTCGTAAATCAAAATTCAATGAAACACAACAAAAATACTCCGTTAAATAGTGCCAAGATCCTAGATGTGGGACTTGTGACTTTATAAAGGAAGCTTCAGACTACAATTTCAATGGAACATTATTCAAAATTTAATACAACATGACATGCTCAACACAAAACGTAATTTACGTTATGACTTGCGGTGGATGCTTAAATTATTACATCGGTGAAACTGGAAACACAATAAGAGAACGTACTCGAATTCATAAACAACAAATTAACCAACCAAATTATAGACAACTCAAACTTAGTGAACATATTGATATCTGTGGACAAAAGAAATTTACAATCCTTCCATTCTATAAAATGCACAAAAATGATCCCATAGCACGCAAATGCAAGGAAAGATATTTCATCGACGTCTTTTCTTCCAAGCTAAACCAACTCTGATATCTTTGACCTATATACACATTTTAAATATTGAACATTTACCATCTTATGTCATCTGTTACACTATTAAATGCACCTGAAGAGTAATAGAAAGCGCTCGTGCTATAGTTAAAAGTTTTGCATATTCTGAGTACTTGTACCGGTACTCAGAGTTTCATGTTTTGTGTCCAATACAATCGTCAGCCAGATCTAAAAGACAAACATGGAATCATTGCATTAAATACTGAATTGAATAAAAGTCAAAAGTCAGGTCTTTGCCTGTAAATGCTTATTGCGATGTCTACATCTCGAAATCAATTCGCTCCTCTGGTTCAACAGATTGGCATTTCTATGCTGCAGAATAAAATATTTCTCGCTAAGACAGAGGTCACATCGCTGATCATTGGATTGTACGGCTTGCAAACTTTTTTGATTTGCCAAGATATTTTAGGGGTCCCACCTTTTTCTTTTTTCTTTGATACTCCAGTATTCCTTGGAGCAACTCGGCTAATCAATCCCTCAAAAAACGAAATCGGTCGAATCAGTAAGAGCATATTGGAAAACATGAATTCTAAGTTACGAGCTCAAATTGGGGTATGTCAGTGGAGAAGCACTAATGAGTAATAAAATGGTTTGATGGACTGGAGCGCAAATCGAATGGTAAATTCATGATTTTCGATGTTAAAGGCAATAACGCACGAGTTATTAGAAACTTCTTTGAACTTTGCTTCAAGTTATGTTGAATTGGATTGGAAGGATCTGCAAGCAATACGTCATTCTCGAAAATGGATGCTGTTCAAAGTCAATGAGCCATGGGTCAAGAGAAATAACGCGAATTTCGATGTTTAAATGGGAGCTTACGACGGAGCTGAGATATGCGAATTAGTTGGAATCTATATCTTGCATACTTTAGCCAAGGATTTCAACAAGGAGTATATCGGTCTGTATCGAGATGATGGTCTGGTCTACTTCAGAAATGCAACTGGTAGACAGGCAGATGTTGCAATGAAGAAGTTTCACGAAATATTTAGGCAACTTGGTCTCGAAGTCGAGATTCAATGCAACCTGCGAGTGGTAAATTTTCTAGATGTTACCTTGAATTTAAATGATGGATCGTATCGGCCATACCAAAAGCAGGACCAGGAAACGATCTACATCAACACAAAGTCAAACCACCCAAGAAACATAATCAAACAGCTTCCAATTACGATAGAGAAACGAATAAATGAACTGTCATCGAATGAGTCTATATTTAATGAAGCTGACCACCACCATCAGGAAGTTTTAAGGCAAAACGGATATAATTATGAATTGAAATATCAAAATGGCGTCGCAGAAGTTGGAGGAAGGAGACAACGTTCTAGAGCTGTCATTTGGTTTAACCCTCCTTTAGTAAGAACGTCTCAACGAACGTGGGGAAATATTTTTGATGGCGATCGACAAGCATTTCCATAGTAACAACCGACTTAGGAAAATATTCAACCGAAATACCCTAAAAATCTTGCCGAATGTGTATATATATATATATATATATATGAAAGTGAATGGGTTACTACAACCGTGAATTGGAGTTTCCCTTTCATTGCTGACAAAGAAAGCAATCTGAATCGCCACATCAGAGACATAAATAAATTTCTACCAGAGACTGTACGTGTGAGAGTTATTTATACAACCCTGATAACATCTCAATTTTTTCCCAACAAAGATAAGATAAATGACGAATTGAAATCAAATATTGTATACAAATATAGTTGTGAGCATTGTGATAAATGTTACATTGGCAGTTCCATTCGTTATTTCATTACTCGCCTTAATGAACATCTCAAAGCGTATCCTACTCCAACAGAAGTTAGCATGCACGTCCATCCACCAAAGAAAGACGGTTTTGCGATTATCTCCACGGTGAATAGTAACCCTCGTCTTTTGGAATCAATTCTTATTAAGAGTACCAGTACTGACTATATATATATATATATATATAGTATATACGAGTATATATATAGTGAAGGCATTAGATTGATGAAGATTCGCTTCGCCAACAACGGTTACCATTTCATCAACAAGTATCTACGCTATTAAGAGAGTTAACTCCCCCAAGTTTAGTCGATGCTTTTCTTGAAAGTTTAAGTACAAGTTAAACAGTCAGACGGGCCTTCGGCGTCCAGCGCCTTTCGAGCGCCTTCGAAACGCCTACCGGGTACCCTACCTTACCATCGACCGTTGCGCCGAGCGCTGCACGCCGCCGGCCCGTCTGACCTTATAACTTGTACTTAACTTCAAAGAACGCATCGACCTAAACTAGGGGAGTTTTCTCTAACACACTCTCATTAATCAAAATGATCTCCCGACGACTGGTCAACTATGTATCTACGCTATAATAACCATAATAACCCTGCTAATGCTTTGAACAACAACATTACCAACAATAACGTGCAAAACAAACCAACAATATATTTTCGAATGCCTTTCATTAATGAAATCCAGGCACGAAAAATCAAAATCGAATTACAGAAAATTGAAAAAGTCAGAGTCATACCAACCTTCATTGGCTCGGAAACAGGGGTATGTGCAACCACAAGAACTTGGTATATAGGATCACTTGCACTCATTGTAATATGTTCTACATTGGTGAAAGTCGATGCACATTACGCAAGCGGGTTTTAGAACATCTCAACCAAAAAGAAAGCATGATTTACCAACATTTTAAGTCAAAGCATAAAATGAAGCCAACAAGTGAAGATATTGAATGTGATATAATGCAAGAAAGGTTTAAGAATGTTTGTGAAAGAAAGGCAGCTGAAAAGCTTTTTATTGAATCTCGCAAACCTGATATTAACATTGTACATAATTGACTTTTCTATATGCCCTTCATCCATCTAGACCATATAACCTAGACATTTTTTCATAGTAAACTTTTTCATAGTAATTTTTTCCTCTAATCGTATAGATAGCTCATCCTGCCATAGTATTAATTCTTAGATCTATGTATTTGAATATTATTTTCAGAGAACTTGTTCAGACGAATTTTAGACGTGATCAAGTGCCACACGAAATATCGTCCAATAAAAATTTTATTTATTGGTCAAGTCCTATTTTCCTTTGTAAATATATATATATACAGTATATATATATATATATATATCAAATATTATAATATTATTGTTTCATAATATTATATTTATAGTATCTATAATGTATAATTTGATAATAGATAGATAATAATACCGCCTCCTCATTTTGAGGCAGTGTCCACCACTGTTTGGTGTTGGGTTGGCTCAGCCACACGTGAGTTCATCTCTCGGTTGTTTTTCATGTCCTTTCCTTTACCGGCGTTGCCTCTTATGTTACCTATAGTATGGTATCTTGGACTTGGTTAACTTTGAGTGTTCTTTTAGTATGTGTTAACTGCTTTTGTTTATTCAATTCGCTATTGTAATGCGTTTTTGTGATTTTTGTACACTCTGAGTTATTTGTAATTGCATGCCTCTCCTAGTGAGAAAATAAAGCTCTACCTAGATAGAATATAGAAAATCGAAAATGGAAATTAATACCAGCATGTAATCACACCCAGATGTTACAAAGAAAAACTAAGTAAATGAATAAGACAGCCCGACCGGTTTCTGCCTGCTGCAGGCTTCTCAAGGGCATAGAATGATTTATTATACAATTCGTATATCATCAAACTAAATATCATCATTGCCCTTGCAATATAGCATTGAAAAATCCTTTATCCAACTACGATCCAAATTATGATTCCTAGCATGTTCATCCAGATCCATTTGTCGTTCAACTAAATCACCAGCTTTGATGTTTTCATTTAGATTTGTAACAGCTTCTATAGCTTTTGACGAATAACTAAGGTCTCTTGCAACAATCCTTGAAATTGGGAGCTAGCTATCAATATTCACATCATCAAACAACTTCCACGTATTTATAACTTAACCTGGTTTTGAAAATCAATGACGATTGACATCATAGTCACAATGGTTACAATTGTCGCATTTGAGCAAGCAGTCTCAAAATCAAACCACCTTCGTCTATGTGGTATATGCCACTATCAATTTAAATATTGAAGTACCTCAATAGAACTTCTTGTTCGCAACTCTTCGGCAAATATATTCGTTTAGGTTCCGAAATAATTGTACGTGTCTCTGTTTCAATTCAAATACTCTAATTCAATATCGGAACAAGCCGTTCCGATCCTAACACACAAATAATTGTAGTGAATCACAAAAGATGAACTCAATTCGGTTCTCAATCGGAACGGAGTTCCTATTCACATGTTCGGAACATGTTTATATTCACACATTCGGAACATGTTCGTATCCAGGTTCGAATCCTCAACCAGCGCGTACACAAACCTAGCTACTATTGCCACATCATTAGTATATTTGTATTTTAAAATGGCAAGGCAGTCATTGGCACATGATGGATCTAACAAACAAAATCTGTTGACACCTATTTCGAGATAACTGACTATCAAGAGTTTATGCATAATGTTGATCGCAGCATCGAGAAAATGAGCAGGAAGGACAAATGTAGGATGTTTTTCGATCCAGAGAGAAAGAACAGTAGCCGAATCGTCTACTCTCAGTAGTAAGAAATCCTCCCAACTGCGCACAGCGCCCCCCTCTGGAGCGTGAGATGGGTTGTTGTGGTTCTGGATCGACTGTCCGTGTGTGTCGTGGTCGACCGTCGTAGTTGTTCTTGGGCGGCGGTCTATGTTTTTGGTGTGTAGGAGTGTTTGTAGGGTTGCTTTGTGTTAAGATTTGGCTTCGTGATGAAATTCCGCGTCGACATGTTGAGTTTCATGGGTGTAGGTGTGGTTTAGGTGTGTTTTTGAGTGTTTTTGAGTGAGAAAATGGCTGTAGCGGCTAAACGAAGCCTCGTACGTGAAAATGGACGGCGGATTTGAGCTTTTTGGCCGATTTTGGGTCTAGAAGAGTTGTTTCCAGCGTCATAGGGCTAAGAACGAAGAACTTCGACCCCCCCCCTTGGCAGCGTTCTTCCAACTTTGTTTCTAGAGATCGTAGAAAGTCGTACAATAGCTCGTTTGAAAGCTAAGAGTGCCACAAATTCATTGGAAAGCACAGTTTGGTCCTATCTTTCATTGCTGAGGCTTGAGAGTGACATTGAGACTTTTGGTCATGTTAGAGAGCCGTCAGAGGATGAGTTTTGTGTTTTGGGCTTCAGCGGGCGAACGAAGCATCGGACGAGAAAACTGAGACCAGATTTGGAATCAGCGTCAAATTTTAGACAACCAATGTCTAACCCCTCTCTTATCGATTCCATATTCACAGGATATATAAGTACGAGTCCGGGAGAGGAATCTCACTAAGTTGAGAAACTGACTACAGGTAAGTGGTTTCACCTGAGGTCCGATATCGGACTTCTGACTTTTTATTGCTGATATCAGCTAAGGAGTCAGAGTTATAGGTTAGCCAGTATAGCATGACTGACCATTTGATGATAGTAGGCCGAAATCTTCAAACGGCTATAACTTTGCTTCTACAAGTCCTTTAGACTTGATTAAAAAACGTTTGACAGCTCATGATGTGCTGTAGGTGACAGACTACTTATGAACGTCTTATGAGTAGTACTGAAATACTAAAAAATTTAAATTCGTGTTTAATGATGATGATTAAAGTTTTTGAATAAAAAGCAGTAGTTTATGAGTATCTGCGACTTGGGACGTTTCCTCTTGTAAATAACTCCACCGGTTTTCATGTCGAAATCGGGGCCCGGATACCAACACAGTGACATGACGCACGCTCTGTCCGCCCGAGGTTGGATTTGTCGGTCGAGGAGCCTTGGTCGAGGAGCCTTTGTCGGGCCTTGGAGCTGGGATAACATCGCCTCTGAGTAAGGCTTGTAGCGGATTCAAGAGCCTAACGCCTAGACGACTGCTATCAAATGTTTTTGGACTTAGTCTTTCAATGCATATCAGCAAGTAGTATCCTATAAAAACTTGCTATCAATTGTTTACTCTATCTTTACAGAATCGTCACTATGACTAAAATGATTAACGCAAGGATCCTCATCGGCAAGTGTAGTTGTGGCCGTATTGCCATAGGCAGCGAGCTCAAAAAGCACATTAAAGAGGGGACGGTGGGCGAGCATGTGAGGAAAGTGTTGTTTAGGGTGTGTATGCATCATAAGGTAGTATGTGAGGATGGGAGTGATGTAGAGTTCATTAGGAACCATAGCCAGTGCCCTAGTGGCAATATTAGTATGCAGGGGCTGGATTAGTGAGAGTGGCAGTGGCGACGATTGAGGGTGCGGTGGGAAAGAAAGGTGTAACCAAGGCGACTGATGATGGTTTGAGTGAGGAAGAAGTAGAGTTGAGAGGGAACATCAAGAAGCCTGATGTTGATGTTGATTTGGATGACGTGTTGGAGGAATTGTTTGGGAACATTAATGATCTTGAGGAGAAGTGGAAGGAGGAGGGAAAGGAAGTGGGTAAACCGTTGGCAGCATCGTCTCCTCGGAGGGAGGAAGGGAACACAAGGGTTGAATATGTGAGGACGATGGATCGATTGAGGGTGGTTGAGGAGAAGAATAAAGTATTAGTGATGCGGAATGAGAAGTTGACTGCGAAGGCTGAAGGGTATAAGGAGACGAGAGAAGAGTTGGAAAGTATGAGGCAGAAGGAGAAAGAGTGGATGGTGGAAAGGAGAGAGCTGATGAAGAAAGCCAGTTTGGTGAGTAGTCTGCAGGCGAGTGTGTTGAGGAAGGATGATGAGATAGATCGGATGCGAAGCGTGGTGAAGGAGACAGAGGAAGTGAGGGGCGTGAACAAGAGGCTGGTGGCTGAAGTAGAGCGATTGCATGAGCGTGAGAAGTGTAGAAAAAGAAGAGCGCATGAAGTCCATCTTCCCCTCTTCTAAAATAATGTGTGCCACGCCCCAACAATCACAAGTGACCCCAATCAGACGCAGCAATGCGACGAGGGCGACGGAATCCGATGTCTGCAAATGAACATGGACATCACTGGCGAGCTTGAGGACCTCGTCGTCCGAAAAGTCCGGAAGAAAGTTCCCAGTAAGTTACTTCAACATGAACATTTCCTTACTGCATCTAATCTCCTATTCTTTTCCTTTCAGAGTTTTTACATCAGCAGTAGGATCTTTTGATCCCGAGAACGTCCCAAACGGCTCTTTTAACAGCCACACAGAGCAAGAGTGATTGTACCTCCTCGTGGTTTGCTCTGGACAGACTTCGGTCTGACTGAATCTATCACATAATTAGAAAGACTGAGTCATGTATTTGTATCAGAGGGGTATATAAACCATTGCCTCTCTTTCATTTTCATTCTATACTCCATCATGAAAACACCTAAGACGACAGTCAGCTCTCCTGACAAGCCTCGGCTTAGACCGATAAATTTATTTATTGAGTTTCTACAGATGGAGGAGCGAGAGCGAGTCCATAACAATCTTTCTCGAATTGGCTCATCAACAAATGACGATGATGCCAATTCAACAGAGTGGGGGTATATACCACCCTCTGACAGTCGGCTGATAGTAGAGGAGGTCGATGCCGCTGACATAGAGAGATTACAAGTCTCTCTCAGCGGAATCGGCCAAACCTAAGTCTATTCATATCCCGAGAACGAACCAACGGTCTTTTTAAAGACCACCATGGGGCAAAATATGATAGTACCTTCACGTGGTTTGCCCTGGACAGACTTCGGTCTGACTGAATCTATCATACAAATAAAAAATAAAATCACAAAGTTGTATCTGCTATCAGTCAACTTAAACGTTGCATGTTAAGGAGGATTTCGGTATAATTCTTCCTGTTGGTGGGCGGTCTCTCTTGAGACAGCGGATGATATCGTAGTGATAAGTGTGGCAAGGAAGCGTGTCATATGTTAGACCGAAACCTCTGGGGCAACTCATGTTGGGTATTTGACACAGTTCTCAACGTAGCACTTTGAATGCCAATCGGTTGAGTCTTAGCTATCTGCCACAGGTTACTTTGTAAATTCTCCATTGCCAACGTTATCTGAGAATGAGCCATGAGTTCTTTTAAGAACTGCCTCTATCATTGAGGCTAAATGATGAAGGGAAGAAATGGGAGGTCACTCTTACGCGACACGCATACAAAATCACTTTCGATCTATTCTAATTGTGCGATCTCTTTTGATAGACAAGTAGACCGCTAATAAATGTGATAACTAGCCCCATATCTAAATTCTACCTTTTATTTCCATTTCTAGATAAATACATTACAAAACAAAGACATGTAGTATGTAGGTTTATTTACAATTGAAGCACATGCACTTTATAGCGAGGAAAAGTTAAGTGGAAGAACCTTTAAGTCATTGTAGACTTTGTAGCAACTTGGTCGTTTTGGGGCATCTGGCGCTCTTCTCACGCGCGTTGTTTTTGGTGTAAAATCACCATTACTTCGCACAACTTGCACAATCTTGTCTTTATCACAAGTCTCCTTCTGATCACAGTCTTCATCCCACTCGTCGACCACTTCAAAGATTTTGTTGAAGATCTCTAAGGCGGGAGATGTACCTTCCATCATGAGATAAATAAGAATGAGAAGTGTTTCAATTTGCTGACTTTTATATGTTTTCAACAATGAATTCCTCAACAACCAATCAGAATGATTCTAATTTAGATGAAGACTACATAAGTCGGAAAATTGCAGCACTCATATTCACATTATACGAACTAGCACGCCAAGATGACTAACTCAGAAACACCATGTAATTTTGTGATCGTCAATGAGTGGTGTGATGAAGACAAGTGTGATCAGAAGGAGACTTGCGACAAAGGCAAGACTAAGAATTGTCTGGATAGATGAAGAGTTGACACCAAAAACAACGCGCCAGATGCCCCTAAACGTCCAAGGTGCTACAAAGTCTACAATGACTTAAAGGTTCTTCAACTTGACTTTTCCTCGCTATATGATAAGGATACTTGCTTCAATTGTAAATGAATCTAAAGAACTACATGTCTCTGTCTTTGATATTCAATCCCTTTATCATTTATCCTCAGTGATAGAGGTAGTACTTAGGAAAAAATGATTGTATCTATCATCAACTGGTATGATTTATACTGAGCTGTCAAATGATCAGATTTTCACTATGATGTTAGTGATTATGTATGCTACATTACCAAGAAATAAGTGAAAACAGACAGATGAAGCAAATGAACATTTATTAAGAAATTTACAAATAATTCAAAAGTTCTTCGGAAGTCACATTGTCCCATAAATTCTCACAATCACTGCAGTTGCACTTCAACTGCCTCAATGGTTCTTCTGCCGCGACCAGCACACCATAGACGTTGTCCGATTCTATTTCATCCCGGGGTTGGGATGATGGACTGTACCATCTCCGTATATCATGGAGAAGGTTAATGTCAGCTTCCTATTTCACATGTTCCTGATTGTAAAGCAGGTATTTCCATCGCACATAAATCATTTCTAACTCTTCTTGCTCCGTTAGAGATGGCAATTCCAACTTTGGAATATCATCCAGTCCTCTCTGCTACTCCACCTTTGCCTTTTTCGGAGCGGGAGGACAAGTTGGCATGCTTGATGCAGACACTGGCGATTCATGCGAGAGAGTTGTTGGCGAATCCATGACTTTGAAATGTATGCCATAAACTTGATTTCTTAGTGCTTAAGTATAAGCAAGCAACCAATCAAAATGAATAGCCAATGAATGTTGAGTATGGGAGTATATAAAAGGGAAAAATAGACTAGATTTCATTTGATATTTGAGACGTATTAACGCCAAGTGAACATTTCTCACCACTCAAATATATTCTAACGTTTCTGACGTGCCCTATTTTGGTTTGACCCAATTGCTACATTCTGACTACCAAAGTATCGGATCTTGACTCAATTTCTTTGAACAGGTAAGTTAAAGATTTCATCACTCATCTCCCTTAAACGTTGGGTTAATAGCATCTTTCTCAATTTCATCATCAAAGCGCTCCCTTCTCGAGGAAGCTTTACAACTGTTGAGTGAAGGTAGGTGGTAAAAATAAACTATGACTTCAATAGAGATGACAGAATGATTTCTCCTCCAGATGATGACAGTTCAAACTCAAGTGCGCAGTCGCGGGAAGCATCCAAAACATGTGCTGATTGTGGGCATATCTTAACGAGGAAGCGCGATCTCACCCGACACATCAGACAACGTGTGTGTCAACCCAAGCCATCATCAATCTCCCGAGGTGAGGATGATTCTATTCAACATGTCTCCTTTACTTGTGACTATTGTTTCCAATCTTTTGAAACAGGTTTTGAATTATCTTCGCATAGACTTCACCACACACACACAAATGATTGTTATAGCAACAGCACCTCCTCTATTCGACTAACTGAAGCATCGCTCAATAATGTAGTGAGAAATTACCATATGGAATCCTCAGAAACTATTGCTGATTTTCCGGAGTGGTTCCATCAAAATTCAACATTGATAGATGCGCTCTTTCATAATTTAGAGCAGTTTAGAATAAAAGCGTTCATCTACCTTAAAATAAAATATGTCAAACTTGATTATCATACTGGTGAAATAGTACAGAGGTTGGTGTTTTACATACCCTCCTCTCCTGCTACAGAGGTAGTCGACAAAGAAGTTTGGTTAAATTTTCACATCCAAGGACTAAAATCAAACATTGATAAATTTAGCGAGCGCGATAGTGGTCTAATTTTTGATGGCATAGAATCTGCCAAGTTTAAAATTACTCTATTAGAAAATTACCGTGGTCGAGCTCCTTAAATCTTCCAAAAACGTTAAGAGTTAAGAATGCAGTCATTTCTGTTGATTGTGAATCACAGTGTTTTAAGTATGCAGTATTATCTATTCTCCACTATCATGATGTACAGAACAACCGTTTCCGTAGAAGCAAATATCATGAATGGGAGAATGAATTGAAGTTTGATGACTGCAATAGCGAAGACATGAAGTTTAAAGATATGAGAAATTTGAAAAATTAAATGAAATGAAAATAGTTGTTCACATCTGGCAAGAGGGGCTTAAGGGTGTGCGTTACAACAACCGTTCATCAACTTATGATCGGGTAGTCAATCTCCTGCTAGTATATCAAAATGATAGTGAAAATTGGCATTACTGCGGTATTCCTAAAATGACTCGACTATATTACCACTTAACATCTAGAAGAGGAGAGTATTTCATATGTGACCCTTGTATGCGCCCCTTCTGGTCAAAAGATTAATTTGAAACACATTATGAATGGTGTAAGCGAGGTAAAGTACAAATAGAATGCATGCCCAAAGATAAAGAGTTTTCATACAGAGAGAAAGGTGATGAATAAAGTCCTCTTCGTGTCATCTATGCTGACATCGAACGCTATATTATTGACAACACCCATAAAGCGGCAGCCATGTCATGTTATAAGGTATGGCATGATTACTACAAAAATAAAAATATTAAAATGCACGTCTGGCAAGGTGAGGATTGTATACATAAATTCCTACAATTTCTATGATAGTGAACTCCAACGCAGATCATTGAATACAGGGTGAGTCAAAATTAGCCGTGAACAAAAAACAAAGGTTTTCTTTCATGCTTAGGAAGTTTTGCATCACTAACAGTTGTAAACAGAGATAAATCATCATTCCCATGACTGCGTGATCGATTCGTATTGAAAGTAAGTCAATCCGTCTAGCAATTTTTCATTTCTAATGTAGTGTGATAAGAGATGGAATACACCATTAAAGAGCGAGTTCTGATTACCTCTTGGGTAATTGCTGCAACAGGCAACTGTTCTGTAGAGGACTGTAGGCGACGATTTCGCATTGAATTCAACAAAGAAGCACCACCTCGACAAACCCTGATTGATTGGAAAAACAAACTGTTAGAAACAGGTTCTCTTGTGCATCAGAGACCAGGTCAAGGAAGACCAAAGTCCGCAGAAAGCCAGGAAAACGAAGACAAGTTTTGGGTGCAGTTCAGAGAGATCCGACAACATGCACTCGCCGTCTCTCTGAAGAACTAGAATTGTCTCAGTCCAACGTCTGTAGAATACTAAAGAAGAATGAATTTCATGCTTATAAGCCACTGTATTGCCAGGAGCTTGTCGATGGAGATGACGACCGAAGGCGCCAGTTTTGCGAAGTAATGCAAAACAGGTTCACCAATGATCTATCGTTTCTGAGAAAGCTGACTTTTTCAGACGAATGCGTGTTTCATCTGAACGGACAAGTTAATAGACATAATGTTCACTTCTGGTCGACGGATAATCCTCACATCAGATGCAGAGATCCAGGGCAAACACCCTCAGTTACCGTTTGAGCCTGTATTTCCTTCAATGGAACTATTGACACAGACATTGACACTCGCACAATGAATGGGGAAAGATATTGTGAAATTATCTGTGAAACAGTTGTTCCTTATTTCAAAAGAAACAAGCAGATGATTTACAAACAGGATGGGGCTAGCAGCCATTACTGTGTGAACGCCCGCCAAATTTTGGATCAAGAAATGCCCCAACAGTGGATCGGTAGGCGAGGCTTTATTGAGTGGCCGGCACGGTCACCTGACCTCACGACATGTGACTACTGGTTCTGGTCCTATCTTCGAAGTCGAGTACATCATCCTCAGAATGTGATCTTCCCTTCTGTAAT
The DNA here is from genome assembly GCA_907163375.1 of Prostheceraeus crozeri. Lineage (NCBI taxonomy): Eukaryota > Metazoa > Platyhelminthes > Polycladida > Euryleptidae > Prostheceraeus > Prostheceraeus crozeri. The sequence goes on along the minus strand of CAJQUW010009803.1, from coordinate 429,238 downwards.
AGAACTGACAAATAGAATCCAAATGGAAATGACGGCAATTCCTCTCAAAATGTTCCGAGACTCTTTCAGAGATTTCCCGAAACGGTTGCAAAAGTGCTTGTCAGCCAATGGTAGTGTATTTGAAGGCTAAAGATTGTTATAATTACTTGCTAGTTGAAAAATTATTTCATGTATATAGGCCTTACACAGATTTTTCAAATAAGAAAGTTTTATGAATATAGAGACCAGTTGAACAATAATAAAGTTGTTATTATCATTCACGGCTAATTTTGACTCACCCTGTATGTCAGCAGATGATCAAATAAAATTTGAAAGTTGTAAAGTCTGCCCAAAACGTAATAAAACGTCTGATGAAGATAAAATTAAGAAAGTGCGCGACCATAATCACATCACTGGTAAATTTAGAAACGCGCTATGTACAAGATGTATTTTTCACTGAGACTGAAACGGAGTACTCTACCCGTTATTTTTCATAACTTCAAAGGTTATGACAGTCATATGATGATAAAAGGGGTTAGGAAAATGAAAGAGTGGAAGTTAAGAGTAATAGCTCAAACGAGAGAAAAGTTCATCGCCATGACAGCAAAAGTAGCAGTTGACAAAACTAAAGAAAATAAGACAGTCTATTTTGATATAAAATTTTTAGATTCCTATCAATTCATGGCTTTATCACTAGCATCTCTCGTTCAAAATCTTAAGTCTCTTCCACTAACTCAAAATTTGAAGAAATAATATCCTAACTTGACGGATGAAGTCATCACACGCAAAAGAGTGTTTCCATATGCATACTTTGATAACATTTCTAAACTTAGTGAGACTTCTCTTCCACCAATAGACAAATTCAAAAATGATTTTGACTGGTGTAGAATGCAAGGTAGAAGATTACAATCATGCTCAAGTTGCATGGACAAAATTTGACTGTCAAACGTTTAGCGATTATATGATCGCCTATCTAAAATTAGATGTATTTTTGCAGACTGATGTATTTCAGGAGTTTCGACGAGTGGCATTAGAAGAAGATAAATTAGATCCTGTCCACTTTGTCAGTCTTCCAGCCATGTCATTCCAGTCTGCTTTTAAAATGACTGGAGAGACCATCCATCTTTTGCAAGATCCAGAGATGTATAATTTATTTGAACGAGGAATTCGCGGTGGTCTCACATTTGTAAATAGGCATCAAATAAAATCAAAAATAGTAGATGATGATCAGATTCATCTTAAGTACTATGACTAGAATAATTTCTATGGTAGTTCACTGTCCAAACCTCTACCTCACTCTGAGTTTAGCTGGTTGAGTGATAATGAAATTCAGCATTTCTCCAACCCTTCAAACATACTAGCTATTCCTGATGATGGTGATTGGGGATATTATTTTGAGATAGATCTTATCTATCCAAATAGTATTAAAAATAAAACTGTGGATTTTCCACTTGCACCCGAATCAGGCGAAGTGACTGAAGATATGTTTTCGGACTTTATGAAACAATTTCATAAAGATTTAGAAGGGAACGGACAGCCCAAGTATAAGCCTTGCCGTAAACTTTTGCTGACTCAATTTGATAAAGAAAATTATTTAGTCCACTTCTCTATCTTAAAATTTTATTTAGAAATGGGGATGATTTTAAAAACAGTTCACCGCATTATCAAATTTAAACAGCAAGCCTTTCTGAAACCTTATATTGATAGTAACAGCCAGAAACGTGCACTAGCCCAAAATAATTTTGAAAATGATTTCTATAAATATAAGAATAATAGTCTTTTTGGTAAGACGATGGAGGACGTTGGAAAGCGTATAAACTATAAACTTGTGAATCATAATGATAAATTTCAAAAGTAAGCGACATCACCTCTCTTTATTGATAGAGATATTACAGATGATGAGTTGGTTGGTGTTAAAATGATAAAATCAGAAGTAGAGTTGTGCAAGCCCATCTACATTGGACAAGCTGTGTTAGATTATTCCAAGCTTGAAATGTATCAACTCTCTTATAGAATATTAAATCCATGCCCTCTAATTAAAGACGTGTGTTTGCTGGGCGGTGATACCGACAGTTTCTTTTTAAGTATCGCTGCTCAGAAGGAGTTAAATTTCAATGAAGTAGGAAAATCTTTAGAAAAATATTTTGATACATTAAATTATCCTACAGATCACCCACTATACTCTACTAAAAATAAAGCAAAATTAGGATGCTTTAAAGATGAAATGGCAGGAAAGGAAATTCAGGAAATGATTCTTCTTCGTCCTAAAATGTATTCTATGAAACCAAAAGACTCCAGTGACAGTATTAAGCGCGCAAAAAGCATATCTAAATCGATTGTTGTAAATATGAAACATAAGGTCTATAAGATGGCCTACATAAATAAGAACATAACGTTTGTCAACATGACCATCTTAAAATCAAAGACACATGAGGTGAAAGCTCATGCATTCAGGAAGCGAGCACTTTCAGCGTGGGAGGATAAGAGGTGTTGTGTAGGACATGACATATCTCTTCCACATGGACATCCTGGCACAAACATATCACCACCCAAAAGAATTGAACTCACACTACCACATTCAGGAGATGTGTAAATAGATTCATTCTTAAATCAGTATTTTGATTATGTTTTTTGTTGATATTCATTGTTGTTTTATGCATCGCTTTAGATTGCAGTTCCTTGTGAATATATGCCTACAGTCAGTTCATTCCCACTATATCTGTGAAAAGACTTTCCCACTTTGTCAACGCTTCTTCAAAACACTTTTTCATACATATATTTTTATTTCAATAAAATGTTACAATGACTGTACTTTGTTTTCCGAAACACTTAAGCTATGAGGGATTTAGTATCTTTCACATGGATGCACTCATGTAAACCATTTGTAATTTTGAGAGAAATAGACGGGATAGTTTGTTTGATAACGGGATGGTAGAAAATAGGTTTAAACATCTTTTCAACGATTCCATAGGAAGCGTCTTTATCATGAATGAAATTACGAAAAATGTATTCTTTTTTTCACTAACAGAAATAGGTGAAATCAGATCACTTTGAATGTAGAGATGCTGTGCATGTCCATCAAGTGTCATTGGTATTCCTACACCAATCGTGTATGAAGTAGCAAACTTGTCTTGTAGCAATGAAAAGCCAAAGAGTTTTTTCGAATTTTTATTCAATTGACATTGAATGTGATCACCCAGCTTCAGAACAACGCGTTGATTTTTAATTGAAAATGAAATGTGATGTGCCTTTGCATCATATCTACTTTTCAACACTTGCTTCAACTTATGTTGTATATATGGATTTATGACACGAATAAAGTTTTCAACTGTATTGTATTGACACGGCATTGTATTGATACTAACTTTAGTGTCTTGATAAGATTGATTAATTTTCTTGATGCGATCACCATAGATGTCCACCCACCATTCATCATTAACTGAATCAGCTTTAGTGTGATATTCATGAGAAGCATAAACCAAACCGCTTCCAATAATAGGCGATACGTGTCTTACAAAATGACGCAAGGTTGGAGAGAAATAAACTGTAAGTTTGTCATTATATTTCTGAATAACCAACTTATCCTTCCGAGCCATGACTTTCCCACCATACTTCTTACCCACAGTTTCATTCCATCGTTTTACTAACTCAATAAGTGTCAAAGGCTTGACACCACGCTTTTTCAAAATGATGCGTTCTTCACATTCTACAACATCTTCATCAAATATTTTAAATTTATAATGAAATTTGTTTATTCGGTTTGAATAGATTTTTGCAACATTTTCAATAGCCATTGATGTCAGATGCAGACTGTGTCCAAAACCGAGATGTGGATAGAATTCATTATCCAACCTCAATGTAAGACCTTTAGTAAAAGAGTGAAAACGATAGAAGTGACTCCCGTGCTATTCATAGATAGTAAACTCATAAAGTTTCTGACCCTTATTTTTCATAATAGAAGCATTGCCACTATTGAATGCCTTAATGATTTTACCTTCATCTGATGATCCATAATAATCTGATTCTAACTGATTCCATTCATAATTCCACTTTTCATCTGATGTTAAATTGTATGGAAACTTGAATGCATTATTCATCGTTATTCCATCATGGGTGCGAGAAGTCAATACCATTTCTTCCAATTCATTCACATTCTGAATATTACTATCATAACAAATGCTGGAAACACCTACTTCCCATTCACTTTCTAGAAGTAATGGACGATCTAATTCTACTCGATAGTCTGATGGTTTAGTATTGGGAAATTTATTCATAGAAGCATTACTGGGTAAGTAAATTAGAAAGGAATCCTTATTTTCACTTTCCATATCATTCACATTGGAAAAACATATATTTCCACACTTTTGCATTAATTCTTCATTCGAAAATGGAGTGTAATACTTGTCACAGCATCTTTATGAAAAGAAATCAACGTACCAGCATCGTCATAAATTGCAATATCAATTTGTGGTATATAGTTTGATTTCAAGTTTGTATAATGCACTTTCTGAAAAGTATGCTCAGATAGAATACTATTGCGTTTTGGTTGGTAGGGTATCAGTGCTAGAAGTGGAGCTTCAACTTCTCCCACACGTACATCTTCACCAATATTGGAATATATCTGAAAATAGATAATACGACGCGATAACGATATGCTGGCGCTAGCTTTTGTTACAATACCACTTTTAAAAGTATTTTGATCAAATCCCAAAATGTCCATTAGGGTATTGTTCATAATCAGCTCAATATTTTTCCCACTTACACTAAGAGACAGAACACCTTTTTTTCAGAAAAAGAAATATGCTGTTCATTAATCACTTCATTCAAACAATTTATAGCAAATTTCACTGAAGTGATAATGCGAGGTGTCAACACTCTTGTTTTATGTAAGATACCACCTAAAGGATCTATACACGTTCTGTATAAAGATACGGACCATTCTGTATCAAATTGATTTGAACTATTATATCCCAGAAAGCGCATATTAAATTTTCCATGAAGAGCTGCAGAACGATGTCGCAAGAACTGATGAAAATCTTCTGAACAAACCAATACTAGATCACCATCATTTAGTTTATTGATTACGATATGATTAGACCCTTTGTTGTAAGTTAATGTTGCCACTTGTTCACCATCTACTCGAAGGAGATAATCAAATTTCTTCAATAATGCTTCAGGAGTCATGTTCGTCTTTCTTGCCTTAATCGCAATCTTCTTCACCAACGTCCTTTTATTTTTCGGAATAAGATCCACATAAAAGGCTTTCTCTTTATAAATTAAATTTTTGCAACCTCTTGGATAGTAATTAGCTTTATAATTATCATAGCTTGTCAAGGCGCTAGCAAAGTAAACTAAATCATTTCTTAAACTCGGACTCAAAGCAACAATCCAATCTTTATCAACTGCATGATACATATGATCATATACACTATTGTGGGGAGTAAACTCGACAATGTGTCTACATGCTTTATTCAGGAAATCAAATACGAATTTTTTACATGTTGAGAAATCTTTCTTCGGGCATTTTGGAATGTAAACTCGACATCCCTCTTCACACTGATAGGCATCTGTACGTCTCATATTAATAGTCATCACTTCATGATCAAAAGTATAGACATAGTTACTGTGAACAACTTGGTGACGCCTACTTCCCACTTTCCATTTAGCTGTTGTGTATTATCAATGGGAGTAGAAAAGATAGCAGCTCGATTACCAACAAATCTATTTGTTGCCACATTGCTCAGCAAAACATGATAGAATGTCATTTTCACTTCGGTAATCCATACATTACCAATTTGCATAACATCATGAAGACTTGGATTTTGGACTCTCTACAATATATTAAAGTTGATCGCGATGGAAACGTTCATTTCAGGAATTCTTGTGGAAATACATCGAAAGGAATTACATTTACATGGCGACAATGTTTCAATCTTAATGATATCATGAGGGATTTGGAATATTTCAAAACGCTGAAATTCATCTCTTTGGGTAATCAAGTTTGGCTTTAACATCACAGAAATGAAATTCAAATCTATCATTCTCATCTCTCCATCTTTTTCTCATTTCGCAAATGTAATTGGGAAAGATATAAAGATGTGTACATCGCTCCATTATGTCATTCATTCGACGCGCGTTGATCGCATTGCTACGCAAATCTTAATGAGACACCATCTTCAACACAATGTCACACTCCATCATGAAGACTTGGAAATTGGATTTCCTACAATATGTTGAGATTGATCATGAACGAAACGCATGTTTCAAAGATTATATTGGAAATGTAAGAAGAGTATTTGCTTTATCATATCGACATTTTCAGTCTCTAAATCATATTATGAAGGACTTAAAATACTTCTATATGAAAAAACATTCACGCATAGGAAATCGCATATGGTTGCGACTCAACAAACAGCGAATTCAAATCTATCATTCGCAACTTTCTATCTACTTCACATTTCATCAAGGCAGATGGGAAAGGTATAAAAAGAAGATACATCGCTCTATTTACTCATTTCTTCATCATGAAACTTCATCGCTACACCATCGTCAACATTCTCCGACGCATCAGACTCTTCACGAAAATCTATCTCGCAACATTACATCAACAAATTCCAAACAGCATGTATTATCCAGGTCGGCCGCAGATGTTAGTGGTGAAGATGAGCAATTTACTGAATCTTCAACTCTTCCCAAATGGAAGTGTTCAGATTTTCGATGCCCTTTCTCATTCATCAACGCGGTTAATGCGCTTAGAGCTGCAAAAGCTACTACGACGGATATGGAAGAGGGAGAAGTGTGTGATGTCGAAACTGACTGTGGACAATATGGTGATCTCTACTCAATTGAGTGAAGATGTATCGTTTTTAAAGATTCATACCAGCAGTTTCAATTTGTGTTATGAACCAGAACTTTTTCCTGCGGCTGTCATTAGTTGCTGGTTACCTGTACATGTTGCAATCTTTCATAATAGTAAAGTTATCATTACTGGTTTGAAATCTGAAATGCAAGCAGATACGATCCTAGACTATCTAATCGAGTATGTACATGACCAACGGATTGTAAAATAAAAAAATATTTATTCCAACATGATGTTTTTTTATTTCAAATCATCATAGAACTTACAAATCATTTTTTCATTAGAAGATGGATTACATGAAAACTTTTGAATAACAGATTTAAATTGGTGTACATGTAAACGTTTTAAAATGAAGTACAATACGAAAGCACCACAAGTTGATGAAAGTGGATGTTGCAGTATGCGCTCATTTCGTTGATATTGACGAGTATGCTTTCTCAACCACTGCTGTGTTGGCATATTCGGAGGTTGAGCAAGAGAGTCAAATAGTTCACCACGTCTGTCTTTTCCAATAAAGATAGCTTTCCCATGATCACCTTCTAAATTCTGTGAATGAGTGTTCAATACGATAAAGATGGGATACTGTTTTACTGTAGTCGGTAAGGTATCTAGCGATTAGATATTATCAAAAGCTTTCAATGTAGCTTCATCTGCATTACGCTGCACTTTAGTCTTAATATCGTCAGCATTCAACCAACTCATTAGCGATTATAGTGAAGAATCACGTCACGATACTTAGTTATTTCAATACTTGAATCAAAAACTGCATAAATGAATACATTGATCGTCTCCGATGGTGTTGTTTTGAGCTCCAGATCCAAGCGAATATTATGAGGAACGTTAGCTGGACGATAAGGTGCACTAATATCGCTGTCGGCAGTCAAATCAAATGCATAAATAGTATATCCATTTTTGAACTCTTTCATTGTGAGTCCGTTGGTATCGTCTGTGTTGTAAAAGCCAAAGACATTATATAATCAACATAACTACCTAGAAATTGATAAGAAGTGAAATCTGGTTTATAGGGCGGAACAGGAAGACTAACACCATTTACACGCAAAGCAAGTTCACTTAAATTGTTGCGTTTGAAGTTAAAAGGATTCTTCTTGACATTACCATTCAATGCATCATTATCAACCATTGCTACCATGAGGAGCTTTGGCGCTTCCGGTGGAAAAAGACCATCTTTCATAAAACTCTTTTGATCTTTAGGAATAGTAAATGTAAGAAGCTTTGTATGCTGAATGGGGTAAATGGCATTGTTGCGGTTAAGACCCTCAGCATGTCCTCTAATTACATATGGATTAGCCACCACTCGACGAATGTATACTCTAATATCTTCCACATGAATTTTAAATTTCACACCTGAAGCAAATGCATTCAACAAAAATTCAGGCTTATTCAATGTAAGTTTGAGTCGCATAATGGTATTACAGAGTAAAAATTTTGATTGTCTGAAGAAGTCTAAATTAAGTGGACCATATAGCTGACATACTTTGCTATCTTTAATCAAAGCAGATCGCTTTACAAAACCAGTGTTTGTCTCACAATCAAATAGTGTTGCTTGATCTCTATACCATCCCATTGCTTCCATATGACTGTTTTGAGCTGCTGGATGAAACTGTGATAGAGCATTCAAATATGCTTTATAGGGATAATCGCTTTTACCACCTAGAAACATCGCGAAATAATGTAGCCAGCGATAAATTGTTCAGACCAACTTTATGTGCATCTCCAATTTTAGTTCCATCTTCTTGTTGAATTCTAAACCTCACATCAACCATCGCATAACTCCAATCAATGTAATCATCGCTAGCGCCAGGAATAACAAATTCAATAGGACCAGTATTCTCAGCTGTACGATGATGATAATCTGCAATACTTGAACTAAGAATATCTGTCTGTATTGCTTGTTGATCAAACAAACAAAAGCCTGAAGTTTTGCACTCCATGATTAGAAGTTATGATAGCGTCGTCGTTTAGCACTTGATGAAAGATTACAGCGCGCGCGACGTTTGCGTGAATGCCTTTTCTTAGCTTTGCTTGAAGCTCGCTTCTTACCACCTCCGCCTTGTTTTCCTTTTCTTCTAACATTCATTCGTTTAGTTGCTTTCTTTTGTTGAGTAGCATTAAAAGTTTGCTGTAATGTTCTTAAACCGCGTTCCTTCCCACGATTTAGTAAACTACTCTTTACATTTTTACCACTGGTAATATCATTGACAACATCCCCAGCAAAGCCAACAGCATTATTGAAAAAAGTTCGTTCTAAAGATCTTCCGACAGTAGATAAGAGGGGTGCTACAACAGATTTCAGCGCACCAAATATGCTACCTGCACGTTGACGGCAGGTGCCGCTGTAAATTTCACCCACGCCACTTACATAGGAAGGGCGTGAATAAAACGATGCAGTAGGATTCATAACTTAGACCTTGGCATTACAAGTTATATCTTTGCATAAATCACTGACGATCGCGTAGATGAAAGATGTCTGCACGAAGCATCCAAGAGTTCACACTTGAAGGATAACCGACCCATTTAACAAGACACCATTCTTCACCCTGTCGTTTTTTACTTCGAGTGATTTTCTCTACTGAATATCTTTCACTTTGAGTGACCAACTCAATCTCATCACGATAAAAGCTACCATCAATTTCTTCATTATCGTAATCTTCCAACTTGTAAGTTGTTGGGGAGTCTTTTTTATTGATACTTGAAACTGTGAAAATTTCTTCTGTCCAATTCGGGAGATAACCTTTGGCAAAAACACTCTTAACTTTTGATATGCGAACTTTATCACCTATTTTCACATCACTTTTTGCATTATTACGCTTGCGTTGGAATGTTTCACACACTCTATCTACGTTGTCAGCATTCACACCCGCTGGTCTGAGTCCAATAGAACGATGAATAGAGTGATTGTAGGCATGTAGCGTATCTTGTAGAACCTTTGTCCAATTTTGTGTTAAGTTGGCAGTGAAATGTCGCCACAAACGATTTTTTAATGTGCGATTAAAACGTTCAACTAGTGCAGCCTTATAAGCACTCTTTACACTAGACAGTTCAATATCATATCTCTCAAATAATCTTCCCACATGCTGATTTTCGAACTCTTTTCCTTGATCACTCTGAATTCTCTTTGGAATACGACCCTCTCGGAAAATTGACTGGAATGCCTTTGCCACTCGTTTATCTTCTTTAGTTTTTAAAGATTGAGCCCACGCATAACGCGAGAAAATATCAATTACGGTTAAGATCAAAATGTGTCCCAAGTTATGTTTTGAAATAGCGGCAACGTCACACAAATCTGCTTGCCACTGTTCATCAATGTCATGAGCAACATATTGACGGGTCCAGTACTTCTTTTTCGCTTGTTTGTGGAGTGTATATGTAGCTTGACCCTTTAACCATTGTTTAACTTGTGAGTGTGGAAGACCGCTCGCTTTTGACAATTTCTTTAGAGATGCAAATCCTGCCGGATGTTTTACATCATAATATATTGACTATGAAAGTTCATCCGATGACGACTCTTTCTGCTTCTTCTCATGTTTTTGCTTTCTTGCCTTTTTGCATTTACAGCAACCACAGGATTTATGGGATTTACGTTTAAATTACTTAGGAGTCTCATTGTGAGAGCTGGCACAGAAAGTACAAGTTACAGTTACATCTACTTCCGGCGGCTCATTACATGGTAAGCTACACATCTGCTTCATATTAATAGTCGTAGAACATGTATTTCTTTGGAGGAGTTCTTCTACGTCGTTCTCTTCCCTTTGTTTGCTTGATGGATGTGGGAGGGGATTTAGAAGGTGATCTCTTAAACCAATTCCTTGCCATTTTCATTTCACTCTTAACTGGTGAAGTAGATGAAGTAGCATCAACTGCTGAAATAGAATCAAGTTCTTTCAATGTTTCATTATTCAAAGCAAATTTTGGAACATTGTGCATTTTCAATTGTTTAAGAAAGTAAGACCAACCAGGTGGGACATAACCTTGACGGCGCTTTCTGCGTGTTGCATACTGAATCAAGTCTTCATAACGTGAAGCGTCAATAATTTCATTATCATCTGAAATGATTTCACCTCTATCATTCACAGTGAGATATGGTTCAATGTTGTTAAAAAGGGACATTGCATGTGCGTGAGATGCTAAAGGTGTAGCAGTCGAAATAGAGTCACGCATCTTATTCTTCAAACTTTTTAATTCTTCGACAGTTTCCGATTGTAATAATACAGCACGATGTGGATATTTGATATGCGCATTTTGCTGATAATTTAATTCATTCGTATAAATTTGATCTGCGAGAGGTTGTCTTACTTGTTGCATAGCAGTCAGTTGCGCATATTCATCCTGAGGAATAACAACCATGCGAGAATAAGAACTCATAGTTTGTAGATAATCATAGGCTTTTTTAAAATATCACTTCGAAATCTAAATTCTTCCGGACACTCCTGTGTGAAATCAATAAATAAGTAACTGTGTGGTTTTTCAGTTGCTGCCTGAAAAATTTCAATTAAGGCTTTTGAACCTCTTGGCGTAACTTGTCGCGCTAAAATTTCAAATTGACTTTTATCTCGTGGATTCTTAAAAATAGCGTAATAGTGTGTATTCAGGTTTCGTGTGCGGGCCTCTTTCCATCAGGAAACAAATTTTGTGTGATATAGATGATAAAGCATCTTTTGTGATGTGCTACGCGAGTGGGCATATCTGTAACATCTTCAGAATTCTTGCTTTCTTTTAATAACTCATCCAATACAACGACATCATTGGACTGAATCTTATCCACTGGAATAATTCCTTCATTTCGAATAAAGTTGCGACGTTGCAATTCCTGAAAGAGTGACGGTTGATAAATGCCATAACACCAAATCACTCGATTGATAGGTTCCCTAAACAACTTTTTTCTATTATCTAGCAAATTCTATGCGAGAGGTTGTCTTACTTGTTGCATAGCAGTCAGTTGCGCATATTCATCCTGAGGAATAACAACCATGCGAGAATAAGAACTCATAGTTTGTAGATAATCATAGGCTTTTTTAAAATATCACTTCGAAATCTAAATTCTTCCGGACACTCCTGTGTGAAATCAATAAATAAGTAACTGTGTGGTTTTTCAGTTGCTGCCTGAAAAATTTCAATTAAGGCTTTTGAACCTCTTGGCGTAACTTGTCGCGCTAAAATTTCAAATTGACTTTTATCTCGTGGATTCTTAAAAATAGCGTAATAGTGTGTATTCAGGTTTCGTGTGCGGGCCTCTTTCCATCAGGAAACAAATTTTGTGTGATATAGATGATAAAGCATCTTTTGTGATGTGCTACGCGAGTGGGCATATCTGTAACATCTTCAGAATTCTTGCTTTCTTTTAATAACTCATCCAATACAACGACATCATTGGACTGAATCTTATCCACTGGAATAATTCCTTCATTTCGAATAAAGTTGCGACGTTGCAATTCCTGAAAGAGTGACGGTTGATAAATGCCATAACACCAAATCACTCGATTGATAGGTTCCCTAAACAACTTTTTTCTATTATCTAGCAAATTCAGAGTGAAAACAGTTTTATCTGCATGGGATGGACCTGATACAGTCAGAACGTTATCACATTGAAGTCTGAAATCCATTTTAATACTTTGGGATTCAATATTTGCATAATTAACGCTTAGGATTAAAGATCCTACCCAATAGGTCACCAACTACAGGAGCTAACAGCGGAAGTAACACTGTAAGGAAACCGCCCTTTTGTGTTAGAGTTTCCCTCTTTCTTTGAAGGGTAACTTTAGGATTAGAGATAAATCGCAATTTTGTAGTTTGTCGCTTAAGTAACTTTCGTTGTTGTGGTGATAATTTCTTTGTCCTCAAACTTCTCACATGAGAAACAATTTCTCGAATAAATTTATCATTAGTATGTCTTATAGCATTATATCGCTGATTTGCTTTCATTCGTTGAAGAGCTCGAATGGCCTCAGAAAATTTTGAAGACTTTCGACTTTTGCGTTTCGCCATTTTTCTCTTAACCATTGTTACAACTTGATTTTTCCACATTTGCATAGGTGCTAACTTTCATGACAGAAGTGACACTCAAAATGAGCTATATCACAGTGACTACATTGACAAAGTTGAATGCAGCATCGTATGAAACAGCGCTGGCAGAAAGTATGCTTACATCTCTTAAAGATGCGTTTTTCACTTCCATCCTTTCGCTTACATACATCGCACATATTTTCACTCTTGCTAACAACTTCTAAAGCAAGTCTTTTTAAAGATATGAACTTGCTAGCCTTTTCTAAATAATAGATACATGTGCAGAAGGAATATACTTCGAGAGTAAGCAGACACAACTCGAAAACCAATTGTGCTACGATCAAGTACCATTGCATCTTTAAGTTTCTTTTATACAAAGTAGAATGTGAATTTGTGAAATCGCTTCAATCACTAGACTGCTACCATGATGGTTAAATGCATGAAGACGTTGAGGAAGTTTTCCCATATGTCTTTCAAATATTTCTTCGGGATTATCTACAACTTCCATCGAATAAGAAGCAAAGTGGAAGAAACGATCCTCTACATCTTCTTTCCCAAAATGGCTGAAATGAATTTTTGCAACTAATCTCGCCATTACAATTCTATTAGAAAACGTATCCATTAACTTCAAAAATAGAGTGCTAGTATCACCGATAACTGATTTGATGTTGATCTCATCTTTATGAAAAGTTATCACATAATCTTGAATAGTTCCCCTTAAGCTTTTTCTATGCAAACTTGATGTTCCACAAGCATTTGAGAGAGACATTATCATCCTTCATCTATCCCACCCGTTGTATGAAAATAACAAATCTCTTCATAAAGCATTATTGAACGACTTTAACAAGCGTGCATTACAAATTTTGGGTTTGAAGCAGATAAAATAGATGCAGTTGGTAGCTATCATGTAAAGGGCAATGATGACCAAACATTACTTCATCAGTGTTGAGATATGGAGGAAAAAACCATTGATTATGAATGTAGCGACTACAACGAACATTTAAAATAGGGACACTCAATTCCTTAAAACGTTTAGTGACTTCATGATAGTGTTGATTACCTCTACTATCCCAAGGTGGAAGTAGAATATCATTGATGATTAGATTTGGAAATAGTTTCTTCTCCTTAGTAGGATGATTGCAAAAGATACATACAACATTAAAAGCTGCTAACTATCTTTTAAAGTCAATAAGAAGAGCACATTCATTAAAAAAGCCATAGTCTTGCAAGTATTGCTGATTAAGTCCATGTATGTGTTTTCTCGCCCAGCTATCAGCGTTGGGATCACACCTGGCATGTTGATGGTAGACACTAACAATTTGATACGACCAATTGTTCATAGCAATAGCACTGAGCTCCTGTACAGGTTCACCCTCACAATCCATAAAAATGATGATAGATGACTAAAAAGGAAATTACAAATGTTTACTCATCTGATGAAGAGTCCTGTAAGATATTGCAAAATGATGAAGAACATCGATGCTGTTCACGACAAAATACACAAATAACATGATGGCAGTGAAGAAGTAAAATGTATCTGATAAGTTCACGTCTACGACACTCAAGGCACATGAGCGAATTGTCATAAGGTAGAGATAGGTAAGGACTACTGATTCTCCTTCTTTGGCTTGCATTTACCGGCAGCATTCTTCTCTGACTTCCGCTTTGTACCGCTCTCGTTGAGGATTTGATCAATAATGTCATGAACGTCTGGTTGCTTTGGTATATATAGGATGGATTGAGCATGCATCGATATAGAGGCTAATTTGTTGTTCTGGTGATAGCCATGATATATTCCACTGATAGCAAAACCAACATTCCAAGTGCCTTCTGCGAGGTCTTCACATCTGATGGGTGTCACTTGATCTCCATCCTTTTTATAGTATGAGCACCAATGCGATAGTGGTAAAGAAAGCTTTTTACCATCCCATATCTTTCTATATGGAGTATCATTGTCGTCTCTCGCCTTCCATTCCTTGCTAAGGGGAGTAGGGATGTCCATATTTAATGTTGCAAACTCTTCAATAATATCGAGTTGGCGACGAATGTATGGATTCACAGGAATGACTACGTAGTCCCCATACTGATTGTTCAATATCTTCACTTCAGTGGAAGGAATCATTCCCGTTTGCAATACTATACTGATCGTAATAACGTATGGCTTGTCTGAATTTACGCTGTAGTGGGGTAGGATTATGTACCTTTGTTGTCTCTTCTAATGGCCTCAACATAAGATGATCTGATTGTAGAGAACCTTGTATCGCCTGAACACTATCTTGTCCTGTAAATGTAGTAGATGTAGTAGATGCCTGAAAATAAAAGAGATGCTATTAAGTTAACACTCAAGGAAGGAGAGGAAGGAAGGTTCCGACTTACCATTTTAGATGGATAATATAATGGGAATGTAGAGGGAGAACGTGCGTCCGACACTTGTGCGACTCAAGGATAGAATGATTGTCACTCTGAAAGCCTCATTATTTATAGAAAAATGCTGGATTCTCATTGGATGTGCTCCTCATTGGCCAATGACATCAAGCTGATTTCAAATCTGGTGTCAGTTTTCTCGTCCGTTGCTTCGTTTGCCCGCTGAAGCCCAAAACACAAAACTCATCCTCTGACGACTTTCTAACATGATCAAAAGTCTCAATGTCACTCTCAAGCCTCAGCAATGAAAGATAGGGCCAAACTGTGCTTTCCAGTGAATTTGTAGCATATTTAGCTTTCAAACGAGCTATTGCACGACTCTACCATTTCTAGAACGAAAGTAGGAAGAGCGCTGCCGAGGTGGAGTCGAAATTCTTCGTTGTTTGCCCTATGACGCTGGAAACAACTCTTCTAGACCCAAAATCGGCCAAAAAGCTCAAATCCGCCGTCCATTTTCACATACGAGGCTTCGTTTAGCCGCTACAGCCATTTTCTCACTCAAAACACTCAAAAACACACCTAAACCACACCTACACCCATGAAACTCAACATGTCGACGCAGAATTCCATCACGAAGCCAAATCTAAACACAAAGCAACCCTACAAACACTCCTACACAACAAAAACATAGACCACCGTCCAAGAACAACTACGACGGTCGACCCAGAACCACAACAACCCATCTCACGCTCCAGAGAGGGGGACGCTGTGCGCAGTTGGGAGGATTCTTTAATACTACTCTCGCTTTGCTTGGTCGCAATTTTCACCGTTGAAGGAAGGTCATGGACTCGACACATGGCTGATAATCAAGTTTCTTCACTGTATGGGTGATGGTTGATTTCAGCTTGCCATTTTCAATCCTTCACCGAATGTGATTCCAACTCGTGTAGCAAACCAACCTTTTTTTAGGAAATCATGATGCTGCTCATGTTTACGGATGGCGTCTGCACCTTCGTGAAAGATAGTACAAGCGTTGTTGCCATAATATCAATCATTTTGCAAACAATTGCGCGGGCCAAAGGCGACATTTTCGTTTGCACGATAATCCGCGTATAGTGCTTATCAGAAATATCTACACTCGATTTCGTTCACCGTCCATAAAGGTGATTGATTTCCATCCATCATCTGGATTGGTTACAGTGCGATGTAGGCAGTCCAGAAAGAAAACAGGGGACATTCCTTTATCCAAAAATGAAATAGCGGTTCACCCATCGTCATCATAAAAAACGCGGATGTCTTTTCTTCGTCGATCACTCAATTGTCAGTGGACTTTTCGGAATTGATCGATTATATCTGCGGACCGCTTCGATGAAAATCGTCAGCTTATGCGCCGACTCCTTGACTTATTCTATAGATGATAACCACTTATCAGCTGCAAGATGGTGACTAATAGTAATGGGTCTATTATAGGTGCATTTCCACTTCCATGGCAGTTAACTACTCTTTCTCCGACCTGAACTGTGCCGATGCCGACACAAATGACGCTGTTCAGTGCATAAGGTCTCTACGTCTCAAATCTAAATCAATTTCAGTCCAAACTTGCCCGGTTCAAAATAGACATGGTGAAATCCGAGATACAGTGGTAGGTCTACCGGTACACTTGATAGTCTGATGTGCCAAATTAGATTCACAAATGGGCAAATGAATTTGATGAGGACATTAAAAATTCCGGGACCTTAGTCGTGATCGAATTAGTTTAAAGAAGCACCGTAAAACAGTAAAAACCGAAACCGTAAATTATCAGTATAAACGAGCATTTCACATGAAGTTATGTAGTAAAATGATGGGGTGTGCTATACCCCAAACATAGATAGCCAACTTTCGTCAAATTTCTTCATCAGAATACCTAGATTGATCAAAACTACATCATGGATTTACTTGCTGTAAAATAATAACAAAAGTCACGAAACATTAACTCTTAAGTATCTTTTGTTTCAAAGCACCAATCATTCAAACTTGCACTTGGACATGCGCACCCCAAAAATAGGATAACCGTTAATGCATTGAACGTTATTTTTCCGGTAGGAAAGTGCTCAAATTTTCCCAATAGAGCGAAAAGATTATTATGCGTTTATATAAAGCAAAGTAGAAAAATTGCAAATGGAATTAATATAAAAGCAGAAGAACTCAGAGAATTACAGAAAAAACAATTAACATAATCAGCCCTGCCGATGCATTTCGTCGATTTCTTCGATCTGACTAGGGAAATGACATCTGGGGTCTCAATTCAAAATTTTAGATCTTTTGCCACTTCTATGTTGAGTTTTTTATTACCGCTTTGCCGCTGCGTTTACGTTGCCGCTTGTTTTTTATTTAATGAGAAGAGAATAGAGTGATGAATAAATACAACCCCATACTCGGTACCCAATTTACCGAAAAATATCAATCTGTCAACCAAAGAAAACCCCTGATCCCAAAAGTTTTGGTGCCCTCAAAATATGGGCTATTCACACTGGCAGTAGCCAAGCCGATACAGCATGAATCATGAAAAAGTCAACTTGATGTGACGATTCGGTTAAATGGTGCAATTTTTTGGTAGCAAATTCTCGAAAAATAATCATGTGTACCGAAAGAATCAGTTCTTACAGTACTTGACTTTTTGACACCATCTAGATGACTTTTATACGAAAATCGATGTGTGAAGTTCCTTTATCAATGCATGATCTAGCCTGCGTATAACATTTGATGCAAGTAAGTAAGGCATTGATGGCACTTATAGTTTGTAGCACAAGACACTATATGCGATTTACATGTAAGAGTCACTTATTCAAAATTTACAAGTAGGCATCCGTGTGAAATAAATGTGCGTTGTCTTCTTTCAGTTCTAAAATGACGCAAATACAAATGACCACTGAATCTCAGTCGTTCAGGGACCAAATGATGAAGAGGGTGACATCTAAGTTCACATTTTCTTGAGTAATCGATGGTAGCTTTCTAAATAACAAACTTAATACCTTCATAATCGGTGGATTGGCAAGGATATCAGGGACATCTATGATTGATATAAGATATCTAAGGGACGCTCAACTCCCATATCATGTACTGGACTGGCCAATGGCTTTGGTAGACTTGATTAATAACGATGGTGTGTATCTGGATAAAACCATGGAACAAGTGGTAAACAGTTCACTTCATTATTGTAACATACATGTACATCAGAATCCAGCTGAATTGATTGCTGTACATACTAATTAATACGGCCGGCCCATTCTTGCAGAGAAATTGTCGGAAGAATCTTTGCAGTGTACATGTACATTGTACACATACAAGCATCGATGGTCAATTTCAAATAAATTGTGACTTTCTATATTCATTGATTTCCCATTGCCTTATCTAAAACCTCCTCCTGTATAATAATTTGGACCATTGGTGGACTTAATCCGAGAATTCAAGAGCAATGAAGCGATATAACATGTGTGATTTATTTCGGCCTTGAATAACTCAACTTTCATTAAACGAAAATTGATGGCTATTTTTTTATCACAGTGATGAGAGAATGTTTTCTTATTCACCGACGAAATTTATACGGATTTTCTAATCAACTTAATTCCTTATCAATGCTGTTCCTGAATTGCCCAATATGGTAGAACCTTAAAACCGTGGAGAGTCATAAATCACCACCGCTTGGTTTGCTTTTTATTCAATATGATCTTCGCATTTTATGAATCACTGACATCATAATCACATTTTATCTGTTCGTCGGAGCCATAATTATAATTTGAAGGCTTCACGGGTGATGCTCTACAATCACGAGATGTCTAATAAAAGATAAAAATATACTGACATCGGCAACTACTCATTACTAGGAGGCGCACTTGGAAGCACTGGTTGCACTTTTCCACCAAAATATTGGTAAAGGATCTTCCAAAGGAATGGATATTCAAACGATTCTTGCTTCACTTTTATCGTTTTCATTAGTTATATACCGATCAAATTATTATCAATTTTTGACGTTTCAATTTGTTTTTTTGTTCGTTTCTGATTGCATCATAGGTAGATTTTCTTTAGATTTTAATCATGCCTTTTACTTATATAACAATGAATAAAGCATGGGACATATTGCTGCAATAATTGTAGTAGCAAGTGATATCATTACTGATCAGTTGTCATCACTTAGTCCATGACTGCTTTGAGCAAAGGAAATAGATTATCAAAAATTTTCCAGAAAGAGTCCACAATTCTCCGAAAAAACTGAATCGATTTTTGCAAAGCAAGTATAAAATGTATAATCCACACCAATAGCCAATGATGATGCTACGTGTCGTAGGTGAACAATTTTAATCGCTAGCAGTTGATATTGCAGCTGTTATTGACAGTTGCTTATTCTTGTGGGAGTTTTGTAATACTTTAATCTCTTCTTGACTGAGTCCAGAATCTTTTTTCAACAGATTCCCTATATGAATGACCGAATTAGAGTACTGGATAATTGTTTACAACTTGTTTCACGGTTTTATCCAGATGTGCAAAAACAACGGTCGTCATTAATCAAATCTACCAAAGTCACTGGTCTCCAGTCCACTACATGGTATGGGAGTTGAACGTCCTTTAGATATCGTATATCAATCATATCCTGGTTCCTGAGGATATCCACAAATCAAAGTGTGCGCTGTGTTTTGTAAACGCTAGTAAAGTTTACCGCTAAACAAGCTACAAATTAAATGCCATCAAGGCATTGCATTCTTGATCTCAGCGTCTTAGATCAACCGTGGAATACAAGATTTGAGCTTCCAATCAGAGATGGAAACGAGTCTACGGGTCACGGGTCACCCATCTGGCGTTTTCCTGGTGGGTCAGCCGGGTCACGGGGGTCCGTGCGGGTCTAATGCGGGTCATTCATTTTCAGGCAAGCATTTCATCTATCGTCTTTAGTTAGTGGAAACATATACTTATTAAATATTACAGGCTAGTTTTGGAAACATTATAATAATGTTTATAATGTAATAAATATGACCTACTACGTGGGTTATATTTTCACTGATCACTTTTCTCAAACATGATCTAAAAGCTGTTCTATTCAATCGGACGCTAAAATACATATAAGTTATTTTGTATATGCGTGTATTTTTTATTCAAATACGCCTTTGCCCCTGTAAATACTATATATACTGCAAACCCTACAAAAATCATAAAAATGAAAACATAAATCATTCAGAAGTTAATAATACGCACGTTATGGGTCATAGTAGTCACACATTTATGTATAGATCATTAAGATTACTCTGCAAACGATTTAATCAAATTTTGGATGATTTTATGCATATCAAAGAATTCATTCCAGTTCACATTTAGCAACAATAATGCCCGGTGGTTTTATCTTCTGAGTGCTGACCATTGCCGCCAGTGAAGTCCTTCCAAAAATCTCAAGCATAGATTTATTTATAACTATCAGGAATGAGAATGGGATCGTTTGAAACCGTGAATAATCAGCATGAACAAGAACAATTAATCATGTGCTTGCTTGTATGAAACCTAGCGCAAAATAGCTCTCTGACATTGCCAAAAGTCGATTTCGAGTGTATGTCGAGAACTTGAATCTAAGAGAAGTAAAAGTGGAAAGCTGGATATATTTTCAAGTTTTAGATCCCAGCTGGATCTAGAATTTCAGGAAAGTTCGACAACGGCAAGTATTGCGACTCATTTGCAACAATATAACTCCATAACATCACCTTGTTTCGAAAACTTTGATCTGTTGAAGTTTTGGCACGAGAGGAAAAGTGCAATGACAACTCTTGCGAGAATAGCTCACTCAGTATATGTCATTCCAGCTTCTTCATCAGAGTCTGAAAGACACTTCAGTGCATTCAATGGCAGATCTATTATGCGCCCTATCCGAAATCAACTGGAGTCCGAAGCAGTGGACGCCATTAGCGTATCCCTTGAATATTATAAGAACCTCTGACTCTGTCATTCTGTCAGTCATCCTATTCGATAATATACCGTATCTACTTGTAATCTGATTTGAATAATTCCTTCAATTCATGATAATTTCATCATAATTTTCATCGATTTGGTGACTGTGCTCCGAAAAATAATAATTTTTTTACTATATGCACTATCGCTTTCAATATTACGTGAATTACGGTAGGCCATAGTATAGTCGTAGGTATAGCCGTAGGTATAGTATAGCCTTCATGCCGGAAAATTTCACAATACTTCCATTCTTGAAGAACTAATTTTCTGTAAACCTCGACTTTGTTTACTTATTTATTTTATTGAATTTACATAACTAAATGAAAAACTATAAGGTCAGTTTAGTCGCATGCCAGAGGAAAAAATTAACAGTCTAAATATATTGATTTGATTATAATATCTCATTAACTTGATCCCCATTTCATTTTGATTATCAATAGGCATTAATCCTTACACACCAGAATGTTATAAAATATTTTTTGTTAACTTTTTAAATGTGGAGGAGACAATGATAGGCCTATAAACTAGTAGAAACGTGTTTGGGCGTCTGTCATTTCGAAATATCAATACGAATCAAGTACTATCAATACGAATATCAAATTATTACTGGTAGGCTATTTGCTACATCAGCGTGCATTCACATCAGTAATCTTTTAACAAAGTCTCTGTATATCGCTAATAAGATGGATGAAATAAAAGTAAAAATTTATATACTTTTTTTGAAAAATTGCGGGTCACGGGTCTGAGCATTTTGTTGCTGACACGGGAAAGACCCGAGGGTCTGCGGGTCACGGGTCAAACGGGTCAGGGTCTGGAAATTTGAAACTATGCGGATCACGGGTCACACTACCTGACCCGTTTCCATCTCTGCTTCCAATACAGTAAAATACATTTTTGCTCACAAGGGATGCAAAGCCAGTTTCATAGAAAAGTCACTTATGACATCAATTATTCCCGTGAATTTCCCATCACCGATAAAAAAGAATTACTTTGGAGAATTCCTTCGTAAAAGAGTGCGAAAAATGTTGTGTGTGATATCTTCGACATCTACTACTATACAGCTCCAGCCATTGATATCCGGACAAAAACGATTTTTCAGAGAAATCGTCATATTATTGAAATGTAGAGTAAGTTAGCTGATCTATGTCAATCCTGTATGCGTATTATTGATTGTTCTATGGTTTGTTCATTATTATGGTATAATTTAGCTACTGTTTTTCTTTTTCTTTGATTAATGAGTTAATGCCCGATCTTCAATACTGCCCAAGAAAACACTACTTCTGGTAATACAAAATATTTTACAGTACACATCATGAGGCAAAAAACGAAAATAGGACATGGGAAATCGTCATCAATGATCATTCTAGTACTTTGTGGGGAAACCTTTGTTTCTTTCAACATTTCTGAGACGTCTCGGGACACTCAGAGCCAACGCTTGGCAGCGGGAGGGGGTAATGCATCTGTACCAAGCACTGACGATGGCTGCTATCAGTTCCTGGTGGTTTGCTGGAGCTTTCTTCTGAATAACGGCCCCGATATCTGCCCACAAATTCTCGATGGGGTTGATATCGGGGCTCTGACCAGGCCAGTCTCTGATGTGAGGGATATGCTCGAGGGATGCTCGTCAAGATATCACAGTATGCTCTTTTGCTCTATGACAAGGTGCGTTGACGTCTTGAAACACTGCTTGGGTGTTGGGATACAGTTCATTCATTGTCATGCGAAGCTCTCGCTCAAGAATCTGTTTATGTACTGTTTGATTCACTTTCTCACCTCTCTCGAAAATCCGGAAGCGTCCGACACCATTATAAGAAAACGCGCCCCATATCATGACACTCGGAGGGTGTTTGATCGTTGGAAGAATGCACTCATGAGAGTATCGCTCACCCTGGCGTCTCCAAACCTTGATGCTGCCGCGATTTCCGTAGATGTCAAACGTGCTTTCATCGGTAAAGATCACTCTTTTCCAATAATCTTCATCCTTAGAGAGATACTTCTTGGCGAAAAGAATACGTCGTCGTCGTTGATAGGCGTTAACAAATGCCTTTCGAGCTGTGTGTCTAGCCTTCAGTCCGGCTTGATTAAGGCGACGTTGAATGGTCCTTATGCTGACATTCGCCACAACATCACCGAGCATTCTGCGAATAGCAGCAGCGCTTGAAAACCTGTGCTTCATGCACTCACGAATAATGAGACGATCAGTTGTTGAAGAAGTATTTTTCGTAGCACCATTCCGCTTCTTTGGAGAACCGTACCCTTACGATTTCGTTGCCATCTCTTCTTGAGGTCACCAACCGTTGACTTGGCGATACCTGTTTGGTGGGCAACAGCTCTGACGGTATATCCTTCATTCAATGAAGAAACGGCAATTGCTCGCTTGCGAGGCGACAGTTCTTTACCTCTCTTCGGCATTTTAATAATGGATAAGTCACTATCAAGACAAGAGAGATTTGGTTTGCAACAAGGACACTACGGCTCTCGTCTACTGTGCACTATGAATGTCTATTGTATGATTCAGCACGCTGTGTGCTGATTGGTCGTAGCGAGCCAATACTAAGCATCTTCCGATCAGCGTGTACCGTTATATTGCTGCAGTAAAACTCAGGATGAGAAAAAGCGTGTATCATCATTTTAGCAAGCAATAACTAGTAGACCTTAATTGTGGTACATATCAGTTTTTGGTGAGATATCTATGCCAAGGTAGGCATTATGCGTTTACCACATTGCTAACAAGTGTTTATTACACATTAATGCAAATAATGTCTTCTAAAGTGATCAAATTATTCGTATACAGCTTTATTTCAAACAAAAGGTAGAAAATACCAAAATTTTAGTTTTGTCCGGATATCATTGGCGGGAGCTGTATATTATGAGTGATATCTATGATATCTGTCATTGAATCCTTCAAATATCCTATGAAAGAAACTATGCTACAATGCATCTTGCTTGTGATACTATGGCATCGTATTCAATTTCATAATTACATGTACTGTATATCGTCATAATAAAAGTGGATCATCGTCCAACTTGGTTGTTCTAGTTTATGTTCTAGTTCGTAGACATAACATTGGTGTAGGAAGTATTGGTGATGAACGCACTACCGTGAAGTCTCATAGCAAAAAGATATAATAATGGCAAATGGCAAATCTAACCACGAAGCTTTATGTCTGGATAATACTGAAACCAGCAAATGTGATTCATTTTTTCGAGTCTCATTGCCGTTCAGAAGGCATTGAAGATAAAATTGGATCTTCTGGAACTTCTCTAAAGATTGAAAAAAGAAAACAAGCGGAAAAGGATGCTTTAGTGCGTCACCAAAAAAGAAGCAAACATCCAAAATTTTGAAGTGAGACCGCTGTTACTATTTCCCTAGGGAAATCGAAGAAGTCGACGAAATGCATCAGTAAGACCTTTGAGCTTAATTGTTTTTATTGCAACTCTCTCAGGTCTTTTGCTTTTAGTTAATTTCCATTTGCATTTTTAAAATTTGTCTCATTTATGAAAACTACCTTGTCGCCAATCCAAAAGAAAAACACACCAGTGTAATATAGCCAAAGCTGCTGTATTAATAAAATTCTCAAATTTTCGCGGACAACCGCCTTGTTCAAGAGTGCACGAGGAATGAACTATGTAAGCGAGCGCGCTGACTACCGCTTATCAGCAGAGGGTCACGTGATCGACATCGGCGCAGACAGCGAGACGGCAGTACATGGGTGCAAGCGCACTCATGAACAGCAAAGGGTAAATGACAGGATAAGAAAAAGGAAGTTTAAAATACAATGTCCTTCAGCTCCTCACGTTCCTGACGGGAATTGATGCTGGGCTGCCTCTTTTTTATTTCTATAGCCTCAAGTATTCTCAGCGATGTCAATTGATGCTCACGGCTAAGTATTTCTGTTTGTATCCAAATCTGCTATCAAGGAAGATTTGTCGGACAAAGTACTACAAGACGTGCACGTTCAACTCTGCCGAATGGGTTACCAAATGAGATGGCGAGAATACAGGAAGAATAAAGCTACACGGGCCACAGACGACTCCCAAGCAAATCTGCAACAAGAACAGTCAATCTCTAAATTTCCTGAAACACAATATGTTTGTGTGCCTCCTCCAGCTGACATTGACACTGAAACAAAGATTCGTAGATGTCAAGTGGAGATTGCCAAGCTGATTGACTCTGCAAAGAATTCACAAAGAAGATTCCAAAACCTCACGAAGCAAGAATTCACAGTAATCAAGAAGTTGCAGAACAAGCCCATAGTCCTTCAACCCAGTGACAAAGGAGGAGAATTCTGTGCTGTGGAAGAAGATGTCTATGTACGAGCGGGGTTTGAGCATCTAGCAGACTCTACCATTTATGAACCCGTGGATAAGATAAGCATGTCCACTATCGAATCGAAGTTAAATGGTGCCTGGAAGGAAGTATCTTCTGCTTGTAATCTCCCTAGAAGAATAACTTCCACCTACATGAGTCACAACTCCAAGTTCCCACGTTTTTATCATCTGATAAAGACTCACAAAGAAGGCACCACCATGAAGATCAGGCCGATAGTATCCAACTGCCAAGGACCTACAAAGAAATTAGCTTTCCTCCTCAAAACTGTTCTGAGTCCCCTGTTGGATTCTGTACCCTCCCACCTCAGGAATAGCACTCAACTAATGGACGAAATATCCAAGTTGCACAACTCTACGCTACAAGAGAACTCATATCCTTTCAGCCTAGACGTGTCGGCACTCTATACATCAATACCTGTGGAAAATGCCATAGAGTCAGTCAAACAACACATTGAGGAAAACAAGGATATACGAGTACAATTGAGGTCGGACCATGTCAGCCATCTCCTACATATAGTGCTCACCAGCATTTATTTCAAATTTGAAGGTAAAATCTTTCGTCAGATCAGTGGATTGCCGATGGGTAACAGTGTGGCAGGAATCGTGGCAATATTATTCATGCATAGATTGGAATGTCTTCCCGTGAGAAGTATGCCTATAGCATTATATAAGCGCTATATTGATGATATTTGTATTATCACCACAGACGAAGCTGCGGCTATGAAAATATTGGAGTTTATGAATCAACAACATCCGAACATTAAATTTGAAATCGAGCATCCTAACAACAACGGCAGAACCCTGAAGCTTCTGGACTTTGAATTCTCAATAACAGACGAGGGCAAGGCTACTTTCAACTTCTACAAGAAAATAGCAAAGAAACCCTTGTTTGTGCATTGTGACTCGGCCCTACCTTCACAAACGAAAAGGAATATCATCCGAAACGAGGTGGATCGCATTAGAGAAAGATGTACAGATAGTACAGATAGTGTACCTCGCCTCCAATCTTAATGACTTCAAAAATATTCTGAAGAGCAACGGCTATCCTTGTAATGTGGCTCAGCAAATCGTTCCTGTGAAGCCGAACTTCAAGAGAAAGAGAAAAACCATAAAGCGCATTGAAGACCCTATTTTCCTGAAGATGCCGTACGTTTCCGACCAGCTGAACAGGAACATCAACAGGGTGCTGCAGCAAAATGACCTCCCAGTCAAGATGTATCATAAGACAAGAACACTAAGAGACGTCCTCAGGAAGAAGGAGGAAGCTGATGAATGCAAGCTGAAGAACTGTCCTGTAAAGGACAACAAGTTGTGTCATGTCACCAATTGTGTGTACCAGATGAAGTGTAGCAGCTGTGGTAAGTTGTATATTGGCAGCACTATTCGGCCTCTCCACATCAGGGTGCGTGAACACATAAATTCGAGCAGCAGCTCAGTTTTCAAACATAAACTTACTTGTAAAAGCAGTTTTCAAACAGAAATACTTAGCCGTGAGCATCAATTGACATCGCTGAGAATACTTGAGGCTATAGAAATAAAAAAGAGGCAGCCCAGCATCAATTCCCGTCAGGAACGTGAGGAGCTGAAGGACATTGTATTTTAAACTTCCTTTTTCTTATCCTGTCATTTACCCTTTGCTGTTCATGAGTGCGCTTGCACCCATGTACTGCCGTCTCGCTGTCTGCGCCGATGTCGATCACGTGACCCTCTGCTGATAAGCGGTAGTCAGCGCGCTCGCTTACATAGTTCATTCCTCGTGCACTCTTGAACAAGGCGGTTGTCCGCGAAAATTTGAGAATTTTATTAATACAGCAGCTTTGGCTATATTACACTGGTGTGTTTTTCTTTTGGATTTATGAGAAAATGCTGCTAAGGGATAATTTCAACTTGCTGATACCTTGTCGCCCCTGTCCTTCAGGCTGTTCAGCTGAAGTTAGCTTGGACCATTCCGAGCCGTGCTGACGAGCCCTTGTAGGGCGAATCGCAACGTGTTTGGCTGAGAAGGAGCTGTTGTGCAAAATTGCTCGTCTGTGGGCATCCTTCTGTTCTTATGCCCAGGCGAACTGGCACTCTGTCATCTTTATTTTCAAATTCAATGGCTTTCTTAAGAAGACATAGATTAGAAACTGCTCTATCATCTGAGAAAAAAATGACCATTAGAAGCTATTATCAACACGCAGAAATATAGAAAAAGTATGAATGGTTTTGATTGATGTCAGGTATAAGTTGGGAAATATGATGCTTCTCTGTGAATAAAACAAAATTACTAAAACTAAATTCTATCATAAAGGAGAGCTTAAGATAATTTTCATCTACGCATGAGAAATATTTGAACTGCCTTATTCATAAGCATTCCGGAAATCACAAAAAGTTGACCTCATTAAATTTTAAAGCGCGCGCAGACAACAAGTAAGCAGTCAAAAGAGCATTATATGAGCAGTTTTATGTGAATATTAACTAAAACCAGTGTGAAATTGGATGAAATGGCAGCTGCTCAAGTCTGTTCTCATTTTTCAACTGAGGATGCAGCTCAATATTTAATTGTTCTATTTACATTGTGTTTCTAATAGCAGCATTTATTAATTATTGCAGGCACACTATCTTAGGCGATTTGCCAGTTGTGTGTTTCAAGTGATATTTGATGAATGTCCGTCAAAACTAAGCCTGATGATGATTCCTGATATTGGATGAAATGGCAGCTATTCTGGTCTGTTGCCATTTTTCAACCGAGGATGCAAGTCAATTTTTAATTATTCTAGGCCTATCTAAAACCATTTTAGCAGAGATGGCATACGAAGTTGATGTATGAATTCGAAACCGGCACCTTGATGATAAAACTATGTTAATTTAACTAACCTTTGAAGGACTTAGCATCCTGGATAGTCGTTGAATGGGGTTCGGCTGAGACTTTATTCTGGGTAGAGTGTAACTTGGCATTTCAATAAAGTCAGCATCCCTCACTATGAGCTGTTGAAGACTACCAGCATGTGGTATTCTTATAGCAGATTTTTTTGCAGTTGAGAATGAGCTCTGCAATGTAGAAGAAAATGCAACATAAACCGTGTTTGCAGTGTGTAAATTGAAATTACTATTAAACCTACCTTGCTTTCAAAATACATACATGTATTACGATGATGTAGCATACATTATAATGTTGAATAGAAAATGCAGAGTAACATGCTCATTAGCTATGGCAACATGCCAATCAGATCGTCAGTGGGAAGTAGTGATACAATGGCAGACGGAAGTGCATTGTTGTGCAGTGAATGGCATCCCGTTGACCTTTGACCTGACGGTAACCTTTGACATTGATCTTGACCTTTGCGTTCCGTCCCCCATCATGAAATACGTGATAAGACTGCTGATAAATGGTTTATAAGTACAATGTACAATGTAAGTATATGTACAACTAAAAAACGGAAAAATTGAAGACGTGATGTATTATAAACAAGTAATTAAAACGCTATACGTCAACCAAGTCAAAATGCATGTACATTAGGTTAAAAAGATTTTACTCTATATGAAGTATATCCTCTAGGTAATACAATGCAATCAATGCGTATTGCTACATTACTTAACAAGGGAAACCACTGCTACTGCAAATACGCTCAGAAATACAAATTAGTAAGTCGCGGATAAAGATGTACGAAAAATTGTTAATCTTATGTACTCAGCGAATGAATTCCGTCCGACTAAAGCTGTCAGAATTGTCGCTTCAATTTATCCCAGTATTTAACGGCATTTACTATCCTAACGCTCATGCACCTGGTTCTCCTTACCACCTGGATAAAGACGATCAGGTCTGTTAGTCATCATAATGTATCAACTTGTCAAAAATAATGAGCACATTTAATTGATCCCGATTGAAATGAAGATCTGTTGAAAAGATAAATGAGAAATATAATCCTTAAGACGACTGATGAAACGATCCATACAGATTAAAGGAATAGTGTCAAAATAACAGATCCTTATACAAGAAATAAAATGAACTATAAACAGGATTGGAACTTAAATATTAGCAATGGACTATCCGAGGTCATTAGCAGAGACTGGGGTAGAGCGATCGTGTTTCGGTCCCTCACCTCTTAACACTCAAGCCCACCCTAGCGGGACCGTGCACAAAGGCAGCCTCATTCCGGAGTGAATTCTTTGTATAATGAAAGTCGTGACAATAAATATAAAATAAAAATTGCCATCAAATCAATCGCTATTAATCAGTTATCCGAATCAGAATGTACATTAAAATAAATGATTGTCTAGCATTTACTTAGCTGAGTAACAAACGAATTTTAATATAAATTCCCCATGCTTTTGTAACTGTCTCTGAGCGGCCTGCTTATGTTCAAATCTAGAGTAGCCTCTTGCTACCAAAAGCTGGAATGTATTACGAACTTTCTTAATAAAATCTTCTTCTTGTATAGATACGAACACATCGCAAAACTTGACCTGCAAAGACTTGAGCACCCAGCTCATGAAGAATACGGGGAAATTGAAATCATCTACCTTGTGGTACACGGAAGTTTTAAGTCATCATTTGAAATTTCTAATTTTGCATCCAGATAGACCACACACTTATCGTCAAGCCCACTGCGACTAGCTTCTAGACTGTCAGGATAAATCAATGGAATTCTCGAATAAAAGCTCGGGCAGTTGATAATGGAAATATCATCTATATACCGTGAAGTATTGGAAAATAAAGGAGCAAGTCCTGTTTTCTTGTCTTTAACTAAGTTAGTCATATATATTAATCAGCAATGCGAAAGGAAAAGGCCAGATAAAACAGGGCTGTAACTCCCTCCCGTAGGTATTCCTTTAGCCTGCCTAAACACGTGACCAGCAAAAGTGACGTACACTTAGTTGACTACAAACTCAAGCGCTGCCTTAAACGTGTTCTTATCAAATACACTATAGGCTTCATATTTATTTCCGGATATAAAAGCTTTGTCAGCGCCGATACACATATACTTTCCACTTGAGTAATTAGAATTAAATCGAAAAGGCTACTTATGTGCTTTAGAATCTCACCTTGATCAAAATTCGTGTACAAAGTAGAAAAGCTGTACACATGAGCATTACGAATCTGTAAATTTTTAATCTTAGACAGAAATTCGTCAGTAGAATTTATTCTCCAATAAACATTTGCTCCATCGCTTTTATATACATAGCTTCACTGTATCTCTTAAAATGTACCCGTATTACTTTCAGACCTTTGTTAAGTTAAACTGATACTTCCTTAATTGTGTAGTTTTCCGCTCCTGCAATAAAGCGGAATTTGTACGGAGACTTATGAAGTTTAGGCGACGAATACATTTTAGGCGGAGCAAGTTACTATCAGTGCATCTATAGGGTGTTCAGTAAAAAACCAGAAAATTTCAAATGTACGAGAACCACTGACTTCACCTCAGAGCTTCAAACGTTGTATCCATGCAGAAGTGGCTGACTGAATAATTGTGTCGGGTATTCCATTCCACGCTTCTGTCAAAACATCTTTCAGCATCTTAATGTCAGTTATCTGTCCACGCTGTCGCTGAAGATGAGACAATAAGATACTCCACATACAGAAGTCCATGACTTTTTAATCTGGGCTTTTTTGATGGCAAATCACTTGGTTCAGTAAAATCAGGTGTGTTTTCTCTAAGCTAATTAATTGTTGCGACATCTATGTGGTGCTTTGCGGCATCTTGTTGCCACGTCCATGGTTCATTTTGCATTATGCGATTGATATCTTCGAAAACCCGAGGGCACATTTCTCGATAAACTTCTTGATTTGCTGTCTTCTTCTTTTTTAAATTTGGGATGTGGTCTTGGCCAGCTGCATAACCTTCAATAAAGTAAAGATTTGACTTCCCAAACCAGGAAACCGCAGCATAACAAACTATCGACTTTTGCTGAGTGTCGATTTCTGCCAAAATATCTTTATCATCGATGTCAGTCTTTACGTTAGTAGTAAGTAAAACTCCACTTCTGGATAGCGCAAGATGGCCGCCGTCGCTGACGTCCCCCCCCCTCCTGTCAGTCGAGTCGGTCGTGGTGTGCCGTCGTGTTGCTTCGAGTCTGACGTCCCCCCCTCCTATCAGTCGAGTCGGTCGTGATGTGCCGCCGTGTTGCTTCGAGTCTGACGTCCCCCCCTCTGGCCGGCCGTCGTAGCGCGAGGTGGTGTGTGATGTGCTCTCCAGGTTGGCGTGGTGTGCCGGCCAGGTTGGGAGGGTGGACTGTCGTAGCTCACCTGAAAAATCCTAAGTGTCAGAGTGGCTTTGTATGGACAAAATTTCTTCTAACTTTGGTTCTAGTGGACGGATTTTGTCTTACAGCTACTCGTTTGAAAGAGAAAAAACTGCTCGATGACACTTTTTGTTGCGAGTCAATCGGACCAGCCGTTCAAAAGTTAGAGCTGCTACAAGATTTTAGGTCGTAGCTCACCTGAAAAAATCCTAAGTGTCAGAGTGACTTTGTATGGACAAAATTTTGAAAATTTTCCAAAGTGTGGCATTTCGACCTGGGACCCTGACCAAAGTTTGTTTCATCAAATTTCACTGACCTCCCCCCCCCCCGACACCAAACTTCCAACTTTGCTTCTAGTAGATGGATTTTGTCGTGCAATAGCTCGTTTGAAAGCTAAGAGTGAGACAAATTCAGTGAAAGAAACGTCTTGTTCATATCTGTCTTCGTTTAGATGTGAGACGCCATTCAAGATTTGGGAGATTGGTGAAAAAACGACAGAGTTAGAATTTCCCAAGAAACAGCTCCAGCGGGCGAACGAAGGCTCGGATTGGTAAACGGAGGCCAGATTTGGAATCAGCTTGATGTTATTGTCCAATGGGGATCATCATCCAATGAGAATCAAGCATTTCTATATAAATAGCGAGCCTTCCACAATGAGAATCATTCCATCGTTGAATCGCACGAGTGACGGACGCACATTTTCTCTCTCTCTCTCTATTCTATTATCCAACTAAAATGGTAAGTCGCTACTTTCCTCCCTCTCCTCCCTTGAGCGTAAACTTAATACAATCTTTTTCATTTTCAGGCATCTACTCCATCTGCTGCACTAGTAGGACAAAATGGCGGTCAAACGTTACAAGGTTCGCTACGATCAGATCATCTACAACTGAGGCCAGTGGAAGAAACAACCAAGGTACATAATCCTACACCGCTACAGTGTAAATTTAAACACGTCTTGCGTTATGACGATCATAGCGTAGTACTCCAAACGGGAATGCTCCCTTTCACGGATGTCAAGATAATGCACAATCAGTATGGGGACTACATACTGATCCCCGTGAGTCCGTACATTCGCCACCAACTTGATATTATTGAGGAGTACGTGACATTAAATATGGACATTCCTACTCTTCTTGCTCAAGAGTGGAAGGCGAGAGATGACAAGGATACTCCCTATAGAAAGATTTGGGATGGCAATCAAATTTGCCTACCGGTATCACATTGGTGTACTTACTATAAGAAGGAGGGAGATCATTCAGCATCCATCACATGCGACGAGCTCGGAGAAGGTACTTGGAATATCCTTTTCAAAGTGAATGGGCTATATTATGATCGGCACAAGGATAACAAAATAGCCTCTCCATGCATATGGAATCCATCCTATATATTCCAAAACCACCCAACGCGGATGACATAATTGATCAAATCCTTAACAGCAGTGGTACGAAGCGCAAGTCGGAGAAGAATGCTGCCTCAAAACGCAAATCAAAGGAGAATTACTAGTCCTTTCCTAACTCTACCCTATGACAATTCGCTTATGTGCTTTGAGTGTCGTAGACGTGATCTTATTAGATACATTTTACTTCTTCGTTGCCATCATATCATTTGTGTATTTTGTCGCGAAAAGCATCGATGTAATTCTTCATTTTGTGATATGTTATAGAACGTTTCCTTAGATGTGTAAATTTCCGTTTTAGGCTTCTATCATCATTTTTATGGATTGTGAGGGTGAACCTGTACAGGAGCTCAGTGCTATTGCTATGAACAATTGGACATATCAGATTGTTAGTGTCTATCATCAACATGCCAACTGCGATCCCAATGTTGATCAATGGGCGAGAAAACACATTCATGGACTTAATCTGAAATATTTGCAAGACTATGGCTTTTCTTGTGAGAGTGCTCTTCTTATTGACTTTAAACGATGGTTAGCTGCTTTCAATGTTATACGCATCTTTTGTAATAATCCTGGTAAGGAGAGGAAAGTATTTCCCAATCTAATCATTGATGATATTTTGCTCCCGCCTTGGGATAGTAGAGTGAATCAACACTACCATGAAGTCACGAAACGTTTTAAGGATTTGTGTGTTCCTATTTTGTCTATTCGTTGTAGTAGCTACGTTCATAACCAATGCTAATAAGTTGCGAATAAAACGGCGAAGCAAACGATAGAAAACTGATATGGATTATGAAAGGTTTGATGGTATTAGTATTGAAAATAATGAGATGGATACCAAGGAATATACCGAAACCAATGACATCAATGGTTCAATTGCTCTAACTACCAGTGGTCTACCATGTTGTAATAATCTATTGAATGTAGGAGTAAGAAAAAATGATTTTGATGTCATGCCAAAGAATGATCAATTAACTCAAACTTCTACCTTATGACCTTTAAATACGGAGGATAATTGGTCCTCTGAAGAGGAGTTTTCTAGCTCAGATAATGACAACAACGACAACGAGGATATTAAAAGTATCAAAATTATGAAAGATTTGCGTGATTTTTGGAGAGAAACAAAGCAAACAAGATCAAGTATGGATGTATTATTGAAAAAGCTTCGACCCTATTTCCCAAAATTACCGCGTGTTTCACGCACGTTGATGCCTACAACGAAAGCAAATTCCTCTTTTCCGATAAAAAGTGTACCTCCGGGCTCCTACATACACTTCGGTATCGAACGAGGACTCGAAAGCATGTTATCAGAGTGTGAATATGTTCCTGAAAGTATAAGCATTGTTATGCATGTGGATGGTGTGGGCATCTTCAAGAGTGCCGTGAAAGGATTCTGGCCTATTCTTATTTCTCTTGTCGGAATCGAGTGCTCAACATTCATAGCAGGTGTATATTTCGGAGAATCAAAGCCAAGCTGCGTTGATACGTTTCTCAGAGATACTATTGATGAGCTTATAATATTATTAACGGATGGACTTTCAACTCGAAACGTTCTTGTACAATTTTCACATTGCGCATGCGATTCTATCGCAAGGGCGATGGTCAAGAATATCAAAGCACCAACAGGATTTTATGCTTGCGATCGATGCACACAAAAGGGCGAAACTGTGAATAACGGTCGTCGATTTTTAAATCATTCCGCGCCGCTAAGAACTAATGAAAGTTTTAGAATGAAAGAACAGGAAGAGCATCATCACGGTGATTCTCCGTTTTCTCGAATCCCTGACATCGACCTTGTGACATCTTTTCCAAATGATTACATGCATTCTGTCTGCGAAGGCATTGTACCGAAAATTCTAGATTTGTTAAGAGAACCAAGTGGACGATTTCGTTTGAGTAATCGCAACCTATCCCAAATGAACCTGGAAATTTCCCAATCACGACAATGTATTACGAAAGACTTCCAACGCAAACCTCGAAGTCTGAGTCATTTGTCGAAATGGAAAGCTTCGGAGTTGAGATTCTTCTGTTTATATTTCGGGCATGAAATAATCTCAAAATATAGTTCCATCATCGGATTACTTTTGAGGCGTCTCGGGGTCATTATGCGGATATTATGCCATCCACAATGGTGCAAGGAGATGAATGATTACTGTTCGGACTTGGTTCGTCATTTCCTCAACAGTTGTCGTGATCAGTTCGGTGAGAGTTTTATAACGCTAACAGTGCACTCCTTGATTCACCTAGTTGATGACTGCAACTCTAGGGGACCGGCTGATACCTTCAGCTGTTTCCAATTTGAAAGCTATCTGAACTGTGTTGTAAGCTGTATATATTCTGCAAATAGACCTTTGGAGCAATTACGTACCCAAATTGTCCGTCATGGCCAGAACCTTGGTCGAAGGCCGATTCATTCTGAAGATTATGGCGTTTCAAATTGTAGAGTTTCATGTCCCTTGAATTCTAATTCTGTGAGCGGTTATCTCATTGGATTTAGATGGAGTGATTTTGAAAGTTTTTTTGCATCGGTAGATTTCAAAACATTTCAAATTAAAGTTTATGGGGCAAATCGGTACATATTATCCCACCAAGGAGAAGTTGTGAAGGTGAAATACATTGCAACCAAAGAAAACAACGTTTTCTTAATAGGACGGTTTTTGCGATTTACTGGAAGTGCCTATATAGACCCGTTGGATTCGACCATTCTAGATATTTACAAGGGTTCTCGCTTCAGTTTTCTCTACAAATCAATCAATACAAAGGACGTTAAATGTAAACTACTCAGATTTGATGATTGTTATTATCCATTGCTACATTCGTATAATTAGTCTCCTTTAATTCCAAAGAGTTGCCTACAGGGAAGGTGTTTCCCAACTTGCATAAAAATGCCGTGCATGTATGGTACTTTTTACGAGTAATTAACAACACATGTACTCTTTTTCTAATATATATCAGTTATAGTCAATACATATTTCTTTACTTTGTCATGTACTGTTACCGTCACTATCCAGACTAAAAAAGTCGTAGGGTGAGTTCAGAAATGAGTTGCTCGCAGGCATTTACTTAATCTTGACTTTATTCACGCTTGCCAAACTTCCAATCGAAAATTTAGCAACCTTAAAACAGGCGTATCTCCATTTCTTACATATTATTTTCCCTAGTTTAAAATATTTTCAATGTTTAAAATATCACCAATCATTCAGAAAGGTAACCATTACGGTGTAAGCATATAGGGTATGGACTATGGATCAATTAATCAGAGTTTATTCATCTGAGTGGCTTTAGAATTGACATACACACATGAGTCATAACACATCTTTCTGTATGTAGGCTTCTAACATTCTATTTATGAACCATTCAAGAATGTAACTTCTCTAACTTCTTGTTTCAGATGGTATATTTCCTGGTCAAATTCACAGAAGACGATAAGTTCGGCGTCGTGGATATGGAGGACATCATTTCAGAAGATGTCGAAATCGGTAAGTGAATAGAAATAAACTACATTCGCGCTGATAGATTTTAGCAGGGTATGATATTAATGGGTTATTTAAATCAATGGTCAGCGGTAGACATTAAATCGTACTTGTTATATAGGCAAGTATGTGTAAAAGCAACTACATTTAAATACACTGATATTCTTATACACTTGTATTACTTTATATTCATCAGAGTTCGCAAAAAACTAATTCCAATTAAAAAAACAATACCCCAAACCCATGTATTTTAAATTGGTGGTGTTTTAAAATACAGTCTGTAATAAATGCATTATTAGATTAGACACCCAATGATGATATTAGATAGGTTTCCTATGGTATAATATTCTGAACTAGTTAGTTCTGTTTTGGTGTAATCAGTATTGTTACGATAAACCTGACGATATAATGGCAATGAATATTAATCTATAGGCTTACATTTACCGAAATTTTTATTATTTCAGATAAAAACACTGTTAAATGAAGTCTGGTTGTATTCATGTTTTGCTATGTTTGAAACCTAGTTATTGATATCATGTTTATGCTGTTTATTCGTGGCATGCGTTTTTCATCTAAGGCTATTCAATAAATTTTGGCGATCTATAAACCTATCCTTTAAGTAGACTGTAAGTAGCGACATGGATCAGCATATTTGAAGATTAACGAGTTTATTCGGGGATCATTCATTTACTCGAATTCATTTCTTGATTGCAGGCTCCATTGTAACGATAGTCTACCGTGATGCCGAGTATGAGGCAGAAATTTCGAATTCGTGTAAGTTTCTGATTCGGTATTTCTACATCTATTCAAAATATTGTTACATATACATATATCGTTCTTTATTTTGTACGGTTTCTACCAACCATTGTTTGTGGGGATCAATATGATAGCAAGCCATAAAAGACTGAGACTTATATTCAGACTTACGTGTATGTAAGACATGTACATTTCTATTTCTTTACAGCAAATGAAAAGCCAACTATGGTTGACGAAATGAAGGTTAGAATAAATGAGCGTGAAAGCCACAAGAGACTTAAATCCACAACGGCATACAGGACTACCATCGAAGGAAAAAGTCGTTATGGGCGCAACCGTGTGCTTAGCAAGAACAAATACGACATCAGTGAATCAAGCGATGTGTCCTTTGTAAGTTTATGGAAGAGTGACAATGTTGCTATGAATTTTTATGTATTTGGTACCGAAAATGTTTCAATACAGCTTGCGTATTGAACGATAGCTGCGAATAGAGCCTGTGATAATGTTGGGCTGACGATCCTCGTATTGTAAGTGCCAAGTGCCAACCCTACATGAAAGTTAGTGAAAGAACATTCGGAACATTCACTGCATGCATCTTATTCGTGTCGAAGAAAACTTACTACAGTTAAGTAACTACCAACATCGTTAAAATATGTACCGTAAGAAGTACACAATAAAAGTTTCTGTTGCCCCGGGACATTGGAGTGTCCTTTACATGTAAATGATAGTGTCTTTTGTGTAAATAGATTTATTTGTCATTCGGCTATATTTGATTTATCGAAAACGTATTACAATTATATTTCATGACAAATATGCGTAACATATCATTATTTTTCGTTTATAGACCGACAACGATGAGGGACAGTCGCATTCTGTTTTGGAACTGAATAACGTACCGGTACCAACATCCATTACGACTGACTTACCACCGGCGCCTCCCAAGCCTTCCAGCTGTGCGGGGCTCAACAAAGGAGCTAGTAACCTTCCTCCGCCTGTACCCTCTTTGGAAGGAAATAGTGGCTGCTCTCCAAGAAACGGCAGTTCCATCAAACCTTCCTACTGCACTGGGCTGAGCAAAGCAACTAACCGTCCTACGCCTAGGCCTAATTTCGATGTAAGTGGCATTTGGTCTCAAAGAAACAGCAGTTCCCCCCCCCCCAGCCTTTCAACTCTATCGCTGTTTCATGTGATGGAAACACTGAAAATGATAGTGTTTTCAAAAGCAATGTAATGGAATTCATGAAAGATCTGCGTGACCGACAGATACGAATAGAGCAAGAAATTGGTGAAGTTAACCAGAAGGTTTCGGCCGAGAGACTTAATTCTTCTGTCTTGCCATCTCATGTCATTCGGCAAGCTGAGACCGAAGAGGAACTGGAACAAATCATTCGTAATACAAGCTTACCTGACATTGTTGAGAACCTAGTACCGATAAAGGGCATCACGTTAACAGCAACTCTGTACAACATGCTCCTTAGACTGGCGGTACCGAATGTCTGGAAACAATTTAGCAGAGATGGGAAGAGAGGTAAGAGGCCTGCCTCAGAGCTAGGTATTGAGAAAATCCTAGTTACCGTCATGGCCCATCAAATGAAGAAGGAGGAGGCTCATATAGAAGCTCGAGTTTCTAAGAAATTGATAGATGCGCTGAAACGTATGCCTGCTACGGCCAAAGCCATGAAGAACGAACATGCACAGAAGAGAAGGGATCACGAAGGCAACGAAAAGTAAGTGGATCTGAATGGTGGAGGGGGTGTGTTTTAAGTTATCCATCCTACACTATCTGTATTCAATATCATTGAGTTCATAGATCGATGCAATACACTCGAGTTTCAGCAAATAAAAGCTTTTCTATGAGCTAATTAACGACTTATTCACAACATGTAATTAAAAAAGTGACAAACTCTATTTCAGTCATATTAGGTTTAATGATAACATAAGAATGTCGAGATCCTTGAAATTTATTGTTTGAAGCCCCTACTTTCTCTTTTAGACATGTATTTACGTTTTTCGTCGGACTCGACCTTCTCACTCAATCCAGTTATTATCATAAAGGCGTTATATTAAGGCATAGTATCACTAATTACTTGTAAAATCAGAACTGTTACTTTTCCATAATTATTTAATACAAATGAATTCTATTAAGTCGTTAAAACCTACATCCTAGTGCTGACATAGCAATATGATTTTCGATAAGGTGTTCTCATGTGTTTTTTTCTTTTATTACAGTGTTCTTGAGTGAAGGAGGAACTTTCTGCAAGAAGTGACTTATCTAAAAAGCTCGTTTTAGTGATATTAAAAAATCATGACATGAAATTTATAGCATTATTTGTTCAAACAAGTACAAGTTGAGCTCTAAACATTTAATAGTTTTGACGCGGTGGGGGGATAGAAGTCTTATGGAGTTTTCACCAACTTTTCCTTGGATCTGGAGATTCGTTAAAAAACGCAATAAAGAAATAAAAATGGCCATCGGTGATGATAAAAAGATTTCTTAAAAGAAATTATAATTTTTATCCTAACTGTCAATGGGAATGTCTGATATACATACATATACATCAAAAAGAACTTAAATGCATATTCCATTACATAACTGAAGCATAAAGTACATGTACAGTACCAGTACATGTACTATCAAATACTATTGGATGAAATCAGGTCATCGTCAGGGAAAATTGAGCTTTTTAACAAGTTTCATTGTATTTTGGTTAGGATACAGAAGCATATTTACGTGCGTACGATAAAAACCAAATTGAAATTGCAGAGGTCATGTCCGCTTGAAATATGAAATGACCCTGCCACACGTTTCGATACCATCGATCACGTCAAATACACATACAATTAGATAGATATAATCAATAAAATTAAGCAGCGAGAAATAAACACATTTAGAAAAAAAAATAAAAGTATTGACTAAGTACACTTTTTGATGATATTGGCAGAAAAACGCTTCATAATAAAACATATAAAAAATACATGTATAAGTTAAAGTAACATTGAAAAAGTTACTATGAGAAGTATTGCACTTATTATTTTTTAAATCTATTCGGAATGGGAACTAAGTTTTTTGGATCAATTAAATGACTAGATCAGGGAGGGGATCTCGGCCACCTCAACTAGCTAATTAATTATAACCTGCTATCATGTTAAGTAGTGTGGAAATGTGAGTCTTGATTTTCTAGATTATTCACCAACTCGTATCTGCTGTCATATTATGTACCATGTTTAACATTGTTTTCATTGTTCAAAGTTGCTTATTCATAAATTTCACGGTGAATGAAAGTTGATCAATTATATTCTGTTATCATTTGATAATTTGATTGCTTTGCTTTGTTCAAAGATTGTTCATATATTTCAAAAACGTTCATGTTGGTACAAAGTCACAAACTTTTGATGAGACAATGACACCTGTAATCTATTTTTCAGCAAATATCAATGTAATTGGAGATTAGTGGCAGTATGAAATAAATTATCGATGGACTGTTACGATGCTGGCAAGCCTATTACAATAATTCAATCAACTGAAATTATGGACAGTTTTGGAAAGTAAGTTAGTACTGATACTTATCCTAATACTGTACGTGAAAGTAGTTTCCTAATAGACGTTATTCTATGTTCGAGACTTATGTATGCGCGTCTCGATTTCCTTCATTTAAGTAGATAAGCTTCTTTATAGGCAATTATTCAATATGATACATAGGTATATGAATTTACATTTCTAAGTAATAGATATAGTACTTTAAATCGAGTGGTTTGAACAATATAGCACGAGGACCGAATGTCCTCGTGCTATTTTTTTCAAAGCACGAGATTTAAAGTACTATATCTGTCTTAAAGCATGATATCGGAGTGCTATATTTTTCAGATGAAAAATATAGTGCGGTGATGAAAAATATAGCACGGCGATCATAGACAACTTTGAAAATGTGATTCATATGGTATTTCTCTTCAAATCAAATCATCTGGCAACCATGAAATATAACAATGCGGTTATGCTATGCTTTATTAGAATTCAATTATTTGCCATCATACATGTATTATGTTAAAAAAGGATTTTAGATAAAGCATTGGGATGAAAAATATAGCACTATACAGCTATCGAATCGTGCTTTAATTTCTGGAACCAGTATATTATGAATATGACTATTGGTCGCTTTACTTTCACTATGTTCCCGAGAACGGCTTTTTGAAGAATGGTAGAACAATAATGATATGTTCAGTTCTTTCGTGAAATGATGCTGCGCAAAACAGATTTATTCTTAACTTATTTACGAATTTGGTAGTTCTCTTCACATGGATAATATTCTTATGCGAAAGTAAAAATAGAACTGGAAATCATAATATCAAGTATTGCTATCTAACGTAGTATTTATTATGTTAGTGATAGATCTAAAGATATTGTTTGAAACGAACTAAATGGACTTAGGTTGTTTTCATACATGTATAGTAATCACATATTTTGCGATTACGTACTCGTTTCTTTAAATCCTCCCCCCGTAATCGCCCTAACTCCCGTAACTTGTCGTTTTCAGGTCGCTATCATCAGCTGTAGCTCATACGGGAATTACAAATCAACCTTCTTCTTGGAACTATTCGGTCGGGAAACCTCTGACAACGGTGTACAATAAACTCCCAACGCAAACTTATTTGAGTCAGTTTATGAACTAATTTAATTGTTTTTCAATTATTGAGTGAATAAATCAACATTTTACCATATTTGATCTTCTTATGGATTTAATGAATGGGGTTGCATGACAGTTGTCGTGTTTAATGGATAATTGAAAATTATTATGAAAGTAAATAGGAATTAAAGAAAAAAACGTTTATGTGCGTAAATTTCGTAACTTATAATAACGTAAAATGACACAGGTGAGACTTACGTAAGGATCGCGTCAGATTTTACGTGAGAACTACGCAAATTTTTGTGCCAATTTTTACACAAAAATTGCGTGAGAAGTGTAACTTATCGTAACATATGTTTTACGTAAACTAACGTGAGCTTGCCAAGCGGGCTTGACTTCAACTGAATTGCATGTAATGCGTGTACCGAATTTCCATTGTGCACCAATAAAGATTATTATTCTTACTATTATACCTGGCCAGTTCTCTAGGCCTGAACGCTCTCTTGCTTGTTCATAATGCATCACGTCTTCAAATTTTTCCGTTTTTTATTGCTGCTTATAAACCATTTACAAGCAATCTTATCGCGTATTTCATGACGGGGGACGACGGAAGTCAATGGTCCAGGTCAAATAAATGGTTACCGTCAGGTCAAAGGTCAACGGGAAGTCATTCACTGCGCTGCACTGCACTTCGGTCTGCCATTGTATCACTACGGTGGAAAATACGTTATCCAGCATTTGTAGCAAACTTTGATGTTCTGAATGTAAATATGATGTCTTTCAACATCATAATTCATGACTTATTCATTTCAAAGCAATATTTTCTTAGAATTTCCTTTTTAATCCTTTCATCCGGGCGATGGAAAAAAGTCATCTTTTCTATAATGATTTCTAGATTTCCTAATACAGTGAAGGCTAGAATATTACACAGGACATTGAAATATGAAGTTGCATAATACTGGAGCTCAAATCATGGATTCCTTAAATTTCAATCTTTTTAATTTGATGTTTTGAATATGTAACATTAATGCCACCTCGCGTATACATGAAAAATTCCAATGGCATAATGAATGCTCATATTCTGAAGAAAGCGACCAATGAGGTGGTTTAAAGGGGTCTTACATGTAATCTGTGTCTCACGAGAACCTTTTAAAGTCTTCGGTTAAATTTAAGGACCCTTTAGCAAACGGATCTATAGCGCTGCAGCTTTTTCTTTTGAAATTATTTATCCAGAATTTGGATACTTAGATTTCGCAACCTCTCCACCTTTAGCATTCCCAGCCATGTCCAGTAGACAATTTCTGTCTTATTCATAAACCACATTTTACTTGGTAGCTCAATCGTAAAATGTGATTGTATATTCATTCATATTTTCAACATCTGCATAATCATGCTTGTTATAAAGTTAAGTTGTTTTGTATCATTTCGAAAGGATTGTTACTGGTGGCTATGATATATTCTGTATTTTTGCTATTTTTCCTTCAAAAGCAGAGCATGCAGGTTCTTATAGATTAAATTTATTATCTTATGACGATTTCTTTTCGCGAGTAGCATTTATACCATGATGCTTGCAAAATTATTGTAAGTATGCCTATTTTGAGGTGCAAGCGAATCATGTCTAAAGCATATGTTTCTTAGCTCTTTGACTGTGCCAGGGAAATTTAGCGATGTTCTTTCATATGCGGATGACCCGTGGACCTGAGCATAGGAAGTGTCTGTGAACATTGCTGTCATCCTCATTCAAATGCTGAAGCATTCTTCTTCGAAGAGTGCACTATGATTCGCCCACGTAAGAATCATTATATTCATTGCACTCAATCAAATATACCATATTTTTCAATTTTTTTTGACATGGCAGATTATCTTCAAATTTTAATTGTTGCGATAATGGTATTGGGCCGACAAATGTTGGAGTGATGTTCACTATCGTCAACCTTTTCAATTCTTTGCGGACTTTGCGAGCTTGTATTTCTTTTATAAATGGAATA
Organism: Prostheceraeus crozeri; assembly: GCA_907163375.1. Taxonomy (NCBI): domain Eukaryota; kingdom Metazoa; phylum Platyhelminthes; order Polycladida; family Euryleptidae; genus Prostheceraeus; species Prostheceraeus crozeri. The sequence continues at coordinate 385,256 of CAJQUW010009803.1, read as the reverse complement.
CGAAGATAAATGTTGTTTTTCGCGCTATTTTGAATTTTTTGTCTAGTAACTGGTTTATCTAAATTGATGTATTTTTGTACATAATAATCTGGATAACCGTTGTTGCGAAATCTGTTTTTCAGAAAATTTATGGCACCTATGAGATGATCATGAGACGAGCAGATACGATGGCTCTTAGATTTTCGGACTTTAAGAGATTGATTTTGCGCGATAATGGAACATGACTTTTCCATGGTAGCAAATGGCCACTGTGTAGAATTTTAGAATAAATTTTGGTAGAAAAAGAAGACGAATGTTGATGGTATGAAACAGCAGCATCCAAAAAAGATAGTTTGTAATCATTCGGTTCTTCAAGAGTAAAATAGATACTATTATTTATAGAATTGACATAAGGATCAAGGTTATAATCACCCATAATGTGATCAAGGGGTGATGAAGAAACAAGGAAGATATCATCAATATATCTTTTCCAGTATTTAAACTTATTCGGAAATTTTGCAAAAATTTTGGACTCAATGTCAAACATATAAATTATGGCTAATAAAGGTGAAAGATTATTACCCATAGCTAAGCCAGAAACTTGTCGATGAAAGGAATCATTAAAATAAATTAAGTCTGAAATTATAGCTAATTGAAGAAGTTGTTGAAAATTATTGGAATTCATAGGTTGGACCTTGAGTTTTCCCTTGGCCTTGGGAGACCTTGGGTGCTCTACCCAAGGATCCAAAAACTTGGGTCGTGAAAATAAAATTAGCCCAATTTTAAAACATTGTTATAGACTAATTTTTAACTAGGCTTCAATATACGACTACATTGAGCGAGCGCAGTTAGCAAAATCTGATGGTTGACGGCGAAGACAGGCGATGCGATCGTGCGACGAGCCAAAGGCTCGGAGCTAAGTGAGCAATCCGAACGAAGTCCGTCAAGCCCGCCGGGAGGCCTAAGCATCTTCAAAAACGACACTATCCACACACTCAACGATCCTCTAATGCCCTTTAGGGAAACATATGGGTCCACCATCAAAGCTACCACGAACCGTCATCTTTTAAGCCACCCTCCGTGGGTATGTACAGTACCTTTAGTCTGGTTAGTACTCCCCAATATCTTTCCCTGATAGCTCTTCCTCCTTTAAAAGACAGTGCGGTTACGGGACGAGAGATCATGTCGTTTAGTGGCCTTTGCCCTGAGATACAGGGGTAGGCTGCATCCTGTCAGAATGGCAAGTACTCGGCGTTGGGTTTCCGGCCCGCCATCACTAGAGGATATCTTCCACACAACTCTATACTCACGAGTCTTTGAGTAGGTAATTACTGGTCGTCATGCTTGTCTACGGAATGGGAGGCACATCACCTAACCTTCATGCATTACGGTAGATGAGAAGCTAATCTCCTCTCACTCTGAAGGACAGGTGCGACTTTTTGTCTATGTCAACAAAGTCAACTCCCTATCAAAGCAAACTAGAAGTTCAATAATGATCAACCAGAACATCATCGCAAAATCCGACAGGTAGTAGCATTGCGTTACTGCGACATAAGTCTCCCTTGGACAAATAAGAACTTCAATGTGCCTCGCCCATCCAGTAGACTGGATGATCAACCAAAATTAATGCACCGTGAACGCCTACCAGACGTGTTAACGAAGATGCTACGGGGGACCTAGATCAAGCCCCTCTTCTCCGATGATAGGTGGATATCGTCGTGCTATACCACGATGGTCAGATAAACCATCTCCCTATCAAGATCCGCTTGGTGATCAACCGAATGCTGGACTTCATCATTGCGTTCTCCAAAGGGTAGCAAAGTGGTGAAACGACGAATTATATTCACCTTCCATTTCGATCATCGACAGGTAAGCAATCCAGTTGTCAACCGACAAATACGTTTCCCGATATCATTCCTACGTACCTATCTAGACTTCACAGAGCCGCGCCGCTTTGTTGCGGGACTCCTCCATCAAGCCGACGATCCTAGAAGACAGAGAAGGATTACAGGGTCTGTAAGCCCCAGAGTATATGAATGAAACATTTTACCAATGATCCGTGTTGGCTGAGACATCATAATGACACACAAAGTAGGCGTTTTGCACGGGTGATTGCATGCCATTACCACAATCACACTGGCTGTAAACCACTCACTGCAATCAATTTAACGCATCATTTCAATCGGCCTACCCGGCCCCCACATAACGCCTAGGCCAGGCTTGACCTACCTCATTTTCGACTCTCGCCCGCCCTATGGAAGGCATCCTCGAAGGCCACGGATTTGGTTTTAACCCACTTGTCAAAGCTGCTCACAACCATGGATAAACGCAGGCTAAGAGCTTGGATCGCATAAATGATAGGTTGACTGTTGAACGCAGGACTACGTCTAGGGCAATCCGAACTAACTCCCCGTCTTAAAGGACATGTTCTCTGATCGACTGTGCAATGTCACATGAGTTGACACTGCTGAGGAGATACATCCTAGCAACTCCCTGCTCCAAAGTTGCAGGTGAACGGGTCAGCAGACATCAGAACAGGAAAACCGAACCAACTACCTCTCCAAAAAGAGGGGTGACTGAATAACACAGAGCTGCGTCAGAACGGTGACCCTCGACTCCCGCACATCTACGCTACCTTTAGAGAGTCAAATAGGTCTAGTATTTGATATACGACTAGCCATTTGAAGGAAACAGAAATAATGTTTTTGAATTCATAGCGTCAAATAAACCTCTATGTGGTATTATGTGATATGAATCGCTGCTTAGTATTAATCTCATCAGTGAATATGCTAGGACTCAAATGAATCTTCCAACAAGGATGGGTGGTCTCGGAATTTGCTCTGCCCAAACGCTCGCACCCTCTGCGGCCGGGGGTATTCCTTGACTATCATATTTTTGAAAGAAAATTCGAGCTTCCAGGATGTTGAAGTTGCAAATGCCACTGCTGAGTGGAAAGCAAAGATGAGAACTTGCCTTCAAATAAGACTTACTTTTGACCATTAGACTGCAGTACATTCAATGTGTTCATGATCGACCATTGAACATCATCGCGGGATCTCTTTATCTCTTTGGCAATTTTATAAGGGTCCACTACGGATGAAAGTGATGTAGGCATTCTACACATCGTCCAATAAACTCATCTCTCTCTCTCTCTTTATTTACAGTTGTGACATAATTCAGTGACAAAATTTAACAAAGATGTCGTTCGAGCTACTGTCCCACTGTAATTACTTCTCATTCTAAAGACAAAAATGAAGAATATAATATAAAATATATAAAATGGGAAGTACTCGAACAATCAAATCCATACAAGTGCGGAACTCGAAGATGTGCCCTGTGTCTCGCTGAAAAGTTCCATATTCTTACTTCCAAAGACACTCATTTATTAAACAAGAAATCGGAAATCATGTCAACATGTCGACACCGTAGAAAGTTCATAATTGCCCACCTCAAATAACTATGTTTCCCGACTTACATCATGCTTATCAAACTATGATCCTATGATATTTTTTAACAATTCTTTATGGTCTTTATAACTTTATGCATTTACCTTTGAACTTTAAAGTCCTTTTTTGTAAGATAGCAGTGCACAATTTCTACATCTGATGATCGATGATCATATCGTGAAAGTAATAGTACTGATAGTTATGAAGTAGTGGTTTGAACATCATACTATATATACGTGGTAGTCCAATAAGTTTCCGGACAAATATAGAAAAACTGCAAATATTTTGATTCTGGCATGATGAATCATTAATTTGGTGTATATAGGCTAGGAGGCTATGCAAAGTTTTAAAAAGTTTCCCTTTTTTAGTATTCTGCTGAATCATTTTAAAAAAACATGCGAAATTTTGAATACCTTGATGGATTTTATTGGTTGTGGACAGTGCGATCGAATCCGCCATGATGGATATGCAGGAATTCAGGTGCATGAGAACAATGGAGCATTCATTTCGAACAGTTAACTCTATTCATCACACAAACGTCCATTATTTAAATAAATTCGATGTAAATTTAATTGCAACTGTGCAATAGTGTCTTAAACCGAGTTTCGCATTGAAAAAATTGAAGATCCTCTTAACTATCAGAATCACGATTTACGAAACAGAAGGGCAGCTGCTTTCAGGGACGAATGTCCTTCACAATCGACGATCCTGTTTTGGGCAGCAAGCAGAGTTTAGACGAGGTCGACAGATTGTCAATGATGCTCCACTTGAAGCCTGAAGGTAGGCCTACCGAAAAGGCCTACCACAAAGTCCGAGCCGATGGAACAGGGATCGACGCATATCGATTACCACTCTTAGTGAGAAGCTGAATGTATCCAATAGAAGTATTAGGACTCTCCTGGACTTTTGCTGAGCATTGAAAAGTCAACCCATGGTTTTTTCCTTGCATCTCCCGTTTTCTCATTGAAAGACCTGGAAGCTTGACGACAGAATTTGGGCATCAAATAACTATCCTCGTGCAGACCGGATCTCTCTTCAACCAACTTCTGGTTGCTCAGGACTCAGAGAAAAGCATTTGCGTGGACGGACAGTAATTTGGATAAAACTCTGATATAGAGGAATCTGTCCACGAAATTGTGGGTAAATTTCGTTTAGAAGAGTTTGAAATGTTTGACGACCTTAGGTGTCAGGAAGTTGAAATGTGTTCGAAGAGAGAGAAATTGGTTTGAAAAGTGAACTTCTGAAAACCTGCAATTTTTATCTGGCTACATGCAGAATGCTTGTGTTAATAAATGTTTAAACAACACATATCCGTCGACAAATTTTCAACATTCTTAGGAAAAACATTACTTTTGTTTTCAATTCATCAAAATATTCAAAATTTCGTATGGTTTTTAAAATGGTTCAGCAGACTAATAAAAAATGGAAACTTTTTAAAACTTTGCATAGTCTCCTAGCCTATATATACCATATTGATGATTCATCATGCCAGAATCAAAATATTTGCATTTTTCCTACATTTGTCTGGAAACTTATTGGACTACCACGTATATATATATATATATATATCTTTAACAAAAACATTTTGATTATTCTATGAAGAATATCCCAATCCCATCAAAAGAATCCTATATCAGAAATTTAATCGCGAAGGCAGAAAGTTTTATGAAAAGAATTAAATGGAAGGTATGCTTTTACAACCAGTCGGGTGACAGTTAAAATCCTATACAAACATTTGGACTTGAAGCTAGCAAATTCCCGCCAACAAATGAACATTTGAAAGCATTCGAACAATCAATATACGTAGAGTTTGCATACAATTCATTATACATTGAATTGAACAATCAATTCAAATATAGAGTTCAAAACATGGAATAATGAATTTTTATCTGAATTGAACAGTGATAAGAAAATCATTCAGTAATCAAAGTTATTGTTTTTGCTGACAAGACGAATAATGTCTATGAAATTTCAAAAGAAGTCTATTGCAAAACATCAAATGACAATATTACACAAACTTACAGGAAAAGTGACTGTCTACAAACAAATGAGATCAACAAAGAAGCCAAAGAAATTACCAAAACTCGTCGAATCGATAATCGCATGGAACAGTGTTCTCAAAAACCAGCATTTTTGACTTTTGAAGATCATAAGGATAATTTTCCAAACATGTTGAAGTGCAGGCTCATCAATCCTGCTAAGTCTGAAATTGGTTTGATCAGCAAACATATATTAGATAAGCACAACAACACAATGCGCAGTGCAGCAAACGTCCTTCAATGGAAACAATCATCTTAAGTTATAGATTGGTACAAGTCAATTGATGATAAACACAACTGCAAGTTCATGACATTCGATATAGTCGACTTTTACCCGTCCATTACGAAAGATCTCCTGATGAAAAGTAGTAGTGGTAGTAGTAGTAGTATGATGCGTTTATTCACATGAAATGGAAATCATGCATTGCAGATACACAATTGCAAAATACAGAGCTTGTACAGTATACAGAAGACATGCACAGTAGCTGTTAGGAAAAATACATTAGTTAGCATATTTCTGCTAGGTTATGCAAAATAGAACATCTGGGAATAAATGACAATTGGCGTTGTTGGGTTCTTGAAAAGGGACAGAGACAGCGAGGGAGTATCGGGATCTTGAAAGTTTGGGGGCTTGACTTTATGTAATAATTTTTCAGGTTCTAACATTTTTCTGAAAACTGTTAGGGCAGATGCTTCCCTTCTTAGGGATAGGTGCGTAAAGCTATCACAACTGCACTTTGGTCCGCGAATAATTTTGTGAGAACGTCGCCGAACAATTTTTCAACAATAAACTGGCTCAGTTCAACGAGGAGGGCAGTATTGTATTCCAGCGTTGAAAGGACAGTATCATTACTGAATTAGTTGGGACACAGAAAGGCATTGCTTTAATCGCTTTATGACATAAAGACGCTGGTTGGCACGTTTGCATAAATTGTTTACAGAAGTATTCCAACTACACATTAACAGGCACGTCTGCTCTCCATGACGGCCACGAGTGTTATGAGAGTTTAGTATAGAGTTTGGAAAGCAATTCACCACTATTACCGAACTCGAGATAAATACAATTTTGCATGCAAGAAAATCATTGCTATGTGACAATGATGACATTTGGATCAAGAGAAACAACCAAGAATTATTCGACGGAACACAAGGGAGTTTTGACGGAGCGGAAGTGTGTGAGTTGGTTGGTTTATTTCTCCTATCTGAGTTGACAAACAAATTTGGAATTCATAATATTGGATTTTACCCAGACGATGGACTAGCAATTGTGAAGAAGGCATCAGGTCTTGAAAGCGATCGAGCAAGGAAAGATGTAATCGAAATATTCAAGAAGTACAACTTGAAAATCACAGTTGAATGCAATATCAAAACAACAGAATTCCTGGACATTCATTTCGACCTAACTACAGGAAAATTCAGACTTTATGCAAAACCAAGTAATACAACGATGTATGTGAACAAAAACTCAAATCACCCACCAACGATTCTAAACAATCTATCAAAAATGATCGAAAGACGGCTAACAGTCTTATCATCTGATAAAACTGTATTTGACAAAGTTAAAGAAAAATTGCCAAAATGCTCTGAAAAATAGTGGTCATGGTAGCACACTGAAATATAACCAAAATGACAATGTGAGAAGAAAACGAACAAGCAAAATGATATGGTTTAATCCTCCTTACAGCCAAAATGTCAAAACAAACATTGGACGAAAGTTTCTTCAACTTATCGATAACCATTTTCCAAGATGCCATCGATACCGAAAACTATTTAATCGAAACACAATGAAGGTCAGTTACAGTTGCATGCCGAACATGGGCAAATTGATTAAACAACACAACAATAAACTCCTGACTTCAAAAGAAAACGAGGATCAACATTTGAGAAAATGTAACTGCCGAAATAAGACTGCTTGCCCAATGAATGGAGAATGCTTGCAGAAGTGCATTGTTTATCAAGCTGTGGCCACAAGTGAAAACAAAACGAAAACATATATTGGCCAAACAAAAGATGAGTTCAAGTCACGATTCAATAATCATAAAAAATCTTTCTCAAACTATCAATATATGAATGAAACAACACTGTCGAAGCACATCTGGTCCCTGAAAGAAAATGATAAATCTTTTACAGTTAAATGGGAAATATTGGAACAATCAAAGAAGTATAAAAGTGGTACACGATTTTGTTCATTATGTCAAGCAGAAAAATATCGCATGCTGACAAAATACAACAGCAACATGCTAAACGAAAGGAATGAAATAATATCAACCTGCAGACATAGGAAAAAGTGCCAACTTTCTTCCATCAAGTGAAAATTCTATGTTGGCCTATCTAAGATGTTTTCTACATAACTTAACTTCAATGTATTTCCAGCAGTGAGACTTCTACTAAAGTGACTTTAAAATTCAAAATTATAACACTTCCTTTATTAACTCGTATGATGATCATGGGTAAAATTATAAAAATATGAAAAAGCTCTAAGCTGCAAAATTTGAATTTTTATTGACCAATATTTCGGTTTCACAACCAGCATCAGGGTCAGATAGCATTACATAGAAGGTAAAGGAGATTCAAAATTTAAGTGTGCAATGCAATTAGTAGAGGAATCAAGATATGATTATTTATGATATAATGTTCATAGAAATGAAAAGTCACGCAATATCATATATTACTCACATCATCATATCCTGAGTCGTCGATTTTATAGACTTCTCTTTGAAGCAGAATTTTCCAGTTCGGTCAATGATCACTGTCAAACAACAAATAATAGCGGTAGATCTAACAATCTACATGAAAATGAAAGAGGCATCTTAGTCACAGACAAGACTAATTCCCTCAATACACAAGAACTTCAATTGCTGGCGTTGGGACCCAAATTTGCATTAGCGCCAGCTGTTGACCAGAAAACAATGATGGACCTTAATGTCCAATTCTGTAGATTTGCTCATCAATATAGATGGAAACATGAGGAATAATAAAACAGAAAACACAAATACCGAATCATCAATCAAAAAATATTCTTGGGATACTTGGCTTACGATGCCAAACCGAAACCAAGAAATAGAAAGCAAACTTAATCGGATATACCACCAGATAAAAGATGTCATTGAACATGAACCAACCAGACCACAATATTCAAACTTTTTGGAAACTGAAATAGCAGCCATGAAAAGCATAAAAAGTAAATCCTTAATGCTTCTACCCAGTGATAAAGGATCAGAATTCTGCGTAGTGATGACGGATGACTACAATCGAGCAGGACATTTGCATCTCTCAGATTTATCAACTTACCAACGAATTTCTCATCTTTCACCGAAAACAGTCGAAAAACTAATCAATGATACATGGAAATCTGTTGCCTCATCAAAAAATGTCCCGAATTACATTATCAAGAGTTACCTCACAAGAAACACAGATCATCCACAGTTTTACCATCTAATAAAAACTCATAAACCTGGTGAACAGGTTCGAGTGAGACCAATAGTCTCCAATTGCAACGGTCCTACGAAAAGGATCTCCTGGCTAATGACTTCTCTTCTATCACCTCTTCTTAAAAGAGTACCGTCACATCTCCAAAGTAGCACGGAACTCATTCAATCCATAACGAATGCATCTAACGGGAATCAAACTCAGTCATTGTTCCCTGTAGTTTTGATGTTGTGGCGCTATACACGTCAATACCTATCAAAGACACTATAGAAAACGTGGAAGAGAAACTCAACCAACATCATATTGAAAGAATTGGACCATTTTCACCAAGAGATATTGGAAAATTATTAAACGTCATTCTTTCCAACTCCTACTTTACATTTCAAGGTAACATATACCAACAGATTAGTTGCTTACCTATGGGATCATCCGTCTCAGGTATCTTGGCAATTCTATTCCTGGACACGATTGAACAAGAAGCTTTAAGATATTTCGGACCAGTTCCTCTCTTCAAACGATACGTTGACGATTGCTTCGCATTAGTATCAGACGCTAACGAAGCATATTCTCTATGTGATTTTTTGAATCAACAACATCCTAACATCCGTTTTGAGATCGAACTCTCAGAAGACGGACAAACACTTAGTCTTCTGGATTTTACGGTGAAAATAAAAACAAATGAACAACCTTAATTTCGTTTCTACAAGAAACCTGCTAAGAAAAACATATTCATTCATCACAGATCACACATACCAAAACAAACAAAACTTGCAATAATTACAAATGAAAGAGCGAGAATTGATGACAGATGTACAAATACAGAAAACAAATCACTTGAACAACAAGAGTTTGACAGGATCCTCAGAAACCACGAATATCCGTCTCCATTTATCAAACAAAGGAAACGAAGAAATAGAATGCAAAAAACCAACAAAGACTATATGTACCTCAAGTTACCGTACTTATCAGATCGTGCTGATAGAAGAATAAAGCGTATCTTCAGACGAGAAGGAATCAATGTCTGAATAGCTCATAGAACAACAACATTACGTCACGCACTTAAACAGGAATGAATCGAACATATGCAGTCTTACCAATTGTCCTCTCAACAGCGTCAATTGTCAAAAGAAAAACACTGTTTACCAACTCCAGTGCACAAAATGCTTTGCCACATGATTCGGAAGCTCAATAAGACCTCTACATATCAGAGTGAAAGAACATCTTACCCGTCCTGAGTCATCAGTATACAAACATCTACAACTTTGCCAGAACAACTCAGTGAGCACAAAAGTACTACTAGTCAAAGACATTGACACTGCAAATCTTAGACTAAGGGAGGCCACCTTTATTATATCTCCGTGTCCTGTAATGAACTCAAGGGATGAGAGGGTGTTGCGTGACTTTTTATTTATATGAACATTATATCATAAATATGCATTTCCTTATGCATGAAGACTGCTTTTCCTATCCTGGAGACGTAGGAAAACTATTACTTTTCCATTCATGTACAACTTTTCCGTTCATGGAGAGATACGTATTTGCATTACTGTTGGAAAAGCTGACTTTTCTTCACCTGGATACCTTAATGCCCCAAAAAACTCAAACATCGCTGGCTTTCCTGTCTATATTTCAATATTAAGAATTCTAGCTTGTCAAGATAGTCGGTAAGACAAAAACTCAATATTTCAATAGTGTTGATATCTAATATAAAGATGTACATACATGTACATTTATAAATTTTGTGCATGTATACAATAAGTCTACTTGCATGACATGCAAAATCATAACCACATGAAATTGTAATACATGTCTAACAAAGTGACAACTGCATGATTAAGAAAGGGGCCCTAATTGAAGTTAACAACAACGTTTTGACAGTTCTCGAACTTTAGAATATTTTGTTTCTCCCCTTTCTCTGACGCATGGGTGGTAAGTGTTTCATCTGAAACGAACATCTTCGAAATTTGCAATTTCGCAGATTTGGTGCTGTCGACATATTTTGAGCAAGTGGCCTCATTCTTCCAGTTGAAGTGTTTTTTCATCACTTCCGACGACGCCCCGGCTTCAGCAATCAAACTGGCAGATGATCTTCTCATTGAGTGGCCAGTGTATGATTTGGGGTTTTCCAGCTTCAGAAATTCAGCCATTTTCGTACAGACTTTTGCTAATGTATGGTTGCCCATTGGCTGATCTGTGTAGTACCACGTACCATTGACCACGTGGCCAGTGGAACATTGAAAGTGTTTGATTTTCTCTCACCCTTTTGTTTTGACACTTTATAAGTAATCCACATTCCAGTGGTTTCATCAAACTCAAAGTCACTGACAACTATTTCCACAAGATCTGCGCATCTTAAGCCACCGCACTATGCAATAACAACTGCTGCCTTCATATAGACAAATTCGTCATCATTAGGGGCTTCTTTCAGAAATTCCAATATCTGTTCTTTTGAAAACGTCTTTGCAGTTTTCCTTACATATCCAGTTTCAAAAGACTTTAGGAGTAAAGTAATGCGTGGGTATAGTTGAATCTTTTCACCAAAAAGTAACTGGAGCTTGCAATTAAGCATCGAGTATATGCTCCACAAAGTGCTGGATGCATGCTGCCTCCCATTTTCAAAAAGTCAAAGTACTGAATTATTGGGTAAAATATATTAAATAATAATAACTAAACAAGTCTTTCAACGCACAAAATTATTATACTAAAATCGATTTCGCCTGTCCGGCCTGGTCACTTAGTACATAAAGTATTATTTCATTTACTTTATTATTATAAAGTATTAATATAAAGTAAAATATTCATTTATGTACTAAGTGACCAGGCCGGACCGGCGAAATCGATTTTAGTATAACAATTTTGTGCGTTGAAAGACTTGTTTAGTTATTATTATTTAATATATTTTACCCAATAATGCTTTCGAAGTCTTTCTTTGACAATTGCGTTGAAATAACAAAGTACTGAAGGAAATCTTCTTCATTTGGTTTCCCCTCCGATAATTTACAAAAATTACAAAATTGTTTCCAATGATAGTCATATCTTTTGGTACTGTTGATGGGATTTGCTTGTTCTAAAATTTCACGCACTGATCGTTTCACTTTTGCAGAATAATATTTTTGTTGATATATTGATAGTTGAAATAGAAACGGCGACTAATTGAAATTCAAATGCCAAATGGTCACTTCGTGGCTGATTTGATTCATAGACATGCACAAGAAGAAATCATATTCCTTCATTGTATGCAAAGAAATTAACTGTACCATAGATAACTAACTCTATAGATAATTACAATATTGATTGTAAGTGATTTGATTCATAGACATGCACAAGAAAAAAATTATATTCCTTCATTGTAAAGGTACCTTTTCCGTCCTCGGATATCTTGTCGATCCTCGATCGCTGCGCTCTCTCGGATCAAAAAGATATCCTTGGACAGAAAAGCTGCACTTTTCCAATTTCAGGAAAATAATCATATCTTGATTCCTCTACTAATTGCATTGCACACTTAAATTTTGAATCTCCTTTACCTTCTATGTAATGCTATCTGAGCCTGATGCTGGTTGTGAAACCGAAATATTGGTCAATAAAAATTCAAATTTTGCAGCTTAGAGCTTTTTCATATTTTTATAATTTTACCCATATTCTAAGACAATGCTGCTGAAAGAAAATTTCAATATCCTATCTAACCATATGATGATCGCATTGCCGTGAAACTAAAAGTACTTGTAGTTACGACAGAAGGTCTTTTTCCAAACTTTTTATTATATATATATATATATATATATATGTATATACTGTACATATAGATATATGTAATACTAATTTTATTCAATTTGAAGGCAAAAAAAAACTCATAAAATTGCACAAGCGCAAGAATCATTCCTGGGTGGTTGTCTTTGGTGGGAATGCGTTAAAGTAACGCTGAACGAAGCAGTCGGAGGAAGAAAAACTCACGGGCTTAGATGCATCACCGACTTGGCCATTAGCAGTAGGATGTCCCCTAGTTAAGTTGGCCACCTTAATAACTTAGCAAGACTTTTCCGCCCCTACCTTGATCGGATGACCTGTCTGGGGGTAGTGTTGAATGCAGCGACTTCGACAGTCCGTGAATCTAACGGGTACCCTGACGGAATAACCACCCGAGAAGGACCGGCCTGATAGATGAGACGGAAGTTTAATGCTGCGCTCAATTCGCCAGCAGCTCCGATCGTGAGATGGTGGTTCCATCTCACCTTGAGGGTAGTTAAATTAAGAATTAAGGACCAATGCATACTTGCAAAATATACAAATAGAACCTTCCTTAAATCATGATCCGCAATCTAAAAAGAATGGTAAATGATCAATTACAAAGTTAGTATACCCATGATAATTTATCTGAACATGATCTATAATAGTCTTATCTGGCAGCCAAGGCAAGGCCCTCTGAGAAAATCTTATTGATGGAAGAGTCGATTGCTCATTAGATAGTCCTATTAATCACGGTTCGCTACAGCCAAATTTACGCTCAAGTTTGAGCACGAAATCATTTCACCACATCGAATATCACGTCGATATCGTTTTATCAAGCTACATATAATAACTCAATTTTTGAAATCTTGTTCTAGAAACTTCTAGCTCTTTTTGATTAATTTTTGTATATTAAAACAGTATGATAACTTGCTTAAATTATATTCATATTCAGTTATACAGTGACACTGTGCTTTCACATTACAAGCAAGCTATGTAAAAAGAGAATCTATTTCCTCCATCGAAAAGACTCAAAATAGCGACTCTAGGTGATTTCATCATTTCAAAGCCCAATACAGTTCGACATGACGCTCCTTCTACCAGTTCCACAGAAAATGATAAACTTGACTTGGACGAGAATTTCATTAAAAAACCCACGAGAGCAAATGAAGCTATTGTAAAAACAGACAGCAATGATATTGGTCTCTGTACTCTCCAAGAAATCAGAGAATTGACAGAAGTACAGAAATACAATTTAATGACAAAACATTGGTATCCTCCCAAAGGTTGCGAATTTCCACACTCTCTTAAAGGAGTGGGTGATAAGATAGAAAAAGGCTTTGTCAGTCACAAGCACCTCTAGAAAACGAAGAATTTTCATCATGGTTAGGATTATCGAATGTAAAGAAAGGACTATTTTTCAAAAATTGTTGTGTAATGCAAGATTTTGTTAAGGTGGGACAATCATAGATATACTATTAAAATTTATATAGTAGTTTCTAGATTGCTTACTTTATGAGAAAGAAGTGGTACCACCTATCCATGATGATATCAAAATAAGAGGGCAAAACGCGTCGATCGTTGCACAAAGCTTCATATAATACAAAAAAGGCAGGAAACATTTCTGCGATTACATCACATTCTGATGAGTCAAATGTCATTTGAGTAAAGTCACTCGCCACTGAAAATTATGGTTTTATTACATTTCATCCTTTTTGAAGACGTTCCCCTTAAAACGATTCTCTGGTGGTGCAATCTGGCAGCTGTGTGCAGCCTTATTCTGAGGAAATACTTTGTTATTTCTCTTATTAAATGGGTAACATGATCATCAGAAAGAGAAATGTCGAAATCAAGAGCATGATCACATAGCTGTGGAAAGATATACTCTATCTTTGATTGGAAATGACTTAGGACAGCTGTTTGGATGCGAATATCTAGAAACCGTGTTGGTGGCAAAGTTTCCATCAGTTTGGGACTGGGCATTATGAATCTAAAAGCCTTCTCTGTTGCCTTGATGACTTCAACGACTCCTTTGGAAGGAATGATTAAACCACCATTGTTCCTGCATCGCAAAAATTTTAATGATTCTCGATCTGGATAAGTTCGACTATCAGCTAGAAGTGCGTTGTGACATTTTTTGCTATCAATTTTCAAGTGGCGGACTACATACCCAGCTGTATAAACTAGACAGTTCATTCTCCAGTCAAGATCAGATAGTTCTTCACTTCTTTCAAGATTTCTTACAGCCAATAAAAAATCTGGGTCATTCACAAAGGAATCATCGCTTCTTGACTTCAAATCAACAGGGCATCGAGAACAAGGCTCTAACTGCAACGTTTCAGTGCCATCTAAATTAATCGAATTCGAGTTTCTGGAATACGGAATATTGTTTTTGATAATAAGTGCTCTCAAACTAGCTCTGAACTGTTCTGTGTTGGGGTTATTATTCCAACCCCCTCTTCTACGAATAAGACTGAAAAATACTTCCAGATGATCTTGTGACAGTTTAAAAGTGAGCAAATATTTCACTTCTTGCGTTAGTAACAAATCGTAAGATAACTTCAAAACTGATGTGGCTGTAATTATCAACCCTAATGGACCCTGAGATTTCCGCCCATCCACTAAGGGTTTCATAGTCTTTTGTTCGTGCAAATTTTTCAGATAATTGCAAGCTTTGTTTAGGAATGGTTCCCAAAACTGACGATTTGAAATTGAAAGTGGAGCTTTATACCCTTTCACGAGAGGATTTTTTGAGTTGAGTAGATCAAACAATCTATCTATGATTCTTACGAATCGAACAGTGCCTTCGGAGCCGGCGAATTGCGGCAAATGCATTTCATCTCTGAGAAACTCAATTGCAGTAGCTACGGATGCTGAAAGGGTTTGCGCTGCTAAACTGACTTTCATTTTCACGTTTTGATAATTTATATGACGACCACTAATTTTGTTAGCCAAGTATAAACTTTCTTCGGACTGAATTTTGTGCAATTGCCGAAATGCCGAAATGCATGATTTTTTTAAAATGGCATTTCCTCCTAGAGAACCGAATGAAATCAAAGTAATCTTCCGAAGTTTACTAGATTCTGCTATTTGACATCAAATTCCGTAATCCAATATTTGAAGGATTCAACCTAATTATGAATTATTAGGTATTATATTGAACCTATATTTACAGTAGTGTCCGAAGTGTATTACTTACATTTTTCAACAGAATATATATGAACTAGTCATTCTTTTTCTTACTGTCCTTTTGTTTATAAATGCTTCGTTATGTTTTGCTGCCCTCCATAAGGATCATAAGGATAAACGTGAATGCAACTGGGATGAATTGACGAGCTCGACCACACAGACGATTATTGCCCTTTGTTCTTTTAAGACTCTTATCAAATGATCTTCTCGAGTGAGGTACCCGTTGTGCAAACAAATTAGTTTGAACTTCCACTTGGCAAGTCGTGACAATATTTAGACGTATCACTTTAGCGGTGGACTCTGTGATCAAGCTGATCTACAAATCTCCCGCATACAGAGGGATAGTTGAATATTTCCGAGCCGCACACAGGAGGAACTTAGTCATGACTTAGTCATAACCAACAAATATATATAAAACTTATTATATAAAAACATTAAAGGATTTTTCAACAAGTGAATGATGACTTTAATTTCTGAATTCGTCATTGTCCATAAAAACGTTCCGTATAAAAGACATAGAAGAAAATATTGTGGTTCGTCGAATGAGAATGTCAAAAATAAGATTATTTATAGATGATATATTCTAATATAAAAATATGTAACTAAAAATTCCACAACTTTTATGTTAAAATAGATCATCAATAAACAATCCTGTTCTTGAAAGGCATGGAGGTCTTCGATCTTTATCGAATAAATTCAGAAACAGGCACAGACTTCATACTTTTATTAAAACGATCTTGCGGATATTCACCAGAAATTTCCATGATGACTGCAAATATTTAACCATTTCTTTGAGCACTGTGCTTTCTGTTTAGAGATGAAACTGATGAGACAAGCTGCTTTATTAAATGTGTAAAATCAACAAAGTTTTATACTGCCAATGAAGCAGCTTGGCATATTTACATCTCTATTTTCTTGCAAAATATACAGTTTAAAGAAATTCATGCTTCATTTTGATAATTTTGTTTACTAAGTGTTTCTTGCACATCGGAGCCATGTAAAGGTAACATACTGAAATTTACTCTGATTAAAGGTGCAATAGTCCTCCCAATAATCCTACGGATCTCCTCACTCTCCGCGAAATTTCTGGAGTTAAATTCCGTTCTCCGCCGCCGCTTTCGGAAAGCGAAGATGCCTGCGAATCTCCTCATTCTCCGCGAAATTTCCACAATGAAATTCTACTATCCGCCGCCGCCTTCGGAAAGCGAGGATATCCTTCGGATCTCCTTATTCTCCGTGAAATTTCCACAGTGAAATATTACTGTCCGTCACCGCCTGCGGAAAGCGAGGATATCCTACGGATTTCGTGGCAATAATCAATTTATTGGGAATAGCTACAGTTTATGCGGGAGTACTACAACTGACGATTTCTTGATGTCATTTGGTAGTCCATTTGCAATCCTCAGCAATATGTAGATACAACCACTGTAGCTGCAGACATTCAAGCTAAGTCCAATTGATTTACCCATGATTCTTGTCCTCCTCTCTTCGTAATGGTGCATTTCTCCATAATCGACGATCTCGTCATGGCAATCATTGTATAATTTTTCAGCTTCACAATCTGAAGTCAATATTATTCTCTCTTTGGAGCCAACTTCATGAACATTTCCGTGACTTCTTTCATGTCGATCACTTCCAATTAATATACTCGTATATTATTTTTCATTTGATGTCTTTACTATGTCTAGCATTCTTGAAGGATGAAAATCATGATTCGTTGGAAAAAAGTCATCAGAAGAGTGGTTCCTTGCAAAATTTATCGCATAAACAGGTTAGCCTACATACAATAAACATTGAATCGTGGATCAATTTTTTCGCCACTGTTTTTGGTCAGCTTCGAACATGCTCCCCGGAGTAAAGGTGCAAACATATCGATTTCTCAAAATTTGCGTGGGTCGCCTTTTCAATCGTATCAATGAAATTCGCGAATTCGTCATCGGCACAAACGAATGTGTCATTATTTTTTCATTCTTCTCTTTAAATTTTCCATTTTGCCACTGTCAGATGTGTGTTTGAATCAGTATTGTCTAAAAGGCTTAAAATGATTATTTTATAGTCACTTTGATTAATTTGATTTTTCGCCATAACTGTATTTTAGGTGATGGATGACATTGTTATTGTCTACATAAAATTCAAACACCAGTTGATGGATTTCCTTTAGTTTTTAAATTATATCATCATAACACTTACATGTACAAGAAATTCATGAAGAACATACACAACGGCTTTTAACTTTGAAAATTATGCTAAGAGACTATGAAATCCATGTACCGGGATATGTCATGGATTTGCAATGGTTATAGAAAATGTCGTTTTCAATGGTCGACATTTCCATGGATTGTTACATATTTCCATGTACACTTGGTTAGGACATGGACTCCTAGATGGCTTCTTTAAATATTTTCTTAGTGAAATATTTTCATGACGTCCATATTTGACCACCTAGATAGTCATAATAAATTGATAGGATTTATAATAGCAAACATCATACAACAATGTGGCACTTTGTGTGAAAGCAAAAATTTCTTGTGACATCTTAAGAGCAACTTCCCATTGTCTTCGCGATTCGCTTAATAAATAGAGCAGCGCATTTTCTTTTGATGACGGTGTAGGATGATTGCCATTCCCAGATTATTAACTTCACTATATTCATCTGTCTGTAAATTAGCGGGTATATTTTTTGTACTTATTGTCATCGATTTTCGTTAACAAACAAAATAGGAGGGATGTCTATGAATAATATGATATACTGGTATTAGTCATAGACATCCCTGATACTAGATTCCATGATGTCATTAAGGTCATACTTGATCTCATGAATATGTAAGTTATACATGTAACCCACTGTGACGATGAATTACCCTGATATCTACTTAAAATTCTCACTATATATTTCTCAGGACAAAAGACAATAGATATGTCAAGGTAGTAATGTTTTATAACATTGGAAAGAAGGCATAGTACTATGTCATCTGCATCACGTCTGTTGGATCTCATTGCTTAGAAAAATTGTTGTTTGTTGTAGTATGTCCACGGTATTGAAAATTTGCATTTGATAGCAGCTGTGTGATGCAACCACAATTGATCCATCATTCGAAGGGGAACTGGAATTAAAACAGAATTATAAGAATTAGAACAATTATATTTGTTAAGAAATTTATGGTATTTTGTAGTCATTGAAGTAAAATCAAGAATTATATTACAGTATTTGCTATCATAATCTGATGCCATTGATCCTACCATTTGTATTTTGGAATGAAATAATAAGCAAATAAATAAAAGATGGAATACGTTCCGTTACCAGTTTATATTGCTTAAATGATTTGCACCATATACTTAATAGCTCAAGCTTTTGATGTTGAATGAAAAATACTTATGGACTATTATAGAAACATGAATACAAAGAGGCAATTTTCTCTGTGTGGGCAGCATATACAAAATATACATGCATACTTTATATATTTACATGACTGATTTCATTTTTTTTAGTTGATACTCATACACTAAACACTATTGCTCGTTAGCCAATAATTTCATTGAATCATAAATACATTCCAGCTATCATGCGACTTTGCATGTGTTTTGTTATGTAGGCCTAGATATAAATTTCTAAATGTCACAAAAAATGAACTATTTGCAGGTTAAAAAATTCTAGCATGAGTAGGTAAATAAATTAGAGCAAATAGAATTCGTGCTGATTTTAATCCATTCAGTAGTTTAGAATTTAGATATTGAAATGGCAAGAATAAATGTGATGAAGACTTACTTCGTGCTGTTGAGGTGGTCGTCAATTTAAGATAGAACCCTTCGGTCATCGTCCTTTCGTTTAGTTGAGATAATATTGTTATAGAAAACATAAAAGATTTCCATGTAGGAAGTGGATACAGATCACCATTTTGTTTCTTGAGCTCTATGAAGAAGCAGTCAAACAGATAGTTCATCTCCATCTTTTGATAATCAATCCTCATTCAGTGCTCTTGATTCCTTACTCTGGTAGTCACGAGCCACTTTCCATTATTCATGCCTTCGCTTGAATCAGTTGAAGTAAAGCGCGACTTTTCTATCGTCTTAGCATTAAGTCTGGAATTCTTTCAATTCCTTTCTTATTTGATCGTAGCCTTTTTCTACTGCTTTTCCTCAATGTCAAAGTTAAACAGCGCATCATTAATGTCCACTACTACATAGTTGATGGCCGTGCTCTTCCTCTCCTATTTCATAAAAGAATAGACTATATTTGACCTATCTTGTGGAATTCTTAGATTTCCATGATCATATACTTCCATTTGTATTTCTCCGCTGAATTCAAATTCAAGTATTTCTCCGCTGAAATCACTATGATATTCAAGATTTTGTTAAGTTTGTGTTTCATTGAAATATCTAAGTTTGTTATAAAAATGGATCTATAGAGCGCAACATAGATCTATGGTATTGGATCTCAGATTGGGCATAGGCATATTTCATATCTTCTCGTGGGTTATGTATATGATATCTACCTGATTCTAGGAGTTAACCAGTGATAATCTACGAGTCGGAGCGCAGCGAAGACGAGTAGATTTCATGGTTTAACTCCGTAAATCAGGTAGATATCTTATTTAAACCACTGATATCTACTAAGATTTCCAAAATGGTTTAGGGTTAGATGTCATTATGGTATTAAGATATTCAAACCGTTGATATCAACAACACATTGATGTAACATATCTACATTATAGCCATAAATTATTACACCACAGTAAAAGGTTTTTACTATTAAGATTTCCATGATATAACACATATAAAGATTTCTATAGATGTAAGCTATGGATTTATGTGTCCGTGATTTAGTTCATGCATGAACATAGTCCTAGTTTGATTTGCTGTTTGAAAATCAAAAAGTAATACAATTACTTACATTACATTTGTTTTGCAGTACTGAGATTTCCCAGCAGTTCATAGATAGTGATTGCAGGAGGTTAAATGCAGGAGTTAAACGCTGATAACCTCCTACCGATTATACATTACAAAGATATAGACACCTACTGATGTCAGTGGTTTAAATATCAGTAACCTAGCTGTCTACTCGGAGTTCTCACCGTGTAACTCCTCGTAGACAGTAGGTTATTGTACATGTATGCCTGCATTACTAGAAAAAACAAGAAACTATATCAGAATGTCTATTCAGCACTTCGAAGAGCGTGGTCATAGTTTGTTGGTTGACCTTCATGTAATCTAAATCACTTTCATCATAGACTTTAGGAGTCCATGCTTGTAAGGTATAACTCATGGACATGATAATTCGAAGAGAATATGGATATCCTCAGGATATCCTCGCTTTCCGCAGTCGGCGGCGGAGAATGGAAAGTCATCCTGGAAATTTCGTGGAAAATGCACAATTGCATATATACTGAGGTTGCTGCGGGTATTTCCACGAAATCTGTGCCCGAACATATATTCGGGACGAATTTCCAACAACATAGAAATGCAGTAGGTTGGAATAGGTAGATTACTTAGTTCGTCACTCAATCTGCCATGCAAGTAAAATAATGCGAAAGAATTAAGGCAACATAATGCAAATTTGTATAAAATTGGACAGCCCAGGCTTCAAAATGGAAAACATAGAAGTTCGGGTTCATAATCTTCGGCGTGAGTTAAACATTTTCAGGAGCCCAGCCTGACAACCTGGATGAGGACGAATGGACAAAGCAAAAAAGTCAGCATCACACACTCCATCTATTCACGCAACAACTAGGTCCGGCCAACCGATAACAAAACCGAATGTATATATCACTTTAAATTTCATGCAGAATTTTTGACATAAAAATTCATTTGAAATTCAAAAACACTCCATTTAGCTTGTCCCCACGAATAATGCATTTTTTGGATTGCTGCCCAACAAAGAAAAGTAGCATATATTTAAGCGGACTTTGGCTGAAGGAATCCCTAATGCCCTTGAATCAAAGAAATATCAAGAGTTGAGAAATCAAACTCATTGAAATTGGGGCTAGGTCGACATACATAGCTGTCCCCAACTTCTTCCGTCATCACATCGGCACCTCCAAATTTTGATTGACTACATGAATTCAAACGAAATTTTGCATGTACAATGCTTAACTGGTCTTAATTGATAATCTAAAGTCGCTTAACTGATAATAATTGATTTTGTATCATTTTTCTTGAAAAATGCCATATTTTCTCTAAAAAGCGACTGACCACAATTCGTCATCACATCTACGGCTACTTATTGTGATCTTCTAATCAGAAGAAATGCTCAATGGATCTAATATTTTCATGATGAATAGCCTGCCCTAAGACTTCCATAATGGCACACTTGGATTTGGCATTCGACCTCCTGACTTTGCTCTATGCCTCAAAATATCATAAACTATCATCATATGGACGACGTCGATATTATGATTTTCAGCGTTGATGTGATGATCGAAATTCAAGTCGCCATTTAATCTACACTGTTTGCCATGATAATCTTCGACGATGCTTGATTTACCAATGACGCAAATGTCTTATGAGTGTCATCATCATCATCATGGTCTGTCTCTCTCCATGCGGAGGAACCAGCTTCCGGTCACATCTGTCCATTGCCCTTCTCGTACACAGTGTCCCGAAGCACCTCGCGAAGTCGCAACTCAATCTTGTTCGTGGTCGTCCTCTTGGCCTCGTCCACGGACGCGTTGTCCATTCCGTAATGCTCATTGTCCAACGGTTGTCTTCGAGGCGGAAGATGCGGCCTATGCTTTGATTTGTTTATGTGCGAAAGGATGTCCTCGACCTGGGTTTGCTCCCGGATCCATTTGGTCGTGTTTCGGTCTCGCAGACAGATTCCTAGCATGATTCTTTCCATTTTTTCTGAAGAACTGCCAGCATGTTCCTCATCGTGTTGTGTAGGGCCCATGTTTCTCTGCCGTATGTCATGACCTGGAGGATGTGCTCATTGAAAGCTTTACGTTTGATCTTTATGCTGGCTTTCCTGCTTCTCATTATGTCATTGAAGTTAGCAAATGCTCGCCAACCCAGCACGATACGTCGTCTTATTTCAGGAAGGAGAGGGTGGTCTTTACTTAATGTCTGGCCCGGTACACAGACCTTTCAACTTCTTCTATTTCATTGCCATTGATGAAGACTGATTAGCTCATTGATCATGATCTTAGCCTTATTTAGATTTATCTTTAGTCCAGCTGGTGAGCGGAGGTCGGTGATGTCGAGTAGCATGCCTTGCAGCTGTTGAGGGGTGTATTCAACAAGGACAATGTCATCAGCATAAATCAAGTGAGAAGGGAAGCTCTCCATTGATGTCTACAGACCGTTTCATAAATAATTGCACAAAGAAGTTAACCTACTTTCAAATGTAATTTTCGTGGTTCAATTTTAATAAACGATATACCATATGAAACCTTATGTTCCATAGATTATTTTGGCATACATTTTACTTTCTTAAGTGGTTAGTTGTGGTCAGTAGGCCATCTGAAAGAAGATTGCGCGTTTTCTTTGATGCAGGATTTTAACATGAAGACGACAGAATTTTTCAACGAAAATTGACAGACAGTGTGAACTATCACTCAGCTTCATCGTGATGTTAAGATTTTAAGATTCGTTGACTGTACAAGAAGATGCAGTACAGATAAGTTTTACCGAAAAAAGCTGTTAAAAAGTCTGACATGATTTTTTCATTGATGAAGGTGCTCAGTTTCAATAAACTTTATGCCATGTGAAAGGATGTGTTTAGTACTTTGATTTGGCAGAGCGATTAGGTTGTGTCTGGTCAGTTGCGGTCAGCAGACATAAAAGTATGAATAGAAGTTCGCATAATAAATGGCGAAGCGCCTTTTCGTTTGATGACGGTGCAAGTTTGCCTTTCTCGGACTATTAACTTCACCTTATTTATCTTTCTACAATTAACTTGCAGATCTTTTGTACTTATTGTTATTGATATTCGTTAATAAAATTACTAGCAGTCTCATGAATTTTTGGTCAACTCATTCACCGATGCCTACAGATTAAACTACGCACAACAGAAAATTAAGATTAACACTATTCAATCATGCTCGTTTTCTTCGAATTTCGACAACATTTGGTACAGTTTTACTCAATTAACACGTTTGCCTGATTTTTCGCTAACTTTCACGTTAAAAATATTCTTAGCAGAATAGCAGAATAGCAAATGTTTATTTGCAAAAAAACATTTGCATAAACATTGAGTAAACAATATGAGTAACTTTGAGTAAACATGATGTAACACAAATATGGCTGCAATTAATGAGAGGTGGATACACCTTATGGATAAATCTGATAAATTCAATGAATTAGTCAAGCCAGCAGATTCCCTTTTAATTGATTGTAAATCACATATCTATATTTTGTTTTATATATATATATATATATATATATATATACAGTATAAAAATATATATATATATATATATATATATATATTCCTAATTTTCCGTCATTCAATTCTGAAGCTAAATTAATTAAAGATAATTTGAGGATCAGTCACAAAGAATATGCATAGTGATAAATATCAATTTACAAGAAACATGAAAAATTCGAATGATTTATATGTCACCTGTAAAGGAGCAGAAACTTAAAGAATAGGCGAAATCCAAAATTGTGGCTGATCCTCGAGAGAAATTATTTGTTCAGTAGACCGTTAAGTAGGTTCGTATAGTTCAACTGAGACTGCATCGATGGCGGTCGGTTAAATAACAGCATCTGAATACTTTTCACTTTCTGATTGTTGGCCAGACTTGATACTCTACAAAATCAATATTGTCTAGCATTGTCTGCAGTAAATGTTCAGTGCAATAAAAAGAAGTCTAATTAGATCAATTCTAGTGATTGTCCCTAATTTCGCTGGCTGGTGTTGTAAATTTGACTATTAATTTCATTTCGGTTGGCTTTAAGCCACATATTATGGCATAGAAATCAGCCTTCAATATGTTTGTCATGAAAGCCATATTCAGTTGTCTAATCAAATCATATCGCGGACATTCAACGATGAAATGAAATAGATCTTCAGTCTTTCTAAGATTGCATGAGGTACATGAATATTCTTCAAATAATCTGCTGTTTACGTTTCTATATTTGTTTGTTTGAACTGCCAAGTTGTGGTTACCTGTTCTGAGCTTTAAGATGGTTCTAGTTACATTATTTTCTGTGGATACATTCAAATAATATTTTGTTTCACAGTTAAATCGACAAATTTATAAATAATCAAATCCATTCATGCTATTTTTAGCACTGTAAATCCACTGTTCTCTAATGTATTCTGTCAATCGTGCATCTATTGTCTTAATAGATTTCAGTTTTTCATCATGACTTTGATTATCCCATAAGTCTTGCAAATATATTTTAGTTAGCAATTTTCCAATCCTATAGCACCAAGTATTTTTAAATTGTTTTTCGTCAATATTCTTGTAGATGATGCTGTACAGCTTTTCAGCTAATGAAAATTTTTAACAGTGTACGATTCTCACCCAATAATGTAAGGCTGCCTTATAAAAATGATACTCAATTGGTTTTATACCAAAGTCACCAATTATGCTATAAGTTGCTACTGTGATTTTCAGATGACAAAATCTTTTATACACCTTTTCCAAATCAATAAGCTTAATTCTCAAATCATCTGCAGGCATCTAATTTCAATAGAATTCTCAGTTCAATAGTGTTGCGATTCTCAGTTCAATAGGATTATTATCTCAGATCATTAACAACAAAGATCAGATCAATAAGATAAGAGACGGAAATCTAGTGAACGGGAGTCATGAATCTCACATCAATAAAAGACATCGCAAATCAACACGATCAGAATTATTGCAGTCATGTCAAGACAA
The DNA here is from genome assembly GCA_907163375.1 of Prostheceraeus crozeri. Classification (NCBI taxonomy): domain Eukaryota; kingdom Metazoa; phylum Platyhelminthes; order Polycladida; family Euryleptidae; genus Prostheceraeus; species Prostheceraeus crozeri. The sequence goes on along the minus strand of CAJQUW010009803.1, from coordinate 359,627 downwards.
CGCATTTCTGTCGAAGACAAGCAACAGATCATCGATTGCTATAATCGTCAAGATGGTTATTTCGTGCTAGCTGATATGATGCTCTTACAATCAATAGACGAACTGCATATTCAATTATTAGACGATATCTTAGGGACGTTCAAGTCGCGAGAAGACACGGAGGTCCAAATCACGTACTTGTTGATGATGAAATGAGAAACACAGTAGTATCTATCGTTCAAGATCACACGGAATACACTGTAGATCAGATAAATCAAGAATTGAGATTGCGGTTGCCCAACAAAAGGCACGTATGCAACAATACGATATCCAATATATTGCACTGTCGGTTAAGAACATTGAAATTGACTCGTGACCCACCGGCACAACGTAATGCGCCAAGCATCAAAGTAGCTCGAAGAGACATGGCAGATTGGCTTCTCCGAAATGCCAACGTGGAGAAAGTTTACATCGATGAAAGTGGCTTTCGTCTCTAGATAAAGAGAAGCTATGGAAGATCCGTGCAAGGCGAGAGAGCTATTCGAGTTGTCAATGCTCGTGGAGGTGGCCATATGTCGGTCATTTTCGCCGTGTCTCACGTAAATGGCTTAATTCATCACGAATTTGTTGAGGGTTGATTCAGGAGTAATCTATTCAATGCCTTCCTCGCAACTTCCTCAAGCATGCTCGCGGGTCGCAATGTCTTTTTTATTTTCGATAATGCACCGTCACACAATCATGAACTAGAAGCTACACTCCAAGTTGGTCAACATGTTATGTTTCAACCACCTTACTCTCCTTTTCTGAATATATGTGAAGGCTGCTTCTCGATCTGGAAGGCTGCATTCAAACGTTCGATGGCTGAAGTGAGGGATCTGCTTCTAACCCAACAACATGCAAACAGGATGGCAACGATGATGCAAATCGCTGAGCAATCAATCGCTGCTGTGACACTTCCCAAAGTTCAGAATTTGAACTCTCACTTGCTTTCAGTTCTCCCGAAGTGTATTCGTGAAGAAGACATTCTAACATTTTAGTTTTGATGAATGTAATTTTGAAGTTACAATTTTTGAATAAGATGTCGGATTTTTCTTTGTCTTCACTAATGGGTGACTAAGTATTGCTGAATGACAATAAAACAATGGACCTGAAAGGGCATTAAAATCGTTCTTTAAGTCTGTTTCATAAAAATCTTTAGCTTAAGTTTATTCAAATAGTTTTACTCAGATCGAGGAAAAGTTCACACTGTGCACAGATAATCCGCTATCTTATTGATAGCGTCTCAGCGTGATTCTTGCAACAACTCTCATAATAAAAACTTGAATTTGTTAGCATTGGTTCTTTTTGAAGAAATCAAAGGTCCGATGCATAGCAACATCAATACACTTCGTTACCAGAAGCAGGTACATGTTCGGTATGTTCACGGAATCAATCAACATTCGGTTGCTATGAGTCCTCTCTCGAAATATGGCCAGTCTAACATATATTTCCAACGGGGAGTTTATCACAGACTTCTAACAAGTCTGTATAGCGTCGCATTATTGAAATGAACAACTGAAATTGAATTTTGATGGAGAGCCTTCCATCGTCTTTTTTTTTGATTTTCGAATGTGATTATTGAAAAAAAGAATGATTCAATTGATTTGAGATTTGAAATTCAATTGATTTGAGATATCTGCGCTTAATGATCTGAGATGTGTCGTTTGCAATTGATTTGAGATTCCTTCAAATGATTTTAAGTTTACGCTTATTGATCTGGAAAAGGTGTAGAATTACACTTGCAGCTTATTCAATTCTTTCAAATTCAAATGATGACAGAATTCGGCACAGTACTTTATTTGAGAAAGAGTTAAGATTTCAAACGCATCTTTTAGTAAAGTTCCATTGACGTCTCCAAATTCCTTTAAAGTTTTGTTTGTTAAGTATGATGACTTTTTACCCTTCTTTTCTAATTCCTGAATATGCTTTTTACTATTTGAAGATATCCACATATGTATTCGTCAACAACATTGAAAATTTTCATGGTATTATGTATTTCTATATTTTGTATTTTTAAGTTAGAATTCTTTATCATAATTTTCGTTTTGTCCAAGAAATTTTCTGTGCAGTAATTTTGCACTAACTTGATTTGTTTTATCAATCCTTCCTGTGTTTCACTCAATAGTATAATGTCGTCAGCATAGATCATAGCTAAAAGTTTTAGGTCTCTGATTTCAATTGGGCTGAGACGTTCCAGATCTTTATCAAATGTTGCTAAAAGGTCGTTCATGTATATGCAAAATAACGTGGGAGACAGGTTATCACCTTGTGGGATTCCATTCTTTAATCCAAAAAGTTCACTCTCGTCACCGTTATAAAGTATTCGATATTTTTTCTTTTCAAGAATATTAGTGATTAAAGCTAATAACTTATCATTCGGAATTGTATTTTTCAACTTTCCTATTAGTTTTAATATTGATATGGAATCAAAAGCTTTTGATAAATCGATGAAACACAAGAAGAGCGGACGCTTTTTATTCTTATAGATTTGCAGTATTTTATTTAATACCATGATGTTGTCTAGGACAGAATTTCCTTTAATGAAGCCGGTTTGAGACGGATGCGTGATATCGTCATCGTTTAGCCACTTAATTACTCTATTGTTTATAACTTTTGTGAGAATCTTTTCTGAACTAGAAGAAAGATTTATACGCCGGTAGGAGTTTAAATCTTTGATAGTTCCTTTTTTGTATATTGGTGTGATCCAACTTTCTTGCCATGGAATTTCATAGGAAATAAGTAAATTGTTAAACAAATGCTTTAATACATCTTTCGCATCATTTAGGTTCATCTTAAATAATATTTCATTGATAAATCCATCTGGGCCACTAGATTTCGAATTCATAGCTGATTTTATAGCATCTATTATTTCACTGTCGGTAAATTTATAGGCAATTCTTTCATTTAAGATTTTTGTCTCTTCGGTATCATGGCAACTGTTGAGTAGTACCATCTTATTCGTGACGGTTTTTCTGATGTCAATAATTTCTAATTGTAATCGAAATTCATCTACCGTTAAATCTTTTGCACCTTTGAATGCTTTCTTCTTATCTTTGTTTAGAAGTTGCCAACATGTTTTGTTATCCTTCTTTATTTTTGCGGCTTTTAATTTTTCTAACTTTATGGCCTTTATCTTTTTCTTTTCGATTTTTAACTTTTTATTTAATTGTCTTTTGCAATCTAATAATATCTTCAGACCATCGTCTGTTTTATTTTCTTTCCATTTATTTACTATTTTTCTGTATTCTTTTCTATATCTCTTAGTTTCTTCGGAATATATTACTTTGGTTTCATCTCTTTCGATATTTATTAAATTATTCATCCTATTTAAATGAGTCAACTCCATGTTGATTTGTTCATTTACTAAATTGTCACGATGAATTTTATTCCTCAAATTCTTAAACTGTTCTGATAACATCTGATGGTCCTCAAGCCTGTTTTAATTGGTCTATTTATTTGGTTTTACTTTTTTCTTGAAAGATTTTTGATCCTTTTGTTTTTGATTTTTCAATTCTATATTCAGTTTGACTAACAATGGCGAATGATCGGTATAAAGTGTTGTTGGTTCTAAAATGTTGAAAGATTCAATATTTTCCAATAATTATTCGGAAATTATCAGGTAGTCTATCACAGATTTGCAACGAATGATATGTACATTTTCCTGATTCTAGTCTTCCATTCGTAATAATCAAGGAAGTTTCATTGCAAAAATCAATTTTTTCTTTGTCTTGTTTGTTTATAGTCGAGTCTTCCGACATTCGAGGAATTAAGTCAATGTTCGTATTGTCGCTTAAAGTTCCAATTCTTCTATTCAAATATCCTATCATAAGTGATTCATTTTGTATTTGATGATATAATCTTTAATTTGGTCAAAGTAAGCTGCATCTCTGTTGTGGGAGTCACGAGGTGGTCTGTATGAAATTATTAGAAATATTTCATGAAACTTTTCCTAATCACAATTACACAATTTCACAATCATAAGATTTCCATTTTCACTTAATAAATCTGTGATTTCTGTACTGTTTAAATCTTTGTGATACAATGAGATACCTTTTACATTGCGCCCTATAGTGTCAGTTTTATTTGCCATTATATGTGAGCCATTGTACATATTTATCTGAGGAGAATATCGATCGTTCATTAAATGAGTTTCTGTAAAACATATGATATTGGCATTGTCAGTGTCTTTTATTACACCCGAATTTTCAAGTTTGAACTGAGATAGTCAATTAATATTAATGTATAATATTTTTGTCTCCTGCTTCTCCTTTATTTTACAATTTTTGTCGTCTACATTATTACCCTCCTCTCCTTCAGATTTGCCATTAAAGGGAAGATGTTGGCTGCTGTGGTCTGTTTATGAATTGTTGATAACTTTGTGGTAGATTTTGCATGAATTGTTGATTACTGAGTTGAGGTGCAGGTATGTATCTGGGGAATTGTGCTTGTGCAACGTTATCAATGCGCACTGTTCTGCATCGGTCTTCATCATTGGGGTGTTGATTATACTGTCTGTGATTGTAATTGTAACGATGATTGTTGTAATTGTGATGGTTTCTGTCATTTTGTTGTGTCTGTATGGTGGTCTTCTGGTCGTGTGGAACTGAGGTCTTCTCATTGGCTGATTCTGGTAGCAGTTTCGTGTAATATGACCAACTCTCCTGCAGGTGTAGCATCGTATTGGTGCTTTCGGTAAATGGACTGTTGACTGTTCATACGGCTATCTTGCATGTTGCTTTCCAATAGCTCCATTCTTGATTCTTAACGGTCAACTGCACACAACTTAATAACTTTTGCTGTATTAACGCTGGCGCTTTCGAGTTTGGGTCTAAAAGAATGCTGGTGGCATCAGCGCCTTCTAATCATATTTGTGAGTCAGTTAAGTTTATAGTATTCGGTGCACATCGCCAACCTCTATTACCGGAGTGGCTCAAGGGATAAACTCGAGGCGATCGGTCCAGATATCGTGGGTTCTTATCTGCGATCAATTTTTTTTCTTTTCTCTTTTCTTAGAGGCCATTTATACTAAAAGCACGTTCATCTAATTTTGCGTCACTACTCTTTCATCGCTGCCTCCTACTTTGCCTCATTTAGTCATATACAATGTATGTGCCCCACGACGCTATCTCCTGATTTGCTACACACGGCTTGTTGTTTACCCCGCCGGAATATTAGCACTTTGACAATCTATCGCAGCAGCTAGCAGCCCCTCAAATACCATAAAGTCTGCTCTTCCCCTTGGTTTCAACTATGAAGTCTACATCGTCAAAGTCGTCTCGTGTCAGTAGGCCTAAGAACAGTGGTATCACCAGTGTAGGATCCTCCAACAGTAGGTCGTCTGTCACCCACCAGAATTCGTCACAGTTTTCGAAGACTAACCAAGTTTCAAAAGTCCCTAAAGCTCCCTATATGAAGAGTTGGTGGTGCAAACAACCATCCAGCAAGTCTGAAAATGAATGTTCAAGTTGTAGAGATTGGATTCATTACTCTTGCGTAGGACTTTCCATTCAGGCTTTATCGTCATTCATTAACGATGATCCTGGTCTCTATCTCTGTAAAACCTGTGTGAGTCAACCCACTGAAAACTTGAAGCAAAAAAAGACAGATCTTCAAGCTGCACACTTATTTGCAGCTATATTTTGCTTTGACCAGAACGTTTATGATATCTTGAATGATGCATTATTTGTCAATGGTTCTTGTAGTTTCTTGTCTTCTTCGTCTCGCTCACAGTTGGTCAATTCTGACGCTAATGCGCAAACCGGAGCTTCATATCCGGAACAAGAAGCTCTCGAGAAATCACTGTCCATTCTACGCGAATCGATAGATGCCTTATCGAAGAAGATCAACCAATCTATCCCGGCCCGCCTCGCTGAACTAGAAAATAAAATCGAATTCCTAACCACCTCCCTGCTTTCCTCAGGGTCTTCTAGGGATGAACGGTCATTTGCTGGCGTTGTTAAGTCTCCGCTATCTTCTCATCAGTTGTATCCCTTCCCTCAGATGCCCCAGAGTGCTTCACGTAAATCGAGTAGTAGTAAGTAAAACTCCACTTCTGGATAGCGCAAGATGGCCGCCGTCGCTGACGTCCCCCCCTCTTGACCGGCAGAGTGTCGTGGTCGGCCGCCGTGGTGCTTCGGGTCTGACGTCCCCCCCCTCTGGCCGACCGTCGTGTAGCGCGCGGTGATGTGGTGTCTAGGTTGGCGTGGTGTGCCGGCCAGGTTGGCGTGGTGTGCCGGCCAGGTTGGGAGGGTGGACTGTCGTAGCTCACCTGAAAAAATCCTAAGTGTCAGAGTGGCTTTGTATGGGTAAAATTTTGAAAATTTTCCAAAGTGTGGAATTTCGACCTGGGACCGTCACCAAAACATTTTTCATCAAATTTCACTGACCCCCCCCCCCGACAGCAATCTTCTAACTTTGGTTCTAGTGAACGGATTTTGTTCGTTCGAGTTGCATTCGAAAGAGGAGAAAAAACTGCTCGACGACATTTTTTGTTGCGAGTCAATCGGACCAGCCGTTCAAAAGTTAGAGCGGTTACAAGATTTTAGGTCGGAGCTCGCTCACCTGAAAAAATCCTAAGTGTCAGAGTGGCTTTGTATGGGTAAAATTTTGAAAATTTTCCAAAGTGTGGAATTTCGACCTGGGACCGTCACCAAAACATTTTTCATCAAATTTCACTGACCCCCCCCCCCCCGACAGCAATCTTCTAACTTTGGTTCTAGTGAACGGATTTTGTTCGTTCGAGTTGCATTCGAAAGAGGAGAAAAAATTGCTCGACAACATTTTTTGTTGCGAGTCAATCGGACCAGCCGTTCAAAAGTTAGAGCGGTTACAAGATTTTAGGTCGGAGCTCGCTCACCTGAAAAAAAAATCCTAAGTGTCAGAGTGGCTTTGTATGGGTAAAATTTTGAAAATTTTCCAAAGTGTGGAAATTCGACCTGGGACCGTCACCAAAACATTTTTCATCAAATTTCTCTGAACGAGGGGGGGGTCAGTGAAATTTGATGAAAAATGTTTTGGTGACGGTCCCAGGTCGAAATTCGGAAGTTTTAAATTTTTCAAAATTTTCACCACACTGGAGCTCTCACACTTAGGAATTTTTTCACTTGTGGCATGTTACATGGACATGTGCTGACGGACCAACTTTCCGTGGTCATATGAGAATGGTTCAGGTGTCATATGATAGAAAATGATGAGACGAATCGTTTGCAACAAACCGCATGTCGCTACAATGAATACTTTCGGAGATAGAGCCATTTTAAGTTTTCTTCCGAGCATATATAAACCCCCGACAACGTAAGTCTGATCACTTCATCGAATGTTTCAAAGGACTCTATCTTTTGAAGTAGGCAAGCTATCTTCTTACTTCAAAGTTTGTATGATAGAGTTTGATAGTGTCTTTACTACTGATAAAATTTTTTAAAAGTAGTATGAGTAGTAAAATGCGGAATTTTTTAAAAATTCTTAATTTTCAGTTTTTTCAAAGTTTTAACATATAGACTAAGGTTTTCAAGTATCCTGAGTTCAAATCTGCTATCAGATTTGAAATTTAACTAAGTCTAAGGCAGCTTTGAGGGGTTAGATCCCAGCTACTGATCACTACCTTTGACTCGGCGTTCCTGTTACCACTTCGGGGCAGTGACAATGATGTCTTCAGCTGTAAAGAGCGGGTATCGGGGAAGATCTCTCACTTCCCTAGTGATCAGTACAAGGCCTTCGGGCTGTCGACGGGATCGAGTGCCACTCACTACACTCTTTAGGAATATGACTGTACTACATGATTCCAAACTTATACAAATTTCATTATCTTACAGCTAACGATAAATCAGGCATGGCAAACGATAAAAATCGCAAATACCATATCAAAATGTGTGTGTGCGGTCGAATAAATCGCAGTGCGGACGCCAAGGCTCATGTCAAGAAGGCGGGCACCGGCCACATGATTATCTTGAATAGGGTTGCGTGCGTGAAGTGTAGAGTGCTGAAGGGTGATGAGGATGAGGCGCGTTTCTACAGAGTGCATGCTGACTGTAGTGGTGGTTTAGTGACTGATTTGAGATTTACGCAGTTGATTGTGGAAGAGAGGGAGCGAATGTTGGCGATCGAGCGAGAGGGTAAGGCTGAGAATGTTGTTGAGAATGTTGTTGAGAATGATGAGTTGGCGAGAGCGGTTGCGTCGTTGGAGGGTGAGATTGAGCGAAAGAGAGTGCTTGAGAGTGATGATGAGGATGATGTGGATTTAGATAGGGAGCGTGTGAGGAAGCGTGTGAGGAAGCGTGTGATGAAGTTGAGCTCTTCGTCGTCGGAGGTGTCAAACATTGTGATCACCGACCCCCCGAAGAGCTCATCTTCCCCAAAAGTGAAGAGTGGTGGGATTCGTGTGCAGTCGGCGAGGTGGTTGAAGGATGAAGAGAAGAGGCATGTTTCGCAGCAGATGGCGCATGATTTGTTGGTTAATAAGTATGAGAGTTTGAAGAAAGTGAAGGATGAAGTTTTGAAGGAGTTGGATGAGTTGAAAAAGAAGGAACTGAAGTCGAAGGAGGTAGCGGATGAAAATATTAGAATGAGGCGTAGTGTGACTGATTTGAAGAATAAGACGCGAGAGTTGGAAGAGAAGAATGATGAGTGTGAGAAGAGGGCGAGTGCTGCGGAGAGAAGAATGAGAGATGCAGAAGCGAAGTTTGAGGAGATGATGAAGGAGATGAGTGTGTTGAGAGCGAGGAATGTTGAGTTGGAGAGGACTGTGGCTCGGCGGGGTGATGAGAGGCAGGCGTATGAGAAGTTGGAGCGCATGAGGGATGAGTGGGAACGTGTGAATGAGGATCGTTTGTTTGAATTTCACATCCCTATTCGGGATAATCATTTGGCCGGCGAAGTACTCGTAAACCAGAATTTAGACGAATCCATCCTATGCTACAATGGTCATCCAACGAAAAAATGTTTGCATGCCAGCCTACGAATGCGCGGCCATCTACACAAATTTTCAATTTGGAAGCGCGCGAGACTGCCAAAGGATGACTAACTTGGTAAGTGAAAAAGTAAATAAGATAGTATATCCTATTCTAATACATATCATTTTCATTGCAGATCTTTGCCCGCCTTCACCACCCCATCAATTCACTCCCGAGAACGAACCATCGGCTCTCTTAAGGGCCACCTAGGGGCAAGACATGATAGAACCTCCACGCGGTTTGCCCTGGGCAGTCTTCGGACTGGCGAATACTATCATTAAGTTGAATCTGCTATCAGTCAACTTGAACGTTGCGTCGCGTTAGAGGGGTATATAAACCACTGCCTCTCATTTCATTTCATTTCAATCATGCAGACGCCGAACAGTCAAGTCAGCTCTCCTCGCGGACCGCAGTTAAGGCCGCGAAATTTATTTGAGGAATTTGTCAGACCAGAGGAGCAAGACAGAGTCCACAATAATCTTGCTCGGATTGGCAATCCGATGACAGCAAGTGTTGTCAATCCAACGGAATGGCGCTACATTCCACTTTTCAGCCACATACCAATTAGCGTGGAAGTCGACAGTGCTACCAAAGAGAGAGTCAAAGACTCTCTCAGCAGAATTGGTAGGGTGTAAGATGACGTTACTCCCGAGAACGAACCATCGGCTCTCTTAAGGGCCACCATGGGGCAAGACATGATAGAACCTCCTCGCGGTTTGCCCTGGGCAGTCTTCGGACTGGCGAATACTATCATTAAGTTGAATCTGCTATCAGTCAACTTGAACATTATGCAGTCGATTGCTATCCCTGAAGCATTCTGATTCGCTGTTGAGCAATTCATTGTTGAAAACCCTATATAAGCCAGAAGATTGTAGCGCTTCTCATTCAATTTGAAGTCGCGATGGAAGCGACATCTGCCGACAACATTCCCGTCTTCATCGATGAAGACAACGCCATTCCCGAGTTCGTCATTCTCGACGAGTGGGATGAGGAGGATGAGAAGAAGGGGAAGATCAAGAGGATCGTTTCGACGGATGAGGTGTGGACTCCAAATACCACCCGCATCCGAAAGGTGCCAGATGCACCAGCACGACCTCGGCGGTATAGGGTCTATGACAACCTAACCGTCATACCCATTGACTATTCCAGCCAATAGTCAAATTCACACCCCCCGAGAACGAACCATCGGCTCTCTTAAGGGCCACCATGGGGCAAGACATGATAGAACCTCCACGCGGTTTGCCCTGGGCAGTCTTCGGACTGGCGAATACTATCATTAAGTTGAATCTGCTATCAGTCAACTTGAACGTTGCAAATGAAGTTCGGTGTAATACTTCCTTTCGACGGGCGTTCCTGTAAAGGGCGGCGGTGAAACCCGTAGCTATGTATACCGCAAGGGACATTCGGCAATGGTCAATCTTGTTAAACCTCTCTGCGTCATGTTTGCAAGTGATTGCCTCTGTCTCAACGTAGTATGCATTCGCGCGAGGGCGACATTTAGCCAACTGTCGAAGGTTGCCTAAAACTTTCCATTGCATACGTTATGAGAACCATGAATTCTACCTGTCTCTATCAATGAGACGAATTGATGAATGGAATGAAATGGGAGGACACTCACGCGCCACACGCAACATAACACACTTCTCTCTTCCGTAGTCTAACAAGCTCTTTACACATGGATCGCAGTCGATTGCTATCCCTGTATCAGAAGTGTAAGCTATCTTAATTTTATTTGACACTATTTCAACTATCATCATCGCCCATATGAAATGTTTTAAGATTTACAAGTTAGACTAAGCGTGCTACTATTTCCAAATGAAAAAGTATACATGGTTAAATCATCCACTTAAGCCCATCCGTAGTCTAACAAGCTCTTTACACATGGATCGCAGTCGATTGCTATCCCTATATCAGAAGTGTAAGCTATCTTAATTTATTTGACACTATTTCATCTACCATCATCGTCCATATGAAATGTTTTAAGATTTACAAGTTAGACTAAGCGTGCTACTATTTCCAAATGAAAATGTATACATGGTTAAATCATCCACTTAAGCCCATCCGTAGTCTAACAAGCTCTTTACACATGGATCGCAGTCGATTGCTATCCCTGTATCAGAAGTGTAAGCTATCTTAATTTTATTTGACACTATTTCATCTACCATCATCGTTCATATGAAATGTTTTAAGATTTACAAGTTAGACTAAGCGTGCTACTATTTCCAAATGAAAATGTATACATGGTTAAATCATCCACTGAAGCCCCATTCAAGTAAGTCAGTATGAAAGCAAAGATAATACGAAATAAAAATTTATTATGGCATGTATTTCAAAAGGTCTTCATCGTCAATATCGTCCCAGAGTCTGGCTTCACATAGATAACAAAAACAGTTCATTTGCTTTAATCGTTCTTCCACTGCGAGCCTCACTTTGTCAATATACTCCCACTCCTCCATAGTTCGTGGCTGGGAGTTAGGGGTGTACCACTCCCATAATTGGTGGAGGAATTTCGTGCTGGTGATCTCCATCACATCGTCAGTATCGTACTGGAGATACTTCCACCTCACGCCTGTTAAGTCGGGGCACTCCTTCTCACATACACTCTCTTCGTTGTCCGCTGGTAATAACACCTTCTCTACCTTCGTTGGAGCGTTTGATGTTGAGGATGGAGAAGAGAATTTTGTGTTTGGTGTTGTCGGAGGGCTTGTCATGTTGACTGTGAATAATAACTTTGAAATGTTTTCTAATTCTTAAGTATCAACAAGCGACCAATCAGAATGAACAGCCAATGAATGATGAATATGAAAGTATATATGTAAAGTGACATTCGTGTCATTTCACTCTGTCTTTGAGACGCATAAGTGAACTGTTGTCTAGCGAATTCTGTTATTATTTGAGGCGTACAAGTGAATTCCAAATTTGAGACGTATTATTTGAGTGAAGTCTCTATCTTGTTGAAGTATCAAGCTTAAACATAATTTCGTTGAAATGGTAAGTTGAAAATTTCTTCACTCATCTCCCTCAAACGTGTGGCTAATAGCATCTTCCTCAATTTCAGGCATCAACTTCATCACCAACACCCTCCCTTCTCGAGGAAAGTTTAGAGTTGTTGAGTCAAGGTAGGTTGTAACAATACACTGAGACTTGAACAGAGATGAAAGAATGATTTCTCTTTCAGGTGATGTGAGTTCCAGCTCAGGACTCTCGCGACAAGGCAACGAGTGGGAATGTGCCGACTGCGGACATATGTTTACAAGGAAGCACAGTCTCCTTCGACACATCAAACAACGTATGTGTCAACGCAAAGCGGCGTCAATCTCCGGAGGTAAAGTTGATTCTGACGATGACATCTCCTTTCCTTGCGATTTGTGCCCTCTTTCTTTTGATAGTCACTTTCAGCGATCTTCGCACAGACTTCAACACACGCATGCAAATGATCACTACACCAACGGTACCTCTACCATCTCCCTCATTAATGTTTCACATAATAATTTAGTACGCGACTACTGCATGGAGTCCAATACTCAAATAGTAGATTTTCCTGAGTGGCTCCTTCAAAATTCTAACATTATCGAAGCGCTCTTCAACAATTTAGACAATTTTAGAATGAAGGCGCTCATCTACCTTAAACTAAATTATATTAAGATAGATTTTCAAACGGGTCAAGTGACGGAGAGAATACAGTTTCATGTTCCTTCCTCTTCCGCAACCGAAGTTGTAGACTGCGAGTCGTGGCTAAATTTTCACATTCAATGTTTAAAATCAAATGTAGATAAATTCAATCAACGCGACAGCACTCTCATTTTTGATGGTGTGGACTCAGCCATATTCAAAATTTCACTATTAGAAAGTCATGCAGCTCGAGGTACATTTAAACTACTAAAAACGTTGTATAATAAGAAAGCTGTCATCAATGTCGATTGTAAATCACAGTGTTTTAAATATGCAGTCCTATCCATCCTTCACTATAATGATATCAACGCGAATCGAAATCATACCTATAGCTATAGACAGTGGGAGGATGAACTAGACTTTGAAGGTTGTGATAGTAACAACATGAAAATGAAAGATGTAGAAACGTTCGAAAAACATAATAAGATTAAAATTGTCGTTCACGTGTGGGAGAAGGGGTTGAAGGGTGCCCGCTATAATTCACGTTCAACTTGTTATGAACGTGTAGTCAACCTCTTATTAGTAAAACAAGATGATAGCGAGGAATGGCACTACTGTGGTATTCCCAAAATCTCTCGCTTGTACACTCACTTGGGGCACTCTAAAAGAGGTGAACATTTTGTATGCGACCGCTGCATCCGCTCCTTTTGGAGTAAAGATAAATTTGAAACTCACTATGAATGGTGCAAGCGAGGTAAATTACAAATGGAACGCATGCCCAAAGATAAAATATTTTCACATAGGGATAATGGTGACGAATTAAGTCCCCTGCGTGTCATTTACGCAGACATAGAATGCTACATTGATGATATCATCCACAAGCCAGCAGCCATATCCTGCTATGAAGTATGGCATGACCACTTTAGGAATAGACAAAACAAAATGCATACTTGGCAAGGTGAAGATTGCATTTCAAAATTTCTAGAATTTCTCGATAAAGCTGCTAAATTTCAACAATCATATGATTCCCAATTGCAGCGTAAGTCACTACATATGTCAGATGAAGACAAACAAAAATTTGAAAGTTGCACATCCTGTCCTGAATGTCATAAAACGTTTGATGACGATAAAATTAAGAAAGTGCGTGATCATGATCACATCACTGGTAAATTTAGAAACGCACTCTGCTCCAAATGTAACTTTTCACTTAGGTTGAGACGTCGTACACTACCCGTCATTTTTCATAACTTTAAGGGCTATGACAGTCATATGCTCATAAAAGGAGGGTTGAGCCAGATTAAATCGTGGCAGTTTAATGTAATAGCACAAACGAGAGAAAAATTCATGGCAATGACAGCAAAAGTACCAGTAGATAAAACTAAAGAAAATAAGACAGTCTTCTTCGAAATAAAATTTTTAGATTCATTCCAATTCATGTCAGCGTCACTAGCTTCTCTCGTTCGTAATCTCAAGTTTCTTCCCCATAGTCAAACTTTGAAGAAACACTATCCAAACTTAACGGATGAAATAATCACTCGCAAAGGAGTCTTTCCTTATGCGTATTTTAGCTCAATGTCTAAACTAAATGAACCGATTGTCCAGTAGAAGATTATGAACATGCTCAAGAGGCATGGTTAAAATTTGAATGTAAAACGTTTGGCGATTATATGATCGCTTACTTAGAATTAGATGTCATTTTGCTGGCTGATGTCTTTCAGGAATTTCGACGAGTGGCATTAGAAGAAGACAAATTAGATCCTGTCCACTTTGTCAGTCTACCAGCCATGTCCTTTAAATCAGCCTTTAAAATGACTGGTGAGACCATTCATCTCTTACAAGACCCGGAGATGTATAATATATTTGAGCGCGGAATACGCGGTGGTCTCACATTTGTAAATAAACATCATATAAAATCTGAAACAGTAGGTGATGATCATATCCACCTAAAGTACTATGACCAAAATAATTTATATGGCAGTTCACTGTCTAAACCACTACCTCATTCCGAGTTTAGTTGGTTAAATCAAGATGAGCTTGAGTATTACTCCAACCCTTCAAACATACTGAAGATTCCAGATGAAGGTGATTGGGGATATTATTTTGAAGTGGATTTGATTTATCCAAATAGCATTAAAAATAAAACTGCTGATTTCCCACTCGCATCTGAATCTGGTGAAGTGACTGAAGATATGTTTTCACCATTCATGTCAAAATTTCATAATAACTTAACAGAGTGTGGACAGCCAAGGTACAAACCATGCCGCAAACTTTTACACACCCAATATGATAAGAAAAATTATCTCGTACACTTCTGCATACTAAAATTCTATTTAGAAATGGGCATGCTTCTAAAGTCAGTTCACCGCATTATCAAATTTAGACAGAAAGCCTTCCTCAAACCCTACATAGATAGTAACAGTCAAAAACGTGCACTCGCCCAAAATAATTTTGAAAAGGATTTTTATAAATATAAGAATAACAGTCTTTTCGGAAAGACCATGGAGGATGTTAGAAAACGTATGAACTACAAACTAGTCGTTGATGAACAAAAATATCACAAATTGACCTCATCACCTCTTTTCATTGATAGAGACATCATCGATGAGGATCTTGTAGGTGTTAAAATGATAAAATCAGAAGTTGTGCAAACACATCTATATTGGGCAAGCCGTTTTAGATTATTCCAAGCTTGAAATGTATCAACTCTTCTACAAAATATTAAAACCATCCCCTCTCGTAAAAGAGGTTCGCTTACTGGGTGGTGATACAGATAGTTTCTTTTTAGGAATTACCACTCAAAAAGATTTAAATTTTAATGAAGTAGGCAAGTCATTAGAAAAATATTTCGACAAATCTAAGTACAATCCCACTCATCCACTCTATTCCATACAGAATAAAGCCAAACTTGGTTGTTTTAAGGATGAAACAGCAGGAAAGGAAATAGATGAAATGATTCTCCTCCGTCCTAAAATGTATTCCATGAAATTAAAAGAATGTGCATATAGTATTAAGCGTGCTAAAGGTATATCAAAATCCATTGTTCATAAAATGAAACATCGCTCTTATAAGAAGGCCTATAAAAATAAAAATATAACGTTTGTCAATATGACAATCTTAAAATCTCAAGTTCATACTGTGAAAACGTACACGTTCAAGAAACGAGCACTTTCAGCATGGGAGGATAAGAGGTGTTGGATAGGACATAACACATCTCTTCCACATGGACATCCTGACACAAACATACCACCACCCAAAAGAATAAAACTCACGCTACCACATTCAGGAGATGTATTGACATAATCAACTTTAACTCAGTATTTTGATGTCGCTTTTTGTAGATATACATGGTTGTTTTATGTATCGCATGAGATCGTTTCTTCCTTGTGAATATATGCCTACAGTTAGCTCATTCCCCCTATATCTGTGAAAAGACTTTTTCATATACATATTTTTATTTCAATAAACATATCACAATGACTTCACTTTGTTTTCCGAAACACTAAAGTTACGAGGGATTTAGTATCTTTCACATGGATGCACTCTTGTAAACCATTGGTAATTTTGATAGCAATAGAGGGTATAGTTTGTTTGACGACGGGATGATAGAAAATAGATTCAAACATCTTCTCGACTATTCCATATGAAGCGTCTTTATCATGAATGAAGTCACGTAAAATGTATTCTTTTTTCTCACCAACAGAAATAGGTAGAATCAAATCACTTTGAATGTAAAGGTGCTGTTCATGTTTATCAAGTGTCATTGGTGTTTCTATACCAATCGTATGCGCAGCAGCAAATACTGTTTGTAGCATTGAAAAACCAAAGAGTTTTTTCAAATTTTTACTCAATTGACATTGAATGTCATCACCCAGTCTCAGAACAACGCGTTGATTTTCAATTGAAAACGAAATGTGGTGTGTCTTTACATCATATTTACTTTTCATCACATGCTTCAACTTCTGTTGTATATAAGGATTTATTACATGAATGAAGCTTTCAACTGTATGATATAGACGCGGCATTATATTGATAGCAACTTTAGATTCTTCATAAGACTGGTAAATTTTCTTGATGCGATCGCCATAGATGTCCACCCACCATTCATCATTAACTGAATCAGCTTTAGTGTGATATTCATGAGAAGCATACACCACAACGCTTCCAATAATAGGTGTATAATGTCTTACAAAATGACGCAAGGTTGGAGAGAAATAAACTGTAAGTTTGTCATTATATTTCTGAATAACCAACTTATCCTTCCGAGCCATGACTTTCCCACCATACTTCTTACCCACAGTCTCATTCCATCGTTTTACTAACTCAATAAGTGATAAAGGTTGAACATGCTTTTTCAAAATGATGCGTTCTTCGCATTCTACAACATCTTCATCAAATATTTTAAATCTATAATGAAATTTGTTGATTCGATTTGAATAAACTTTTTTAACATTTGCAGTAGCAATTGATGTTAGATGTAGTCCATGACCAAAACCAAGATGTGGATAGAATTCATTATCCAACCTCAGCGTAAGACCTTTAGTAAAAGAATGAAAGCGGAGGAACTGTCTCCCACTCCAATGATAGATAGTAAATTCATAAGCTTTCTGATTTTTATTCTTCATGATGGAAGTATTACCACTGTTGAATGCTTTAATAATTTTCTCATTCCCAAATGGTTCATAAGAATCTGATTTTATCTGAATCCATTCATAGTTCCACTTTCCATCTGATGTTAAATTGTATGGGAACTGAAATGCATTATTCATCGTTATTCCATCATGGGTGCGAGGAGTCAATATCATTTCTTCCAAATCATTCACATTCTGAATATTGCTATCATAGCAAATACTAGAAACGCCAACCTCCCATTCACCTTCTAAATGCAGTGGCCGATTTAATTCTACTCGATAGTCTGATGGTTTATTTTTGGGAAATTTATTCATAGAAGCATTACTGGGCAAGTAGATTAGAAACGAGTCCTTATTTTCACTTTCCGTATTATTCACATTGGAAAAATATATTAGCATACTTTTGCATCAACTCTTCATTCGGAAATGGAGTGTGATACTTGTCACAGCATCTTTATGAAAAGGAATCAACGCACCAGCATCGTCATAAATGGCAATATCAATTTGTGGGATGTAGTTTGATTTCAGCTTTGTATAATGCACTTTCTTGAAAGTATGCTCAGATAAAATACTGCAGCTTTTTGGCTGGTATGGTATCATTGCTAGCAATGGAGCTTCAACATCTCCCACACGTACATCTTCACCAATATTGGAATATATCTGAAAATAGTTAATACGACGCGATAGCGACATGTCTGCGCTAGCTTTGGTTACAGTACCACTTTTAAAGATATTTTGATCAAAACCCAAAATGTCCATTAGAGTTTTATCCATAATTAGTTCAATACCTTTTCCACTTATAGTGAGAGACAAAGTACCTTCTTTTTCAGAAAATGAAATATGTTGCTCATTAATCACTTCATTTAAATAATCTACAACCAATTTAACCGAAGTAATAATGCGAGGCATCAACACTCTTGTTTCATTTAAGATACCACCTAAAGGCTCTACACACTTTCTGTATAAAGATACGGTCCATTCTGTATCAAATTGATTTGACCTTTCACATGGTAAATGTTGCATATCAGATTTTCCATGAACAGCTGCAGAACGATGTCGTAAGAACTGATGAAAATCTTTTGAACAAACTAATACTAGATCAGCATCATTTAATTTGCTTATTGCAATATGATTAGATGATTTAATATAAGTCAATGTTGCCACTTGTTTGCCATCAACTCGAAGGAGATAATTAAATTTCTTCAATAATGTTTCAGGAGTCATGTTTGTCTTTCTTGGCTTAATCACAATCTTCTTCACCAACGTCTTCTCATTTCTTGGAATAAGATCTACATAATAAGCTTCCTCTCGGTATATTAACTGTTTATGACCACTTATGTGGTAATTAACGTTAAAATTATCATAGCTTGTTAAGGCGCTAGCGAGGTAACCTAAATCATTTCTTAAACTTGGACTTAAACCAACAATCCAATCTTTCTCAACTACATGATGTACATAATTATAATCATCATTGTGCGGAGTAAATTGGACAATATGTTTACTCGCTTTATTCAAGAAATCATATATAAACTTTTTACATGATAAGAGATCTTTCTTTGACCACTGTGGAATGTATACTCGGCAGCCCTTTTCACATTGATAAGCAGCTGTACGCCTCATATTAATAGTCATCACCTCATGATCAAAAGTACAGACACAGTTGCTATAAACAAGTTGAGTGACACCCACTTCCCAATTTCCATTTAGCTGTTGTGCATGATCAATGGGAGTAGAAAAGAGTGCGGCTCGATTACTAGTAAATCTCTTTGTAGCCGCATTGCTAAGCAAAATATGATAAAACGACATTTTTATATTGCTGATCTGCAACTTTGCATAACATCATGAAGACTTGGATTTTGGACTCTCTACAATATATCAGAGTTGATCGTGATGGAAACGTACATTTCAAAAATTCTCATGGTCATACATCAAGAGGAATTACATTAACATGACGACAATTTGTCAACCTCAATGATATCATGAGGGATTTGGAATATTTTGAAACATTAAGATTCATCTCCTTGGGTGATCAAGTTTGGCTTCAACATTACAGAAATGAAATTCAAATCTACCATTCTCATTCCGCAAACTGTTTCTCATTTCGCAAATACAATTGGGAGAAGTATAGAAGATATATACATCGCTCCATCATGACATTTATTCGTCGTGAGTTCATCGCCCTACTATGCAAATCTTAATCAGACATGACTATCACGCACCATGAGTTGGAAATTAGATTCCCTACAACGTATTGAAACGGATCATGATCGAAACGTCTATTTCAAAGATTCAACTGGAAATGTGAGAAGAGAGTTTGCTTTATCTTATCGTCATTTTCAATCTCTACATCATATCATGAAGGACTTGAAATAGTTCTATATGAAAAGACATTCACGTATTGGAAATCGCATCTGGCTGCGCGTCAACAGTCGGCGAATTCAACTCTATAATTCCCAACTTCATACTAACTTCACATTTCATCAAGGTAGTTGGGAAAAGTATAAAAGGAAGGTACATCGCTCAATTTACTCATTCTTTCATCATGAAGCGCCATCGCTACACCATCGTCAACATTCTCCGCCGCTTCAGACTCTACACCAAAATCGATCTCACAACATTACACCAACAGCTTCCAAACAGCAAGTATTACCCGGGCCGTCCTCAAATGTTAGTGGTGAAGATGAACAATTCACGGAATCTTCAACTCTTCCCAAATGGGACTGTACAGATTCTCGGCGCCCTTTCTCATTCATCGGCGCAGTCAATGCGCTTAGAGCTACAGAGACTACTACGTCGGATATGGAAGAGGGAGAGGTGTGTGATGTCGAATCTGACTGTGGACAATATGGTGATCTCTACTCAATTGAGTGACAGTCTATCATTTTTGAAGATTCGTACCAGCAGTTACAATTTGTGTTATGAACCCGAACTTTTTCCTGCAGCTCTCATTAGTTGTTGGTTACCTGTGCATGTGGCAATCTTTCATAATAGTAAAGTGATCATTACTGGACTAAAATCTCATGTACAAGCAAATGTGATCCTAGACTATCTCATTGAGTATGTACGTACCCAGCGGATTGTAAAATAAAAAACAATTTTTCCAACATGATGTTTTTATTTCAAATCATGATAGAACTTACAAATCATTTTTTCATTAGAGGATGGATTACATGAAAAGTTTTGAATAATAGATGCAAATCGAGATACATGTAAACGTTTTAAGATGAAGTACAGTACAAAAGCACCACACGTTGATGAAAGTGGATGTTGTAGTATGCGTTCATTTCGCTGATATTGACGCGTATGTTTTCTCAACCACTGCTGTGTTGGTATATTTGGAGGTTGAGCAAGAGAGTCAAATAGTTCACCACGTCGGTCTTCTCCAATAAAGATCGCTTTCCAATGCTCACCGCCTAAATTCTGCGAATGAGTGTTTAGCACAATAAAGATGGGATAGTGATTTACTGCAGGTGGTAAGGTATCGAGTGAATAGACATTATCGAAAGCTTTCAACGTCGCTTCGTCTGCATTACGCTGCACTTTAGTCTTAATATCGTCAGCAGTCAACCAACTCATTAACGATTATACTGAAGAATCACGTCACGATACTTTGTAATTTCGATGTTTGAATCGAAGACTGCATAAATTAATACATTGATCGTCTCAGGTAGTGTTCTTTTGAACGTCAAATCCAAACGAATATTATGAGGCACGTTCGCTTGACGATAGGGTGCACTAATATCGCTGTCAGCAGTCAAATCAAATGCATAAATAGTATATCCACTCTTAAACTCTTTCATAGTCAGTCCGTTGGTGTCATCCGTATTGTAAAAGCCAAAGACATCCATAAAATCAACATAACTGCGCATAAATTGATCCGCAGCAAAATCTGGTTTGTAGGGTGGACCAGGATGACTCACACCATTTACACGTAAAGCAATTTCACTTAACTGATTGTGTTTAAAATTGAAAGGATTCTTCTTTATATTACCATTAAATGCGTCATTTTCAACCATTGCCACCATGAGGAGCTTCGGTGCTTCCGATGGAAAGAGGCCATCTTTCATGAAACTCTTTTGATCTTTAGGAATTGTAAAGGTGAGAAGCTTTGTATGCTGAACGGGGTAATTGGCATTTTGGCGGTTAAGACCTTCAGCATGTCCTCTAATGACACTTGGATTCGGTACTACTCGACGAATGTAAAGTGCAATATCTTCCACATGAATTCTAAAATTGTCAACTTTAGCAAATGCATTCAGCGCAAATTCAGGCTTATTCAATGTCAGCTTGAGTCGCATGCTGGTATTACAGAGTAAAAACTTTGACTGTCTAAAGAAGTCTAAATTTAGCGGACCACATAGCTGACATACTCTACTATCTTTAATCATAGCAGATCGCTTTACAAAGCCACTGTTTGTTTCAACATCAAATTTTCCTGCTTCATCTCTGTACCATCCCATGGCTTCCATATGACTTTTTTGTGCTGCTGGATGAAACTGTGATACATGATTGAAATATGATTTATAGGGATAATCGCTTTGACCACCTTCCACCTGCTGCTCTCCAATCGTTAGAGAAACATCACGAAGTAATGTAGTCAATGGTAAATTGTTCAGCCCAACTTTATGTGCATCGTCAATAGCAGTTCCATCTGCTTGCTGAATTCTAAACCTCAAATCAAGCATCGCATAACTCAAATCTATGTAGTCATCACTACCACCAGGAATAACAAATTCAATGGGGCCAGCATTCTCAGCTGTTCGAGGATGATAATCTACAATACTTGAACTAAGAATATCTGTCTGTATGGCTTGTTGATCGAACAAACAAAAACCAGAAGTTTTACACTCCATGATTAGAAGTTATAGCAGCGTCGTCGTTTAGCGCCTGATGAATGATTAGAGCCTCTGCGACGTTTGCGTGAATGCCTTTTGACTGAAGATCGCACCTTACCAGCTCCGCGATGTTTCCTCCTTCCTTTTTTCATTCGTTTAGGTGATTTCTTTCCTTGAGTAACACCAGCAAAGGTCTGCTTCAATGTTTTTAAACCGCGTTCCTTCCCACGATTCAACAAACTGCTCTTAAAACTTCTACCTCTGGAAAGATCACTAGCAACATCACCAGCAAAGCCAACGGCATTACTTAAAACATTTCGTTTTAAAGATCTACCGACATTGGATATGAGAGGTGCTACAACAG
The DNA here is from genome assembly GCA_907163375.1 of Prostheceraeus crozeri. Taxonomy (NCBI): domain Eukaryota; kingdom Metazoa; phylum Platyhelminthes; order Polycladida; family Euryleptidae; genus Prostheceraeus; species Prostheceraeus crozeri. The sequence continues at coordinate 337,222 of CAJQUW010009803.1, read as the reverse complement.
ATTTCAGTGCACCAAGTATGCTACCTCCACGTTGGCGGCGAGCGCCGATGTAAATTTGTCCTCCACCACTTACATAGGAGGGTCGTGAATAAAATGAGGCAGTTGGATTCATAGCTCAAATTAGTTACAACTTTGCATGAATCACTGTCGATCACTTAGATGAAAGATGTCGGCACGACGCATCCAAGAGTTCATACTTGAAGGATAACCAGTCCATTTAACAAGACACCATTCTTCACCTTGCCGTTTTTTACATCGAATGATTTTCTCTACCAAATATGTTTCACTTTCAGTGACTACCTCAATCTCATCGCGGTAAAAGCTACCCTCAATTTCTTCATTATCGTAATCTTTCAACTTGTAGGTGGTCGGAGAGTCTTTTTGATTAATCCTTGATACTGTAAATACCTCCTCTGTCCAATTCGGAAGGTACCCTTTATCAAAAACACTTTTCACTTTTGAGATACGAACTTTATCACCAATTTTCACATCACTTTTCACATGAGTGCGTTTACGTTGGAATGATTCGCGCACTTTATCTACATTGTCAGCATTTACATCTACTGGTCTGAGTCCAATAGAACGATGGATAGAGTGATTGTAGGCATGGAGTGTATCTTGTAGAACCTTTGTCCAATTTTGTGTCAAGTTGGCAGTAAAATGTCGCCACAAGCGATTTTTTAATGTGCGATTAAAACGTTCAACGAGTGCAGCTTTATAAGCACTCTTTACACTAAACAACTCAATGTCATGCCTCTCAAATAATCTTCTCACATGCTGATTTTCAAACTCTTTTCCTTGATCACTCTGAATTCTTTTTGGAATGCGACCTTCTCGAAAAATTGTTTGGAATGCTTTTGCTACTCCTTTCCCTTCTTTAGTTTTTAAAGGTTGAGCCCACGCATAACGCGAGAAAATATCAATGACGGTTAAAATAAAATTATTGCCCGAGTTATGTTTTGAAATGGAGGCAACATCACACAAATCTGCTTGCCACTGTTCATCGATGTCATGAACAATATAATGGCGGGTGCGGTACTTCTTTTTCGCTTGTTTTTGGAGTGTATAGGTAGCCTGACCCTTTAACCATCGTTTCACTTGTGATTGTGGAAGACCACTCGCTTTTGATAATTTCTTGATAGATGCAAATCCTGCCGGATGTTTTACATCATAATAGATTGACTTCAAACGTTCAGTCGATGACGACTGACTCTTTTTCCTCCTTCTCATCTTTCTGTTTTCTTGCCTTTCTACATTTACAACAACTGCAGCATTTAGCTTTAGCGGTTTTGCGATCGTGTTCACATTGCTTAGGGGTTTCATTATGAGAGCTGGCGCAGCAAGTGCAAGTGACAACGACATTCACCTCTGGCGGCTCATTACATGGCAAGCAACACATCTGCTTCATATTAATAGTCTGAGAACATGTATTTCCTAGGAGGAGCTGTTTTACGTTTTCCTTTTACTAGTTTTAGTGGTGATGTAGATCTACGTCGAGTTCTTCCTCTTGTTTGCTTAGTGAGTGTGGGAGGGGATGTAGCAGGTGACGTCTTAAACCAATTTGTTGGCATTTTCATCGCCTGAAGCATTGGAGCAGTAGCCACTGTTGAATCAAGTTCTTTCAATGTCTCATTATTTAAAGCAAATTTTGGCACATTATGCTTTTTCAATAGTTTAAGAAAGTATGACCAACCAGGTGGAACATAGCCCTGACGGCGCTTTCTACGTGTCGCATACTGAATCAAGTCTTCATAACGTGAAGCATCAATCACTTTATTTTCATCTGTAATGATTTCTCCTCTATCATTTACATTGAGATGGGGTTCAATACTGTTGAAAAGAGATATGGCATGTGCGCGAGATGCTAAAGGTGTAGCAGTCGATACAGAGTCACGCATCTTATTCTTCAAGTTTTTCAATTGCTCAACAGTTTCCGATTGTAATAATACAGCACGATGTGGATCTTTGATGTGAACATTTTGCTGATAATCTATTTCTTTCCTATACATTTGATTTGCAAGAGGTTGCTTTACTTGCTGCATGGCAGTCAATTGTACATATTCATCCTGAGGAATAACAATCATACGAGAATAAGAACTCATAGTTTGTAGATAATCACGGGAGTTTTCAAAATATTACTTCGAAATCTAAATTCTTCCGGACACTCTTGCGTAAAGTCAATGAATAAGTAACCGTATGGTTTTTCAGTAGCTGCTTGAAAAATTTCAATTAAGGCTTTTGATCCTCTGGGTGCAACTTGACGCGCTAAAATTTCAAATTGACTTTTATCTCGCGGATTCTTGAAAATAGCATAATAGTGTGTATTCAGGTTTCGTGTACGAGCTTCTTTTCCATCAGGAAACAAATTTTGTGTGATATAGATGATAAAGCACCTTTTATGGTGTGCTGCGCGAGTGAACATATCTGTAACATCTTTTGAATTCTTACTTTCTTTTAATAAATCATCCAATACAACAACATCATTAGACTGAAGTTTATCCACTGGAATAATTCCTTCATGTCGAATAAAGTTGCGACTTTGCAATTCCTGAAACAGCGACGGTTGATAAATACCATAACACCAAATCATTCGATTGATAGGTTCCTTAAACAACTCCCTTCTTTTATCCAATAAATTCAGCGTGAAAACAGTTTTACCTGCATGAGATGGACCTGATACAGTCAGAACTTTATCACATTGAAGTCTGAAATCCATTTTATTACTTTGAGATTCAACATTTGCATAATTAACGCTTAGAGCCAAAGATATTACCCAATAGGTTGCCCACGGCAGGAGCTATCATTGGAAGTATTGCTGAAAGGAAACCGCCCTTTTGTGTTAGAGTTTTCCTCTTTCTTTGAAGGGTGACTTTAGGATTGGAGATGAAACGCAATTTAGTAGCATATCGCTTAAGTAACTTTCGTTGTTGTGGTGATAATTTCTTTGTCCTCAAACTTCTCACATGAGAAACAATTTCTCGAATAAATTTATCATTAGTATGTCTTATAGCATTATATCGCTGATTTGCTTTCATTCGTCGGAGAGCTTGAATGGCTGAAGAAAACTTTTGACTTTTACGTTTCGCCACTTTACGTTTCGCCATTTTCCGTGTTAGTCTTTGCTAAAACCTATCTTTACCACATTTGTATAGGTACTAACTATTGCGGCATAAGTGACACTCGAAATGAGCAATATCACAGTGGTTACATTTGCAAAAATGAATGCAATTACGTATGAAACAGCGTTGACAAAAAGCATGCTTACATCTCTTGAAGATGCGCTTTTCATTTCCATCCTTTCGCTTACATACATCACAACACATAGTTTCACCGTTACTGATGTCTATAGCAAGTCTTTTTGAAGATATGAATTTGCTAGCCTTTTCTAAATAATAGACACATGTACAGAAGGAATATACTTCGAGAGTGAGCAGACATAGTTCGAAAACCAGTTGTGCTACAATCAAGTACCACTGCATTTTCAATTTTTCTTTATGGAAAGTTGAATGTGAATATCTGAAATCGCTTCAATCACTAGACTGCTACCATGATGGTTAAATGCGTTAAGACGTTCAGCAATTTTTATCATATGTCTTTTAAAAAATTCTTGGGGGTGATCTACCACTTCCATTGAATAAGAAGCAAAATGGAAAGAGCGACTTTCCACCTCTTCCTTTCCAAAATGACTAAACTTAATTTTCGCAACTAATCGCGCCATGACAATGCTATCAGAGAATGTATTCATTAACTCTAGAAATAGAGTGCTAGCATCATCGACCACTGCTTCGATGTCGGTCTAATCTTTATGAAAATTTATCACATAATCTTGAACAGCTCCTTTTAAACTTTGCCTATGAAAATGTAATGTTCCGCAGTCGTTTGAGAAAGACATGATCGCCCTTTAACTAACCCATCCATTGCATGAAAACAACTCTTCTCATAGTAACATTTATTGAATAACGGTAACAAGCATGCATTATAAATCAATGGTTTGAAAGAGATAAAATAGATACAGCTGGTAACTATCATACAGCGAGCAATGATAACCATACAGGACTTTGGCAGTGCTGAGGTAAGGAGGAAAGAAGCATTGGTTATGAATGTAGCTACTACAACGAACAGACAAAATAGGAACACACAAATCCTTAAAACGTTTCGTGCTTCATGATAATGTTGATTCACTCTACTATCCCAAGGTGGGAGCAAAATATCATCAATGATTAAATTAGGAAATACTTTCCTCTCCTTACCAGGATTATTACAAAAGATGCGTATAACATTGAAAGCAGCTAACCATCGTTTAAAGTCAATAAGAAGAGCACTCTCACAAGAAAAGCCATAGTCTTGCAAATATTTCAGATTAAGTCCATGAATGTGTTTTCTCGCCCATTGATCAACATTGGGATTGCAGTTGGCATGTTGATGATAGACACTGACAATCTGATATGTCCAATTGTTCATAGCAATAGCACTGAGCTCCTGTACAGGTTCACCCTCACAATCCATAAAAATGATGATAGAAGCCTAAAACGGAAATTTACACATCTAAGGAAACGTTCTATAACATATTACAAAATGAAGAATTACATCGATGCTTTTCACGACAAAATACACAAATGATATGATGGCAACGAAGAAGTAAAATGTATCTAATAAGACCACGTCTACGACACTCAAAGCACATAAGCGAATTGTCATAGGGTAGAGTTAGGAAAGGACTAGTAATTCTCCTTCTTTGATTTGCGTTTTGATGCAGCATTCTTCTCCGACTTGCGCTTCGTACCACTGCTGTTAAGGATTTGATCAATTATGTCGTCCACGTTGGGTGGTTTTGGAATATATAGGATGGATTCCATATGCATGGAGAGAGAGGCTATTTTATTATCCTTATGCCGACCATAATATAGCCCATTCACTTTGAAAAGGATATCCCAAGTACCTTCTCCGAGCTCGTCGCATGTGATGGGTGTTGAATGATCTCCCTCCTTCTTATAGTAAGTGCACCAATGTGATACCGGTAGGCAAATTTGATTACCATCCCAAATCTTTCTATAGGGAGTATCCTTGTCATCTCTCGCCTTCCACTCTTGAGCAAGAGGAGTAGGAATGTCCATATTTAATGTCACGTACTCCTCAATAATATCAAGTTGGTGGCGAATGTACGGACTCACGGGGATCAGTATGTAGTCCCCATACTGATTGTGCATTATCTTGACATCCGTGGAAGGGAGCATTCCCGTTTGGAGTACTACGCCATGATTGTCATAACGCAAGACTTGTTTAAATTTACGCTGTAGCGGTGTAGGATTATGTACCTTGGTTGTTTCTTCCACTGGCCTCATTTGTAGATGATCTGATCGTAGCGAACCTTGTAACTTTTGACCGCCATTTTGTCCTACTGGCGCAGCAGATGGAGTAGATGCCTGAAAATGGAAAAGATTGTATTAAGTTTACGTTCAAGGGAGGAGAGGGAGGAAAGTAGCGACTTACCATTTTAGTTGGATAATAGAATAGGGAACTAGAGAGAGGAAATGTGCGTCCGTCACTCGTGTGATTCAACGATGGAATGATTCTCACTGTGGAAGGCTCGCTATTTATATAGAAATGCTTGATTCTCATTGGATGATGATCCTCATTGGACAATAACATCAAGCTGATTCCAAATCTGGCCTCCGTTTACCAATCCCAGCCTTCATTCGCCCGCTGGAGCTGTTTCTTGGGAAATTCTAACTCTATCGTTTTTCGTCAATCTCCCAAAATCTTAAATGGCGTCTCACATCTAAACGAAGACAAATAGGAACAAGGCGATTCTTTCAGTGAATTTGTCTCACTCTTAGCTTTCAAACGAGCTATTGCACGACTTTCTACGATCTCTAGAACCAAAGTTGGAAGATCGGTGCCGGGGGGGGGGACGTCAGCGAAACTTTTTCTCTCCGATTGACTTGAAACTCACCATACCGATGCAGAATTTCACGCTGAATCCGAATCTGGCCTCCGTTTTCCCATCCGATGCCTCGTTTTGACGCTACAGCCCAAAACGTCCAAAATTCTAACTCTGTCGTTTTTCGACAGTCTCCCAAAATCTTAAATGGCGTCTCACATCTAAACGAAGACAGATATGAACAAGCCGTTTCTTTCACTGAATTTGTCTCACTCTTAGCTTTCAAACGAGCTATGGCGCGACAAAATCCGTCCACTAGAAGCCAAGATCGAAGCTAGTTGTCCAGGGGGGGGGAGGTCAGTGAAATTTGATGAAAAATGTTTTGGTGACGGTCACAGGTCGAAATTCCACACTTTGGAAAATTTTCAAAATTTTACCCATACAAAGCCACTCTGACACTTAGGATTTTTTAAGGTGAGCGAGCTCCGACCTAAAATCTTGTAACCGCTCTAACTTTTGAACGGCTGGTCCGATTGACTCGCAACAAAAAATGTTGTCGAGCAGTTTTTTCTCCTCTTTCGAATGCAACTCGAACGAACAAAATCCGTTCACTAGAACCAAAGTTAGAAGATTGCTGTCGGGGGGGGGGGTCAGTGAAATTTGATGAAAAATGTTTTGGTGACGGTCCCAGGTCGAAATTCCACACTTTGGAAAATTTTCAAAATTTTACCCATACAAAGCCACTCTGACACTTAGGATTTTTTCAGGTGAGCTACGACAGTCCACCCTCCCAACCTGGCCGGCACACCACGCCAACCTGGCCGGCACACCACGCCAACCTAGACACCACATCACCGCGCGCTACACGACGGTCGGCCAGAGGGGGGGGGACGTCAGACCCGAAGCACCACGGCGGCCGACCACGACACTCTGCCGGTCCAGAGGGGGGGGACGTCAGCGACGGCGGCCATCTTGCGCTATCCAGAAGTGGAGTTTTACTTACTACTTCGAGTGCAACCTATTCCGAAGCAACTAGCTCAGGCGTTATTATACCTAATGACTTTATTTTGTCAAACTTCCCGGAAAAAGAAGATTTGTCACTGAGCATTGCTGAACTTATGAATTGTTTTAGGGAAAACGGATTATTTTGCCCTGGTCCTTTTGATGTTGTTAGGTTAGGTAGGTTGAAGAACTCGAATACCGGTCCAAGAATCGCAAAGCTCATATTTCACACAGCATTCGATGCTACGTCGTTCAAGGCAGGGTTTTCTCTTATTAGCTCCTCTCATCAACTCTTCTCGGACACGAAGTTGAAGTACAGTTTGTCTGTGCAAGGCCGAGCTTTGAAAAAACGATGCTTGGAACTGAATTCTCCCCACTCCTCAGTTTCCTCTGATATACGCACTGAAAGCTATAGCCTTTGTGAATCGGGTACTATCTGGCGCTTTATTAAACTAGATAATGGGAGCTGGAAGAGAGACATGCATTGGTCAGATGCTCCAAAAAACTGAAACTTGATAACTTTGTTCATACCAGCAACTCTCAAAACATTGCTCCTACAGTAAGCCAAAGCAGTTCTGCTTGTAACTCTGTTATAAAGTGTGTCATGAATAACGCGAGATCATTAAAAGACAAATTGATTAATCTCTGGCAACTACTTTCATCCTGCGTCTACGATGCTCTGATTTTTACGGAGACCTGGTTATTCCCAAATATTTCAGAAAGTCTTCTTACCAGTGCAACACCCTACAAAGCAGTGCGTTGTGATCGTTCTGATGGCTACGGTGGGGTTGCAATTTTTTTGCGAGACTCCTTTTCTCTGAATTGTCGAGCCTCTCAATCAACTACCTGCTTGAATTTTCTATGTCTCGACATAGATCTACCCAAGGGAACATCTTATAGATTTATCTCATTGTATCTCCCCCCCCTGTCTCCTCAGATACCACTAGTTCCTTAACTGATTTACTAGATCTGTGGATCAGCCCAAGCAAACCTACATTCTTATGTGGAGATCTAAATCTATCACATATAGATTGGTCCATTCCTATAAATCGAGGTGATGCTGCTCATGAGACGTTCTTAAACGGTATTTCCCAGAATAATCTTACACAACTGGTTGAAACTCCAACTCGAGCAAACTCCATCCTAGATCTCGTGCTCACAAATTGTCCAAATATTGTCTCTAAAATCAGTGTTTCCCCTTCCTTCCACTCTTCTTGTGATCACTTGTCTGTTGAATTCTCTATCCTGTCTCCGAGCACTCTTAGTCCTCCGAATTCCACTCGTCGTTTTTACGACTATAATAAGGCACACTTCAATGGCATGTCCACGTACCTTCACAACATTAACTGGTCACCTATCATGAATGGTTCTGTAGATGTTGAAACTGCGTAGGAGATTTCTTTATTTTAACTATACACGTACATAGCTGTATTGCACGTAATCACCGAAAAAAGTATCGTTCAAGAGCTCCGAAAATTCTACGAAAACTCCTTGCTAAGATGAAGAAATATCATAAGAAAAATTCCGCAAAATATATAGAAGTTGCACAAGAATATGATCACGCAGTAGAACAAATAGCGATGTTTAGAGAGGAAAAGCTAATTCAGAGTGGAGATATTCGTAAATTTTACGCCTATGCTAAGCGCCGAACGAAAAGTAGTCGAGCAATTCCTTCCATCTGCAATGAAAATGACAGCATGATTTTTGACACCCTCGATAAAGCAAACTTATTAAATGCTTGCTTTGCATCCATTTTTACATCTGACGATGGTGCCTTACCTCCCTTCCCTAAACGAGTGAATCCTGGAATATCTCTGGATTTCAATCATTTTACTCCGGAGCTTGTTGAAAGAACTCTAGAACGGTTGTCGCCTAAATTATCACAAACTCCTGATGATATCCCTTTACTTATTCTTCGACGTCTTGCTAGTACTCTCGCATTCCCATTAAGTTGCATTTTTGATCTATCCATGTCAACCGGCAAATTACCATCTACTTGGAAAAAAGGTCTAGTCTGTCCAGTCTTCAAGAACAAAAGGATCCTCCTCTTCCCTCAATAGGTATCACCCGATCTCACCTACCTCTGGCTGTTGTAAGGTCATAGAAAGGGTAATTTCCGATGAAATATATTCCTATACAATGAACCATAAGCTTTTATCCATGGAACAGCACGGTTTCCTTCCCCGACGTATAACAGTTACACACATGCTCAGTTCGATATTCGAAATGTGTTCTGAATTAAGTCTCCATAATCGCTTCGATTGCGTGTACATTGATTTCTCTAAGGGCTTCGACACAGTATCAATACCTAAGCTTCTCCATACACTCTCAAGCTATGGTTTCAGTGGTCAATTGCTCCAATGGATTAATAGTTATCTATGTAATCAAACTCAGAGAGTCCTAATCAACACCATTACTTCGGACGAGGTAGTTGTTACAAGTGGCGTGCCCCAAGACTCTGTTCTTGGACCTGTATTGTTCCTTCTTTATGTCAATGACGTGTTTGACTGCCTAGTTGGATCGACTTCAGCCCGCCATTATGCTGATGACTTGAAATTTATGTCAACCAGAAGCTATTGCTCCTCTTCACAAAAATCTTCAGACCTAAAACATACTCTTCTCAAATTTGATAATTGGTGTATAACGTGGCAACTGAAGATTTCTATGCAAAAAAGCTTGCTGTTTAATGCTTGAGATCGATATTCTCCTTCCGTCAACTATCATCTTGACAGCGTATCCCTGAAAAATTCAGTCACTTTGAAAGACGTAGGCTTTTTGATCTCATCAGATCTCAGATTTGGTGATCACTGTGCGCGCATCAGCTCAACCGCATATGCCAGAGCATACTGTATCCTAAAATCTTTCGTTTGCCACAACTCCCGTATCTTAATGAAAGCCTTTGTTGTCTTTGTTCGCCCTCTCTTGGAGTATGGAAGTGTAATCTTTTCACCGTACCTCAAACGCGACATTTTCCGTATTGAGCGTGTTCAGAGATTCTTCACCCGCATCGTGTAAACACTCTGCTATCAAGTACATATGACAGCTACTCTCATAGATTGCAATTGTTAAAATCAAAATCCCTAGAATATAGGCACATTTGTTGGACCTATACTTCTTGTATAAACTGTACTATAATCATTTCGACTTGTCGCTCAACTCTTTCTTTACCACCTACCTTTCATCTCAAATTACTAGGTCAATAATGTAACAGTTGTCAGATTGCGCCAGTCTTAAAAGTTAATTCGAACTATCTCAGTGGATTGTTTACCTTTCGCGTCATCAAAGCATTTAACAACAATGAAATTAAATAAACAAAAGATGTGCGGCTGGTAGGATTCGAACCTACGACCAAGGTTAACTAGACCTGTGCTCTAACCAACCGAGCTACGAGCCACTTACGCGACTCTGTCAATTGGCAGGATCAAACCCTCACCACCACACATCAGTTGTCAAAGCAATAATAATCAATGGATAAATAACACGTCACAATTGTGACCGCCGACATTAAGGCAAGTAGCGGGGATCGATTGTCCACCAAAGCATCTTAAACCATGTCGTGAATGCAATTAACAACAATGAAATTAAATAAACAAAAGATGTGCGGCTGGTAGGATTCGAACCTACGACCAAGGTTAACTAGACCTGTGCTCTAACCAACCGAGCTACGAGCCACTTACGCGACTCTGTCAATTGGCAGGATCAAACCCTCACCACCACACATCAGTTGTCAAAGCAATAATAATCAATGGATAAATAACACGTCACAATTGTGACCGCCGACATTAAGGCAAGTAGCGGGGATCGATTGTCCACCAAAGCATCTTAAACCATGTCGTGAATGCAATTAACAACAATGAAATTAAATAAACAAAAGATGTGCGGCTGGTAGGATTCGAACCTACGACCAAGGTTAACTAGACCTGTGCTCTAACCAACCGAGCTACGAGCCACTTACGCGACTCTGTCAATTGGCAGGATCAAACCCTCACCACCACACATCAGTTGTCAAAGCAATAATAATCAATGGATAAATAACACGTCACAATTGTGACCGCCGACATTAAGGCAAGTAGCGGGGATCGATTGTCCACCAAAGCATCTTAAACCATGTCGTGAATGCAATTAACAACAATGAAATTAAATAAACAAAAGATGTGCGGCTGGTAGGATTCGAACCTACGACCAAGGTTAACTAGACCTGTGCTCTAACCAACCGAGCTACGAGCCACTTACGCGACTCTGTCAATTGGCAGGATCAAACCCTCACCACCACACATCAGTTGTCAAAGCAATAATAATCAATGGATAAATAACACGTCACAATTGTGACCGCCGACATTAAGGCAAGTAGCGGGGATCGATTGTCCACCAAAGCATCTTAAACCATGTCGTGAATGCAATTAACAACAATGAAATTAAATAAACAAAAGATGTGCGGCTGGTAGGATTCGAACCTACGACCAAGGTTAACTAGACCTGTGCTCTAACCAACCGAGCTACGAGCCACTTACGCGACTCTGTCAATTGGCAGGATCAAACCCTCACCACCACACATCAGTTGTCAAAGCAATAATAATCAATGGATAAATAACACGTCACAATTGTGACCGCCGACATTAAGGCAAGTAGCGGGGATCGATTGTCCACCAAAGCATCTTAAACCATGTCGTGAATGCAATTAACAACAATGAAATTAAATAAACAAAAGATGTGCGGCTGGTAGGATTCGAACCTACGACCAAGGTTAACTAGACCTGTGCTCTAACCAACCGAGCTACGAGCCACTTACGCGACTCTGTCAATTGGCAGGATCAAACCCTCACCACCACACATCAGTTGTCAAAGCAATAATAATCAATGGATAAATAACACGTCACAATTGTGACCGCCGACATTAAGGCAAGTAGCGGGGATCGATTGTCCACCAAAGCATCTTAAACCATGTCGTGAATGCAATTAACAACAATGAAATTAAATAAACAAAAGATGTGCGGCTGGTAGGATTCGAACCTACGACCAAGGTTAACTAGACCTGTGCTCTAACCAACCGAGCTACGAGCCACTTACGCGACTCTGTCAATTGGCAGGATCAAACCCTCACCACCACACATCAGTTGTCAAAGCAATAATAATCAATGGATAAATAACACGTCACAATTGTGACCGCCGACATTAAGGCAAGTAGCGGGGATCGATTGTCCACCAAAGCATCTTAAACCATGTCGTGAATGCAATTCATGGAATTCATTGAACTATTCAATAATGAAAGCTCCAACCTTCATGATGTTCAAGAACAGACTCAAATCAGTTGATCTAAGTGAATTTTGCTCATACTGTGACTGCTAATATGTGATTTCGTATAGAATTATTTGGCAAGTGTTTTTTATACCTGATGGTAAATGTTTATTTAGATACATTCCTACATTCCATATTGAAGATGATTCTCATCATAATGAAGATCATGAAGAGACTCAATCTCATTAATTCGAGTGAATTTGTATATATTGTGACCATGATCATTAAAGTGTAAAATTCATATAGATGGTTTTGTTACATTCATTTCTACACTAGATATTAAGCATTTAGGTTCTTTTGCTCCATTGTGAGGACTCCCATCCAATGAACTCTTATCATGTCGTGATCATCATTCTTCAAATTTGTAAATATCGGTCCTATAGATCTCACGTATTTTGTATATATGGTATATGATGTATATCATAATGACTCAGAAAATTTGTAAATATGTGGGTCTCATGTAATTTATTTATGATGGTATTTGATGTACATGTACATCATGATCTTTCAGTAAATTTGTAAATATATATCTCATTTATTTATTATTGATAAGTGAGCGTCCGATAAGTGAATCGACAGAACTTTTAGCAACTCATTCAATGATGACAGGAAACGGGGGCAGTTATGACATGACATCAGTGACATGATCAACTATGATATGATCATGAATATTTTTTCTACTCACTAATTACTTCATTTAATTAGGCACATCACTGTTTCCTAAATAAAGCTAGTGCTTCGGCTGACCAAGTATAAATTCAGTGATCAATTACATGAGCTTAAAGCATCTTACGGTTAAATTTGATGAGAATAAGCAGGAGATAAAAAAATTTTCGGGTTGTGCAACGACTTAGGAAACGGACTGCATGTCTTTATCTTTCCAGTCAGTCTTGTTGATTATAGCGTCTTGTTGACAGGATGTGAATAATTTTGGAGATAGGTTGTCACCTTATCGTACTCCTCGTTTAATTTCAATCTTTCCGCTATTTGCGTGAGGGCTGAGTGTTGGGGTTGCTGTTGCTCCATCGTAGAGGTGCCGTAGAAGCGGTATATAATGTGGATGTATGCCGCTGCTCGTAAGTGCGGAGAAGAGAGGTTGATGTTCAATGGGGTCAAAAGCCTCTTCGTAATCAACGAAGGCCAAACAGACTGCTATTTTATATTCTCTTGTTTGTAATAGTGTGATGGTTTGTGGGTAATCGACTGTAGAGAAGCTGGATCTGAATCCTGCTTGCTCCTTTGGTTGTTGCTGATTCCAACTGTTCGACATGCGTTTGAGGAGAACATGTGAGAAGACTTCATACATGACAAAGATTAGACTGATTGGTCTGTAATTTTTTAGATCTTTCTAAAAGATCTCTCCGTCTCCCTTCTTCTGAATGATGATCATGATGGCGTTCTTCCATGCCCGAGATATCTTCTTTTGGTTCAAACATTCGTTGAATAATCTGGTGATCATACGTACAATTGGCTTCCCTCCATCCTTCTGTATGTCTGCAGTTATGCCATCTTCGCCTGGCGCTTTACCTGGTTTCATTTTCTTTGATGGCGTCCGGTATCTCTGACAAGGATCGAGCGGGAAGGGTCGCCGACGGAGTTACTTGGAGCATTTGTTACTTGTGATACTTGTTGTCTTGAGCTGTAAAGATCTCCGTAAAACTCTTCCATCCGTTTCAACATTCTAGCCTTGTCCTTTGTGACTTTGCCGTCATGTTCTTTGATTGATGTAATTTGGCTTTGTCCGAGAATTTGATTCCGTTAAACTAGTTTTAAACTTTTGTTGTTCTCGAGTACCTTGATTTGTTGATCTTCATCGAACTTCTTGATGTCTTCCGAGATTATACGTCTTATGGTCTTACAAAGTTCGACGTATTCAATGTGTTTAGGGTGTAGTTTGGTTCTCAATCAACGAGTCGCTTCTTTAAAAGGAATATATGACAAAACAAGGAATCGATTATTCATTACAAGCTCCGGTATCGATTCTAAAGATTTTTTACGTGTGTGAAGTTGGCGCAACCATTTTTGTTTTTACTGTGCCACTCCCAAAAATCACATCAACCACACAATTCGAGGTCGCTGATTATGTGCCACTACTCGGTTTCACGATATTCAAACTCATTTAACCAGAAAACGCAATTCAAATTTCAAATTGGTTGTGCCGTCAAGTTGGCGCAACCAATTTTTCCGACTTTCATCAGTTTAGCGCATCAAGGAACGAAACCCATAACAAACGATGAAATATCCATGCCTAATTATGTACCACGCAAAAAATTAATAAAAATAATCGATCTTCATGGAAAAAATCAAAATGTGCCACGCGTCAGTTTTACTAAATTCGGCCTCCTTCACTCGGAAAACTCAATTCAAAGTTTTCAAAGTTCAACTACATCACACAATAATTCCAACGCAGCCACTTTTCAAGTTGCCGTTGCACATCAAATAAATAGCACCATCGGGTGTGCCAGGTCAATATTCATCAGAATATTTACAGGCCTGTTTTAAACTCTATGAAGAAGGGTCTGGACCCGAAACGTCGAGTAAAAGCTAGTTTTTTCTTTACTATTTTAACTAACGGATTTGCAGAAATTCAAGGGAGTGCGTTTCTCGATTACGAGTACAGCCTATAAACTGATGAAAGTCGGAAAAATTGGTTGCGCCAACTTCACACCACAACCAATTTGAAATTTGAATTGCGTTTTCTGGTTAAATGAGTTTGAATTTCGTGAATCCGAGTAGTGGCACATAATCAGCGACCTCGAATTGTGTGGTTGATGTGATTTTTGGGAGTGGCACAGTAAAAACAAAAATGGTTGCGCTGAGTGGTTGCGCCAACTTCACACGTAAAAAATTTTTTACAGATAATCTAAATGATTCAACACGGACTGAGAATGGCATTGCAAGATGAGGATAACTGAGAGCATAGGAGAGATCAACAAATGTCGTGGCGGCTGGTATTGAAAACTATATCGAGCATACAAGAATCTTTTATCGTGACAGTCGACTTCATGGGTAGGGTACCTAATTTATTTTAGTACAATATATGTAACTGATATTTATATAAAGGTTGACATTCTTTAAAAGTTTCACATATCTTATATCAAGTCTGGACCATAGGAAACTCTTCAAGCGTGCAAGTTAGCCTAGACCTAGATAGAGCTAATTTTATCAAATCCCCACTGAAATTTAACAGAAAACACAACATTCAGTATATATATAAGCGTATATTGAACAATCATTACAACCTTTAGTACAAAAAAATCACAAATCAGACAATTACGAGGGAAATAGGATTAGAGTTCAAGGGGAAGAGTCACTAGCCACTGGCGAGTATCATTATCCGGGCAACGAAGACCGGCGATACCATTCGGGGATTTGAAGAGGGGGCAGTCCTCGATGATGTGATGGACAGTCTGTAATTGATGGCCGCAACTGCAAGATGCCGAACTTTGGTGGCCCCAACGTTGGAGACTCTTCGAGTTGCGAGCTACTCCAGAACGGAGACGGTTCAATAGCACCCAGTGTTTGCGAGGTAGATCGGAGCCGGGTGGTAGACGCGGAAGGGGGTCTGGACAAGCAGATCGGAGGAGAGGTGGACCATTGAGGACACGATCGTTCCACACGAGGGCGGGATCGAAGGACACCGTGGACAAGCGTGAGGCATGACTGGAGAAGGAATGACGAGACTTCAGTCTCTGTTGGCCGATGGAAGTAGCGGCGGACAGACGTTGAGGGAGGATGTGACCAGGGGTTGTCTGTGCTGTAGACACCAGCTTTGCAGCACGTATCTCTCGACGGATATCTGGGGGTTCGATACCTGACAGGACGGGCAGGAATCTCGTTGTCGTCGGACGAAGGCACCCAGTGATGATGCGCATGGTGTCATTGAGGGCGCTGTCGAGCTTTTGAGTATGGCTACTACGGCACCATACAGGTGAAGCGTACTCGGCGGCGGTGCTGTCATTTTCTTCATTGAAATTTTGTAGTGTGTAAATGGGCAGTGGCTATTACATCGGCTGAGCTGGTACGATTTTGGTCTCACGACTATTACATCGACTCAGCAGGTAGAATTTTCTTTCATGTTTGCTCCAGATTTTTGACCCATTTGAGACTCACAATTACTCAACTGACAGGAATTATTCATCAGAATGTGTCTTGACTCTCCTTCCTTCTTTCTTGTCCTCCTTTCTTTTTCTTCCTTCCTTCGTCACACTTGGCTTTGATTCATCTTCTAGGCCTCGTATTAGAAATTCAGTGATTTCTTGAGCAAAATAAATTCATTTTCTAGCTGTAAGACAATTTCGTCTGATATCGGAAATTTTTGAATCACATCACACTTTTAAACTAATGACTGAATAAAAAAGCTTGGTGATTGAGAAATCATCAGCTCGAGTAGAGCAGAAAATTTTGTAGATAGACACCACCGCAATCCCAAAAAATAGTGTACTATGTCGTTTCAAGAGGCACATTATTGTACATAAACTGTTCACATGCTACTATAGAGTGAATTGGTATTTTATGGCTCAATAACGACTAAATAAGGTAGTAGTTAACAACCGTTAAATAGGCTTACACGTCCACGGAAATTTTTGAGTATTGAAAAAGCGCATGCAGAGCCGGTCCTGGAGGAAGCTGAAGTGTCCTTTGGGAATTGAGAAGCTAGTGATATTTGTGTGGTTCAGTGGATAGTTAGCGCTCAGTTTCAGCAGGCCGTGCGTATGCCCGCTCATGACTACCGGATTCATCTCCGACCAGTATACCTCCAGAACCAGCTTGTCAAAGACAATCTTATAGTCCGGGGCTGTCTCAAATGAGTTGAGGGCAAACTTCGAGCTAGCCGGGGTCAAGCGAATGCTCATGTCTGTCTGGGAGATGAGTTAGCGCGGTTGGCGCAGAAAGTCCAGGAAGAGAGGCCCATACAGCTCGTGCTCCCGGCTAGCATCAGTCCACTTCATTCGCTCCACAAAGCCCTTATTGGCAGCATGATCAAACTTGCGGGCCTCATCTCGCTGCCAACCCAAGGGGAGCAGGTGGGTATCCTGGGCCGCCGGATACATCTGCATAATAGTGGGGAAGTAGCCGAGGTAAGGGTAGCATTGTTGCCCGCCTTCCACCTGCACTTTGTCCAGCGTCAATGTGACATCTTGGAAGAGAGTGGCGATGGCCAGATTGTTCACAGCAGTCTTCTCCCCTGTTTTGAAAGTCGTTCCGTCCGGTTTGGTGATTCTGAATTTGACATAGAGATGTCATTACTGTCCACATAGTCTTCTGTGTTGTCCGGGACATGGAACTCAATTGGCCTACTATCTTCAATATTGGAGATGTGGAAATATTCTTGATTCCGTGTGGAGATGATGTCTGTCTGTCTGGACAGGCTGCTCATAAAAGATGCACAAAGCCGAATTCTTCACCTCAATCTCAGAAATTTCCTAGCTTCCGTCTCTTGCCTCGCTGAGACTTTGCCGCTCTAGGAGGATTCTTCCGTTTGCGGATAGAGGGCCCGGCGGCATCGGCCATAGTGCCGAGCATGTCGCCACCAAGTTGGCGGAGGTGCTTCAGGCTCTGTCGTTTCGTCACCTGTCGTATACATTGTCCTTTTGCCACACCACTCCCCATATCCTTCAAGAAGCTCAGAACCTGATTACCAACCTTTCCCAAGAGGAGCATGGCCAATTTGGCAATTGAACCGAGTCTGCCACCGCCGCACATCCGGCGCGAGCCAGAAATCACTGGAAATGCACCGGCGCCCACATAGGACGGCTGTGAGTAGAACGCTGCCGTACTACTCATAACCAGGGGCTGCTTATTCTTCTTCTCCGGTGCGAGTTGGCCCACTTTTGATAGGGACCGCTGCTTTACTGCCGATAGGTCGCGCTGCCGCAGCCACTGTTCTTTGAGGACGGATAGCCCAGCCATTTGACCACAACCTAGCGTTCGCCTTTGTGTTGCCGGCGCTGGAGCACACGTTCCACCATGAACAACTCATCATCACCACCGTGGAGGATGGGCTGGATCTCGCGCCGATACAAGCTGCCCTCAATCAACTCACAATTATAGTCTTTCAGGCGGTACACAGTGGGCCGGTGTTTCGTATTCACCTCAGCCACCGTAAATACCTCCTCCGTCCAATTAGCCAGATAGCCTTTAGCGAAAGAACTAAAGAGATTAGGTTATCACTCATCTTATCACTTATGTTATTATCAGATTATCACGCACGATGGAGATGCGCAACTTATGACCCACTTTAACATCATCGTGACCTTTGGTTGGGCGTTTTCGCTTCTGGTTCAACTCACGCACCTCCTCCAAATTTGAGGAGTCAATCTCCGCCGGACGACGGCCGCCCAGCATTCGATGCTTTGACTGATTGTAGGCATGCACTGCGTCATCAAGAACATGTGTCCATACTTTAGTGACATTAGCGGTGAAGTACTTCCACAGTCGCTCCTGTGGCGTCCGATTGAAGCGTTTCACCACCCCCGCTTTGTAGGCACTCTTGACATTGAACAGCTCAATACCTTCACATCCGCCGCTGGCTCGTCGCTTTCGTCTACCGCCGCTGCCGCCGTTCTTGTGCAGCAAGTAAACAGAGACAGGCAGGTTCTATCTATTCAGGTTAAACGCCAAACACCTTACCGCTACTATCCTTCTCGCCGTCACTGAAGGACTTGAAATATTCACGACTCGGAGTGATTCGTAGTATTGTAGTCCAACAGACTAAATAGAATAGTTGGATAGGGCGAGCACGACACTAGCGTAAATATGAGAAAGGTTTGGAAATGGAACCGGCTGCTGCCGTCGACCAGGTGGACTAAGAGGCTGTGTAATTTATGAAAAAGAAAACACCAGTAACGCCGACAATGTCGCCGAATGAGGGGCCGCCAAAGGTAGCCACGTTGCTTCTCATCCCTCATTGTAACGATTGGGTTCGGCGCTGCAGACACTGATCCTGATATGGATGTGTTTGATCTGGACGGCAGAACTATCTTGTTATTGTTTTGCGTTTGTTCTGTGTTAACGAAGGAAATAGCTTTATTCAAACCATATTCCACAAGCTTCTTGGGATATTTTAGCTTCAACAAGATTTCAAATATTTCTTTCATTCGTGTACTTTTCACTTCATCCTCCGAAACAATTCTTCTAATTCTGTAACCTAGATTAAATGGCAAGTTCCTCTTGATATGTTGTGGATGGCATGAATAAAAGGGAATGTAATTAGCACTATCCGTCGGTTTTCTATAAATGTCAGTTTCAACTTTTCCACTTTTCTTGTAGACACGGACATCTAGAAACGGTATGGATACCTTATTTGTCTCCATCGTAAATTTTATATTCCCATTTAAAGTATTTAGTATTTCATGGAAATGGTCAATACTCCCGAATTCAGTGGACCATATGACAAAACAGTCATCCAAGAAACGAATCCAACTTTTCTTAAACCGCGTTACAATATCTGCGGATAAATAACATTCCAATTTTCGATACAATTGATGTTCCAGATAACCCATTACCAAATTTGCGTACGTAGGGGCCATTCGTGTCCCCATTGCGGTGCCGGATATTTGGTGGTAAAACTTGTCGTTAAAAGTAAAGACATTGTTCGATAGTACTATGTTGATCGAGCTCAAAATAAAGTCATTTGTGAAACGAAGTGGAATCAAATCTCTTTGCTTTTCCAGCCAAAACTCGATGGCTTCAACCCCTAGTATGTGAGGTATATTAGTATAAAGAGATTGTACATCAAAAGTCAAAAATATATCATCTTGTGCAATAAAAGAAGGTAGTTTAGCGATGAAATCGAATGAGTCCCTGCAATAACTTGGCAGATTGTTGACCAGTGGCTTCAGCAGTATGTCCATCAACTCACTGAGATATGATGTTGGAGAATTTATTTGAGAAATGATGGGTCGAAATTTTAACTCTTGAGGGGCTGCTTGGTGTATGTAACCATATTCATCAGTATTTAAGTTCAGAAAGTCATCTCTATGTTTGTGAATTTTTGGTAAGCCGTACATATGAGGGATGGAAGGATGGAATTTTGACAAGTGATTGATTTCTTTAAAAGTCAATGCTCTATTATGAACTTTGCATAATTTTTTAATTAAATTTATTGTGCTATAAGGATTGTATCTATCCACCATGCGATATGTTTCCTGGTCCATCAAATGTTCATCATTGATTCTTTTTACGTAAAATTTGTGATCCAAAATAATGAACGCCCCTCCCTTGTCGGCTTTAGTAATGTGAATATCACTAATACTCTTAAGAAATTCGAGACTTTCATTTTCAGACTTTGATAGATTGTGCTTTCGACTTTGAGTGGGCCTGCATGGTGAAAGGCCATTAGCTGAACTCTCCAATAAATCAATGACGGTATTCTGATAAATGTTGTCCCTTTTCGGAGGATCAAAGTTGCTTTTTGAATAATTTAATTGCATGGAATCATCCCTGCTGGTGCAATTTTCGCCACCAAAATAATCAATAATTCTGATTTTTCTACAAAGTTCTGTTATGTCTGTTTTAACTTCTTCTGTATTACTTTTTGGAATAGTCGTGAATTTACAGCCATTACTTAAAAGTTTTCTTGAACCAACATCAAGGTCATGAATTATTGATTATTTTGGTGGCGAAAATTGCACCAGCAGGGATGATTCCATGCAATTAAATTATTCAAAAAGCAACTTTGATCCTCCGAAAAGGGACAACATTTATCTGAATACCGTCATTGATTTATTGGAGAGTTCAGCTAATGGCCTTTCACCATGCAGGCCCACTCAAAGTCGAAAGCACAATCTATCAAAGTCTGAAAATGAAAGTCTCGAATTTCTTAAGAGTATTAGTGATATTCACATTACTAAAGCCGACAAGGGAGGGGCGTTCATTATTTTGGATCACAAATTTTACGTAAAAAGAATCAATGATGAACATTTGATGGACCAGGAAACATATCGCATGGTGGATAGATACAATCCTTATAGCACAATAAATTTAATTAAAAAATTATGCAAAGTTCATAATAGAGCATTGACTTTTAAAGAAATCAATCACTTGTCAAAATTCCATCCTTCCATCCCTCATATGTACGGCTTACCAAAAATTCACAAACATAGAGATGACTTTCTGAACTTAAATACTGATGAATATGGTTACATACACCAAGCAGCCCCTCAAGAGTTAAAATTTCGACCCATCATTTCTCAAATAAATTCTCCAACATCACATCTCAGTGAGTTGATGGACATACTGCTGAAGCCACTGGTCAACAATCTGCCAAGTTATTGCAGGGACTCATTCGATTTCATCGCTAAACTACCTTCTTTTATTGCACAAGATGATATATTTTTGACTTTTGATGTACAATCTCTTTATACTAATATACCTCACATACTAGGGGTTGAAGCCATCGAGTTTTGGCTGGAAAAGCAAAGAGATTTGATTCCACTTCGTTTCACAAATGACTTTATTTTGAGCTCGATCAACATAGTACTATCGAACAATGTCTTTACTTTTAACGACAAGTTTTACCACCAAATATCCGGCACCGCAATGGGGACACGAATGGCCCCTACGTACGCAAATTTGGTAATGGGTTATCTGGAACATCAGTTGTATCGAAAATTGGAATGTTATTTATTCGCAGATATTGTAACGCGGTTTAAGAAAAGTTGGATTCGTTTCTTGGATGACTGTTTTGTCATATGGTCCACTGAATTCGGGAGTATTGACCATTTCCATGAAATACTAAATACTTTAAATGGGAATATAAAATTTACGATGGAGACAAATAAGGTATCCATACCGTTTCTAGATGTCCGTGTCTACAAGAAAAGTGGAAAAGTTGAAACTGACATTTATAGAAAACCGACGGATAGTGCTAATTACATTCCCTTTTATTCATGTCATCCACAACATATCAAGAGGAACTTGCCATTTAATCTACTTTACAGAATTAGAAGATTTGTTTCGGAGGATGAAGTGAAAAGTACACGAATGAAAGAAATATTTGAAATCTTGTTGAAGCTAAAATATCCCAAGAAGCTTGTGGAATATGGTTTGAATAAAGCTATTTCCTTCGTTAACACAGAACAAACGCAAAACAATAACAAGATAGTTCTGCCGTTTATAACAAAATTTAACCCAAATAATCCAACGATTTTTCATGATTTAATACGACCTGCTACAGAAAGTTTGAAATTGATCGACACTTTTAAACAGCATAAAATCATTGCAGCGTATAAACAGCCAAAAAATTTGCTGTCCATCTTACAAACCAAAAAGCATATATATCATGGTGTTCAAAAGTGCATGGACAAAAGATGTAGGTGCTGTCCACATTTACTTGTCGGAAATAGTGTAGACATTAATGGAACAACATTCAACACTCGAGCAAACACGACATGCTACTCATCCAACTTGATATACATGTTGCGTTGTAATGGGTGCTCCGCTTTCTACATCGGCCAGACGGGAGATCTATTCAAGAATCGGATAACTGTGCACCGACAACATGTAAATAATCCCAAGGCTGCCCCTCTCTATGTTAGCAAACATATCTCCTGTTGCGCTAAAGCCATTGATATTAAGTTTATGGCTATACCTATTTTTCAGTTACATTATAATGCATGTAAGGCTGAGAGGGAAAGGAAAGAGAAGATATTTATTTCAAAATTCAATCCTTCCCTCAATGTCAATGTATAATTATCTTAATGTTAATTTCATGTCTGTGTCTGAGGAGATGGCAAGTATAACACCATCGAAAGCGCTCTAATACACAGAATACTTATTTCCGATACTATTGGCTTATTTCATTTTCATTTATATATATATATATATATATATATATATATATATATATATATATATACAAGATAATGAAATCAAAAAATGGAAATTAATACGACAAGTAGTAACCCACGCAGAAGGCAAAAAGAAAAAGCACAATTTTGTAGCCCAAACCGGTAACCCAACCGGGGAACACAGGTGAACCCGGTTTGGGCTACAAAATTGTGCTTTTTCTTTTGCCTTCTGCGTGGGCTACTATTTCTCGTATATATATACGTGTATATATATATATATATATATATATATATAGAAGAAAGAATATATATACTAAAGATCAGATGGAGATTTTGCAACAAGGTACTTCTATGTGCCTTCCTCATAGTTCGGTGAGGTTAGCCGAGGAAAAAGCTAAAGCTGAGTCTGTAGTTGCTCGTCTAAAAATGAGAGATGAGTCTTGTGTCACTTACTTCAAAAGACACAAAGTGTCCAACCACTGAAAGAGTATTATAAAAACTGTTCGCAAATTAGCTTCAAAAAAGGATATTATCGTATTGAAATTTGACAAAGGAAACGGTCTCCTTATTGACGACAAAGAAAATTTTGTTCGCAAATTGAATGATATTTTGAAAGACGAGTCAAAGTTCAAATCTTATGTTTACGACAAACGGGCTAAGAAAGACCCCTTTATCTTAGAGGAAGATCGCTTCAATAGAAAATTGCAAGCTCTGAAATCGAAGAAGTTGATAAGTGATGAGTTGTTTCAAATGATAAAATCTAATGGATCTCAGCCATCCAGACTTTATGGGCTGCCGAAGGTCCACAAGAGCATGAGTGACCCACCATATCGCCCGATTCTTAACATGAGAAATTCGTATACGTCTAAATTAGCCCAATGGCTTGATTCGGTTTTGAAAAAATATATTCCTCAGCGTTTTGTGTTGAAAGATACTTTTCATCTTGTTGAGAAATTAAAAGAATTCACAAACGAAAATCCGAATGCTAGCTATCGTGCTTGTAGCTACGATGTTTCGAGTCTCTTTACCAACATTCCGGTAAGAAGAACCATTGATCATGTCTTGTCCATGATAGATTTCGGCAATTTTCCTATCAAACGTGAAGCCCTTAAAGCTTTACTTGAACTGGCCTGCACCAATATTCTTTTTACCGTTGATAAAAAACTTTACAATCAGGTGGATGGCATGGCGATGGGATCTAGTTTGGGTCCCACCATGGCCGCGTTTACTATGGACATGATCGAAGCGAAGTTTGATAACTACCAGGGGCAGCCTCTCAAATTTTATGGGAGATATGTGGACGATTGTTTGGCCATTTTTGATAATGATGACCAAGCAAGCTGTTTTTTGAATTTTTTGAACTCGCTTGATGATAGCATCAAGTTTACCATGGAAACAAGTAAAGACGATCGGATCGTCTTCTTGGATACAAAAATTTGCTGCAATTCTGGTATCGATATTGATTTTCACATCAAACCTACCAACACTGGCATCTATATGCCTTACTCTGCCTATGCTCCCATGTCGTATAGGTTGTCTGCAATGCGTTCTTCATTTTATAGAGCTTATAAAATCTGCACTAATCATAGGTTATACGAAGCTTTGGCGGTTGAGATCTCTAATATCTTTATTAAAAATGGTTTTGACAGTAAAACCATCAGCCGTATCAAAGAAAAGGTTGAAAGGAATATTGAGTGCAGGGCTTCAACTGTAAATGATTCTCAAGCTGAGAATGAGCGGGCGCAGAGTAGTGTGGTCTGTTCCTTTCATTAGCCAAGCTCAAAATGATTTGAAAAACAAAATTCGCTCTCTGAATGAGTTGCTTCCTCCGAATTTAGAAGTTAGGCCAGTTTACAAAGTCTGTAAACTGTTAAATCAATTTCCGAATAAGGATAAAATTCCGAGTGATCTTAAATCATCTATCGTATATCAATACGCTTGTGACCGTTGCAAAATGCGGTACGTCGGCGCCACGAAACGCCACCTCGACACTCGGATGCAGGAACACATGAAGGGTTATCCTTCATCTACTGAAATCTATGCTCACCTGCAATCAAATGAATTTACTTTAGAATGGATTGAGTCGTTGCACGAGCTACATGTACATGAAGCCTGGCTGGCCACCAATGATATTTCTTACATCATTAACAGAAACAATTCCCTGGACCAAGTTTTGGAGAATGCTATAGACTTGATTGAAACCCCTGTTAATGAACGTGTGTGAAGTTGGCGCAACCGCTCAGCGCAACCATTTTTGTTTTTACTGTGTCACTCCCAAAAATCACATCAACCACACAATTCGAGGTCGCTGATTATGTGCCACTACTCGGTTTCACGAAATTCAGACTCACATAACCAGAAAACGCAATTCAAATTTCAAATTGGTTGTGCCGTCAAGTTGGCTCAACCAATTTTTCCGACTTTCATCAGTTTAGCGCATCAAGCAACGAAACCCATAACAAGCGATGAAATATCCATGCCTAATTATGTACCACGCAAAAAATTAATAAAAATAATCGATCTTCATGGAAAAAATCAAGTTTCAAAATTTTATTACACCTAAGTGTGAAGTTGGCGCAACCAAAGTCCAAATCAAAATTACTTAGCATCCACGCAGTTATGCATCATATAAATAGCACCAGCGGAGCTGCCAGGTCAATATTCATCAGAATCAATCAAACAAAAGCAGTCTTTCATCCGTTCAAAAAGAACACATCGAACATCAAAATCACATGACAAAGCTTCTAATACAAGATTGCACATCCAGCGCAACCATTTTTCATTTCGAGTGTGCCACTCCTGAAATGCATGTTTGTTGTACAATTAGGGGTTGCTGATTATGTGCCACGCATCAGTTTTACTAAATTCGGCAAACTCAATTCAAAGTTTTCAAAGTTCAACTACATCACACAATAATTCCAACGCAACCACTTTTCAAGTTGCCGTTTCACATCAAATAAATAGCACCATCGGGTGTGCCGGGTCAATTTTCATTAGAATCGACCATTCATTTGTACATCGAAGTTGGAAAAACTTAAGATCCTGAGCATTTCTCCGTCTTCTCGAGTGGTGGAAGAGCGAAAAAGATACTATGTTGGCAGCTAGAATTGGCGACTCCCGTTTCCCTGCTATTTTCAGATTCGTTGGTCATTGGTTCTTTTGAGTTTCTATTCTATGTTATTTTGAAACAGGCGTGGACTACTGTTTTCAAAATTTGATGTTTTATTTTGGATACAAAAATACAAAATATGAATTACTGTAAAGGTAGTGTGTAAAAGTAAAAATTGTGTAAAAGTAGGCTATTCTCTGATATTTTCTTCACTACAACCTTCAATTATGTTATAGCATAGTTATTTATATGCTTTACACTAGGCCTAAGTCGATGCATCGGTTTTCTTGAGGAGTTTGTAGCAATAACAGATTAGTCTTACAATAAACATTTTTTTTTGTAATCTTACTGTCGATGAAATCGGATTTAACTTCTTTCACACGAGGTGGAATCAAAAACAGATCAAGTTTATAATTCTTGAACGAAAGATGTACATAACAATATGCCTTCTGTCCACTTTGAAGTTTCAAATAATCGAGTAATTCATCATACTTATGATATCAATGAATTATCTCATTGCGTGTCTCGCTAAAATAATACACGGTTAACACTTGATTTCACAGTGCATTTCAATACATCAATACAAATTGAGTAGCAGCATGTGTTCGCAGATGCACTGAGTTATAACTTAGAGCGATCGGTCTTGGATAATAGATACTTTTGTCTTCGAGATTTTCATGAACATCGCTGTTGCCATTACCTTCAAAGTATGGACATTATTCATGATATCAGGGTGAATTGAAATGATCAATTCAGGATACACGCAGCCTACATTGTACAGTACATACGCCACAGGCTATCAATCAGAAACTTGTCAAAAATACCGGTACATAGATTTAGATATTTCGATGACATATTTGATTCCATTCTTCTTTTCACTGCGCATTTCTGCTGTCAAACCATTTCGTTGGATAATAAATGAAGGCTTATTTATAATGAATCCACTTTTCCGGCAACTGTCACTTCATAATACATGTACCAGTCAAATGTCACAAGATCAATGGCACGAGTTTCATTGACAATTTAATGAGAATACCAAATTCATCAGCTTCATTTGGTATTTTCAAGTACACTTTTTATCTTTAAATCACCATTTCAATGCTTGAAAGCAGGATTCACCACGTGCAGATGTTTACATACTCATCTGAAATCCTGTGAGCCACGAGACGTTTCGGTACTTCTATTTCCCCCCCCCCACCACTACATTTCTGTTGTTGACACCCGAAACTGTTGCATCGTCAACGATCTTCTCTTGCTCCTACGGACAGTCTCACTGACGTGGCAAAGCGTTGAGTGTGTAAAACTCCTCTTATCTGACATATAGAACATCTACATCTTCAGAATTAGACAACTGCTCGTCAATTGTCTGTAGACAACAATCATCCCAGGGTTCAAGTAAGACTTCTCAGTCGTGCTGTAGTGTCACTCAGTGACAGATCAAGTCTACTCTAAACCCAATGTGACTAACGTTGGCGAAATTTGATGAATTTGGAAAACTTGAAAAATGTGGGGGGAAAGAATAGAAGTACCGACGTTTCGAAATGTCATGTTGTCCTTGTTAAGACTACATAGCTTCTTTCCAAACTGCAAAACACTGAATGCTGACACCAATTCAGAGACACGAAGAGGATAAGAAAGTCATCGAACACTCCGCAAACAATGAACCACTGTTATAATGTCATCGAATCGAAATGCTTAGCTCATGGCTTTGCTCTCACTGTCATGTGAACACTAGCATTTCTTAGAAATTGCCTTGGAGTTCCTCTTGATGATACAGTCTTTGTTCCTATTACTAGTAAAGAGAAACCCATTAAACTCATTTAGCGAATGAAGAGGTGAGAGTGTTTGCTCGATTCTGATGAATATTGACCTGGCACACCCGATGGTGCTATTTATTTGATGTAAAACGGCAACTTGAAAAGTGGTTGCGTTAGAATTATTGTGTGATGTAGTTGAACTTTGAAAACTTTGAATTGAGTTTTCCGAGTGAAGGAGGTCGAATTTAGTAAAACTGATGCGTGGCACATAATCAGCAACCCCTAATTGTACAACAAACATGCATTTCAGGAGTGGCACACTCGAAATGAAAAATGGTTGCGCTGGATGTGCAATCTTGTATTAGAAGCTTTGTCATGTGATTTTGATGTTCGATGTGTTCTTTTTGAACGGGTGAAAGACTGCTTTTGTTTGATTGATTCTGATGAATATTGACCTGGCAGCTCCGCTGGTGCTATTTATATGATGCATAACTGCGTGGATGCTAAGTAATTTTGATTTGAACTTTGGTTGCGCCAACTTCACACTTAGGTGTAATAAAATTTTGAAACTTGATTTTTTCCATGAAGATCGATTATTTTTATTAATTTTTTGCGTGGCACATAATTAGGCATGGATATTTCATCGTTTGTTGTGGGTTTTGTTGCTTGATGCGCTTAACTGATGAAAGTCGGAAAAATTGGTTGCGCCAACTTGACGGCACAACCAATTTGAAATTTGAATTGCGTTTTCTGGTTATGTGAGTCTGAATTTCGTGAAACCGAGTAGTGGCACATAATCAGCGACCTCGAATTGTGTGGTTGATGTAATTTTTGGGAGTGACACAGTAAAAACAAAAATGGTTGCGCTGAGTGGTTGCGCCAACTTCACACACGTGTTAGTGAACGTCGTCTCGAAAAATTCTAAATTATTTCGAAAACACCGTACGCAGATTGCGGACATGCGAAATTTTCTCAGTTATTTCCGAACCAAACCGAACCAATCCAGTGATCCCTTAACAATATTTCGCAGACCTCCCCCTGCCTGTCGCAAATCGCAGGTGTGCGGAATCCGAGTATTTTCTCACTGCTCATAAATTTAGGCAAAGTTTTAAGTTTATGACAGAATTAAAAGAAACACAACTGAATGAGTCAGAAATATATAACAAATTAGTCAGCGTAAAGATAGAAGCAATAAAGATTATTAGAAGATCTAAACGACCATGTATTTATTCAAATGATACAAGAAATATTCGGAAAACTTATAAGCAAGCTGTAGAAACATATGAAACTGAAAATACAGCAGAAAACTTAACTTCCTTGTTACAATTGAAAAAAGCATTGAATGGGAACACAAAGAGGCAATTAAAGCAAATAAAATTAAATCAATTACAAATATCAAAAGCAGATAATGATTCTAAAACATATTGAAAAACTTCTCAAAAGAAATAATAGCAAGAGTAGAACAAAGCAATGTACTTTAGCGGCTTCATCTTTTAAAGAGACAATTGAAAATATAGATAATCAATATAAAGCTCCAAATAAGAATCAAATGCAACAACGATCTGTACCAAAGTGTTTAAATATATCAAGTGTGGAAACTCCCCATTACTCTAATGTATTTTTCGTGGCGACAAATCTGCCATCTTTTTTCGCCAAGATAATTTTCAGATATCTATATTCATCAATTCCAAGAATTTCATTTAGCAAAAGTAAATATAATTTTTAAGTGGCAACTCAGTGATGGTTAACTACATAGTCCACACAGCCTTGTTCATGATGATACTCAAGTTTGACAAACCCCCTATCTGATGGTCGATCTTGTAAAAAAAGTTTGACACAATCAAGTGGATCAGTAAGTCGGTCAAATTTTTGGCATATAACGAAACTATTTGTAAAGACGATAAGTGTATAAGGTGCAATAATTTCCGCCATGCCAATTATGATTGGGTAACGAGATCAATTTCGCACAACTGATCCGATTCAATCCAGTTTACCGCATCATGAATGTTTAAAGAAAAGCTTCTTCCAAGCTACTATGTTTTATAATGAACACCCTTTATGAAAAATTTTAGTAGGCCTATTAGACAAAAAGTAATGGCAGCTGACGAGAGTCTTTTTGTGAGGGTACTTTCAAAAAAAAGAAAATTGGCGTTTCTTTAATTCAATTAGTAAAAATGAAATTAATTTTTAGTTGCCAACAAGGCTTGATTTGATCCGATGTCAAAGG
This sequence comes from Prostheceraeus crozeri, assembly GCA_907163375.1. NCBI lineage: Eukaryota > Metazoa > Platyhelminthes > Polycladida > Euryleptidae > Prostheceraeus > Prostheceraeus crozeri. The sequence goes on along the minus strand of CAJQUW010009803.1, from coordinate 307,158 downwards.
ACGTGAGCTTATTCACACGCAATGTTGCGTGTAAATAACCAGACAACTGAGGCCAAGTTATTCCCACGTAAAATTGGGCAACAGCAGCCATAACTATACAGTGAGTATAGTGAGGTTTTCAGACGCAACAATTCGTCGAAGTGGTAACTGTATTTGCTGAACGATTTTATTTTTTCGTGATCATTTCAAATATTCCGCATAATTTATTTAGGTATTAATCGTTAGAATTAAGCAATTGCTTTAGCTTAACAGCAAAAGCTGTTTCTTCAACCAAAATTTACATTTATCATGAATTGAAAATGTCCAAAATAACTGCACTACATTTATTTTATGATACTAGCTATATAAAAGCAATGATTTTTTGTGGGTGTGCGCTGGACTCACCTGCTCGCACCGAAAATTTTCGAAGTCATGCTGAAGCAATTATTAGTATGCCTATAGGTGAAATATAATTTGTTAAAATAAAGATAGCCTACATATTTGCAAGAGGAGCAAGAGCGGGGTATTCGCAGCGAAATAATATAAATTCTGAGAGATTTTGTGGCCAAAAATGATTTGTCATGAACTTTGAATCATCGAATTTTCACCACTTCTTTCACGTTTTCCTCACCGCCGAGAATTGGCCGTGGTTTACAAGAAATTTCACCATCATGACACAAAGAAATTGAAAGTTTGAATTGAATAATTTATTAATGCAATAATAATCGAATAATGCTCTCCTTTGGATAAATTATACTGCTGATGTGTGTCTGATGCCCAGAGACTAGAGACTAGAGACTAGAGACCTAGACCTAGACCTAGACTAGACCCTAGAAACCCCCTACTCCCTAATGGTAACTGCTTTTCATTTCTAAACAAATGCCCAGTAAATTTCCGTCATGAAAAATTGCTATTCATGTCTATTACTTTGTTGGAGTAGGAATAATGAAAATATTACATTAGGAAGTTGCTTTTGATCAGTGCATTTTTGTCAACATCGTGAAGCAGTATGAGGCAATCAGTATTCAGTAGTCTATACTGCACTTTGAAATGCTTAATACAGATGTCAGATGAACATGTACGGTGGAATTAATTGATAATTATTCGCTACGTCTAGACATAAACTTGAATGAACAGCACTCAAAATTTAAGTGGCATAAGTGATCAAACCAAAAGGGAAACGTTTTGTGGTTTATTCTATATAGCTTTACGATATAGATTTCGGTTGAAGGCCTTTTGTGAATTGATGCAGCCTATGATGTTCCAACCGATGAAATAAAATCTGCGTCCCAAATGTTTTCATTTGCATCTGAATGCTTTGTGTTGCTTTCCTTTTTCTGCTGTGAATATAGTTTTACTTTTCAGTGATTTGCCGAAAGCCGAGGAACTATTGTATTAATTGTTCAATATATTCGAATGCAATTAATACAAGGTATCTGCAGCTTAGCGTCATTCATCATTTTTCATTATTTTCATCCTAACAAAAACAGTCACTTTCCTGATACATCAATAATTTAGTGATAACATTTCAGAATTTGACTATTTCTTAATAAGTTGTTATCTCAACACGGATCATCAAATACTGCTATTGATCATAGAAGGAAATACAAGGGAATAGTCTGATTTAAGAAGAAAATGAGATGTTAGGATGTCAATAAAAAATATCATTAATAATAATAATAATAGTGCTCCTGCGGTCCTGATGGTATTCCATCTTGGATCTTCCGTGACTTTTCAGCATTTCTAGCTCCGGTTATTACAATGATTTTCAACTGGTCTCTCCAAATTGGAGTGATTCCAATTGCATTCAAGGAATCAAGCGTTTATCCCGTTCCAAAGTGCAACAAGCCTAATTCACTTGCTGACTTTCGTCCAATATCCATTCTGTCTACGATGTCGAAAGTGTTTGAGCGTCTGGTATCCAAGAACCTGATTATCCCCTTCATCAGGGACTCGGTCAGTAAGTCTCAATTCGCCTTCATTCCTCGCTCGGGCTCGGGTACGTCTTGTGCTCTAGTCTCAGCTCAGCATGAAATTTTGAGACATCTTGATCCCTCATCAGGCGCAGTGAGGCTATTATCAGTGGACATGTCCAAGGCATTTGATAGACTTAACCATGATGTCATCATTCGTGCATGCAAAACTTTTCCCGTCCCATCGTTTGTTGTAAATTGGATTGTTGATTTTTTGAAAGAACGCCGTCAACGTATTTCCATTAATGGCGAATGCTCTAACTGGATGTCTCTTCCCAGTGGCGTTCCCCAAGGTAGCGTCATTGGACCCATATTATTTGCCTTGTCCACTGACAGTCTAACCCCGGTGTGCTCGAATTCATCTGTCATACAATATGCTGATGATATTCTATTACTCCATTTTCTCAGAAATTCTGGTGATGATGATTTGCAGCTAGAGTGTGACAACATTATCAACTGGGCTAATTCTATTTCTCTGGAAATAAACTTTTCAAAATGTTTTGTTACGGATATCATAACTAAATCGTCTTTGGTAACAAACCCAGTGCGTCTCGGTGACACGATTGTTAGGAAAGTCAATTCTTTTTCTTACCTTGGTGTTATTTTTTCTGATGACCTGAAGTGGACTTTGCACTTTCAATACATTGTGAGGAAGGCTTCACAGCGCATTTTTATTATTCGCAATCTGCGTCGTGCAGGCTGTTCTGCAGCATTAATGATGAAATGTTACAAGGCATTTATACGTTCCATCATGACGTATGCCTATGCATGCTTCTGCAATGCACCCCAGTACTTATTGAATGACCTATTGCGTATTGAACGTCGCGTATATCGCATTATTGGACTGTCCCATTCTGTGAACTCCTCGCTTATTCAATCTGCGAACTGCACCTGTGAGAAATTGTTTGACACTATAAGTTCAGATCCATCCCACCCCCTCAGAGATTTGTTTTTGATCCGCCTAGTGAGGGAGATGTCTTCACGCAGTTGCTCGGTCTTGTGTCCACCTCTCGCTAGAACAGTACGCTTCAGCAGATCTTTTATCAGATTTTGTAAATAAGCTTTCTTGTCCTTCCTTTTTATGTACCTCATTAACCTTTGACTTCTCATTCTGTGTATTAATATATTTTGACAATGATGTTACTGTTACTGTTCTATTGTAAGTGTCCACCGAATCATTGTAGTGGAACAATAAACGATTACTTACTTACTTACTTACTAATAAATAAAATAATAAAATAATAAAAAAATAAAATATAATTATTAATAAATGTAACATTTTATAATATAATTAAAAATAATAAAAATAAATATAATAATAAAATATGTTTATTCAATACTAGACAGCAGAAGCTGATAATTTAAAAAAAAAAGTGAAAGGGAGAAGATATACATGTATACACACTAAAAATCAATTACGAGAAGTTATTATTAAGTGAATTTATAATATTAAATATAAATATTAATATAAAATTAATTATATTAATTATATTAAATTAATATTAAAATGAATATTAAATTTCACATAGGATGCTTTCATAATCAGATGAAAAAATTAGGACTTAAACAGTATATAATGTAGGTAAGGTCCATCATGTTTCCAACATGCATTCATAAATGGAAATCTAAAACTGATCCATGAATGTATGTACAGCTGGTTATCAATAAGAAAATGAAGTATTTTTAGATTCGATACAAAGATGTTCAGATGTTCAGTGGGCAAGTTTGTAAACACGTTCATATACAGTACATGAATGCAATCATAAGTCCCTCTCCTTAAATCGTACAGTGGTTTCTAGTCGTCAATTAAGTACCTTAATAATCAATTAATTTCTATGCCAAATCAAATCCAGCATTTCAACCATAGAAATGGATCTTCATCTCATGTCTTTGTCTTCCAGAGGTCTACGATAACTATGTAATTTTCCCCTGATTCATAGTTTTGACATAGCTATTCAGTCCCTTCCATTCAATATTTCAATACTATTCTGTTGTCAATTGCAATATCAAATGAAACTGCTTATAGTCTAAGCGAATTAGGGTTGAACCTAGAATAAAAGAACATCAAGTTGTGTTTGGTACCAGTAGAATCGGAATTTTCTCTAGATTAACATAGTAAAATCCTCACGATGGAGCTTTTGGGGAATTTTTGTAAGGCTACAGGGTGTTTCATAAATACATGTTTTTTGCTCATTTTTTAGAAATGTGATATCTTCACTCAAATATGATGTAATATACATTTTCTGAAAGGTAATCATCCACATAATTCAAAAATCATGGATTCGTCGACATAGGTTTGGTATTCAGAGGTACAGGGTATTCCATAAATTCATGTTTTTACTCATTTTTTAGAAATGTGATATCTTCATTCAAATATGATGCGATATATATCTCCTGAAAGCTAGTCATCCACAGAATTCAAAAATCATGGATTCGCCGACATAGATTTAGTATTCAGAGGTACAGGGTGTTCAATAAATACATCCTTTTACTCATTTTTTAGAAATGTGATATCTTTACTCAGATATGATGTATTATACATTTCCTGAAAGCTGATCATCCGCAGAATTCAAAAATCATGGATTCGTCGACACATGTTAGGCATTCAGGAGAAGCGTTTTAGCTTTACACCAACCATGCTGAAAAGCGTTATGGAGGTAAGAATTTTCGATTATGCCAATCATTTTTTCGAATATTTTTGATACACGGGTCTCAAAACCAACATTCCTTTTTACGTTAACACAAAGGATTAATTCTCTACAAGTACTGTATAATTGTTTCTTAAACGACTGAATTCAACAATTTGCACATCATGCTTCTAAGTCTTCATTTAAGTCATGTAGAAATCCCTCCATCATTGATCCATTTTGCAGTCATGTCGAACATTACTGTATTATATTACACCATGAATGAAAGTAATACGTAATTAATATAGCCTACCGGTGTTCAACTAGGCGAAAACCTTTTCCCATTGCTAGACCACCTTGTCATCACTTCGGTACTCTAAGTTCATGGAAGCGGTATCAACGTGCATCGAATGGAAACCAGAAAATTCACCTCCGACTAGTCGAGCACTTACGTTTCATGCGTATAGCCTCCATCTGCAGGTTGCACAATGGAAGTCGCTTCGTCTTGATTGCTGAATCCATTAGAATGGGGATGGTTTCTTCACGAAGGCACCATTGCTCTGATAATGACTGATTTAGACCCAGCACCAGAAAGAGTTCTTCAGTTTGTAAGGTGTAAATGTAACTCTATAAGTAAGAGCCAATGCTCAAGGGGAGCATGTTCATGCTTCAGGAATAGCCTGAAATGTGTGACTGCCTGTAGCGGATGTCGAGGCCAGACATGTTACAACCGTTGTTCCTCATCTGTCGAGACTTTCACCGATTATGTCATTGAAGACGATACAGAACAGGTGACTTACCGAAATATATTTGATTTCTTCTCCCTGTAGAACGTGATACAATCAGTTTCAATAGTGTTTCATTTTTTGGTTGGCGATGAATTTGTTATCTTTTATTTTTTCAAGGATTTTAGTAATAACGAAGACATAATTTTTGTAGCTTCTTGTTAAAAAGATTTCACAATATCGAGATACGTTTTGTTACCATTTTTTAAAATTTGTTTTATTCTAGAAGTCTCACGATATCCAGAACAATTTGTTGCTGCTAGTATTTTTTGAGATTATCTTGTTCCAAGACTTGAAAATACCGAAGACGTTACATTGTTGTTGACACTTATGTTGGCATTTGCTCAAACGATTTTACGATACCGAGGATATCATTGTTTTTTCGATTTATTATGATCCAAAGATTTTGCGATATCGAAGATATTACTGTTGTTTTTTTTAATAAATTGATCATGATCCAAATATTTGATATTTGCTAAACTTGCTCCAATTATTCACTAGCAAGATTATTATAAAAAATATATATGTTTGACAAATGAGTGTTTTTAATATCCAAAGAATGTAATATGCAGTTTTACCTTCAGCATGATTGGCATAAAGCTAAAACACTACTCCTGAATGCCTAACATATGTCGACGAATCCATGATTTTTGAAATCTGCGGATGATCAGCTTTCAGGAAATGTATAATGCATCATATGAGTGAAGATATCACATTTCTAAAAAATGAGCAAAAAACATGTATTTATGGAACACCCTGTAGCCTTACAAAAATTCCCCAAAAGCTCCATCGTGAGGATTTTACTATGTTAATCTAGAGAAAATTCCGATTCTACTGGTACCAAACACAACTTGATGTTCTTTTATTCTAGGTGAGCCCTTTTTTCGTCTAATTCGCTTAGACTATTATAAGCGCTGGCGAAAACGTAATATCATAGCTGTCGCCACAAATCAACCATTGATTCCATACTTCCCTCATACACTTACTTTGATCTGTACACCAAAGTCACATGACAAAAAGTGATGATGTATTGAACCAAACTATATTATGCAACATCAGAAATCGACAATGCAATACAATGTTAAAAAAGTCCAAATCGGGCGGTCCCGACGAAGCTGTTTATGAAGTGTTCAAGGACAATTTGAATCAAAAACAGATATTATACACTTTGCTCAATAAAATTCTAAAAGAACATGACACTCCATTCCATTCCAACCGGATAACTCCCATTCATGAAAAAGGTGATCAAAATTGCGCTTCTTTTGCATAAAAAAATGCTGACTAAAATACTGAATGAAAGACTAGATGCATGGATTTGATGAGTCAACTTTTGCACGAGTCTCTAAACTGGCTTCAGAAATAATCACTGCACAATAGACAATATTTGGATTATAAAAGAAACTGTACAAATATATGAGAACATTAAGAAGCTACTATGTACCTGTTTTGTGGATTAATCCCAAGCTTTTGATTCTGCACCGAAACACAAACTAATTGATAAACTAAACTGTATACTACCAAGAGGTTGCTATCTCTCATTATTAGAAAACATAATACGAGGCAAAATATATAAAGTTATTTTCAATGGTAAGGAGAGTTCTGAATTCCAACTGGAATATGGTATGACACAAGGAGATAGTTTGTCATCGACTTTATTTTGTATCTATATGAATGATTTCTTAGATAAACTATACCAAAATATTGACGCATAAGTTCCAGTTAAAACATTAGAATTAAAGTTGGCGTCACTCTTTTATGCGGATGATATTTCGCTGCTGAGTAGAAAGCAAGCGGGTATAATTAAACAAATAAATTCTTTTCAAAACTTCTGCTCAAATAACAGCTTAAAAATAGATTACAGCAAGACAAATATCATGATATTTAATGCAATTAAAAAAAGTCATGAACATATTATTTAAGATAATAATGTATCAGCGATTGAGGTTGTTAATGAATACAAATATTAAGGTAACTGGATCGCAAAAAAATGACAGAAAGCAAATAGAAAAATTAGCAAAAAAAAGGAAAATCAACGTCATATCCTACTGCCAAGACACATAAAGAGCTTAAAACAGTTGATGGCCTGATTCTTACTGAAACATTTGAAATGCTAACATTATCTAAAATGCGATATGGCTGTGAATTTTATTTCGACAAAAGTTTTAGTGACTTAAGTAGGGAAAAAATGCATTTTTTATAAGGTTTCATCATTTATGAATATCCACACCAAATTGCTGCATTACAGGTGAATTTGGCATTAAGCCCATGGAATTTTATTGTTACAAATCAGCCATCAATTACCTCCGTAAATTAAATGATTAAAATGATATAACAGTTATAAATCGTACAGTATATATATAGTCATAGCTGATGTAGCGACATTTCGCAATACATGATGTGAAAGAATAAATAAATTTTTCATTAAAATTAAATTACATGAAATGCGAAATCTGAATAGTACTGGAAAGTCTAAGGGGCTAAATATTTCAGAGCACAATGGATCAACAAAGCTAAGACTAGTAATAAAGGAATGAAATACCTTTGGAATGTTTAGCTTTGTCGATTCCAAAAAAGCTTAAATCGTATTTGACTGATGCTTGGTGATCAATTTAAAATCAACGATATCTGAAAACTAAGAACTGGAAATGACACATTAGCAGCAGAAATTGGAACTTATCAAAATCTAGATATACCTGTAAAGATTGTACTTGTAAATTCTGTGATCAAGATGAAAGTGAAGATATATATTCACAGAATTAGACAGGTTGTCTTTTCATCTGTTTGACTACACCATTTCCAGATTTATTTCAACATTCGTGAAGTATGATTCCTAGCTTATTAGTTGCTTTTCAGAAAAATGAAAAGTATTTCGAATTTAGTTAATTGTATTTCAAAAAGATAATATGTATTAAAGAAATAGTCATATACATTCCAGAAGCGTGAAATGTTTTTCAAAAGATTTTACTTTAATTTCAGATCCGTGAAATATATTTCCTATTTCATCAGTTGTATTTCAGATACATGATTTGTATTTCAGAAATCATGAAATATAATTGAGAAAACATGAAGAATATTTCAGAAGTGTGATTTGTTATTCAAGAGATGTTATTTATATTTCAGATCGGTAAAATTTGTTCCATCTTTCATTAGTTGTTTTTCAGATGCAATATTTGAAATTCAGAAATTGCAAAATATAATTGAGGAACTGAAAGTTGAATTTCAAAAACGCTAGATGTAGCTCAGTTGACATGAGATGTTTTTCATAAATGTGAAGTGAATATAATCATCTGTTAACTTCATTTCAAAATTGTAAATTATATTTCAGATGCAGCCACTTGAAAATCAGAAATGTAAAATGTATTTAAGGAGCTGTTTGATTTCATTCAGAATTGGAATATGTATTTAAGAAAGCGTCAGGTGTTTTTCAGTACTATAAAAAGTATTTGAGCAAGAGTAAATTGCGATTCAGATGACGTAAAATGTATTTCAGAAAGCCTTAAATGCATTTCAGAAGGCATCAAAAGGATTTTGCAGAGCGTTACATGTATTTCAGAAAGCGTTGAATGTTTTTCAGAGAACTGTCCAATGTCTCCAGACTTGTTGTGATCGAATAAAACTCATGACTTCGCAAATACATCTCATCAGGAACCAATGACACTGAAATAAACCGTAGAGCCATGTATAAAATATTGCTGGCAGAAGCTTACCGTGTTGTCTGTTACAATGAATCTCCAAGATAACTGCTGCGTCTGCCACACGTCGATGCTAAGGAAGCCAGTGGCTAGGTGCATACCTTGTCTTCACCTTATCCATGAGTCCTGTCTGCAACCATGTTGGCTAATCCCCAGTCTCGCTGTCCATTATGAACCATTATGTCCATTGAAACATGTAGCGCTAATGAAATGGCTAACATAATACCATAGCAATCGAACAATAAGCAGCTGGTTCAACAATAAGCACGGCAAATTGTGTGAAGCTTCAGTGACATCACACAGCGCATCACACAGCAAAGAGGCACAGACGTCTGCTATATTTTTTAATTATGATCGGAAGGGCCAACATTATCGAGAAAGCTTTTGCGCAATGATCTGAATTCTTCGAATCTGAAGGAATTGTATCGATCGGAGCATTTTGAAGGAATTCATAGCAATCCGCAAGCGACGCACGACTTTTTTCCTATCTCTGCAAGGTATTGAAAATTTGCCCACTTAATAAGTTCCTGCATGTGCCATCGTTTTGAATCAGCTTGCACTTCTTGCAAAATGACACGCTTAAACAGTCTAATTCTGTGTATCTATCATTTCATTGTTGGATGTCCACGTTACAAGACTGAACGAAATACTTTCATTCCATCTCTGAGAGACAGCACGCGATCTGATTTTTGTGAATTCATGAATACATTGGCAATACGACATACCAGATCGCTAAGCGATGTAGACAAGAAACAATATAACAATCGTGCATAGGGTTTTGAAAGCATCAATAAATCGTACAGCCGAGGCCGCAAGGCGGCCGAGGCTGCAGGGATCATTGATGCTTGAAAAAGCTAGGCATGATTACTATTGCAGTGAATGTGTGCTATGATTCATCTACATGTAGAAGTATGTGGAAGTTTGTCAACATACCTAGATAATGCTCTTTCATTTAGAAGCCAGCAACAACGACGATTGTTGCCGGCTCTGGGACGCATCAATGAAATAATGCACCATAGCATTCACTACAATAGGTATTACTGAATATGTCTATATCTAGTCAGTGTAATTGAAAATTTAACATTTTCTATGTAGTAAATAATCTATGGTTTTCCAGGTTTTATGTTTTTAAATCCCGGGAGCCTAAGACTCTTTTTTACTACAAAATTTTCAACGAAAACTTCTTGGTAGATTTATGAGATGGGCATTATATTTTCACAATTATTAATGTTGTTGCTGAGAAGGAAATGGAAGAAGGTATTAAATGTTTAGATCATGAAGGAAAATGCTTGCTGATGCTGCAATAAATCACATCTTCACCGATTTTTAGGACATTATGTATTTGAAAGAATCTGAACTTCCAATTGACTTTAAAGCTTCATGACTTTTTGATGATCATTTTATAAAAGCCCCTCTTGACACTTAAATTAATTGAGTTCAGGACACACACAGCAGCAATATTAAATGACAAATACTGGATCCACCTGTATGCATGGAGAGCACAAATACAGGAATGATCAAATTCTACACCCTTGTCAATAACTTTGATGTATGTCATAGATTTCTGAGGTAGTACTAAAGCTTTGCATATTTTTTCGAGACAAAAAAAGTCATGGATTTCTATAATAGTGTTATGCTCGTATATATAAATAAATAAAATAAATAATTCGTATATTTTCTCAAACCCCAATATTGAGAACCGTGGGGCAAATGCATGAAGATACAACATGAGACAGTAAGATAGTATTGTGCATAACAAGTATATATATATACCCAAAATTAGGAGGAAAACTCAGAACTTGGTACTCAGAGTTTCATGTTATCACTATATATATATATATATATATATATATATATATATATATATGCATGTATTGTTGATAATAATTTTCGCCATTGACCAAATAAATTGGTTCTAAAAAAGAATGGCACGGTCAATAAATGAGGTCTTATTTCTGGACTATATATTCGACTGTCTCTTTTATGAGTCCGATGTTATAAAGTGTAGATGTACAATTTCTGTCAAACAATTCAAAAATTATCGATATTTAACAAATAACATATACATGAGTCTTAGATAGTAGCATGCACAAATGAGAAGAAGAAAACTATGCCGACAACATGATATTAATCTTTGGCTTATATTTCGTGATGAATTTCTCCTCGGCAGCTTTTCTTTCATAGACGTCTCTGAAATTACGTTGGAGGATTTCAGTTGTAAGAAAATCGATTGATTGACTGGTTTTGTGATTTAAGAAAAAATGATGGTACACATTACTGTCTATTTTACTGAGATGTTGATGAATTCTTCTTCTAAATGTGCATTGAGACTCCGATGAATGTATCTCCATTGCATGTTATCAAATATACCATATTCTTCATAAAGCATAGGCTTTTGTTGTTACATAAGTAATTTTTCATGCATGGCAACGTAGGTTTTACTTTTAATTGTGTTGCAAGAGGAGGTGGAGATATAAAAATAGGTATGACCTTTGCAACAGATACATATATTTTTTTGATTGATTAACCATATATTTTATTACAAATCCTTAAAATCTGACATTACAAGAGAAGCTATACTTAAGTACTAAGAGAATCAAAAAGCTAATAAAAATAAATGAAGAAATTAATAAAAAAAATTAAGTCGCCTCTGGCACAGTTCGCGCTAATAGCACTATAGCATTAGACTTTGCCAGAGAAACACCAAGCCGCTCCAATAATTCTCGTCGAGAAAAACTTGATGACCTGTTTTTCTGTATGGCAAGACGGTCAACGATCTTATTTATGGTTGCGATGGCGTGATCACTCCAAGTCCCATATATCAAAAGCTGCAGGCTTGCCGAGAGACCATGAGAGAATGAAGATGTCTGCAGGTTGGCAATTATTACTGCCAGGACCTTTTTCAAGTTGCGGATCAAATTGTGCTTGATGGCAATAACTAAAAAGGATATCTCTCAACTTGTTATGTCGGTGTATGAAGTCTGCAACACGTTTACAACTGAGAGCGTGGTATCCAAATCTGTCCATCACTTTTCCTGAGCACAGTGGGCACAGATTCTCAGCACCCAGACGTAAACCAAGTCTCATTTTAATGAGCATTTGAACTTCATTTTGCTCGATATGTTAATTCAAAGCAGGATTTGGCACGGCTGTCAACCAATCTGAAGTTCACGAGGAGGAAACACCAAGCAATCGATCTCTATCTGCACTTGATGAACGATTTGAAACTAATTTCTTCAACTGATCCTCCTCAATTAGACCTGACTACGGCACGTTGCCATTGATACACTTGAGCCAAATCGGGACTTAAATGAATCAAAGATTGCACTGGTATGGTTGGAAGTGGAATTTGTTCCTGCGATCGATGACAAGTAAGCAGCTGATGCATGATTCTCAAGAGATCTCAGTCCGAGTCCACCATGTTTCAGGCTCAACTGACACTGAAGTCGGGCGTTATTAGTCAGCTGAATTCCAACCGACTCTTCTAAGCATTCTAAAACATCTGAATCGAATTGCGCAAGTGCAGAAAAAACATCTTCCGGGGGGCAGCAACGGGCAATATGATTAAATTTACAAAATCCAGCATACAATCTCAGTAATATTTAAGCAATCTGTGCATGGTGAAGACCCTTGATTTACGTTAGTAAATTTGTGGCTGACAATCGCAATTTTGAGATATACTCAAGGCAAAAGTCTGAGGTACCAATTGGAGCTCCAAGCAACACCAAATTAGAAGTATTACTTCGAAGCATTTCTGATGAAAAGATTCAAGACTCTGCTTTCTAAAAAGTTCACACTTTTTAGGATTGATCTGTAGACCAGACCAAGACGCAAAATTTTGTAACATAGCAATGCTTTCTTCCACAGCCTGTCGTGTTCCACACAAGAATCCGTCATCTAGATACCACATGTTGTAAAAAAAGTCCAGGTATCTCATTCAAAGATAAAATTAGACGATGTAAGGTGAGAGCAAATGGAAGTGGCCCCAACGGATCGCCTTTTTGAGCACCAGTAGCCAAGGTTAAAGTTCCAGTTGCGTGCCATAATCTCGGATGCTGACTGTAGCACCAAGACACCACCAAAGTTTGATGAGGCCACAGAATTAAATATTTTGTTTATCTGTTTCGGTTTGCTAGATACAAAATACAAAATTTTAATTTACTTTAATACAAAATCGCTGGCACATAGAGGAACCTATCAAGTGGGCAAAAAGGAATTCCTAGTATCTTACAGAGATAGGAAAAAAGTCGTGCGTCGCTTGCGGATTAATGTGAGTTCCAGCAAAGTGCTTCGATTGCCAAATTTCCCTCAAATTCGAAGAATTCAGATCATTTCGCACAAGTTTTCTTCATAATGTTGGCCCTTCCGATCATTATTAAAAAAAGTAGCAGGCGCACGAAAATTAGTTCACTTGATGTTTTCACATCCTCTCCTCGGCATTTCTCACTGCATAGTGCATACACTCAATCGATTGTTAGCCAGACGTGTGTTTTGGTGTGTGCGAAGTCACAACACGCACGCAACTTTCAGTAGCTCTGGTGTCCTCTGATAACAGCTTATTGTTTGCCATTTCCAATAGCAAGCGATACACGAATTATCCATTCGAGAAGGAGCAAGTTGTCTAATTCTGTGATGTGCCATTTCGATATCAAGGTTACATATAACTCATCCTTTCTAGGAAACCGAAGCGCGCGCAGATGAATCTAATTCTGTGGATGAGGCACTCCCCTGCAAGACGTCGAACAACTTCGCCAACAGTAATGGGTCGTATGTCGAGCTCGGCATTATTTTCCGATTTGATGAGTGCCGTAATTGATGCACCGGCATAAAATGGTGCTACTTCCATAGGAACTTGACCGGAGATTAAATGATTAACAAATTGTCGCAAAACAATCCCGAGAAAAAAAACGTATCAACTTTACCAAATATTTGGTATTTACTTGGAAAATTTATAAGATTTGAATAGTTTAACAAACGTTTTGTAAATTTAACAAATTTAGGAAATGTGTAACAATTGCCTAACAAATATTTGCTACATTTTGTATGTAAGTCGATATTAACGAATTTTGCGAAATTTAGAAAACGTTTATCAAATGCCTAGGTAATATTTGTTTGGTTATCCAAACAAATGATTTTTTTGCATTTACTAAGTTTGATGAAAGAAAAATCTTGCAATAGGCAGGATCCGCTTATGAGTAACTGTCGTAAAAGGCGGTTTTAATTGCATGGTGATTTCAATGTGCGGTAACTTCACCCGTACAATTTTTTGAACTCATGCATATCACAAGGATGATCATCAGCTCTCATAAACTCTGATTACAATCATCTCTCAATAAAATAGAAATGCAACGTCACAGGAAATACCCAATAATAAAGTCTGTACTATATCACAGTTTTGCGTCGTTGATAACTGGCTGATTTTTTTGCCATCAAACTTAATTAAATGATTGAATAATGGAATAATTGTCAGGAAACTGTTGATATTTTTCTATGATGGCACCAACAATTTCTTTCAAATCTTAAAGAGAGTGCATTATGTCATTTCCATGGATATCGACATATGAAACATGTGGGCCTGAAATGTGCATGTCTACTATTATTTCGAGTATTTTATATATGCCCATTTATATTTGATGAAATGGTGTGTATAAAATAAATATTCAGGTGACTTCATCACTACTCTCTCTCTCTTTCTCACTCACTCGTTCCCCTTTTCTTCTTCTTCTACTCATTTTTCATCATCTTTCACATTCACTACATGTACACTGTAGCTACAATACCAACAACATCAGTCATATATTTTCATTATTAAGGGAGCCTAAGCAGTTCTATCGGCACACATTTTGCTTCTCAAATTAAAGCATTTATTGAAGTTTCTAAGTTCTATACCGTGCCCATCAGCAAGTCGACTTTGATCAGTTTGCTCGTGTGTTCGCTAAATTACTTAGCTAGTAATTTGCAAAACTTATGATATTAAATCAGTATGCAACTGAACCAAACAATTACATAAGCATCGCTCAGTCTGCGTAATCATATCTCGCTTCTATAACTTTCCGTCACTATATTAAGGAAATTCGCCACGCGCACGCAGCTGAGGAAGTTCGTTCACATTGTTGGCAGCCTGGTCGTGGCCGCATTCGGGAGCCATGAGCGGTCGATAATATTCTCTAGCTGCGCTGTGACTCAGCGTCCCTGCTTAATAATTATTATCCGCCCATCACGTGGAACAGAAAACTGCAGTAGAAGGCGCAGTAGCTTGTGCACTCTTCGCTCTCGTGTCGAACGCGTGTTTACGTTAACTGCTTAATATTTCAAAAGTCAGCGCATCAAGAGGATATTTCTACTTACACACCTTTATTTATTCATCGTCGGTTTGTGATCGCCTACGTTTTTTCATCATCTTGCTTAGCTATCATGCAAAAAATGGAGCACAACTCGAAAATGAACACTCGCATGTAGTCAGTGAGTTCTTCCAGTCAATGAAGCCATCAAGTTCCTTTGATTTTTGCATCAGAATTAAAAATGCACCTCTTGGATCATCTACAGAAAAATGGTGAGCTTCTAAATGTTTCTGAATTTATTTTGTCAACTTAGTTTCAGCATTTAACTGCAAGTCTAGGTACATGTATTTGGAAATCCCGAAAACAAAATCAAAGGAGAGATTTGGTCATAGATTTGGGTTTATTGACCATGAACACGTAGAGACATTTCTATTATTGACTACTGCTATATCTGCTCTTAATTTTACAAATACTAAAGAGCTACTAGCGTCATACTTAATTTACTGATAACAAAATATCTCAATTCCTCTTAGTTCCTCATAGCAGACATATCACATTTTAGGAGTCCTACCAATACTTTGAATTCATTTGTGTAATCGAAAACCCAAGTTAAGCGATGTGTTTCTTGATAGCTATAATATTTATTTATATATAAATATTATAGCTATCAAGAAACACATCGTTTTGCTTGGGTTTTCCATCACACAAATGATGTCACATGCCCAAGGCTTATTCACTTTGAATTTAATATGAGAATGTGCATGTATATCAGTTTTCACGACGACGTTTCTCGTTGAAAAATCGATCAAAAGTTGATTGTGTCGTAAAAAAATCATAATCAAATTGGAATATGTTGAAATGGTATTATATTGTTTTCAAATTCGTAATTTCTGATTGCTTACATTGAAAATAGCACAAACATCTGGTTATGTTGAGACAAAATAGTTGCATGCTAAAAACCTTAGAAACTATGAGCACGAAAGAACTTAATTAGCGCATTAAAACCATTTTAATTTAGCACTTCAATATTTAGATATGTAGTATACTTGTGCAATAGTATCAATATTTGGATGACAAATAATTGAAAAAATTTTTTAAACAGCCAAATATGCTATAAGTCATAAAGTTCTATTTCAGGACTGCAAAAATTTTAGATGGAGAATGTTTTTATCAATGCGGACAAACTATTGAGCTATTCGATATCTGCTTAAGTTATACAATTTAATCTATTTTCTGAAAGATGGATCCATCAAGGTAGCTTGTTTAAATAGGTCACTATTTCCATTTTATATATGTTGAATTGAAAACCTGTAGCTACCGCCTATGACATTCAATTAATTTTTTCAGAATTGCCACATTTTAGAAAATGGTATCAATTTGACATTTCGAGTAGTTTAAGAAAAATGATCAAGCACACAAAAGGCATAGATGCTACACGACGGACTGCACGTTGTTGGCTACATGCACACTGTAATAAAGATCAGTCATGCGTTGCAGTCCAACAATAGGTTTAGTTTTGCAAAATCAATAATTTTTCATGCTTTACGATAAATATAAAACAATCAAAGTACAAACTAATTGCTACTCTTTTATTCAATTTGTGTTTACTTATTACAAATTATGCTTCGCACTTTCCAATATCATCGTAGGCCTAGCTATTATGGTCACATGTTAGTTGTAGGCCCACCATGAATTACCTGTAGAGATGCTGTCATATAAGCGGTAGACAAGATGACATTACGTGTGTATGTGTTTGCAGATTTGTGATTTTAAACAAATTGTTTAAAATAAAATAAAATGATATGTGCGGTATTAAATACTATAATAAACATTCAAGCATTCCTGAATATCTTCATCGCATGAACGGTTTACAAGCAGTCGGTAATAGGCTACATCTCGGTAAGGCTCTGTTTTAATTTGCAGATTGCATTTTTTGTAAAAATAGTTACCGGTACTTGAATATCAAAATAAAATTATTGATAAATACTAAGAGTATTGATTAAAAAAATAATTGATAAATTGTTAATGATCACAATTCAACCACTCTTGAATATCTTCATTTGCTATCAAAATTCCTAAGAATATCGCTTCCCACATTGTCAGAGATGAAATAATCCAAAAGCAGTTTTCTTAATAGTCTTTACTACACTGTAAATCGCTCAATACGAATCACATACGAAGGATGCATACCAAGATATTTTTTTGGTATATTTCTGTATGATCTTGGTATATATTTGTATGCTTTTCGCATGTTATTTCAAGTATGGTATGCTTTACATACTAAAGCCATACCAGCACAATGTGAAAAGAAAGCATCAATCATGTCCAAAGTATGTTGATTTAAGGACTTTTGTCAATAAAGATCACATTAATGTTACTACTGTTCTGTAAGTAGTTAGATAATGACATTCAAGAGTGATACCTTAAATGCTGAATTCGATTTTAATACATGTAAGTCCGAGGCATTTCATAAATAATCAATAAGTATTTGACCATCAACAATTATGTATCATGTAATTTTGAAATAAGGCATATTATCAATCCGAAGTAAAAACACATTATAATTCATTAAATGCAAAAATAGTTATGTTTGAGATATATAAGTCAACATGGTTTCTGAAAAGTTATCGTCATATTGAAATGATGTTTATCAATTTAGTTCAAGGAAATGAGCTAATTATGAATCTTGTGAATGCTATAAGACAAGTTGCAAAGATGACATGCGGCTTTAATTCCACAATAAATCTAATCTAGTTAAATACCACACTTTCACAAAGAAATATTCACGGCTGGTATTACTGGAAAAAAGTTATTTGTAAGTAGTATGTAGTATAACATATTTTTTGCCATATGACATGAAGCTATTCATACGAAAGACATACGAAACACATACCAATTTGCATCGGGTCTCGTATATAAAACATACCAAGAATTCGTATTTCAACGTAAAACAGCCAATCACAGTTAGCATAGTTCGTATCGTTTATATACCAATCACATACGAAAGTAAATGGCCATTCGTATGAAAAACATACCAGATTTCTTTATATATACCAGAATCTCGTATCAAATGTTGGTTTCAAATTGTATGTAAACTTGGTATGTGTTTGTATGTAATTTTCGTATCCAGCGATTTACAGTGTGTAACACCTAAAATTACTATAAATGATTTATCTTCTGAACTTTGAGTAGGCCTACCCATAGAATGTTAATTAAGATCCGTTAAGTTTGATAATTCTGCTCTGCACATCAGCACAAGATTTGTCTTCTTTTTTACAGGTGTTGATTGCTGAGGCTGTGTATCTGTCCATCGATGACTCAATACCTGACCTACATTCGGCTGCTTTTCCGTCTTGTCTTGTGAGCTAATTAACTCCGAAAACTACTGGAATTATTCTTTATCCATAAATCTCTCATACTCGCAACGTCCCAGCGATCGTCAGATTTGGACAACCGTGTTGTGGTCCAACCGCGAAGATGTTTTTTTCAGTGACCTCGTATCATCGCTTCAAACTTCATTTGGTAGTGACTGTTTCTCCGTTGAACTGTAAATTTTTCGTGATATCACCTCTATTCTTAAAAATGTAACTGATAACGGCGCGACGGTGTTTGACTCGAAATGACAGTGTTTCAGATGAAGTGAAATGCGTATTCGGGCTGTGGGCATGCTTTCTGGTTGGAAGGATTTTCAAATGAGGAATGATCAAATCCGGATAGAGAAATTTCCTTTATGTTGATAAAAGTGATATTCATAAAAATTATTTGTATCGGATCGTTCGATGTGTGCTACTATATAAAACTCTGTTCATTTTCCAAATACGTATGAAAAATTGTATTTTTCAAGGATATCCATTCCTTCTGCTGTTTACTTTGGGGAGCAGGGCTCAGTTTTTGTAATCTCTATGAATGTTATCGTACAAAGCATAATTTTAGCAAGATCAGTCATTTTATTCTAGTCATGCAGTTTTATATGCCGTACGGATTTTGAACGATTTTGAGCATGAATAATTCGAGCAGAGCGTTTTACTGGCTATCTTTTTGCCGAATTATGATTGTTTTGGTTTTCTATTTGATAAATATAAAACATTTCATACAAGAAGATATTTTTCATGAATTCAAATTTGCAAATGTTTCGTAATCGCCTATGAAGTAGGATAAAATTTGCTTATTATTTACTAAACATATTATAAAAGCTAGAAATAATTTGCTAAATGTTTTGTAAAAGTTTGGAAAATTTACAAAATATTTACTAAACATTTCGTAAAAATTCAGACAATTTGCCAAATATTTTGTGGAAGTTTGGAAAGTTTGCTAAATATTTAGTAAAAGTTTAGGAAATGTACTAGGTTTAATAAATATTTCTTAAATGTTTAGGACTTTAATGCCAAGTACTTGGTAAGTATTTGTTAAACTGACAACGGTAATTTTACTCGGGATGCGCAAATTTGTTGGTAAGATTGCCTCACATCCTTCAATCAAATGATCAACAAGCAACCCTGAAGGACCACACACTGTACCAGAAGGGAATGATCGTAATATGGTCATGACATCAAAACTAGGTGGCAATTGAGCGGGAGCTTCGTTAATTGGTGGGCGCTGAGGAGGATCACAATACGGATGCTTCTCTTCCAACAAGCGTCTGGTTTCTGCATTATTAGGAGCAATACCTTTTGATGATAAAACTTTGCAGGTTTTTCCATATAGGCCATCTTCTGCAAATGAGACTGCTGCATCACGAACTTTACTCTGAGGTGAGTTGCTTGACTGTTGAAACGTGGATTTAGCTGCATTTCGAGCATCGTTCTTACATGCTTCCCACCATAGCTGCAGTTTCACACCGGAAAGCCATCTTTCACATAAAGTTGATATATTCACACGTTTAGATCTATTTTTACCAGCCCTTTTGGATGACGACAGTATACATTTCGGTAACATCGCCAAATATATAAAGGCTTCAACGTTATTTTGGATAATAGTCTGATTTATAGCGTCTTGCAATGCTTTACCCCATGCTTGTCTTGCTTTGAATGGAACGTGCTTAAGATAACATTTGTATAACATATTATACAGTATATATATATATATATATATATATGCCAAAAAGTCTAAAATACAACCCGGAAAGCGACATAATGATGGTTTAAGTTAATTTGCTTACATATATTTTAGCATTGAATGAATTGAAATCGTTTAACATTAGATATTTTTCTTTATGCATGGATGGAAAAGTTTACTTTTCCTATCCTGGATACTTCAATGGGACAACTAGAAAATAATGGTCACACATTATTTCCGAAACTGGAATGAAGGTAATCGAAGCGAAAGATGTTGTTCTTTTGGGATCACCTATTGGCGCTACAGCGTAATTTAAACGACTTCCTTCGACTCAGCTCCACGTTACAAAGTTTGGATGCGCATGATGCTCTTTTTCTACTGAGAAACTGTTTTTCAATCCCTAAATTGACGTACATTTTGCGCATTGCACCTTGTTTCTATTTCCATGGCATTCTAAAGGAATATGATGCGGCTATTCGTGAGACAGTCAGTAATATCCTTAATTGTCAACTCAATGAAGCAGCATGGAATCAAGCCATACTATCAATCTCAAAGGGAAGAGTTGGTGTTAGAAGCGCTGTACAGCTATCTCTACCGACTTATCTGTCTTCAGCTCACAGTACTGTTGATATCTGTTCCTCACTTTTGTCACAATGCAGTTTGCCGGCCGATTATTTCGTTATGTCACTAAGCAAGCCAATTAAAGAGTGTGATGAGAATATTGGGGAGTTAGTCTCATTATCTGTTTGGAAGCTCTCCATGTCAGATATTTGACACATGAGTGAAAAGCAAAATTAGCTAGTCTCGCGCGAGCGCTTTCGACGACCGTCGGCCACCATAATCATGCGCAAGTGAATTTATTTATCATTATTGCAGACGGAACGAAATGATAACAATTCAAGAAGACTTATTCATTTACAAGAATGAAAAATTAAGAAATTCAGGACTACTAATAAAATAAGAAGTTAGTAAAGTCAAAATAAGTAAAAATCACATACAGTCACAAAACAGAATCATAAAGAGTTCCAATCTCTGCCTCAGTCTTATTGGATGATCTCAGCTTTCGAGTCCACAACGCCTCTTTGGTGACTCGACGCCGCCAGTTCTCCTCCCTGTCAACACACTCCATCCGATCTAGAGCAACCATGTGACCAGTGTCGCAAAGATGTTTGGCCTGCTTCGACCGGTCGACGTCGAAGGCTTGTAGAGCTCTTCTATGTTCTTTCTTCCTTTCGTTCAATGGTCGACCACTCTCACCGTCATAGGAGAAGCTGCAATCTGACTCAGAGCATGGGATATGGTTTACCGAGCCCAGAGTGATTGCAGGCGAAGGACGTTTCTTGACTAAAAGGGAACGCAAAGTATTGGCAGGTCGAAGGGCTACATTAATGTCCTCAGAAGCCAGAACACACCTGATTCTCTCACCAATGCCAGGTATGTAGGGAATCGAGGAGACGGGAGATGCTCTCTCGCTGTTGCCAGAAGATGACTGATCAATCGACCATCTGTCAAGCTCTCTATGGTCATAACCCTTGTTACTCAAAGCACCTTTCAGATGGTCTTTCTCCAACCTTGACGTGGACTGTGAGCATAACCGCTCTGCTCGCACATTGAGACTTCGCACAAGACCCTTGAATGTACTCACAGGATGACACGAGCGACGATTGAGGTAAATGTCTGTATGCGTCGGCTTTCTGTAAATGGAGAAAGACAAACTTCCTTCAGACTTGTCGATTAACAGGTCGAGGAAAGGCAGCACCCATCTCTCATTCCATCTCCATTGTAAAGGATATAGTTTCCTCCCTCGAATTAATGAAATACAGAAAACCAGTCAACTCTTGAGGGGAATGATCCCAGCACGCAAGGACATTGTCCACATATCTGTATCATAGAGAAGGATAAGGAATACCAAGCTCCATCGCCACAGAGAACGTCGACTCTTCAAAGTAATCCATGTAAAGGCACGCGGCTACAGGGCCAAGGCTGCTACCCACACTCACACCATTGAGTTGTAAATAAACTTGACTGTTGAAATCAAAGTAGCTATGGCTCAAAACGAACTGCGATAATTCAAGCACTTCATCAACAGAAAAAATACATCTGGACGAAAAAGAGTCATCCGAAACCAGAACACGACGAACCGCAGTCATAGCACCATCAAGAGGAACAGTTGAGAACAAAGACTAAGCGTCGAAGCTGATTAATAGCCCATCCATGACTCGAGGCTCAGAAGTTAATTTTTCCTTCAAATTTTGAGCATTTGACACGTAAGACTTGCTATTTACCATCAAGGGCTGAAGAACATCAGACAAATACCTCGACAAGGCCGAAAACAGACAATTGACTTGACTCACAATCGGGCGAAGTGGTACACCAGGTTTGCGTACTTTTGGCAGTCCAAATAAAAGGGGAGTCTGGAAATGAGTAGGACAAATAGATAAAAGAAATTGTCGGGTAAGGCGACCATCAGTTTCTACTTTCCGAAGTTTGCTGTGAAGGACCTACGATATGCTTGTCCCGGGTCCTTAGTGATGAGCTTGTAATGGCCATTGTCAACGATAGCTTGCATCTTGTCAATGTAATCACATCTATCCATCACTACAGCCTTGTTACCTTTATCCGCAGGTAAAATAATGATGTCGGAGTTCGATCGTAACGATTGCACCGCCACACGCTCATCCTCAGACCGATTAGACTTCAGTTTACGAGCTGATTTAAGGATTTTTGCAACGTTATCTCTCACCACCGTCTTGTTATCAGGAGGTAATTGTCTAATAGCACATTCTACGTCAGCAATGATGTCATTTTTGCTGACATCAATGATTTTACATCTTTGCGACACTGGTCACATGGTTGCTCTAGATCGGATGAAGTGTGTTGACAGGGAGGAGAACTGGCGGCGTCGAGTCACCAAAGAGGCGTTGTGGACTCGAAAGCTGAGATCATCCAATAAGACTGAGGCAGAGATTGGAACTCTTTATGATTCTGTTTTGTGACTGTATGTGATTTTTACTTATTTTGACTTTACTAACTTCTTATTTTATTAGTAGTCCTGAATTTCTTAATTTTTTATTCTTGTAAATGAATAAGTCTTCTTGAATTGTTATCATTTCGTTCCGTCTGCAATAATGATAAATAAATTCACTTGCGCATGATTATGGTGGCCGACGGTCGTCGAAAGCGCTCGCGCGAGACTAGCTAATTTTGCTTTTCACTCATGTGTCAAATATCTGACATGGAGAGCTTCCAAACAGACAATTAAAGACTGGAAAGCAATCACAAATGCCGAGCTCTCACTCAATCCAAGCAGTCAACGTGCATAGGATAAGCCGATTCTAAAGTCAGCATTCGATCAGTTGCCGGGTTCGATGGTATCAGCCGCATCGAAAGCGCGGATTCTTGCCGTCTCTTCCAAATATGCAGGAGCATTGTTGAACGCATGCCCAATACCATCACTGGGCCTGAAGTTGAATAACAGCCAATTGCGGATCGCATGTGCATTACGTTTAGGTCTACCTCTTTGTCAGCAACATGTCTCTGTCTGTGGAGAAACTGTGGATCAGTGTGGATTACATGGCCTCCGATGTAAGAAGAGCGCCGGAACAAATGCGCGCCACCAAGAGGTCAATGACCTTATTCGACGAACCTTGGTATCAAGTGCAGTTCCTGCCATCTTGGAACCTCCAGGAATTTCCACGCAAGATGGCAAGCGTTCCGATGGACTTACCATGATTCCATCTGATGAAATACCACGATACGATCAGCCGTCTGGGACTTCACTTGCCGAGATACCATGTCACCGAGCTATATCGCTTCATCGTCGCATGTTGCAGGCAAAACTGCATCTGAGGCAGAAGACCTCAAGTTGTCTAAATATGCACACTTAACATCTACATATAATGTCATCCCCTTCTGCATAGAAACGATGGGAGCATGGGTCCATCTGTAATCAAATTTGCGGGAAAAATCGGCGCTCGTATAAAGGAGAAGATCGGGGAAGAGCGATCAACAACCTTCCTCTTCCAGAGACTGAGCATCGCCGTTCAGAGGGGGAATGCCATATCCATCCTTGGCACATTGCCGAAGACTGCAGGGCTGGATGAAGTTTTTAACATGATTTTTTATCTCTTTTGTATCTCACTGTAATTTTATACCTTCTTGACTTCAATAAAGTTATACGCTCTTTTGAAAAAAAACTAGAAAATAATCTATAAATATCTATTCTATCTGCAATGGCCGCAGAGAAATTAGATAATATGTATTCCAATTGTCCCTGTACATAGACATGCACACGAAGAATGATTGGATTCATATATATGCACAAGAAAAAATTATATTCCTTCATTGTAAAAGTACCTTTTCCGTCCTCGATCGCTTCGCTCTCTCGGCTCAACAAGATATCCTTTGTCAGAAAAGCTGTACTTTTCCAATTTCAGGAAAATAATAATAACATTACCTTTTGACATCACCTTCAACTAAATATCGCCAATAAGCAATGCTTCTATGCCAAAGACATTTTATTTCATGGATATCTTGGCTACATATCTCTGTAAATCTATGGCTTGATTCATTGATATGATTTGTTTTAAATATAATTTCTATAGCTAATCGCTATGTCTATATTCAACAATAGCAATGTTGATACTCGTCTATACTCATTGAAAATGTAGAGCGAGCGAAGCGAGTATTGATAATGTCGCATAGACATCGTATTAATATTGCTATAATGAAATGCAACCCTTCAATTTCTATTAACTCATGAAAATTTTCGATGACAGCATAATCAACCAAATGAATCAATTTGCAAATTTGCTTGGAACACTGAATCATGAATTGAGAGAGTTAAAGAAAATATCTTGCACGATTTCTATGAAGGTGCAATGAATGGAATCTAAATACAGAGAGTCCATGAGATAGCATACTCGAACTACCGGATAATTCATAGTTTTGGCAGATTATCACATTATATCATAGAAGTAGATAATAGTACACTTTCTATGGTATTGTTAATTTCTATGCATTTTATTGAATAACATTCACAAATAAGGACAATAGAATAGACATATAGACTCTTCACTTCACAACTTAACTCATCAGAGGACGCTTATCAATGCAAGCTGTTTACTGAAACTCAAGACTCCCTCTAACATTCCAGGTATGTACAGTATTAAATCATCTATTTTTTAATCACAATTAATAATTGATCATCCGATTAAGTAATAGGAAATGGGTCTAACTAATCTGATGGTGTTTGTGCGGTGTAAATAAAATAACTAAATAACTAAACATATTTATTAATCCAAAATATGCATATGGAAATGGTTATAACAGAAAAAAACCCATGATGAAACTCAATTACATTGATGCTGTCTCCTCTTCTCCGCACAGTACGTTCATCTTCTTCATTATCGCAGTTATTGAAATGGTGGCATTATATAATAAATTCAAAGACTACTCTTTCGGACTTATTCAAGCCAATCACAATCCTTACCTGATTCAAGAAGACATCGGCGAAGGGTGATTTTATCTTTTCATATCATCATCGATTGTCATCTTCCATTCATTTCCTTATATACACGGCACTTTCATGCCGCATTAACAACTGCATCATCATTGTATTTCTACTCTGTTTGTACCCAATCATTGGGCAGGCAATAAGATTTTTGAATTTTGAGAGAGAGAGTGTGTGTATTGCACTAATGCTTATATTAATAAAAACTATTTTTCAAGGGTCTGTCCCATAAACTTCGTGACAAGTGGGAGCATTTCATGGGCAATCGACCATCAGGCGGCAAACCACTGCATGAGAGGTTTACGCAGGAAATGGAGAACCGGATTGGGAATGATGCGGCGGGAATCAATAGAATTAATTGAAAACTTACCTTTTACTTTTCTTTCCTCGACTTTCGTGCCTTCTCTTACCTTATAGTGTTGCTTTTTTCTTTGTAATCTACATACAGATACTTCTCCGCAAACATTGTAGTTCTAAATTTTGTATTCCAATTATTTCATTGACACTACGTGTAGTATTTTTAAGTTAGTGAAAGATATACATTTATTACTTTTAGAAATTTTATTGTATTATTTCTGTTCAATGTTCATGGCATGTGTGTAGGCTATATCATTTTGATACTTCTCAAATGAACTAACTTCTACAAAAGTTATCTTTGGAATTCCCAAAAAATAGCATTTAATTTTGAAACTCTTAGATTTACACATGATCTCATTTTGAAAGTGAATTTAGATGTAAAATATATATTCTCATTGATAGTAGATGGAGCACTTATTTTGAAAAATATAGAAGTTTACTTGCCCCAGTACTGCTTCGTTTTTTTCGTTCACTCATTTCATTTTTGAGATGCAGATTTGATTTTTCTGCAATTAAAGGAAGCAGTTGCAATATGGAGGATACATTTGGAGACAAACATTTACTTATGAATGAGTATACTATAATGAATTGTGACCGATCAATAACCGCGCAGGTATGTAATGCAGCTCAATGTGATACTGTGATATTGTGTGATAATCCGCAGCACATTCAGTGCTGCAGATGATGACATCTCAAGCATCTAAATTACAATGCAGTACAAGAAATGCATGTGGAGTGCACACAGATTGAACAAAACAGTACATTTACCCCCGGTTGATGAGGATGCCGAACTGGGATCTTCAGTCATGTTGAAGATATCGACGATTCGAGACGTATGTCTACACGTAAGGTCGCCGAACAAGCTTTAACCCCCGACTATGGATTGTGTAAACATCACTTATTAATAGTTAGAAAGAGCTGATTCTATTGAGTGTTATAGATAAATTCAGTTTTGAGCAGCTATATATTTCAGTTGCTATCCGTAGCAATCGTCAGGCCAGGCAGGAAATTACAAAATTTTCTATCATCAACACATAATTTTTACAATTCATACACGAGACAAGGAAGAATGGAAATGATAATGCGGTAGTTAGTATTGGGTTCCATCTTACCAATAGCAAGCCGAAATATTTTTCCAAACTAATGTAAGCATTTTTTTCTTATGCTAATATAAGTCCTTCTCTATTCTTTTTAAGCATTTTTAGTAACTGGTCTTTTTGCTCTGGTGTTATTGCTTTCATTAATCCATATTCACGGGGGTTTACTTTCTTATTATAACATTTAACTTGTCTTTTACCTAAAACATATGAAACACCACCTCTTATTCCAGATTCAAAGAATAATAGTTTATCATAAGTATTTTCTTGATTATGTTTAAGTCGTACGTTAGTATGTTTTAATCGTGCGAGCCATGTTAAACCTGGAGTACTGTATGTATAACATGGATCTATTCCATAATATTCTAGACAGATTTCTCTAGAGTTTCCAACAGATCTGCAAGTATTAATACATCCATCTGAAGATATTTCATTGTATAATCATACATTGTTCTACATTTTAATTCTTTCCAATTCTTTTTTGCTTCCTCTTACTCTTCTTTCGTTAACTTGGTTTGCCTTAGTGTTGATCTAAATTTTCTACTAGGAGGAAACTGTTGTTCTTGCATTATTTCACTCACTCCACTGATATCTCCATTTATATATTCATATGGAAATATTCCTTTCAGGGGCTTTAAATTATATTTACTCAATATTTTGCATTGATCAGGTTTTAATGTTTTTCCCATAGCCTCTAATGAATATGGATTGAAAAATCTCATTGCATCTAATATTCTAATACAACCAAATTGCATTGAAAAATATTTTTCTTCTTCTTTACATAGAACGTTTGATCTTAGTCGTTGTATTATTTCAGATACGAATAAATCTTTTATTATTAAATGGAAATCATACTTAGAACCATTGTAGAAATATAAAGGAAGAAAGTTATATCTATTTTTCAGTGATTGTTTAAGTCTTTTATTGTATTTACTAGTATTTTATGTAAACTGAACATATCATGACTT
This sequence comes from Prostheceraeus crozeri, assembly GCA_907163375.1. Classification (NCBI taxonomy): domain Eukaryota; kingdom Metazoa; phylum Platyhelminthes; order Polycladida; family Euryleptidae; genus Prostheceraeus; species Prostheceraeus crozeri. The sequence goes on along the minus strand of CAJQUW010009803.1, from coordinate 278,832 downwards.
TTCTTTACAGTAGACTAACTTATACTTTTGCTTTATCTTTTATGTGCAATCTTAGTGAAGGTCTACTACCTTTGCTTTTTCTTTCTTTGTCTTAACTAGTGCATTTACTTGTAAACTTAACATATCATGATTTTTCTTTGTACAATAAATAGGCCACATGTAGCAAGTTGTCAGTTGCATTCTTATTGGTTGTCTCATCCGTGTTATTGTCAGTCTTGTCACTTCGTAGAACAGTTGTCAACAGCCATCGAACCTGTGTCTAATGCTTGTGCAAATGTCATTCAGTTCCGTGTAATGCTCTCAATAAGAACGGACGAAGCGCCGAGCTGCTAATTTCCTTTATTGATTAATTGCATATATCTATTTTTATTTGCAGTGAGACAGCAAGAATTATGTGCTGCACCTCTATATATTCCATTTAGATGATCGTGATCTCTTACTTCATCGATACCTAATTCTTTATTACAAAAATAGCATTTCACTTCTTCAAATTGTATCCCTTGTTCATCCGCTAAACGAACCATCGGTATATTAATTTTATGAATTGTGAGAATTGGTTTTGTAGTTTTTCTACTTTCTTTGTAAATATTTCTGAACTATCCTCTCATAGTGTTTAATATATCTTGACTGAAATAAGCTATCATAATTTGAATGAATACATTCCCCAGCAAAATGGTTCTTGTCTATAGACAATTTTACTTTTTGTACCTGAATTATTATTATTACTATCATTCACTTTGATATTAAATACTTCAATATCACAATATATTGAAAAAGGTATTATGTTTTTATAATGCCATTTATTGCATTCCAAATAATCAACTTAAGGAAAAGTGTTTTTAACTGCTTCATTTTCTTGACAATTTGCTAAATGATTATTCAATGCTTGTTTAGTTGCATGACTAGTCATGCATTGAAGACAGAGGAAACTAACGTGATTTGATGATTTTGTAAATATAGAAACATCTTTACATAATGCATGATGTCCCTCGTAGTATATTATGTTCGCTTGAGCTGGATGATCCAGACAACAAACTGAATGAAATAATATAATAATCAAAGTAAATATCTTTACATAATGGAATTTTAAAAAGTTAGTATCTTTTTACATCAGATAAAGAATTTTCAAATCTTATATTTTCAAATTTTGTATTTTCCATTTATTTTGCATTTATTTTACATTCATGCATCTTCTTCTTCTCTAAGATCTTGTTATGAGTTCAAAATACTTCAAAAGGCTTCTATCTCATACGTTGTTTATATTGTGAGCTTTCTGGTGACTTTCACCCGTCGTCAGACACGTGCGAGCAGAGAATGACATACAAGATGGACAGAACATGTGATCACAATGATTACATTTCACACTGGCACCATTCAACGACACATCGATTAACTTCTGATTGAAATAACATAGCTTAATACTACTGAATACAAGAATAAAAGTGACAATAAGAAAATATAAAAGTAAACATAAAGAAGTAAACAGATCACTTTATCAGGGAATTCCAGCATCGATCTAACGACCAGCCACAGTCCCGACTGAAGGTGTTGTTTTGCATAATGAAGATACCTTCTTTTATCCGCCTTCTTTTCCAATTGCTCTCCATTGCCACAATTTCAAAACTATCGAGGTCCGGACGATGGCTAAGCTGATGGCAGTGCTCACTTATTGCTGACCGAACATTCATACTGCGTATGTCCTTCTCGTGCTCCTTCTTCCTTTCTCGTGCCCTCCTTGCTGTCTCATCGATATAGCATTTGTCACAATCACCGCACTTCTGCTTGTAGACGACTACTCCACGATCCAGGATATCGACTTTGTCAAGCTTTGGACGACTCACCATGTCACCGATGGTTCTCGACTTGGAGCACCTCACCTTCACACCAATCTTCCTGGTCACGCACGCCCTGTACACGCTCATACACCTCTGGTATGTACGGCATTCGAAGGACCGGCTCATCTTCGCAACTTTCTTCCTTCTGCTGGCGACCTCCAAACAATCTTCTATGGACGATATGGCCAGGATATCTATTCTTGACAAATACTTCCTTCAGCTTCACCTTCTCATCACGTAGGTCCACTCCTTCGCACACGATTTCTGCACGCTTCCGCAAGCACGATATCACTCCCAGCTTCACCTGTGTACAACTTGTACAACTTGACAAATGCTATATCAATGAGACAGCAAGGAGGGCACGAGAAAGGAAGAAGGAGCACGAGAAGGACATACGCAGTATGAATGTTCGGTCAGCAATAAGTGAGCACTGCCATCAGCTTAGCCATCGTCCGGACCTCGATAGTTTTGAAATTGTGGCAATGGAGAGCAATTGGAAAAGAAGGCGGATAAAAGAAGGTATCTTCATTATGCAAAACAACACCTTCAGTCGGGACTGTGGCTGGTCGTTAGATCGATGCTGGAATTCCCTGATAAAGTGATCTGTTTACTTCTTTATGTTTACTTTTATATTTTCTTATTGTCACTTTTATTCTTGTATTCAGTAGTATTAAGCTATGTTATTTCAATCAGAAGTTAATCGATGTGTCGTTGAATGGTGCCAGTGTGAAATGTAATCATTGTGATCACATGTTCTGTCCATCTTGTATGTCATTCTCTGCTCGCGCGTGTCTGACGACGGGTGAAAGTCACCAGAAAGCTCACAATATAAACAACGTATGAGATAGAAGCCTTTTGAAGCATTTTGAACTTATTTTACATTGATTTTCAAATTTTGTATTATCCATTTATTTTCCATGTAAATAACTCTTAAGTTATCGGAACAAACTTCTGAACAAATAATCGGCATTTTTCTTTGTTCCGAAAGAAACCTGCCTTCATGTTGACCACGGAATATTCTTCATTTGATAAAGTGAAAACTCACTAGTTCAGTTCGGAACAGACCAGAAATTGGTTGAGTATATTAGCTAAATTGACTAGATCAGATAGATTCGATGCATTTATGAGAATTAAATTTCTTGCATAATATCATTTTATTACATTTTTCACAAATTTGTTTCTCTTTTGAACAATCTTTATATTGGTATTTACTGTAGATTCACAAAAACATTTCATACTTTTCATATTCCTACATTTATTGCATTTACGAGTATCTATATTACATTTTTCATAATGATTATGGTAACCTTTGATGTCAAAATATTTGTCACATTTATCACATTGTTTATTTTTAGATTCATTAGATGTACAATTTCTATAATGTCTTTGAAAATTTTTTGATGATACATTCTTTCGACAATTCTCATAATATTTTTAGTACGAGTAGTGGCATTTGTGAGATCCTTCGCTTCTTCTTTATGTATTTCTTTTATATCTGATGAATGTATTTCTTTCATGTGTGAAATTAATGATGCTTTATTTCTAAAAGAAGAATCACATAGTTGACAAAAGCTTGAGTGCATTTTAAATATAATAAAATGATGTTAACAAACGTTGGCGGTGGTGCTTATATACCAAATGCCAAAGAATCAGAAATAGAAGTAGAAAACTATATCATGAAAACTGGTGACGTTTTATCAGGTCCATTACATCTTCTTATTCTTCCACAACAAAGTACAGAGTTAACAAATAAAGAATGTGTTGATACGCAGATCAACAGAATTGTGAAATTGATGAAACTTCTGACACCACTGATGAAAGAAACAAAGTTTCTAAAGCAGAATGATGAAACACTCAAGCAAAAGTTAACAGAGCAGGAGATCAAAATGAAGATATAGAAGCGGATATACTTAAACTTCATAAAAAACTAGCGGTACAATCAAAGATCGCAATCCTCTTAGCACTAAATGTAAAGTCTGCAATTCACCAGAATAAACAACTGAAAAAAGCTTTCAACTAAGAATCAAAATTATTACGTCAATTCCTATCTGCCATCCAAAAGAGGATGGATGAACTAAGTTCCCGCATTAAGGTGCAAATGAAGTTCGTGATCAAAATGGTAAATGAAGTGAAAGCTCTCAATCTGCAGGTAAGTGAAATGAAAACCCTTAAAATGAATTTAGAAAATGAGTTAAAGAATAACTATAAAGGTGTTAAAGAACAGACGAATGCTTCTAAGGAGCAGTTGAATGCTATTAAAGTTCAGTTGAACGCTCTAAAAACGGATTTGATGAAGAGTGAGGAGAAATTGGAAGTTAATAAGAAAAAGAAATTAAAATACATCATACGCTGCTTGACGCATTGAATAAAGTACAAATGCAGGTTAATAAAGTACTTCACAGGTTGTTGAAGAACAAAGCTTTGTTTCCAACAATAAAACAGCAAACCTAAAGCTGTAAAAAAATATGTAGACTGAAAGTTAAATTAAAACCTATAAAATGCCTGTGATTTATAAACACAATCTTAAACAATTTACATCGAACAGAGTGGAGTCAATCCAAAAAGAAGGAGATGGTATATTTTTTGTAATTGTGGTAATTTATTCCAAAGACCTTCACAGCAATCATATAATGCCATGGGAGAGTTGGGTGCCGTGGCAGAGAAAGATAAACCTGCTACGCACAGTGTCTGCGAGTACATCGCAATTGTTCCACCATGAGCAAGATCAAAGATGGACTATATTTTATGAAAAAAAGATTTCTTGCAAACGGGTACCCTTTAGATATTGTTGAACGATACATGAAACCTAAACCAGTGAATGAAAGCAAAAGAAGACATAGAAAAGAAACAAACAGAAAAGAAATATATTTAAGGGTACCGTTCATTAATGATTTCCAGGCAACTAAGATAAGAAAAGAGTTTAAAAGTTTCCAGCATCATTTGTTTGATTTGAAGCCAGTATTTGTGACCCAGGCTAATTTGAAAAGAAGTGTTTCATTTAAAGAAAAATTATTTTGTACTAGTAATTGTTTGTGTAAGAATAATAATTTTTGTTACATGAAAAATGTTGTTTATCAGTTGACATGTAATTTTTGTGAAGGTTTTTATATTGGTGAGACTTTTCGTTCTTTTCGTCAACGTATGCATGAGCACCTTACAACTGATTCGAGTTTATTTCATAAACATTTTGTGAAAACTCATGGTATGTTACCTGACCTTTCATTTGTGACCCCTTTTATTTTAAAGCGAGGATTTGCTAATACGATTGAGCGGAAGATATCTGAGAAGGATTTCATTTCTAAGTATCGCCCAGATATCAGTGTTTATTTAGTATGAGAAGTAGGACCTCTGAGTTATTTGTGTTTGAATTTTGTACTATGTTAGTTGTTTGTAAGATAATTTGCCCACTGTCAGTGTGATTTCATACCCTTGAGAAAGAGACATTCGAAAATTTGGGAGTATTGACGTCTATGTTTTCATTACATCTACTATATTTTTTGGTACCGTATTGGAAGTATCGCTAATATCATTAAAAATAATAAAGATTTGATTTCATTTGCGGCAATTGATCTGCCGCATTTGGAAGTGTGGCTAATGCAGTTTCAAATGCTGTTAAATCACAAAATGAACTCAAACAAATAAGAGCTATTCGTTAACTTAGGAAGGAGGAATAGAACTTGCAAAAGAACAAAAAGTTTCAGAGGAAACAAAAAATAAAATTACGAAGTTACAGAACACTAAAAGTTTGGAAGAAATTAGAGGCAATGGATTAGCAAAATTTCCGTAGGACCTCACAATATTAACAGATCTGAAATTATTTTCTTTAAAATGACCGCGCTAATTGAAAGCAAATTGAAATTAGATGATCATCCATTTGTGAGTTATAATCAAAAAGAATGATTATATAAAAATTGCAATGAATTCTGGTTCTTCACGAAGAGTAATTACTGGAGGAGATTTAGTCTTTGAAGTTGATAATCAACAAAGTTATTTATATTTAGCGGATTCCTTTTTGCACTGTGAATATTCTCTATATTCTGATGATGATTTTAAAACATCCGTACCTGCTACGGATATTATTACATTAGAAAATAATTTCTTTCCCAAATTATTTACACAAATGCGTTCGGATGTTTCAACACAAAATATAGAAACAATAAGTGATTCAACAGGCGTAATTGATTCAATGCTTAGATTTGTAGCAATTGGTGAAAGTTATAAAAGAAATAAAATTGAAGGTTGGCTCCCAGATGATAATGATGGTATAGTTATAGATGAAATAAAGCATGCTGGATCAGATGCAGCAGGAATTGCGAAAGATGTATAGAACAAATTGCAAAACACACAAATAAAACACACAATAGCGCATATAAAGAAGGACGTGATTTTAACAATAAAGGTAAGCACACTGTTAATTGGTCATTATCTCCATTATTTCGATATTTAGATTATAATAAAATATCATGTCAATTAAAATTCAAACTCATTATTCATCGCACCGTGAATAGTGAATCAATATTTTTCGGGGATAAAATGAAAAAAGCATACTTGAAGATTGACAGACTTGAGTGGTGGATAAAACATATTACTCCCAGTTTAGAAATTGAAATTAATTATTACGAAAAGGTTGAATACTAATAAGCCAATTCCAGTAAGTTTTATGAAACACATCGGTAGTTCTGTTACCTTTTCAGAACAAAGATTTAACTGACATTTTACTAGAACTTCAAATACACCAAGATATTTATTACTAACTTTTCAAAAGAGTGAATCTCCGAGCTTTGATAAGAATCACAGTCTCTTTCATTAAATACAATTAGAAGTTTACAAGTTTCATTAAATCAAACGCGTTATACAATTGATCCATCAAGATTTGATATCCCCAACAATCAATTCATGAAAGGATATAATACTTACAGAAATTTATGTCAAGAATTTGGAGTTGAAGCACAACTATCTCCTTTAGACTGGAAGAATCTATACCCAATTTTTTGTTTCGATTGCACAATCAGAAGATATTATTAAAAATGGTTGTGATGTAACAATTAATATTGAAAAGAGCAATTCCACATTATCATTATTGGCTTATGGCTTACTTTTAGAAGATGCAGAATATTCTATTAAAATTCTTAATGGAAAAATGGTTAGGATAGGGTAAAGCCCAAGACTTCGTCGATCGGTTAGGTTAAGCGAACGCGTAGTGGCAGCAAAGCTCAAATTGGTTAAGTTTATATTTTATTTTTTTTAAAAATGGATGATAGAGATGAAAACCTTGAATTTAAATTACGTAATATAATTGATTCCAATAAACCAAAATCTGTTACTATTAATAAAAAGAAATACGAGTATTACATTAGTAATTATAGATAATATAAAATTGAAAGAAAAGAATGGGGAAATTCTTCCATTAATTCCTCTTATAATAGGAGGTTTAGCAGCCGCAGGAAGTGCAGCAGGTGGAGCACCTGGTATTGCCCAAGAAGTAAATGATAACGATTGGAGCAATCAAACGCGACTCGAATTTTACCTGGCTTCTTAGGATTATAAACACCATGTTGAGGAATATACCAGGTCTCACACTCTACTGCATTGCATGATTTTTCTGCATCATTCTATTGATGATGTCCTTCACAAAAGAAGTGTAGTCTTTTCTAACCTGATCATTTCTCAAAATTTTCCTACGCAAGTGACTCAAACGAACTTCTGCTTGCTTCCTATTATTTGGTAAAATTGGTCGCTTCTTGAACGGCAAAGGTAATTAATTGTATATGACCATTCTCTAATTGAGTAACAGAAGAACTCATCACATTCATAAATTGCAAATCATCTTGCGACATCATCTTATCCTCAACCTCACGAAAGTCCTTTTCCAACACTGTCAGGACGTCACGTGGCGCAACTGGAATCTCTCTCAAAGTTACCCGGTGACACAAAGCGGACTGAGTTCTCTGTCCTCCAATGATAGACCATCTGAGATCGGTTCTTAACGCAAAGGGTTCATCATTGGAACCTGTCAGGACTTCCCTAGGCTAACGCTTGTGGAGAGTTGCAGACAATAAGCAGGCCTACTTCGCAATCCTTGAACAAAGGAATTGCATCTCTACACTCTCAAGGTGGGGCAACTTAATGCTGCTTCAGAGGTAGGAATAGAAGAACGATCTGGAGGAATAAGACTACTAGAAAAAACTTAATCTATGGAAATAGCTTTGTCAATATTCATTCCTCGAACTACTAAACTTTCAAACACAAATGAATCTGAAACTGTGGCTACAGACGTTAATGTCGACAATTTCAACTTTGTCTTTCGACCTTGGATACAAAGAGCTTCAACCAAGTCATAAAAAATATACGATGCATCACTCTGAGTGTCTAATAAGGCACATGTCAACACTTCGCGCGAGGTAGCGCAAATCCAAACGGGAACTATCATAGAAGTTGAGGACCCTTTCTGGTGAACACAACGTGAAACAACTACTGGAGATTCCTTAATGCTTCCACTAGCAGCAATTTCCTCCTTTCTTTCAAAATGCAACAACGTTGGAAGTGGCTTCAATGCATAGTTCACATGTATCTCGTTGTCGACAAAACTTCGAGCGATGTCCCTTTCTCAAACAAGCAAAGCACAAATTGTTATCAGCGATATGATTCCTGCGATCATCAATGGTCATCTTACCTAATTTTAAGCAACTCTGCAACGCATGACTTCCGTTGCAACAGGTACAAACAGGTACTGATTGGCTTTGAGAAGCTTAGACAACTTCAGAATCAGAGGGTGTTGTAACAGAGAAAGACTTTTCAACTTGAGCGCTCGAGGTAAGCCAGACGTAGTTAACTGAGTTTTGAAGGTCCTACTACTTGAAGGCTTCTTGTCATTTTCAATGGAAATACTGTTGAACTTCAAAATGGGATTGCACGCTATTTCAGCCTCTTCGATGAGGAAATCCGTAAACTGCCTGAAGGACGGATATTCGTTCGCCTTAGCTGCTGACGTGACTATCCTATTCCACCTGATTCTTAAGTATTCCGGTAGCTTTGAGACAATCTTCCTGTTTTCTTCATAGTCATTCAAAACATGTAGACCTTTAACAAATGGCATTGCGTCACAACAGTTGGAAAGAAAATCTGCAAACTCACGCAAGGCTCTTTCATCTCTCCCTCCCACCTTCGGCCAGTGTGCGATCTTTTCCCTATATGCACGTTGAATGAGGAAATTATCATCATAACGCGAACTTAATTTCCTCCATGCATCCTCATATGCCGCATCGACCAAAGGCAAGAAGGTGTTTTGGATAACCTTAGCAGCCTCTTCACCTGTGTACTTTCGAAGATAAAACAGTCTGTCGACCGACCTAGAACATTTGCTCTCAATGAGGGAAACAAAGCTGTTCTTCCATTCAGCAAAGTGAAGTGGATCACCTGTTAAGACAGCAGGTTCCGGGACCGGAAGAAGATTCACAAAAGATTCTTGCAAAAGTTTTACAATACTGGCACTTTCTGCTGTACTATCCTTAAGCTGCACATGAGAAGGCATGGAGTCAGTATCTCTCAAGCCTCTATACGATGACTCCCTGTGCAAACGTAAATGTCGGACGGTGTCCGGGCCGACAACAGCAAAGTGCGACTCTTCGGCCATCTTGAGCAGTTTCAATTCAAATGAAGTATTCTATCGTAATTTATATTATCTGTGTTATGATATGAACTGCGAAAGATGTTTTAATATGAAATAAATAGAACTGTTTTTAGAACCATGCATTTTTATGAATGTCGGCACAAGTGCGTCATAATTCGGTCAATCGACTTTCGGCAGAACTTCGGCAACACGAGAAACGTAGCTGACTTCGGAACATAGCGATTAATCGCACTGTGACGGGAATCCTGTATTGGGTACTATATTTAGAAGTCCGTATAAGGCGCTTAGGTGGACATGCCATCATTTTCCAATGTTTCACGAGTATGCATGTACGATAGTCAGTTTTTATGATTATTTATAAAGCATGACTTCATTCTAATGCATCCCGACCACTGTAATTACCTAATTTATATTTCTGACCTATTCTAAAAGGGGATTATCATGTCTTCATGATGGCCAGCCTCCCGAATTCGAACATTGCAATACATTTCTTCGCCGCGCGCTACGTCTATCAGTTAGTTCACGGAATCCTCATGCGGTGTGTGGGTGTGAATCAACTCGTCGAACAGCTGACGGTGCAGTTTTCTCTATTCATTGAAGATAGTATATATGTTGCCATTCTTTGTTAAAGATTATCACCGCGGATATATGAGTACCTAAATGGGGTGTATATGGTGCGTCAACAATAGACATGTGAGTAGCAAATAAATCGTACTCGTAAATCAGGTGAATAAACCGCATCAATAGGTGACTTGTATAGTAACAGATTCTAAGCCAACCATTCTAATTGTCCTGAAGTTACAAAATAAAATGTGTATTTGATTAAAGAATTAATCGCGTGACTCATCAGGATCGTTGATAGGAGATGGAAAGTTCGATCCTTGATATTGAAGCATATTTTCTAAAAACAGGAGTGGTGAATAAGCATGAATGTCCTCCATCTTAAAAAATTCAATTCGCTGATTGATGCTTTTCGATAATGTAGCTTGTGAGCAAGCCGTCTGTCGTTTTGTCAGGCCTACATGTAATATAGTATAATTAGGCAGTGGGTTGTTTCCTATTGCACATGAAAAAGAGTTGAGGCAATTGAAAGCATTCTTATAAACAAACAAAAAATTAAAAGGAGAAAATTGTCGGAAAATCCGAAATTTATTTGTTAATGACATTCTACGATTCTTTATTTGTGTGTGTGTCTATCGCTTCTCTCTCTCCTCGACTCGCCAATTCCCAATGACTGACTATCGGAAAATCCCATCTGCGCGTTCGCTGCATCGTGACTGCATGCACATGTATCAAGGACGAAGGTGTGAATCAACTTGTATTTCGTCACTCGCTGAATTTTATCTCTTGTCAGTGTAGTATGTGGGCTAACCGCTTGTTAAAATGTTATCATGTGATGTGTGACGTATTGGGAAGGTGACATTTTGACCTTCAAATGTAAAGCAACTTGATTGTCAATGGATTATTCTTCAGATCGCTAATAAACCTCCAACGTACGCTCGCTGTTTTTCATTTCTCTCGCTAATAAACTTACAATTTACGCTCGCTGTATTTTCTCATTGTGAGAACATGGTGCCGCGACCCGGGAACAATTTACATGTATAATATTATTCGCTTCATCGAATTATCGATTATTCTCAGTTATACATTGTTAATTGAGATACTCCGCTAAACGACTACTCGCTGAACGACTAAATGACGGAGGATGGATCTCGAACCGGCTCAAAGATTGAAGAAGACACGAGTTCAACGTACCCAAACTCGTCGTCTAGTAACCCGAGGACTCAATCAAATAGAATTATTCGACGATTCTGGTTGCAGAACGGAAGCAGACATTACTGAACAAGTAGAGTTGCTCATCACAAAACTGAACTATTACAAGGAATGTCTTGATAAGTACAATCAAGACATAATTGACTGTTTGTGTATTTTGAATTCCGAGGACGAATCAAACTACAGTGATCAAATGATCGACGACGAAGCAGCCAAATCGTCCGACATCGACGACGAAATCACCACGGCGATAACGATGCTGACCTCTCGATTGGAGAAAACCAAACTCGACGGTGGTAAGACAACGAAAACTTTGACTGTGACTGATAATAACTTCATGGGCCCTAAAATGCCCATTGTAAAAATCCCTTATTTTTCGGGTGATATTTTGTCTTGGCCCACCTTTTGGGATTGTTTTAGAGCTAATGTACACGAAAACACATACTATTCCAAAGTCACCAAAATGACATACTTACTAGACCATTTGAAGGGTGAGGCTAGTAACGCAGTTAAGAACTTTCAAATTACCGATGTATGCTATGACGAGGCCATAAGTGTTTTGAAGGAACGTTTTGGTAGGGAACAAGAGGTCAAATTCGCACACATGCTAGAATTATTGAATCTCCAACCCGCTACTAAGGAAACTGAACTCAGAGACGTAGTAGATAAGGTCGAAGGTCATTTGCGATGCCTTAGCGCACTGGGTTTTCGAGAAGAAGAAAACTCCGAACTGTTTACATGTCTATTGTTGGCAAAATTACCTACAAAAGTTCGCACTGAGTTGACGAGAATAAAAGGTACTGGTGATTGGAATCTTATCGATTTGCGCAGACTACTTGCAGATGAATTACGCGCATTAGAAAGTTGGAAATTAACTGCTGGAATAAAGGATTCAAATGTCAAAATAAACAAATATTCACCGAATGATCCCTCGCGTCGTTTCACTACGCGTCCGATTTCTACTACTCAAGCTCTTGTCAGTAATGCACGTACTACTCCTAAATGTGCTTTCTGTCGAAGTGAAGAAGCACCACATTTCTCTGATGAATGTAAACGATTCGTTACGGCATCTGAGCGAAAGAATCAGTTGAGAAACGCGTGTTACAAGTGTTTAAAATCAAATCATTTCGCTAAAACATGTATCCGCCAACGCCCGTGTTACCACTGTAAGTCTTTGGACCATCATTCGTCCCTTTGTCATATTAAATATCCTGATTCGAAATCAAATGAAACCACGAGTTCAAATTCGACCGCTCTAGTTACCTCTGCGAGTGAGTCTTCTGAACACACGTCGTCCATATTGCCTCTCGCTACTGTTACAGTTCATACGCCGAGGGCTAACGGTTCACCTTTCAAAACTGTTCTCGATATTGGGAGTGGTCGTTCTTACATAACCGAACGTGCGGCAAATCAGTTGGGTTTAAGGCCAATGAGTTACGAGTATCTCTCCTATTCATCCTTCGGACGTGAAAAGTCGACTACTAGGAAGGTTCCTATCACAAGTTTATCACTGCAATGTTCTGATGATTCTACTATCAATATTAACGCAGTTATCGTACCAATAATTACCACTTCGGTGATCAAACGAGTTGTCGACAAAACCAAATTCCCCGTACTCAATTCAGTTCATCTGGCTGAGCCTTTGGTCAACAAGCCGGAAGCGATTAGTCTCGATCTACTTATTGGTTTGGACCATTACTTTCAAATTGTAGAGCAAGACAGGATCAAACTCACAGATAGATTGGTTTTGATGCTCACACGTTTCGGATGGGTCTTGGCAGGGGCTTTGAATGAAACTTCTGCTTCGCCGTCTGTTTCTTTGTTTTGTCAGCATTCTGATCCTGTTCTACTTACTCCAACACCCGATCCGATGAATTTGTCAGTGGAACGCATGTGGACCCTTGATTCGCTAGGTGTCACAGATGATAGCAACATAGACAATGATAGTATTGCAATAACACAATTCAATCAATCGATCAACTTTGCTGACGGTCGATACAATGTCAGTTGGCCTTGGAAAATTGAGGACCCCGAGTTACCAGACAATTTCGCACTTTCTTTAGGAAGACTGAAATCACTATTGCAACGGCTAAAACCTTCACCAGCTATTCTAAAGAACTACCATAATACTTTTATGGAACAATTACAATCAGGCGTAATTGAAAGGGTTGACAAAACCGACTCGACTGGCACTGAAACCGAAAATTCTCCTGTTATTCACTATCTCCCTCATCATTATGTGATGAAATCAGAAAGCTCTACTACGAAATTAAGAATAGTATTTGATGCGTCGGCAAAATCATCAAAATTCGCTTTGTCGTTGAATGATTGTCTATGAAAGGCCCAACTAATTTACCTCAAATGACCGGTTTACTTCTTCGGTTTAGATTAAAGCCGGTTGCTCTGATTGCAGATGTAGAGAAAGCTTTCTTACAGATTGGTCTTAACTCACAGGATCGCGATGCTTGTCGTTTTTTATGGATAAAGGATCCATCGAATACGCAACTACACAATAACTTACAAATTTATCGATTTAAGCGTGTTCCTTTTGGAATAATTTCCAGTCCCTTTCTGCTAACGCAAACGCTAATCCACCACATCAGAGAAACTGAATCAATGAATTCTGATTTGATTTTGAAGAACATGTACGTTGATAATTTGGTGATCGCCTTTCCAGATTCAAATGCAGCACTTGAATTTTACAAAATCGCAAAAACCGCTTTTCCATCGGCCAATATGAATTTGAGAGATTGGGGCTCAAACTCGCAAGAATTTCTGCAAAATATTCCCTCAACGGATAGCGAAATTAAACCGGAAACTAAGGTTTTGGGCTTGGTATGGCAGAAGCATGATGATGTACTTCTGATGTCTGAAATGAAAGAACCCACTGTCTCGTCGATAACTAAACGCAACGTTCTCGAAATGACCTCTCGATGCTTCGACCCCCTGGGAATATTTACCCCTGTATTGATCAAAGCGAAATTGTTTATTCAAAAACTTTGGAAAATGGATTTAGAATGGGACACACCTATCAATAAGACACTCACCGATGAATGGACAGATCTTCAAAAGGAAATGTTATCACTACCGTCTATCAGTGTGCCTCGATATATTGGCCCTTCTGATCAATCACAGTATTCGGCAGAGTTACACGCCTTTTCAGACGCTTCGCAAAACGCTTATGGCGTCTGTATCTACTTACGCATTACAACTGATACCGAAGAAAAAAAGGTGAATCTGATTTTTTCAAAGTCAAGAGTCGCGCCTATAAAGGAGTTAACCATTCCAAAATTAGAACTGATGGCTGCACTGATCTCAATTCGTGCAATGAACTTCGTTACCTCAGAATTATGTCTAACTATAGAACGCAAAGTTGTTTGGATAGATTCAAAATGTGTCTTATTTTGGATAACGAACAAGCGACCTCAACAGATATTCATCGAGAGAAGATTGAACGAAATAAGAGCAAGCGATGCGAATGAATTCCGATATGTTCCATCGCAGCACAATCCGGCAGACCTCATAACTCGTGGTCAAGCAGTTGAAGCATTTTCGAATAACGATTTTTGGTGGAAGGGTCCTCACTGGTTAATTGAGGATAAAGCAAGATGGCCTAAAAGTCTGACAATTGAAAATAACACCTTTGCCATGGATGCGAAACATGAAACTGATTCGGTTTTACTTGCTGACGACTACTCGGAATTCAAGCCCCCGCCTCCGTTCGATTTGAACATTGATCACTACTCCTCCCTTAAACGATTAGTGACTGTTACCGCATGGTGTCTGAGAGCCGCTGCTATATTCAAGAGGCAAGTCACAACAAAATCAGATTACATAACAGCGCAAGAAATGGAATCGGCACGACGTATGTGGATACAATATATACAACGAAAGCACTTCTCAAACGAATTAGCAGTCGATAAAAGGAAAAGAGGAATTAATTTACAATTTCAACTCGGACTGGTGAAATCACAGGACGGAATCATTCGATGCACTGGGAGATTGCAAAATGCAATGATTGACGATTCAGCGAAGTTTCCAATACTCTTACCAAAAAACGATTCCTTTTCCAATTTGATGATTAGAGAATATCATCAAAAAACACTTCACGCCGGAAGGAAGCAAACTCTATCAACTTTCAGAGATAGCTATTGGATACCTTGTGGCCGTTCTCAAGTTCAAAAGGAAATCAGACGTTGTCTAACATGCCGAAAACACGAGGGTGGTCCTTTCAGGAAGTCCTTACCTCCTCCACTACCTCCTCACAGAGTTAACAGACCTGATTATCCGTTTCAAGTGACGGGTATCGATTATTTTGGCCCACTGTTTATCAAATGTGAATCGGGACAACGAAAAAAGGTTTGGATTTGTTTATTTACATGTTCGAGTGTCAGAGCGGTTCATCTAGAAATAGCTGAGTCCTTGTCAACCATTGATTTCATAAGTTGTCTCAGGAGATTTATAGCAGCTCGCGGAACACCAAATACAATAATATCGGACAACGCTAAACAATTCAAATTGGCCAAGACTTGCGTCGACAAGGTATGGTATGAAGTTACGCACAGTACAGAAGTCCAATCTTACATTTCACAACGAAATGTCGAATGGAAATACATTGTAGAATTGCCCCCCTGGATGGGCGGCTTTTATGAGCGCCTAATAGGGTCTGTGAAACGCTGCTTAAAGAAGAGCATCGGAGTCTTGTTACTCAGCATCTTTCAGTTGCAAACTATTATTAAAGAAGTTGAGGTAGTGATAAATTCGCGCCCATTGACATACTCAGGCAATGAAATTGATGACTTTCCCATCATAACGCCATCACATTTTTTAGGTGGACATGCTACGTTTTCAATATGCCCAAATGTTCCTTCTCAAACAAATTTACAAAAAAATTGCGATCATGAGTCGGCGAAGCAAGTTTTGAATTTATGGAAAGCTGGACAAAAGCATTTAGACAGATTTTGGGTATCTTGGTACAAGGATTATTTGCACTGCCTTAGACAGTTCAAATTGACGAAAACGCGAAATTCAGTTGAAATGAGACCAAAGGTGGGACAAGTCGTTCTAATACACGAGAAGAATATTCCGCGAGGACAATGGAAAATGGCCGTTATAGTATGTTTGAATGAAAGTCGCGATGGTGAAATTCGATCAGTAATGCTGAGGACTTCGAGTGGACGGACACTTAGACGACCGATCACCCTTTTAATTCCCATTGAACTAGAGTCAGAGACAATTAATGTACGGTTAACGCAATAAAATTTCGCCATTACAATTCATCCTCACACTTTTATTAATGCTCACTCATCACTCGCATACACATACAATTATAATTACATGCACATCGTTTCATTTATCTCTGTATATTGTACGAGTATATCTTCTCTGTTGGGAATGTCGGAAAATCCGAAATTTATTTGTTAATGACATTCTACGATTCTTTATTTGTGTGTGTGTCTATCGCTTCTCTCTCTCCTCGACTCGCCAATTCCCAATGACTGACTATCGGAAAATCCCATCTGCGCGTTCGCTGCATCGTGACTGCATGCACATGTATCAAGGACGAAGGTGTGAATCAACTTGTATTTCGTCACTCGCTGAATTTTATCTCTTGTCAGTGTAGTATGTGGGCTAACCACTTGTTAAAATGTTATCATGTGATGTGTGACGTATTGGGAAGGTGACATTTTGACCTTCAAATGTAAAGCAACTTGATTGTCAATGGATTATTCTTCAGATCGCTAATAAACCTCCAACGTACGCTCGCTGTTTTTCATTTCTCTCGCTAATAAACTTACAATTTACGCTCGCTGTATTTTCTCATTGTGAGAACAAAAATTATGCCATACCACTGTAATTATTCATGCCATTTAATTTCCGTGTGTATGCTAATGTTTCAGTTTATAGTCTCACGGGAGTTTGGCCATTGGTAGAAAAAAGACAGAATTTCACTCACAATTTACGACCTTACAGATTGAATAAAACTTCATGAAATGACACCTGACGTTTCATCGTCTGCCGACTGTGACAAGTAATTTTTTGCGATTCTTTAACTGACTGATGTGATCGACAGTATTTTGTGATGTGTAAATTTGTTGAAGGCATTCTTGTCACTGCCTCCAAATGTTTTGATTTTACCAGCATTGGGTTATTCCATATGATCAAGTCAGCATGCAGGACGTCGGGTGTCATTACAAGAAGCTTTATTTAAAATATAAGGTCGTGAATCGGGATTGAAATTTTTTTCTAATATTTAAGGGATAAGAATTTTCTAGCGGATTTGTATTAGTAATAGCTCGGCTTTAAGCATCATTTTGTTGGCCTTTTTGGGCCTCCTTGAAATGTGAATTTCCGCCGGGACCACGTTCTTCCCTTCTCAACCCTGTTTGGCAACAAGTCGCAAACTTTGAAAATAAATCACAGGTTCGAATGTTTCACTACATGGTTGGTTTGGATGTGTGAGTAAACCATCTTGCGGTACCTTGTTATTTATTTCAGCTAAAGGAGAAATCATTTTAAATTAAATATCAAATTCATCGGACTTTCTGCTTTAACGGCATGTTGTCCACTCTGGGAAAATGTGTTGTCGATTAACTCGTTGCTGCTGTAAATTATTGGAATGATGAAATATAAAAATAGTTTTGATTGATTATCACCTTCTTTCATCTTACAATAAATTAATGCTCATTTCTGTGTCATATACTTCTCTATTATGTGTCGTTATAGAGCTCTACATGGTTTATGTTTTACATCATTGTTCACAGTTTGCCTGCATTTTATACTATCTTAATTCGCTTATAATGTATTTGTGTTGGTTTCAGACATCAAAATTTAGGAGCAGACCTAATGAACCTCATCTACGATAGTTTTGAATACCACTGGATATGATTGTTATTATCCATTGTATTCAAGATTTAAACTTGTTTGAGGTACAATCAACCTGAATCCCGATGTCTACGTTTACAAAATTTACCTTCAGTGGACTCAATCTAGGTAAGTTTCATCATCTGAGTAGTTGTTATTGCATATTACATGCGGTTAGGTAAAGGCAAACCAAACGCAGATCTCGCGGACTGGATTCGGCCACCACAAATCGACCCGCTACATGCGGTCAATACACTACGGGCCGAAGTCGACCAGCCGAACGTGGGCCGACTTAGGGGCGTCCGGACACGTCGCGTTCGGGCCGAAATTGTTTGCCGACTTCGGCCCAGACTTTGGCCGACTTTCCGTTTGTACAGGGCTCACACATGTTTGACCCAGTAGGCTTATGACCAATTTCAATGCCATTTTCAAATGCCTTTACCCTAGCCTCTGCAACATGGACTTAACCTTCAGCTTCAAGGATTTCAAGCTGTTCATGTGCCTCTTTAATCTTTCAGCGCTGAGTATGGATCTCTTTTAACATCTCAAGCTTGACTTTCTTAGCTGCTAACTCAGCTGCAACTTCTGTGTGCTTGGAACTCTGACTAGCATGAGACCGGCTTGACATAAATGATAAGAGATAGATTAATAGATAATAATTGATAATTGATAATTAATAATTAGAGACATAGAAGATATTAGAGATATCTCTAATATACATAGACTGATATATATTAGTATGCATAATGATACTTAAATATTTTATTATATATAGATACTCAGTATCAGAAACTCGTGAAACACTCTCGCTATACCCAAAGAAAGACGGATTATCTTCTTTTGGCAACGTGGTATCAACACTAGACATGGCATATTCTCTGTTTAATTCGGCTTGACTACTAAGATTTTGTAAAACTTCTTTCAGATCATTAATCACTTGAAAGCTGGAGTCAACCTTTATGACCTCGGTCATAGTGGGAGTTCGTCTTTGCCTTATATTCTCGTACAAAGACGTTATCTCACTGTGAAACTCATCGAGCTTTTCGAACAGCTCCACTTCCTCATGCAATGTCGAAGGTCCTGTAAGTGTAATACCACCCGAGACCTAATTCAGTCGCGCAGTAATCGAGAACACGTGTTGTCTTCAGAACAAGTTGTTTAATAATGGCGGCTACCTTCAAATGCTTTCCACGTGACATCATTTAATATTACAATCTAACAGTACTACTATTATTGACTACAAAAGTAACATCAATGAATCAAGAACAATCTGCTACAGAAGGCTACACAGCTCCCCTCACCAAGAGCGGAGCGGTTACAACAAAGGCATGTGAACATTGTGAACAAAATGTACTGAACGAGTTTATCCGTCGACACTTCAACAATACAAGTATATTGAAAGGCTCAATAATAGAAGAAGTCAGGGCATTCTCTAAATTTCACTGAGCGACCAGAGCGGGTACATGTTAATGGAGGAGATGAGTTCTTTGAGAGTGGGCAGGCGGGCCGAAGCGAGGGAAAGAGTGCTGGCTGAAGCCTGTCTATTGAAATCGTCTCAGATTTGCCGTCAGCCCTCTGCACGCGAAACACTTTATCATGTCGTGCTAAGACTTTAAAAGGTCCGTTGTAGGGAGCAGTGAGGGATTCTTCACCCAGTCCACGCGTATCCAAACATGGTCGGCTGTGCGTAGTTCGTCGGGAATATATGACTTGATAGTATTATAGCGGGGAGTAGTCGTAAATGTGAAACTTTGCAAATGGTTGGCGAGTTTCTCAA
The DNA here is from genome assembly GCA_907163375.1 of Prostheceraeus crozeri. Taxonomy (NCBI): domain Eukaryota; kingdom Metazoa; phylum Platyhelminthes; order Polycladida; family Euryleptidae; genus Prostheceraeus; species Prostheceraeus crozeri. Next base: position 258,953 of record CAJQUW010009803.1, on the reverse strand, counting down.
TGTACTCAGTAGTAACTGGCTGATTTTTTTGTAGAATATAAGTTGGTATATGGATTTTCTGACCGGTGATCATTTCGAACGGAGAAATGTTATTAGAGTCCAAAGGTTTTATACGGAGAGAAAAGAGAACGACAGTTGTGGAAGTCATTGTAGATATAATATAAACACAAGTATGCAGATGATAGAGATATAAACTAATGAAAACGATAACACAGCAGGATGGGACCTACGATGGTGAAAATCAGCGATGGCACGAGGCGATGAGGAGGGAAGAATGGTCGAGTATTTGAGAGTGAAGGCGAGTGTAGCGTAGACAGATTGACTTTCGTCGGGCTCACAAGTTTGTAAGTGCAGTACAGAAGGCTACAGTCCTTTCAACCTAGACCTGGTGCTCTTGGCAAACACCTTAAATCTGCCATATACCTCAAAAAGTTCAGTACTGTCTTTACTATCTCTTACAGACATCGCTACCGTAAACTGAACGAAGTGAGAAAGATAAACACTGACCTAGTAACATACAAAAAAGGTTTGGCGAATTGTGCACAAGTTTGACAATTATTATTTGTGATAACAAAATATTACTAAGTTAAATAAGCGTGCACATCACGCAAGTGGCTCTACACAAGTATGGAGTAATATAAGGTTTATATAGGCATGTAAATACACAAATCAATATAAAATGGCATTCATGACAAACTATTTACGAAAATGACTTGCAAATATACAAACGGTAAGTGTGACTATTCACACGAAGAGGAGTTCAATTAACTGCCACTTATGTCTACATAAAACACCGATATCTTGTCGATCACAAATAGACAATCACTAAGCACAACTTGACAAGCACGACCAATGATATTGAACGGTACATATTGCCTAAACCACACAGTTCCAGGAAATCGTATTGCTGATTCCAAATAGAGGACGCAGTCACACTGCAAGGTTCATTCACTCGTGTAGGAAGACGTTTCTACTCCAACGAGTCTACGTTTTCACTCCAAGAATGTTCGTTTCACTCCGCGAGAGTGTCCCGTTTTCACTTTTAAAGAATGTCCGTTTTCACTATAGCGGCTACGCAGGAATTTTTGCTGGTGGAATCAAAACGCCTCGACTGGTTAGAACTTTGTATATTTCTACATTGTTCAGTACCGTGAAAATTGCAAAACACATATTCACACCATTAGTCTTTACATACAATTCATACAAAATCGGGAGTGACTTATTGTTCACTCTACCAGCACTCCTGAAGGAATCCTACGAAAAAATCACTATTTACATGGCTACTCACAGACAAACAGTACAGCTGATTTTCACCAATTTCGTATTCGAAAACTATTTACAAATTATGATCAGACATGACGACACTGCATACAAACAAGCTAAATAAATTGATGCGTGTAATAGAAAAAAATGACTCACTCTATGGACCTACTGTAACAGTATGTACTCTATTGCTGTGATTTGTTTCACATGACATACTAGCGGGAATAACAGAAATTAAAAGATGATCAGATTTCCCAATAGTAGAGTAATACTTGACACAGCCGGATACATCAAAAATGTTCTGTGAGACCAAAATATGATCTAACACATTTATACCTCTGGTTGGTTGATTGATGATGTCATTCAAACTCAAATCATCACATAATTATGTGCATTTAGATTGATTGAAATTCCCAAGGATCAGTAGGCTGAACTCGGGCTTCGCCGTAAGGTAAACATCAATTGATTTTTGTCAATTGATAATTCAATAATTGAATTTGTCTCGTAATTCTTGCAGCAGTACCTGACTTTTGTTAGGTGGAATATACAAACATAACAAAAGAATTCGAGATTGTGAAAGCTCAAGTGTGACATGTTCGACAAAATTGGAAGGAGCTATATCAGTGGTGAGGACAGTAAACGGAATGCCTTTTTTATGTATACTCAAACGCCACCACCCTTCTTACCCAAGCGATCTGTTCTGATGAGAGAGTTCCCATTTACACATATGGAGGAAGAGTCAACTGAGTTTTCAAGCCAAGTTTCAGTCAGGCATACGAGATCAGGATTCAATGACTTCATTGTGGATGACAGTTCGTCTAATTTACCGATAACTGAGCGAGCATTCGACAAGAAAAGTTTCGGGAATTCAAAGGTATGGCTCGTCAAAATCCGTCAGGAAAATCTTTTTGTATTGAAGCAAGTAAGTCACTTTTTGATATCGCCTTGTTTTTCCAGATCATAACATCATCACCCAAAGTCTTGCGCCATTTCATTCTTCTCGCAAAAGCTTTTATTTGTGCTGCTGATCTCTCGTTAAATCAGGATTGATGTAGACATTTTTGAAATCATCAACACTTCTCAGATTCCTTGACTTTCTCAAAATCTCTGATTTCGTTTTAAGATCTTTGTATTTAACTCGTAAGAGAAGAGGGTGACCAGCCATCAATTTACCGATTCGAAATGACTCTTTAATTTCATTTTGCCTGACATCCAAAGCAATGAGAATTTTGCCAACACTTTCCGTAATTTTACTGTCCATCGGAGATATTGCCGCTTTCCGATTCACTTACACCAGATATGATAATGTATTTTCTCTTAATTATTTTACTTCGAAATTCTTGAAACATTACACTTTCAATAATCCTTTAGCTTCTTGTAGATCATCTCTCCTTCATCCAGGATATTCTGCTTTATACTAGAAAGCTCTTCTTGTAAGTCTTTTTGGATCTTAACAACATCTCCAATTCTCCCTTCAATTGATGCAATATGATTGTTCAATTTAGTCACGATTTTGTCACGTTAATCATGTCATCGAGCATTGTTTCAATGATCTTCTTCAAATCGAATAATACAACAGATTGAGATCGAGTCTTCCTTGATGGTGAGGGAGAATAATTGATAATCAGGCGACGATTTGATTCGAACGAACCGAGTTTTGTGATAGCATAATATAGGATTCTTTTGTACACTCGTATGACGTCTGATCTGTGACCAGTACGTTCGCTTAATCCTATACACAATATTTATCTGTTCTCAATATTTTTTGTCAATGGATTCATCACCAATGGATTTAATCTCATTTTACCGTACAGTATTGGACAATGGCCTTCATTTATCTAATCGGACAGTGTGTTATCTCACATCCACGACAATTTATCTCATAGATTTGCAGAAGAGCTAGTGCAAAATATGCTACATGTAGTTGGATATTCATCATCCAAATATGGAAATAAAACACGCTTAATAAACAGTATCCTCCCTGGGTCTGACTCATAATGATATCCACTGACTATTTGGCAATTTCGCTAACCACTACTCGATGCATTCGACGCAACCAAACATCGATGCATTCTGAAATAAAATATTTAAAGTCAAGCAGGTAGGGATGTGCATATGCTGATGACACTGATTGATGGACCGCCGCAGAAATTTCCCTTTTTACATCAATGAACCGCCGCACCTTTAAAAGGAATCGCAACTCAAACTGGACGCGTTATGTAAAAGCATAGCGTTTCTTTCGGGAAAATAGGGAAGCATACTCCTATGACAAAACAGTTATCGTACAACTGGACATACTCGCCGCTTCGTGGCTCGCATGGTCCTCTGTACGATAACTCTTCTCGTAGGAGTGACGATAATAGACAAGTTATAGTTTTAGTTCTCACATAATTATAGTTCCTCACATAATTACCAAAGTCAATTTCATAAATACAATCCGAAACGTTCGGTCTCACAACAGCCATGAGATCAAATAGTTGTCCATCCCCCTTCGAGCTCTAGCTTCCGGTTCACACGATTTGCGAATCGACGAACGTCTATCACATTCGACTTCAACATCACGGTTACTACAGGAAGGGGATTCGTTCTCCACATGGAGAGTGCGCGAAAGCTTAGTTGGCATGGAGCGACCGAAAAGTCGAAAGAACGGTGTCTCAAGATTTATATCATTTGGAGATGCATGAAGATCAGACAAAGAGAGATAAAGGAACTCGATATTCGTGAACGACTCCTAAGAATAGAATGAAATCTTTAAGAAGTGTTAATACATCTTGGATTAAAGTTAGACGCGTGAAAATGTGGAATTTCACTGTCAGACAAGAATGAAGAGAATCTGCAGAAACAAACGGAGTCCCATTGTCAGGTAAGACTTTCTTTGGTAACCCGAATTTATTAAAAGTACATGTAAGAGCCTACATTATATTTTGTGAATTGCCTTATTTCGGAATATGGACCTCAGGGTATTACGTATGAAGATCGATTAGGGCCAAACGTATACTTGGACGCAAAAATAAACAAAATCGACTACAAGCTCAACACTCCTTAGCACCAAAAGATAGGGTAAGATCGGGTAATATCAGCAGTCGGGCAATACCGAGAGTTAAGTAATTTTTCCAAAATGATGTTTTGGATCTTCAGAAACTCATCCATGCGTGCAGTAAATTGTACCAATAAGTAGTTAACCGTTAAAGGTGCAAGAGAAGCTTGGTGGAACGCTTCTGATTGCCTCATCCTGACAGATATCAAAGCGTGAAGTGAGTCCCCGAATACTGCAATATATTCCCCCAATCAATGCAACTCAGTCAGCTGCTTCACGCGGCATCTGACAGCTAAGTGATTGGTTATTCCATGGCATATGGGGTGTAGTTTCACAGAATACTAATGACTTCGTCAAATTCTTTAGCTGTTTTAAGCTATATTGTAATATGGAGTCGATGCAGAAATGTCGAGTAATATCGACACCACTGTCGATAGGTACCAAACAGCATTTTTCAACAAGATGCTGACTAAATAGTCATCATTTTACCATTATTGCTTACTGTCTATTAGAGTATTGCCTTCACAAGATTTGAATGTACAGCTTTATGAATTATTAAGTCTATTTGGACCATGTGCGAAGAGGTCGGGTAATATCGACAGTAATAAAAACAGCTTTAGGGCTCTCACGGTTGTTTCTCCCAGTATTTATGTGAATTATGACATCCAAAAAATCCCTTCTTAATCGAATTTATTAATTCATCGGTTTATCATGCGATTCAAGGTGAAAAGTGAGATGTGTGGCCTATAATGATATTCGTGTAAAATCGACACATTGCACGGCGACATCGATATTCCCGTAACGAAGCTTCAGAAAATGTCAAACATAGCAAACTAGAAATGTTGCATGTTGTATGAAACGAAACTTCGCACATCCGTTGTCTCTTTGATAGTCTGAAAGCACGAAATTTCATCGCGTTGCGTTGCATGCTTGAGTCATATGCAGCTTGAAAAATGTGCAGAATTATTCTTCGTCTTTGACGATGATGAATTCGTCTGTCTAGACGGTTTTCAGCTATGAAATTTCGCCTTTTCAGACAACCAAAGAGGCAATAGATATGTAAGCTTGGAATTCATGCAATATACAACATCATTAGTCTACTATACCTGGTAAATTTTGACACTTATTTTTGCGACTGTCAATATTACCTGACAAAGTGTCGATATTATGCGAACATCGTTACAATTCACACACCTTTCTTTTCACCTAGAATCATAAAATAAATCGATGAACTAATAAATTCTATCAAGAAGAGATTTTTTGGATATCATAGTTCATATCAACTAAAGAAATAAGAAATACAGCCGGGAGAGTACGAAAACCATTTTACTGTCGATTTTACCCTATTAATAAAGAAACGGATTTCTTCATCATCTCTTCAAACCATAAATTCACAAACATAATTGAGTGTCTTCACTTGGGTCTTCTATATGTGTTGACCGAGAGAAAATATAGCGAAAGACAAAGCTGAGGCTGAGCCAGTCCCTCAAAATATCGAGAGAAATAATGAAAATTTTCCTGATGATGTTCATCACCAAATAAGGAACACTTCCAATAGTTATTATTCTGGCACAAGATCGCTAAAACTTTTTCTCGTCTTAGTGATCTTGCTGAATCTCAAAATAATTATTTACGTTGCTATGCCAAAGGTTTCGTCATTGAAGCCAGAGATATTCGCCATAGCAAGATGCTTTCTTTGCTCTCTGATTTTAAGAGGTTTCGGGAACACGTTCCTGATAAAAGTGCCAAGAAAGATCCGCATATCTTTGAGGAGCATAGACTTCACAGGAAGCTCACTAAATTTCAAAAGGATGAGAAGGACGGATTGATTTCCGATTCTATACATTTCTGAAGCTGTAAAAACCAAAAGATCTCTCCCAGCAAGACTGTACAGGCTGTCAAAACTGCATCAGGGTTTTAAAAATTCTCCATATTAGTGATGTTCAGCATGCTTCCGTATTCTAGAACTGGACGTCTGCCGGGTCGGCGTTGGTGGGTGTGGCAAAGGGAGGGGGCAGAAAAAAGTATTCCAAGAAACATGCTAGATCAGCTTAGAGGGGTACAGGTTGAAACCAGTGTCAAATCACTGGTCATGATCCACCTTAACAGAAATGGACAAGGACAGACAAGTTCGGTGGTGGGGGTCTTTAGACAGACACCACAAAAGGACCCCAAAAACACGCTAGATCAGCTGAGAGGGGTACAGGTTGAAACTTGGGCTGTTCGGGATGATCCCGTCCCGATCCCGATTCCGGAGCCTCATCCCGACCCTCGATCCCGATCTTTGATCACGTCCCGGACCTCGATCCTGATCGTAAATCCCGCCCCGACCCTCGATCCCGATCCTTGATCCCGTCCCGGACGTCGATCCTGATCGTAAATCCCATCCCGACCCTCGATCCCGACTTTTTTTATCCATGTCAGTTAAATGACAATCGATTGCTCTTTAAACTACTACTCTATAAGTCAAATGGTGCGAGTACATACCACCGCCCTTAATGCGCTACTTAGTTAATTTTCGCTTTTAATTCATCTAGCTTATGATGCAGGGTGCGGCATCAAAAATGTGTCTAATTCTAATATAGCATAATTTTTTAATTATCCAACTGAAATTAACATTCATCAAAATAGACGAGAATTAAGAGTAGGCCTACTGAAGTCAAGATCAGAAGCCAGTAGCCTTGCGGTCACGAAATCAGTTCGTCTGCCAAATAAAGCCTTCCGAGCTAGTGTTATAAACGGCATGCCATAAATAATCAAATTTTGTAGTCTTACCTAAATAAAATTCATAACTGTACTGACGATGTCGACCGATTCATCTTTCGACTTGATGAAATGCACCGTAATAACCATATACGCTGAATTTGAGAAGTCTAGTGTGAACCATAGTCCGACACATTGAGATTTTGCAAACGATGCTTAAGTTCATCAACTACAGGTTGACATGTGTTATTGAGTTCTTGAGTATTCTGTTGACGTTTGTGTTCAAGATATTCAGAGAATGTTAATAAAGTATTTATCCAAGAGAAGAGTGTTTGCAGGTGTGAATGCAAATTCACTCCAAAAACTGCACCTGCTATACCGCAATAATTATCTGATAATGAACTTGTTAGCTGCGGCGTTTATCTTTATCTCGTGAGGTGGACGTGGGCCGTGGTCATCTTTGTGAATTGCCTCTGTAATGTATACTCTATGGACATTGTGATTTATATGATTGTTTGTCTGTATCAATTTCATTTGACAATGAGAAGTCTCAACTCCAAATATTTCCTGGAATATAATTACACGTCATGCTGAACTGGTCGTTTTGGTTTTTTCTGGTGATTACCGGTCTCAACAACACCTTAGAAATCTTTATCAAACACTTATGTGAATTTTATTAGAGACTTGCTATGAACAATATTTAGACTATTATACAGGGTGAACATAAAAGAATACCCCAACTTTAAAAATTCATTGTGACAAGACTAAGCAACACACGAGGTTCGGTGAGGTGTCATTTGTAAGACGACGTTCTGAAGTTACATCTTTGTTCATCTTTGTCCTACCACAGTGAAGGTAAAATTTATTTTTTTCAAACCACAGTCGGCCATCAATTAACATAATTGTCTTTCTTGAGTTTAATTTTAGATCGTGTGGGACTCCTACACCGGTACGCATGTTGCATTAAGTAATATCTATATTTATCCCTCAGGGATTCCCATGAATTGATGCGTGTCAGTTAGTTGCCAACGCGATCGAATGACTCGTCTCTTAATTTAAAACTTTCTACGAGACCCATCAGTCATTTTTATCATTCTCCAACATGATTACAGAGAAAAAAAAGGCTTTTGTGTTATTCAATTCTGCAAATCTGAATCGACAACAACTGTTCAACGCACCTTTCGTTTGCAGTTTGGGGTTAGCCCACCTGATAGAAAAGAGATCATACGTTGGTACCGACAATTCGTAGAGACTGGATGCCTGTGTAAAGGCAAGAGCCCAAGTAGACCTAGAGTGATGGAGGAGAGCGTGGAGCGTACTCGCGGTGCTTTTCTACGAAGTCCACGAAAGTCAACTCGTCGTGCCAGCCTTGAACTGCAAATGCCTCAATCTACGGTGTGGAAGGTTTTGCGAAAGGATTTGAATATGAAACCGTACAAATTACAACACCTACAAGCTTTAACAAGTGGTGATACAGAACAGAGAGTGGAGTTTTGCAATTTCATCTTCGAACAGACTGAGTTGGATGTCTCTTTCATTTCGAAGCTCGTATTCTCAGATGAAGCTATATTCCACGTGACAGGGAAGGTGAACAAGCACAACGTACGTATATGGTCAACTGAGAATCCTCACGAAACTGTGGAACTTGTACGAGACTCGCCGAAAGTTAACGTGTTCTGTGCTATCTCGCAATCTACGGTTTTTGGTCCTTTATTTTTGAAGACTCTACTGTAACAGGTACCTCGTACTTCGAGATGCTTGTTCATTGGTTGATGCCTCAATTAGAGGAACATGCTGGAAACTTTATTTTTCAGCAAGATGGGGCACCGCCTCACTGGCATCTATCAGTCCGACAGTACTTGAATGATCATTATCCTCAACGCTGGATTGGACGTCATTCATCTACAGATAAAGCCCTTCATCGTTGGCCACCGCGAAGCCCAGACTTGTCACCTTGTGATTTTTTTTTCTTTGGGGGTATATTAAGAATTCTGTGTATGTGCCAACACTCCCGACAAATTTAGAAGAACTGAAATCTCGAATCACGGCATCCATCCTATCTGTGACATCTGAAATGTTGCAGAACGTCTGGCGTGAGTTTGATTATCGAATGGACGTTGTTCGTGCTGCTGAGGGCGGCCATATTGAGCATTTATGATGTTTATATAGGGCCTATGATACAAATGGTTAGTATCGTAAAATCGTCTTTTATTTAATTAAATACTTGATGGAAATAAGGTAGACTTACACTTAAAAAGTTACAACAGAGTTGTCGGTAAAATGAATAATAAATATCATGCATTTTTAGCCAAAAATTAATGATCAAAATGTTGTTAAAAACTTAAGAAATTAAGTCATTGCTTTGGTAGTTAAAAACTTCAGAACGTCGTATTTCATATGACACCTCACCGAACCTCGTGCGTTGCTTAGTCTTGTCACAATAAATTTTTGAAGTTGGGGTATTCTTTTATGTTCACCCTGTACAGTGTCGGTGCGTTATGATCGTACAGCCTCCTAAGGTGTTGTTGTAAATACATTTTGACCGGAATAATCTCCAAAACATCATTACCATTCTTGTGATATCTGCGTATTTTTATTGGAAATTCCTCCAAATAAATCCCTTTCTTCGATGTGATACTCTGAATTATACCATATATCTAACAAGAGAAGAAATAGCTTGACATATCATGCAAAATAAGAAAAAATTGACAAGCGCATGAAAAGTTAGCGAACACCGACAACCATTGATACACTTAAGCCATTCACTATGATTATCGCAACACTGATGCGCTGCTGTAACCAAGAATGTTCACGTCGGTCGCCAGTTGCTTCACTCATTAGATTGCCGAGTGACTTAAGAAAGGTCTTCGTTGATTCACCGTACATTCCAGTAGTCTATGGGTTGGAACAGATCTTGAGGTACGAGGACACGATACTTCAAACGCTTGCGATCTTCAGCAGCAGCAGAGGCGGTTCCTGAATTGATTTCAGAATCAACTAGATTGGAAGCAGCATAAGTGTCGGTACAGGTGAAATCCCATAACAGATGCTTGCCATTTTTGAATGGGAAGGTGGTGAGACAGTCAGGTCGCCTGCCGTCATGGTTGCTTAATCCAATCGGTTCAAGGACTGTTGGGATGCCAGCAGTTCGGAAATCACGTCGAATTACGTCATTTACAGCAGCATGACGTGGGGCACGTCCGGAATTAAAAGGACAGGATAATGGATGGAGACCGAGACTGTCAATTTCTCCACCACAGCAACATTTATGAGGAGCACAAACACTGGAACCGATACGCTGAGCGACCGCTATTCTAAAATCATTAGCATCCAAGTGAGTTCCAAGGGAAGGACAAGGTAAGTCATTTAACCAAGATCCTGATTCATGACAAGACGCAGCCAGTAAGCGAGCCTTCGAAATTTGGTTAGATTCCTTCATCAAAGATTGAAGGCGCTGTTCTTGCAACACTTTGTCCCACGAACTCTGTTGTCCAAAATGATCCGACTGAGGTAACTCCAAGTAATTTGCCACCAAACTTTCAAACACTGCCTTTTCTCTGTTCGAGGGAGGAAGATCCGGTATTTTTTTAAGTATAGATCCGACAAATTCAGAAGTTGAAAAAACAGAAGCTTGATAAGCAGGACGAGCCATGTCGCTAAATAGGCGGATACCCAGACAAAACTGCTTAGACTAAACTGAATCTGGAAATGGCAACATTTGCACTGGAGCAAAAACTGGCTTTCAACAGATCACCTAATGGATGTAATAGCCTGATGTTTTCATGAAAGGGAGTTGTTCGCAAAAAGTAGAGAAACTTAAGCACACTTAGACTTTGTTTCAGCAGAGAAAAGGCTGCGTGTGAGTCGAGGTACTGCAGATTCTTTGTTAAATGGATATAAGCCGATCGTTTATGATTCAAAGCACCTTCAACTGATGGTCGAGTGATGGGAGCTGCAAGTAAGTTCAAAGTTGTAGACGACTTGAAGTCTGAAAGGAGCTTTTGAAATTCATTAATGCACTCTTGGTCAGGAGGTGGTGAATTAGGTAGAGTAAATATGAGACACTTCGACTCGTTGATTTCTAAGCCAATTCGCATAAACGATGGGATGATAACTTTCAAATCATCGATCATAGTTTTGGGGTCTCCAGCTATTGTCCCATCATCAAGGTACCACACAGACAACTCAGACGACACCTTGCGAATGACATTGTCAATCCCAATAGCAAAAAGAGCAGATTACTGTGAACTGTAATCTGTGAATTTTATTATCAAATCGGTTAAGTATCACTGACACATTTACTGTCATTTTTCTGCCTATATTGTGATAGACACATTTTATAAGTGGATTCAATACCATTTGTTCCCAAACATTTTGTAAATTTGTACACCAAATCAACTAAATAATTGTTATAACCATATATAACTTATTAAAGACAGGTCGAGTGGCAGCTTAGTATTTGCCTAGGCCTTTTTGTCTATTATGGAAGATAAAAAGTCTGAGGTTACAAATTTAGAAATGAGTTTCCTTGCTCTGCGAAGGAGTAGATCAGGCCATGCAGTACATTTGACCAGGATCTACAACGAGTTAAGAGAGCTTATGTTGTCCAATGATAAGGATGCTTGTGAGGTGTGTCATATTAGGTTGATTCAAGCATATGCCAATTTTACACTAGCCCATGATAAGTGTGTCAAGTTTGAACACGTAGATCCAGAGGATGTTTCAGAATTGAATTTTTATTTTAAGGCTGGGCAAAGCGAGTATTTGAAGTTTTACCGTAACTATGACATGTGGTTGTCCAAAAGTGATGATGGCATTCATTCAGATTATGTCACTAATGCTTGTAGCTTTGAGAGGTCAATTTCAAGTAGGTAAAATATGAAGACTGAATGCCAACAAGATGGCTTTACTCAAGTAGTTGAAAGAATGGCTAGTGTTATAGCAGAAGGATTTTCACTTCCAAAGTATGAACTAGCATGTTTTGATGGGGATCCAATAAAATATGTTGATTTCATACGCGAATTTGAAACTCATGTTGAGCAGAAGACTGCTGACAGCTCCAAACGACTAGGATATCTTGTTGTTCAATATTGTAAGGTCGAAACCAGCAATTGCATAGAATCATGCAAAATTATGACTACAAATGTAGGTTGTGAAACCGCAGACGTATTTTGACCGGTAGGTTTGGCAAGCCATATCAAGTAGCCCAAGCGTATCTTTGCAAATTGACTGACGGACAGATATTGAAGTCCGATTCCTGTAGCATCCGAGATGAGAAACTGTCTGATAACACTTGCAGCTGTTGGGTAAGTTGCCGATTTGAACGCCAGTGACAATCTTAGGCGCATTGTTAATCGATTGCCATGTAACATGAAACAGAAGTGGGTTTATGAAGCAGGTAGACTTCGTGAGTGCGGAACAATCCCAAACTTTGATGAATTGACAAAATTCATTGAAAGACAGGCAAGTTACTTAAATGATCCAGTTTATGGATCACTACTAGATAACCAGCAGAAGCCAGCAAAGACGTTTACCAGCTCTGTTAATATGGTTACTACCAGTCTAACTAATGCCAAGTGTAGTATTGAGAGCTCCAAGACTCGATCTATATATAGGCCTACTCATTCCTCTACTGAGAGCGCATCCAACACGCTGAAGTCTGATGCTTGCTATTATTGCAACGGCACCCATAAAATAGGTAGCTGCCAGAAGCGCAAGTCTGCTGCAGTTTTGAGAGTGCGAATAAAATTTGTAGCTGAAAAATCTTTGTGCTTCAATTGCCTAGGCAAGAGACATTCTTCCAAGAATTGTTTGAAGTCTAAGATTTGCCAAGTTCCTGACTGTTCTGATAGGCGCAATCACCATACTGTTTTGCACCAGGCTGAAAAATCCTCACAGGATAATCAGCCAAAGAATCAGCATCGGCGGAGGTTAAGCTCCAGGAAGAAGATAAAGGAATATTTTTCCAGGTTCTCCCAGTGAAAGTCGCAGGCCAAGATTCTGGCTGGATTGAGACATATGCGTTATTAGATAATGCCTCGGAAGTCTGCATGTGCACTGCTAGTCTACTGAAAAAGCTTGGCATAGATTCTCCAAATGAAAATCTATTTATCAAAACCGTCATTGAAATCGAGCCACATGCTACTAAGTCCGTCAAGCTCACTGTCATGTCCATGAATGGCGAAAATGTTATTCCTTTACCAATTGTATGGAAAATCGATCAAAAATTGTCGGCAAAGCATGCACCTAGTAAGAGCGAGTAGTCAAGCGATTTGGCCATTTGAAGGAGATTGAGATTCCAGTGATAGATGAAAATGACATAGGCCTACTGATAGGTGCACAGGTACCTGAAGCATTTGTTTACAGTGAGTGTAGGCTGGCAGGTACAAATAAACCCATAGGTTTGAAACATCCACTAGGATGGTCAATTTTAGGCAAAAATTCTCAAACCAACAGAAAGTTTGAAGCAAATTTCATCAGCAGTGAAACTGATCAGCGTCTCGACGAGAAGTTAGAAAAGCTTTGGCACATAGATTCACTTGGTTTGAAATATGATGACTCAAAGCAGTTGTCCATTGAATACAGAAAAGCAATTAAGATTATGGAAGACTCCATTGAACTTGATCGAGACAGTCATTACTGCATGAGACTTCCGTGGAAACCAGAGATATCATCACTGCCAAATAATCGAACTGTAGTTGAGTCAAGAGTAAGTCACTTGAAAGGTCACTATTGAAAGATCCAGTCATGCGAAAGAAGTACACTGATGTTATTGATGAATATGTTTCGAAAAATTATGCGAGTGAAATCCCAGTATGTGTGCTGAAGAATCCACAATCTCAACCGATTTGGTACAGTCCGTTTCATACAAAGTGGATCATCCTAAAATTTGACTAAATAAAACATAAGTATGATACAGAAAGCATTTTTCATGTTATTTCATGTCCCTAATATATTTAAATGTCCTTAGATAATCTGATAAGATATGATACAGTAACGGTTCTTAAGAAGCTAATATTTTGTGGCCCTACCGCCTTCCGCTGTTCAGACTCCAACTTCCCTTTCGCCCATCATTCCTACGACTGTACGTCTACGGCCTTTTTTACGCCATCCTGCTCCTACGTTAACAAGCTTCACGCTTCTGACCTTCTCAAAGCTCAAAGACTCTTCTGATCCGAAGCATTCGAGATTTTGTGATCTGTCCCCGTTTTCTTCAACCCCCTGTATGCAGCTATTGCCGATGACTCACAAGTCTCCACCTTTCCTCCCCAATCGCGCAAACTGGCTCAATGCAGTCACCTCCTTCCCGCCTCCACTACACTCGCGACCGATTACTGCCGCTTAATCCTGAGAGCAGAGGTCAAACTCTTCCCCGATTGATAAAGCGACGACTTTGGTATCACGATTTGCTTATTCAACCCGTGAAACTTCTGCCTGAGGTGTTCGCCCACAGAGCCGCTTCCACTTTGAGTCACTCCTCATTGACGCCTCTCGTTTCTCCTTCATCCTCTCTCTCGCCCACCGCGTCAGTGCAGACATGTGCTACGTCATCTCCACCGCAACGCATCCCCGTCAGAATCTCCTCCCGTCCCCTAGGGAAATCCAATGATTCTCGAGGGAAATCCAATGATTCTTCACGTGACCGACACTCATACCGACATCTGAAGACCATCGACCTCAACGCACCCAACGCTTCCTGTAAGGAACGCCGGATGCAGTCGCGATTGTGCAGGATACCCTTCTCAAGAAGATCTTCTATTCTCCTTGCGAACGTTCGATCAGTGGTTAACAAGGTCGACGAAGTGTCTATCTTACTTCGAGAGCATCGACCCGACATTGCGATATTGTGTGAATCTTGGCTCGATCCCTCTATTCCTGACATCGATGTTTCTAGTCCTAGCTATTGTGTGGTGCGCAAAGATCGAGACCGCTCTGGTGGAGGGATTATCTGCTATGTTCGCGACTGTCTCAACCCTGTTGTGTTATCCGAATTGGACATTCCAGCTTTAGCCTCGTGTAGAACTGAATTCCTACCTATCGTACTACCCAACCTTTTGATAATCTCCCTCTACCATCCTTTTTGGAACAGTCCTGCTGAACACGCAGATGCGATTTCCTGCATCACAGATATCATAGACTTCTGTTTCATCTCTAAACTCGACCCGTGTCAAGCTAGAATTGTCATCGCAGGTGATTTCAATGACTTGAGACTATATGACAGTGAAATCTCCCGACTCACCGGAACCACACCCATTGTCGACTTCCCTACTCGATCCGGAAACACTTTCGATCAAATTTTCACAAACGTCTCGACTTCTGTTGCTCCTCAACGCCTCAGCCCTATTTGTAGATCTGACCATATCACAATCTTGTGGTCTCACAGTCCTAACAGATCTCCCGTTGTGAAACAAACTGTCCGAAGGATGTCAAAGTACAACAAGTCCAGATTTAGCCACTTGATACAACAGTTTGATTGGTGCGCGCTTGTTCGTTCCGAACATTCACTTGATTCTGCGACTGAACTGTTTCAATCCTGTCTCTTCGCTCTTTACGACTCGTGCTTCCCTCCCCGTATTATCCGCCTCCGCGAAACAGATCTCCCCTGGATGAGAGTATCGCTGAAGGTTCTCATTGACGACCGAGACAGAGTTTTCAAGAAAGGAAAGACTTTAAAGTACGAACGTCTTCGTGTGGAGGTGATCCAGCACTGTGAAGCTCTTAAGACAAATTATATCAAGCATGCAGTATCCTCAAAAGACTCCAGAGCCATTTGGAAGGCCATCAAATCTGTCAGTCGATGTGAGGACCCAAAAACAACTAGGGCTAAACAAAGTCCCTTCACAGCGCAACAACTGGCTGATTACTTTGCATCGGTATATTCTCCGCTCTCCCCACCACAGACTACCAACGACAGAGTCCCTTCAGCAATTTCCAGCAGCTCTCTTGATCCCAAATCCGAAGCAGTGACTCGACAACTAACGATTTCCATCAGTGAGGTTTCCTCGACACTTTTGAAAATCAAAAAGAAGTGTCCCGGTCCGGATGGCATCCCGTTTTGGGTATACCGAGAATTCTCTGACATTTTTTCCCCTGCAGTGTCTCTGATATTCAACTGGAGTATCCAGTCCGGCATCTTACCTACCTGCTTCAAATGCGCTAATGTTGTGCCCATTTCCAAGCATCCCAATCCTACGGCTCCGGAACATTATCGCCCAATCTCTAATCTTCCCATCTTGTCGAAGTGCCTTGAAACCATCATCTCGCAGAAGTGGATTCTCCCAGCCATACGTGTCAAGTTGAGCCCAAGACAATTTGCCTACATCCCCGAGCGAGGCACGAAATCCGCTTTGACGTTATCTTATGATCGAATCTTGCGATTCCTGGACAAACAATCTGGGGCTGTGCGGGTGTTATCAGTTGACTTTTCGAAGGCGTTCGATATGTTGCCTCATCGTGTGATCATAGACGCCTGCTCGAAATTCGTCTTGTCTGACCCAGTCATCAACTGGATAAGCAACTTCCTCTGCAACAGAAAACAGTTTGTCCGAGTCTCCGGCAGCTTTTCCAACCCCTACCCCTGCTCCATCCGGCGTCCCATAAAGAAGTGTTATCGGTCCGCTGGCGTTCTGCATGGCGATTGACAGTTTCTCCGTCGTCGAGAGCAACTCATCTGCAATCATGTACGCCGATGATCTGACCATCTTGCATTTTCTGAGATGCTCTGACGACGACCATCTCCAGATCGAGTATGACAACATCGTCTCTCGGTCTGCTGCCAACGGTCTTCCTCTGAACAACAAAAAATGCACCGTCATGAACTTTGTGACAAAGTATAATCTATCCATCAGTCCCATATCTCTCCCTAATGGCGATCATTTAATGTCAGTGTCAACCCAGAAAATGCTAGGCGTGCACGTGTCCACCGATATGAAGTGGAACGCGCATGTTAAGAAAATCGTCGCCCAGGCCTCACAAAGACTTTTTATTTTGTGGAAACTTAAGAGTGCCTCCTGTAGTAATTCTGTTCTCCGCCAAGCCTATTTCGCCTTCATTCGTTCCATACTTCTGTACTGCGGTCCTGTTTTTGTGTTATCTCCCTAGCTATCTTCTACGCAAAATTACTGCAGTTGAAAAGCGAGCCTCCCGCATAAGAGGTACTGACAGTACTCCCACGTACAACACCCTCCTTGAAAGAAGTTGCTGCTCCCTAATCAAGATGATAGCACATGACTCTCTTCACCCCCTTCGAGAGTGCTTCATCCTCCGGAATCCTACCCCCCGTAACCGCCTTCCTATTGCTCCTCACTTCGCCAAAACCATCAGACTCCAATCTTCCTTCACACAGTTTTGTTCACCCAGATACTTGTAATTCCTCCATGCTTATGTATTTTGCTCTTGTATGCATACGTATTTTGTCTCTTTTACTGTCATACATGTCTACTGAATCATTGTTGTGGACTAATAAAGATAATAATAATAATTATTATTATTACTACCCTTATTGTCAATGACATTACCAATTCGTCTAGGCATTGATTCGATGATATCGTTGATTTTTGACTGATCTAACTTTCTCCACTCTCTTTTTAACAGTGACGTAAGTTGTGATACGCCATCTGTAGGTAGCAGTGAACGACGAACGTTACGTTTCAGAATACTCCATACATTTTCTATGGGATTCAGATCAGGAGAACGAGCTGGCCAAGATAATGTCCTAAGCTCTAATTGAGACTTGCATAAGTTGACTCTACTACTCCTGTGACACGTAGCATTATCATCCATAAATAACCAAGTTGATCTGTCATTTGGCCAATGTTCATTCGTAAAACATTCACATAGCGTTCAGAATTCATGGTTCCTTGCTGTATGTGAAGTTCAGAGCGGCCATTGGTCCAAATGCCAGCCCAAATCAGTAGAGTCGCACCACCTTGTACCCGGGGACGATGTAAATGTCTCGGAATTTCCTGATCAGATTTTATCCATAATCTCAATCGACCATCACTATCCTTCAGACGGACTGATGCCTCATCAGACCAGCAACCCGATCCCATTGATTTCGCCAGTGACAATGACTCATTGCCCATCTGAGACGTCTTTTTGTATGCTGATCTGATAATTCGATCTGAGAGGGCCTCTTACAGCTCTTGAAATTCGACTCAATCAGTCTTCTACGAATAGTGGGCTTAGAAATAGACGAGACTAGTGCAGCCATCTCAGTTAACGAGAGACTTGGATCAATTTTAACAAATCTCAAAATTAGGCGGTCTCTACGTTTGGATGTTTTGCGTGGACGGCCAGAGCCCTCTTTACGACAGAGTCGAAAATCATCATTATGCCATCGATGCACATTTGTG
This sequence comes from Prostheceraeus crozeri, assembly GCA_907163375.1. NCBI lineage: Eukaryota > Metazoa > Platyhelminthes > Polycladida > Euryleptidae > Prostheceraeus > Prostheceraeus crozeri. The sequence goes on along the minus strand of CAJQUW010009803.1, from coordinate 240,596 downwards.
TAAGGGACATTTAGTCGCTTGCTTGTAGCTCGCAAATAAAACCCTAGTTCTAGCAAGGCTGACACTTTGCCTTTTGTGAATGCGATCTCGTTATTGTTCATTTGTGCTTTGTATTGTTTTCAATCGGTAAGAGATAGATTTCTAGCTGAAAGCAATCAGGAGTGCTGCCAACACCAGCGCAACGAAGTCAGGAAGCTATGGAACATGAAGTCCAGTTAATCACATGTAGCAGTTACATTATTGTCGATGAATATGGTGCTATACTGGCTCTGATTGACCGATTTTCTTTATTTTTGTTTTGCTTGATAGCTTTTGGCTTGTAGAACAACATATTGCATAACAAAGGAAACAAATGTAATTTTATAAGAGTGAGGTATGATTTTGTTTAACATTGCTAAATGAAGATCAAATTATCTACTACTTTTTTTATCTATAACAGGAAAACAACTCAATATTCATGCTTGAAATTTCCAACAATTTTTTAGTAAGCACAACTGACATATCTTCCAAATTTCAGAAAAATTCGTTCAAGTATGGCGGATTTAGACAAAGTTGAAGTTAAGGTGATGTTTAAGGGTGATCCATTTTTTATGAAACAAGTTGTATTCACCACACCATCCCGTTATAAATCCACGCAAGCCAGATGAAGTTAGAGTACTGTTTGACTGTACTGCCAAGTTCAATGATGTGTCACTGAATTATGTAGCAATTACTGGTGGCTCAGAAGCCATGTTCAATCAAGTCAGAGTGCATCGTGATGACGGTAATGCGTTCAGATTTCTTTGGTTGAAGAATAATGACATATCTCAAGGTGATGTGATAGAATATCACATGCGTGTTCATTTGTTCGGAGCGACTTTGTTCCAACTTTGCATTGAAGAGAATTGGCTTGACTATAAGCATGAATTTCCATAGGATGTGATAGACTCAGTTGATCGAGGATTTTATGTTGATGATTTGCTCCATTCAGTTCCATCTATTGAGTATGCCAATCAGTACATTGAGAATATTTCAAGGCTCATGAGCTTACGTGGCTTCAATATAGCGAAGTTTCTCAGTAACTAGAAAGAAGTCATTAAAAATATCTGTGGGTCTAAAAGAGCTAAATCTTTAGTACACATTTATTTTCATGAAGAATCTTCACCTTATGAGAGAACACTAGGTGTTTATGGGACGCTGAAGCTGATACATTTAAATACAAATTTGAATGTGATCAGATACCAAGAACTAGACGTCAATTGTTGTCACTATTATCATTCCGCTCAGAAGCCATGTGACTTGTTTGATTATTGAATTTTTCCATAGAATATATGGCCATGTAGGCAGAAATCATGTTTTTTTCGCTGGCCTGTGCCAAATATTGGACTATTCATGGAAAAGCTCTGCTGCGAAAAGTTTTAGAGGACTGTGTTGTCTGCAAGAGGTGGAATCAACCACTTGTGGATCAAAAAATAGCAGATCTACCTAAGGCTCGATCAGTGATTGATGAGGCACCGTTTTCCAGAGTGGGCGTAGACTATTTTGTCCCATTGATGGTGAGATATCGACGTGCGGAGGTAAAACGCTATGGTTGTCTATTTACCTGTCTCTCTTCAAGAGCTGCTCACATCGAGATACCACATCAGTTGGACTAAGACTCCTTTATCAATGCATTCAGAAGGTTCATAAGTAGACCAGTTAATCCACGTGAGGTTTATAGCGATAGCGGAAGAAATTTAGTAGGAGCCAAAATCATTTTGAAGAAAGAGCTCAAAGAATGGAATTTTCAAGTTGTCGATGAGTATTTCAAACGCAAAGATATTGATTGGTATTTCAACCCTCCTGCTGCTAGCCATATGGGCGGCTTGTGGGAAAGGTTAATAAAATCAGTGAAGAAGATCTTTCGCGTTTTGGTTGGTAACCAAGTTCTTAATGATGAAAGCATCTTGACCTTTATGGCTGAACCTGAAAGGTGTCCTCAAAGGAACCCGATTTTCGGACGAGGGAGCCATCAAGAAGGCCATGACGACGGAGCTGTGCCATATCCCGGAAGAAACCTTCCATCAGTGCGTAGATGCATGGAGCCGAAGGATGGAGAAGTGCGTCAGACTCTTGGGGGACTACTTTGAAGGGGACAACATATAATTTCTGTATTGGTTATTAAATAAATTATTTGTGACCGCAGTCCTTGGACTTTTCTGACACACCTCGTACATCATGAACAGCAAACCCCTTACGGAGTGTAGTGATGATCCGTCAAATTTAGAACCTCTGACGCCAAATCATCTTTTGCTTTTGAAACCTCATGCAGTTATTCCTCCAGGTGTCTTTGATAATGATGCAAGGTCTCGTCTTAAGTGGAAGCAGGTGCAACATATAGCTAATGATTTTCGGAGAAGGTACAAGAATGAATATTTATTTGACTTTGCTACAAGAAAGGCAAAAATGCTGTAGTCGGCGTAGGAACAAAGCAGTTGACGATTTCGTGCTGCTGCTACACGAAGACTCTCACAGAGGGAAGTGGCCGTTGGGTCGTGTTGTGAAAATTATTCCCGGATCAGATGGTCTGGTCAGACAGGCGGTATGTACTGGATTTCGCAATGGGACTGCTACTCAACCTGTCGTAAAAATGTGTCTTCTAGGACACTTATGAATTTTGATGAAACTTGAAAGGCAACAGAAAATTTTTGATTTCCCTATAATTGCGATTCATATTTTGTGTCTGATACAACGAAATGTTTAATCACGTGATATTGTTTAGTTTCTGTTTGTGAATAAACAACCATACCCTTTGTATTTCATTATGCATTGACAATACTTATGCATTTAAGTTTACTCGTACGTATACATAATTTGCGCTGTCATTGTAAATAGTGTGTACATAGTGAAAACATTTTTTATCGACAAATTGCAAAAAAGTCCATTCTTGAGTTGTGGTCTCATGTATGTAAATAAAGGGAAACCTGAACTTTCAAGACAATTATTGTTTTCTCTCTTTTATCAATCTTGTGGTAAGGTAAAGCTTGTCACGCATGTTCTGTGTTAATTTCCTAAATCGACGTGATATAATTGATTCGAAATATATTCCCAAATTCAATGAAAGAATGGAGAAGAGAACGAATCGCTGGAGAATTGACAATCGCTGAACTTTAGACATTTCATTAAATCTTTCGTGGCATGCTATATATACATGAATGTGACTACTTTCTTCATTGACTAAAATCGATTGACTTGAATAAACAGATCGTTTATTTGGGGACACGAGAAACACAGGAGCAGCAGGTCATGGATGTCAAAGTAGCGTTGAAGTATTTATCCAAGAGAAGAGTGTTTGCAGGTGTGAGTGCAAAGTCACTCCAAAAGCTGCATCTGCACTGTAAATCGCTCAATACTAATCACATGCGAAGGATGCATACCAAAATATTTTTTGGGTATATATATATGTATTCTCTTGGTATATATTTGTATGCTTTTCGTATGTTATTTCAAATGTGGTATGCTTTACATACTAAAGCCATACCAGCACAATATTAAAAGAAAGCATCAATCATGTCCAAAGTATGTTGATTTAAGGCCTTTTGTTAATAACGATCACACTAATATTACTACTGTTTTGTAAGTAGTGAGATAATAACATTCAAGCGTCATACTTTCAATAATGAATTCGATTTTAATACATGTAAGTCTAAGGCATTTCATGAATAATCAATAAGTATGCAACCATCAACAGTTATGCATTGCGCAATTTTGAAATTAAGCATATTATCAATCCGAAATACAAACACATTATAATTCATGAATGCAAAAATAGTTATGTTTGAGATATATAAGTCAACATGATTTCACGTATGATATCGTTAATATGAATTGATGTTTATCAGCTTGGTTGATAAAGTATAGCTAACGAAACGTCCTGTTGAGGTTGATAGATAAGTAGCAACGATGACAACCTCGTGGAGCATAAAATTCACGATAAATATAATCTAATTAAATATCACTCTATCAAACAAAACATATTCACGACTGGTATTGCTGAAAAAAGTTATTTCACAGTAGTGTGTAATACATATAATTTTTTGCAATGTGACTTAAAGCTGCTCATACTAAACACATACGAATGAAGACAAATTTGCATCGGGATTCGTATATAAAACATACCAACAACTCGTATTTCAGTGTAAAACAGCCAATCACAGATAGAATAGTTCGTATCGCTACATACCAATCACATACGAAAGTAAGTGAGGTGTGGTATGAAAAACATACCAGATCTCTGTAAACATACGAGAATCTCGTATCAGATGTTAGTTTCAAATTGTATGTGAGATTGGTATATGTTTGCATGTAATTTTCGTATCCAGCGATTTACAGTGTGCTATACCGCAATAATTATCTGATAATGAACTTGTTAGCTGCGGCGTTTGTCTTTATCTCGTGAGGTGGACGTGGGCCGTTGTCATCTTTGTGAATTGCCTCTGTAATGTATACTCTATGGACATTGTGATTTATATGATTGTTTGTCTGCATCAATTTCATTTGACAATGAGAAGTCTCAACTCCAAATATTTCCTGGAATATAATTACAGGTCATGCTGAACTGGTCGTTTTGTTTTTTTCTGGTGATTACCGGTCTCAACAACACCTTAGAAATCTTTATCAAACATTTATGTGAATTTTATTAGAGACTTGCTATGAACATTATTTAGACTATTATACAGTGTCGGTACGTTATGACCATATAGCCTCTTAAGATTAATTGACTCTGACACTTTTGATTGAAGGCATTGAATTGAGGCATTCTTTTCTGTTTGCATCAGGTCAATCGGATTTTGCTTGGTCGTGATGCGCATGATTGAGCAGGATGTCAAATAGGAAAAAGTTCAAGTTTCGGGAAATCCCGATTCCCGAAGGAAAATCACGTCCTGAACCTCGATCCCGAGCTGTCATCCCGATCCCGGTCCCGATTCCGATCACTCATCCCGAACCTCGATCCCGAACCCAAATTCCGAACACCCTTAGTTGAAACCAATGCCAAATTGTTCCTTTTTCATTCCAGGAATCCGAGATCAGTAATGACAGACATTTTTAGTGGTGAGGGGCATCTAACAGACACCCAAAATTCCGCCCCCCAAATGTAATAAGCTTTCATCTAGGATAGATCAGCTGAAAGTGCCGGAAGCAGCTCGAAACCAATGCTAAATCGCATGTGATTCCATGGAAGTCTCAATTCCAGTGGTGGGTCAATTCCACTAGTGTCAGATTTGCACTTCTACTGAATCTTTCAATCCTAAGGAAGATAAGCCAACATGGGCCTACATGTAAGTCGTTACTTTAACATCAAAACAGGAATATGTCTTGCTCAGATACATCTATTGACTTCTCAAAACAAGAAAGCTCTAAAAATCTTTCAATATATGACTGAATGTAAAAAATCGCGATCAGTAGGTAATACTAAAAGGTAAACTATATCAAAAGTACTCCAGATTATGTACCAAAATTACCTGTACCGGTTAATTTCAAAAAAATCGTAAGCACTCTTAAGAGAATTAATTAATTAATTAAACACTCTCAGAGCTTAAACTGAGTAGATAACAAAAATAAAAAAGTTTCTCAAAATTTGACGACTGATAACAAAATTGAATCAAGCATCTGAAAACGTTGCATCTGCACCATTTCAAGATTTATTTCACGAATTATTGGATTAAATTGCGAAATGTCAAAAGCATTTCCGAAGTCATAAGTTACACTTCATATGCGTGTATGTATTTCAAACAACCACAATTATATTTCAGATTTATAAGATGTATCTAGAAGGTATAGCGTGAATTAGAAATGCACAAAATTAATTTCAGACCTTGTTTCTTATCCTTCAGAACCGTAAAACGTTTTTGTTTAAACATGCATCATTTCAGAAATATAATTTGAGTTTCAGGAAGTAATTGGTGTATTTCAGGAGGGTAAAATGAATCTCAGGAAGTATCACTTCAATTTCTGGAGATGATGACAATATCTCAGAATCGTGACATGTACTTCAGAATGCAGAAGATATATCAGGGAAAGAGTTATTTAGATTTCAGTCATTTAAAAAGAGTCTCAGAAAGCATTTGATGTATTTCAGAGCCGTAAAATGAGCTTCAGAAAGTGTTGATCGCATTTCAGAAAGTGTAATATGTAACTCAGGAACATCAAATGTAATTGAGAAACTGCAAGTTATATTTCAGATTTGTAAGATAAAATTCAGACAGATGATATCAGATGCATTTAAGAGACGTTCAATGGAGTTCATAATGCTTAAATTATAATTGGATATTAATGTCAGCGTATGTATTATGCATTTGCAATATGTAAGTCCGGGGGCTGCTTATTTTTCAGACGCAGGATATGTATATCCTATTGCACAATTTGCATTTCAGTTTCACAAAATGTAATTCAGAAAGAGTGTGCAGAATGATTTCAACAAAGGTCAAAATCTAACTCGGAAATCGGAATGTATTTGTTTACTGACTGCGTTTGACTTTAGTTCCATCTTATCTCAAATTTATTTTGATCTCAGATTATTAAAAAATATTTCCATTGACCACTATTTATTACCAAATAGTATTATTGCACAAAATGCTCAAGGTCCCAAGTTCATGTCCTCTGTATTGAGGGCAGATTCATGGCATGTTGATCAGCTCGTGCACAGTCTCCCAGTGTTACTGACGTTATGCCTTCTTCGATCAATCCTTCGAAAAATGTCATAATTTGTTCTCGTAATAGCGAACCTGCAACTTGGGGCACTTGAAAAGCCGTCTTGACTGACCTTTCACTTTTGTCATGATTGCCTCGATAGGGTTGGTCATCGGGCTGTACGGCGCGAGTGGAAGAAGAGCGGCGTCATTTCTCTCGAACACATCAGCTAAACGGCTATGACTTGGAGCGTTGTCTATAACGACAGCAAATTCTTGAAGTCGAAAGCCGCAGGTAGTCCACTGCTCCAATAGACCTTGAACCCATTTGTTCATATTCTCCCATCTGAATGAGCCTCACCTTCACGATACCATTTCAGGAGATGCCTCCAATAAGGTGAAAATTTGTCCTACGACTGGCAGGAAGCGTGACTACTGCTCTCTGACCCGCTCTGGACCAACCAGTCTTCTGATGAAGAGGTTGAAGTTCATCTGGTCCTCCCAGTCTCTGTCGTCCTTCGCGGATATAGTCATTGAGACTTCGAACGTTTGTTCTCCTCAAATCCCTGTTTTAAGCACTATTCATTGTTACTGGGTGCTGATGTACTGTCTTGACAGAGTAAAGTCTACCAAGTAAAGTGCATTACCAATGGTGGTGGTTGAAACCGATTTGTGGAAGGTATTTAGGACGTGACTTTGAAGGGTAAGACTTGGGTTGGGCTTAGCAAGAGCAGTGATGCCGTCGATTTCCTCTTCGTCCAACTTCTTCGGCTTGTATCCACCTTTGCGTTTTCTAGTCGGCTCAGCAGATCTGACCTACGTGTAGGCTATCGTGAATTTCACGCATTACGCTTCCGAATGTCCTCTCCAGTCCTCTTCCTTATTGGCAGGTTCAACGATACGTCACAGATAAGTCACGATTGTCCGTGTTCTTGTTACATGTACATGTATATGTCTTCCTATCCATGGATTCCGTTTCGACAAAAAGTCTCTCAACAAAGCGGGCACGAAGGATCATCATTTACGAAAACTTGTGTGCTGCAATTATCATGAATGAGATGTAGGCAAAGAAGGCACTTAACTACTGACTTTCGCAGCATAGATGGTCGACAAATGTAGTAGTTATCCTGAAGATTCACTTCTGTAAGCATACAATAGAACTCGAACATTTTATTTATGAAGGGGATTGATTTGACGTTCCAATTTAGAAGTTGATGTGTGTTCAATAAGTTAGTAGCATTTCATGAAAACGTATTTGATTCATGTGCTAATCTGAAATTATTAAAAAATAGAAATCTGGTTCATGAAAATCATTTAACAGTTTCTTGAAAACAATTTACAATTTATGAAATACATTTTGCCCTCTCTAAAACACATGTCAAACTTTCTGAAATATATTGTGTGACACTGAAATGTTGATTAGACATTAGGAAATACACATCCTGGTCTGAAAAATAAGCAACACCTCCTGACTTACATATTGTAAGTCTGAAATGCATAACACATACCCTGAAATTGATATCCAATGCATAAAATATCATTTATACAATATGAAGCTCATTTTACGGCTCTAAAATACATGAAATGCTTCTTGAGACTCTTTAAATGACTGAAATCTAAGTAACTCTTTCCCTAATACATCTTGTACATTCTGAAATACATGTCACGAATTTGAAATACAAATTGCACCCTCTGAAATACAAGTCACATTTCTGAAATATTGTCATCGCCTCCAGAAATTGAAGTGACACATGATTTGGCACTGGTTTCATTCCGCACCCCTCTAAGCTGATCTAGCGTGTTTTTGTGATCCATTTTTCTGCCCCTTTGACCACACCCACCAACGCAGATCCGGTAGACGTACAGTTCCTGGGGTGGGGAAGTATGCTGAACACCACTGTATGAATGAAAATTGGTATCTCTTTCAGCTATGCGGGACCCTCAGGGCACCCGGTCTAACATTTGAATTTGTTGAAAAGCATTCAGTGATGATATCAGCAATGCAATGAAAACGTTTTTTATGAGTAGCTTTGACGTTTCGTACTTATTTGTCAATTTTCTGGCAGATCAAAAAAATTGACTGCATCATTTCTGTCGCTGATGAAGATAGTCTTCCAATCTCGAAACGTGCTCTTTGAGACTTTTGCTTGGCCATTGCTTGAAAGGAAGTTTTGTTTTCTTTTAATAGAACTGTAATGCACCAGAGTATAACGATCAAAAACCAGTCTCAGCAAGTCTGTAGCGGGGAGTGATGGCAGTCACTCACTGCGCTCGCTCTTTATTCAATGCCATGTGCGTGTGGGCGCGTGGGCGATTTAGGGAAAGGCAGATTGCAGAAGAGAAGCAGAAGCGGTAACACATAAAGGATGTGATTTATTCAATAACAGGGGCGATCATGCGATAGTGGACACGGTCATTACATAAGTCCCCCTACCAGTTACGGAGTAAATGAAATACGCTTAGGACGAGGACGAAGTCCAGACAGTACAGGAGAATCGACGTCGGGTGGCTGTCTCTTTACAGGTGGCTGCTTTTATCATGAGCTTAATAGAGTTGCAGTTTGAAAAGTTCACCGGCAATGACTTTGTATTTTATAGAAGATAAGTCGACGACTTTTTTGATATTTTCTGAGCATGAAAGGTCACGAATGCATCCTTGATAATTATTTATGGTAGTATTTACACATCAATCTTATTCATCCAATTCCAGCCACAAATAATTGTGTGAAGCTTTAGGACACAGAAAATAATGACTGAAGATTCGTCTTCGGATTTCCGTGTAGCTAGATCGTCGAGTATAACTGCTCCTACTTCAACTTTCCATACTCCTTACATTACAACCTGGTTCACATTTGAATCAATGAAGTTCCATGATTGATTTCAATCCAGTAATGATGATGAAAATGCTTTAAAATGTTTTAAAACTTACTGACAACGTAGATAATGCATCCGCCCAAAAGTTCAGAATGTGCATTGATAGGCAATGGTGAATTGGAACCATCCAAGTAAAAGTCGTATGCTCCAAAGTCAAGAACGTTGGCTTCAAAAAGTGGAAGAGCAGCTTGCCTGAAAAAAAGTGATTTCGATTCTAATGTTGACAGATAGATTGATCCAATGAACAGATGTACCTCATGAGAGTCTCGCAATCAATAAAATATTGTGGCTGAAATATACGTCGCATTTTGTTAATGCCGGAAGTAAATTATATCTCAAAGGAATTAATTACTAAAAATGCAAGAAGCTTATTCTTATCGAAGACTTCAGTGACTCCTATATCTAGTGGTTGCAACAAGCTTGGGGTATCTTTGGGAATAATACAGATATATATATAATACATACTTTATATACTATATATTTTGGGAATAAGCTTAGCTAGGGCTGTGCGCTAGCCGCAAGGCCTCGCACCGGTGCATCGGATATGATAACCGGTGCGAACGGTGCCTAAGAAATTTTAGAAGTGGGCCTACTCGTAGCATAGTATAGGCGAAACATAATTAGCTTCGCGTTCTGGTTTGTCGTGCTATGGTCAATTTAAACTTTGAAATCTTCAAGGTAGAGCTAGATTTTGTGGATTACATGCAATTAGGAAAATTCTAGTATTGCTAAAGAATTGGAAGCAGACTTACATAGGCCATCTTTAATATCATTTTGTCAATAGTTGCAAGTGACTCCCATCATGCTTAATCTATAAGTCTCAGTAGTAACCCCGTGGCAGACGCAAGGACAAAATGTGAAATGCTGAGTCATCAGGCAGACGCAAGGACAAAATGTGAAATGCTGAGTCATCAGGCTGACTCAGCCCCCCCCCTCTGGCAGGAAGGTGAGGGAGTTCGCCAAGGATGTGTTGGGAGGAATGGGTCCGTGAGGAGAAAACCGCCCCCCCCCCCCAACGACTCGACTGACTAAATTGGTTGAAAAGACCAAAGTTGTTCAGAATCATGTGAAACAAACTTCTATCAAAGTTTCAGGTTGAAATTCGTCCAAAAAAATTTTTTTCGAAAATGTTTCACTACGGTGGTCTCGACACTTAGGATTTCTTCGTTAAAAAAAAAAATTCAAAATGTTGGAATTGAGCTCCGAGACCCATCCCATCGTGTTTGTCGTCAAAAGTTGGTCGGTGAAGTTTCGGTGAAAAAACCGCCCCACCCCAACGACTCAACTGACTAAATTGGTCGAAAAGACCAAAGTTGTTCAGAATCATGTGAAACAAACTTCTATCAAGGTTTCAGGTTGAAATTCATCCAAAACATTTTTTCGAAAATGTTTCACTACGGTGGTCTCGACACTTAGGATTTTTTCAAGTCCAAATGTGAAATGTCGCTTTTTTAGCCAACTTTGACGATGAATAGCGGAGGATTGGAAGTGAATGAAGAGTTCGGGTTTCTTTTAGGGGCAAGACCGCGCTTTGTTCTCTAGGATCTCCTCTTTTCAGATGCGTGGCAGGCTCCGTTTCCAAATGAGAGCCTGTTAAAAATCGAGTTTTTGTGCATTTTCCAAGATTTTGGAACTTTTTGAAAAAACGACCGAGTGTTTTAACTCGGCTTCTGGTCATCGTAGAGGGTCGAGGGATGTCTTAAATGAAAGGGGAGAGCAAGAAAACGTGACACTCAAAATTTGGAGTCAATCGGAGCACTAGAACCGGAGATAGACGGGTTTAAAGTTTTTGGATGATGGGTGTTACGTCATCAGCTGATCGCCACACACTATATAAGCGGGAACCGACAGAGAATTTTCATTTAGAAGAGAGCGATTGTCAAAGGTAGGTCGTCTCTCTGAGCTACGATGATAGCTTCGGACATTCCAAATTCCGGGTTTCTGTAAGAAACCGACTTAGAAAATTTCATTGCTGATATCAGCTAAGGCGTCAGACTTAGAGGTTAGCCAGGAGATGGCCTTCGTCTCCAGGCCATAAAGGACTCCAAAACTTTAAAGGCTTGTAACTTTGCTTCTACAAGTCCGTTTGACTTGATTCAAAAAAGGTTCGGTTGCTATTGACCTGCTCTAAGTGATAGACTACTTATAAAATGTCGTAAGTAGTGCTAAAAAGTTGAAAAATTTAAATTCACTAGTTTTGGAGGTTTTCTGGGGTTTTCGACCCTGCTGAATTCAACTAAGACATTTACAAAGTTGCCAGAGGCGAGCTTCGGCTCGAGACTTGTTTCCTGATGTAAATAACTCCACCGATTTTCATGTCAAAATCGGGGCCCGGATACCAACACAGTGACATGACGCACGCTCTGTCCGCTCGAGGTTGGATTTGTGGGTCGAGGTCTTGGAGTTGGGATAAGATCCCCTCTGAGAAATGCCTGTGACGGATTCATCAGCTTAACTTGTCTTTCCTCTAAGCGAAGTTGTCTTTGTGATAGCACTGGGCGACTATCGATTCTGTCTTTGTATAGCATGGGCCTTCACGACTGAAAGCCCAGTAACTCAGGCTTGGAAACGTCTATCGTTTGTCATTGTAACTTGGTAAAAATGGGGTGGTTACTGCAAGTATTGACGTCAAACCTTTTCGCGTCATAGGGGAATCCGTCTTTGTGTTGGGAGTTGGAAACAGAAAGCATGGTGACTGCCGATGCCCATACATGGTAAAACTGCTGTTGTCAAGTTAAAAGCACGACTAAATTTAGAAAGACCAAGGCAAGGCTCTGTGTCGGGAGGGTATATAAGTCACTGCTTCTCTCTAGGCTTCACTCCTGTTTCAAGTTGTAAGACGAACGGTGAGTGCTCTGTCGAAGTTTGCTATCAAACTTTGAAATATTTAGAACTTAGGATTATTCTGTCTTAATGCAGATACAGTAGTAGCTTCATATAAACGTTTTTATTAAGCTGTGACTTTAGGTGAGATCCTTTAATAATCTCCTCTTATGAGCACTAAAATGTGTCTCAATTTAACACATTATTTCTTCTCTTTTCAGTTTGAAAATGACGAAGGAATGCAATAAAAAATTACAAATTTTTAAGTGCAGTTGCGGCATGCCCTTCCACGGTGACCGTTTCAGGCGCCACGTCTTGGCGAGAGTGACGAAGGGTGAGATGAAGCATGATGATGTGTTGATGGTGATGTATTGTGTGGGGTGTGATGTTCGTTGTAGTGCGTATGATGTCGAGTTTGTGAAGGCTCATGCCAATTGTCTTCTGCGTGTGATTGGGAAGGAAATGATGAGTCAAGTGTTGAGTGGTGAGCGGGGGAGCGCATTTGTTCAAGGCGAACCAGTACGTTCCCCAGTCGTGAATGTGGATTTGGATGATGATGAAGTGGTGAGTAAAGTAAAGAGGAAGTTGATTGTCGAGAGTGATGATGATGACGATGAGGCTATGGAGAGCGTTGTAACGAAGAAGGGGTGTGTTGAGAGGTTGAGTGATGATGTTGAGCTTGAGCGAGCTGTCGCGTCGATTGAGCCACTGGCAAAGCCACGGGCTCAATCGTCGCCGAGAGATGAGCGTGTGATGCCTAATTGTGTTGTGAGAGTGAGTCAGTCGAGTGTGCCGAGTAAAGTGGTATTGACGAAGAATGATGCGCTGGCGTATGGGAATGTGAGAAATGAGTGTGACAGGTTGCAGGGAAAGTTGAATGCTGCAAAGTGTACGTTGAAAGAAGTGACTGTGGAAAGGGATCGCTTGAAGAGAGAGTCGGAGGACTTTGCGAGTATGAAGAGAGAGTTGTTTGAGGCGAGGCAGAAGTTGGTGAATGAGAGAAAGTTGAGGGAGACGCTTGAGTCGAAGTTGGAGAGTTGTGAGAAGTCGGTCTGTCGAGAGCGTGAGTTGAAGGAAGAGGCGATGGAACGAGTGAGAGTGTTGGAGCGTCAGTTGAGTATGCAGTCCGAAGTGTCGCCTGAAACGGTCACCGCCCTTCACATTCCTGTGGTGGGCTATGTCCCGGACCGGCCATTAATTTATGGAGATGTGACTCCAGATACATCACAAGAATGTTTTAACTCATTCACTCCCAGGCCTTTTTGACAATGTTGCTTCTCAGGATCCGGAGATTTTGCTATAATTTCAAAGTTTGATTACTTGCTCCATATTGACTCAATAGAATTGACATTTTTACTCATTTAGGATAGTATCTCTGTTAACTACCATGCAAAATTTTGTAGCCCAACTCTTGTTAGATACTGAGTAATGTGGTTTTGAAAAATGGTATATTAAGGTCATTTTGAAAAATTTTGTAAAAATTAGCTAAAAACGGTTTTTTACTTCCATTTCGATATTTAAGTATTTGCTAATTATTTATTCAATATCATATCACTCATATAAGAGAACGGCTTTCGCAACTACCATGCAAAATTTGATAGCACAACTCTCCTTAGATACTAAGAAATATGGATTTAAAAAATTGTATATTTTATTAGTCAATTTGATAAATCTTTGAATATATTATAAAACCATATTTTGATGTTGCGTACTAAACCCACAAAGATATTTCAAAAAGATGTATTGTTTATTGCTTTCATTTACATACATAAATCATGAACATTTCGTATATTTGTATTTTAGTTTATTGAGGCAGTAAACTAAAAATATTGTCAAATTCATGTGCTGAAATTCGTTTTAGTATGATAGTCTTTGAAACAGGGGTGTACACACAAAGCCACTTTGCAATTTGAACACATGTAAGTGCTCTCCCTGCGAATTTGCTTTGAACTGCACACTTCACATCGTCTTGCCGGCCTCAATTTTGATGCTGTAGATGGAATCGGTTCTGGAAAACATCGAGAAAGCAGCCGTAGAGCTCGATTCGGTCGGTGAGAAGGTGAAGAGGCGTCGCCATCATGATTCTGTTGTATGTAATCATTCAAGAGAGATGTACCCAATTCAATTATGAAATCTCGAATAGATAGTTGCCGTCCACGTCCAGACTTATTGTATAGTATTTTGCTTTGTACCACCGACAGAGTCAATAGATAGAAGAATACTTTTTTCCACCACTTCACACTTTTTCGTCTCAATGGATAATATGCCATCATCTGATCCGATTTGTCTACACCAGTCATGTTTTGCGTGTAATCATGAACAGCGATTGGTTTCTCTTTTTCTGAAGTGGGACTTCTGACTGTCACCATCTCGGTAGGATTGTGAATTGTAGTAAGAATATGAACATCTTTCTTGTCATTCCATTTCAGTGCAACGACACCTTCCTTTCTCCTGTATGCTACCTCTCCCCTTCTCAGAGTCTCGTTTTGCAAAACTCGTGGCATTCCAACTCGATTAGATCGTACAGTCCCGACTGAAGAAGTGTTCTGTTCAAGGAGAGTTTCAGTTAGCTCTGGGCATGTGTAATAATTATCAGCATAAAGGCAATGGCCTTTTTGCAGATAAGGCTGTATAAAACGCATGCAGACATCAACTGGACGATTACTTCGATCTGGTTCACCACAATAAATTTCAAAATCGAGTACATAGCCACTTGAGCTTTCACATATTTCATACAATTTGACACCCCATCGGTTCGGCTTGTCTTTCATGTAGACTCTAAATCTAAGTCTTCCTCTCCATGGGCAAATAGCCTCATCAATGCTGAGATTTTTTTCTGGGTAGTACAGTTTCGAACAAGTAGCGCGAAGATGGTCGTATAAAGGTCTCACTTTATGGAGGCGATCGTGGTTTTCCTGGCCTGATGCAACAAATGTATCATTGTCGTTGAAATGGAAAAAGGACAATATCGCTTGAAATCTATTGCGTGGCATGATTGCCAGTGCAAAACTTTGAGCTAGCAGTTCGGAAGTGGACCAGTAATCAGCCAAAGTAGTCTTTTTCACGACCATCATGTGAATCAGTATTGCAATAAACCTTCGAATTTCATTTAGGGTTACTGTTTTCCACAATTTGAAAAAGGAATTAGGTGCCGCATCTTGTTTGCGGTGAATTTGATCTGCAGCATGACGATTTGTTTCAGATTTGAAAAGACGAATCATACCAGGAGTTATGAATAAATAGAAAAAGTCTAGCGGAGACTTTGCTTCATCAGGGATATCTAATCCAGGATGTCCGATAAACGCAGGTATATCAGGGTATCCAGCTAATCCCTCTATCCATTCTTCATGATCATCCACTCTTCTTCCTCTTAAACGTTGCGGCCTTTGTATAGGAGCAGGATCATCAGCTATCGTCTGCAATATCATCAGCTTCTTCATCGCTAGACGAATAGTCGTCTATATCCGACCCCTCAGCTTGTACCAGCTCGAGTATTTCTTCCGCCGATAGTCGTCGTCTGGCCATAATTTTGTCACTGAAGTGATTGCCTGGTGTCTTATAGCTAGAATTTTAACTGCGATCGAGGAGTAATACTCAGTAGAAATGCAATGTCTTCGCCTGTGATCATATTGCACAACTAAGATTGCTAAGCGTGAATTGTGTGCACATTAATGTTTAATTTTAGCTTTGTAGACAGATCAGAGACAGATAGATATGACATCAGTGTGAAATTGAATGAAGAATGACATTCTGAAGCCTTATCAGCTGCAAAGATTAAATGAATATTGAATCAAAGTGATAGATAGGTAAAAACGTGTATACACGTCCATGGGAGTCAAGCGGTGTTGTCATGTTGACGTGTATACACGTCCATGGGAGTGAATGAGTTAACTGCACGGATGTCCGATGTTATCACATCAAAATACATCACAAGGAGGACATCCGTGTAGATTATAGAAAGCCGCACAAATTTCGTAAGTATTATGACTGGAACATAACATTGTACCATCTTTCTCATTCTTACTTCTTTCATTGCAGGCCAACTGAAAAAGTCATAAGCCCACCACATCCCACGTCCCGAGAACGACCCATGGGCTCTCTTAAGGGCCAACCTTCTAATGCAGCTGAAGCGGTCCCAAGCCCGCCACATATCTACGGATATGGAATGCAGAGGGGAAGAAAAATGATGAATGGAATGAAGGGAGGACATTCATGCGCCACACGCAACACATCACAGACTTCTTTCTTTGCTAGTGAACAAGCTCTTGTCAGTGTCGTACAAAGGTTTTACTGCAGCACAGGTTGATGTATAGTTAGAAAGTTTGATCATCAACGTTGTATTCGTAAGTCTAGTCAGAAACTGTATCACGGTTTGTAAAAGCAAAGTTAGTGTAGTCAGAAACTTTATCATGTTGTACAAAAGTTTTATTGCAGCACAGGTTGATGTATAGTTAGAAAGTTTGATCATCAACGTTGTATTCGTAAGTCTAGTCAGAAACTGTATCATGGTTTGTAAAAACAAAGTTAGTGTAGTCAGAAACTTTATCATGTTGTACAAAAGTTTTATTGCAACACAGGTTGATGTATAGTTACAAACTTTGATCATGATGTTTTATGAAACACACATGTCATGAAATGCAAGTGTTAGTGTAGTCAAATAATTTTACTACGACGCACGTTTGTGAAAATGAAGTTTGATCATGACGTTTATTCGTGAGTGTCATCAGAAAGTGTGTCATGGTTTGAAAAAGCAAAGTTAGTGTAGTCAGAAACTTTATCATGTTGTATAAAGGTTTTACTGCAACACAGGTTGATGTATAGTTAGAAAATTTGATCATGGAGTTTTATGAAACACAAGTGTTATGAAATGTAAGCGTTAGTGTAGTCAAATAATATTACCGCGACACACGTTTGTGAAAATAATGTTTGATCATTGACGTTGTATGACTGACCGAACTCATCACAGCAATAGAAAGTTTTATCGAAAAGGTTTTACTGCACAGTGTAGATTGTCTTGTAACTTACTTTCACAGCACTAGAAAGTTTTATCGAAAAGGTTTTACGGCACAGTGTAGATTGTCTTGTGACTTACTTTCACAGTGTTAGAAAGTTTTATTGGAGACAGTTGGCAAATGTTTCCCTATTAGAAAATTCAAACTCCATGACTGTTAGATTCGCTTCATCAGGTTTACTAAAAGCAGTTTTCTACTGCAATGAGAGTTTAGAATGTTATATGAAAAC
This sequence comes from Prostheceraeus crozeri, assembly GCA_907163375.1. Lineage (NCBI taxonomy): Eukaryota > Metazoa > Platyhelminthes > Polycladida > Euryleptidae > Prostheceraeus > Prostheceraeus crozeri. The sequence continues at coordinate 223,012 of CAJQUW010009803.1, read as the reverse complement.
AGTGTTCACCACAGCACTAGAAAGTTTTTATCCTTAGTTGAGATCCGGACTGCAGTGTGTAAAATGTTTTATGTGACAGTCTTTTCACAAACGGTGAAGTGTAAATTCAGAGTGAATACATCTGTTAGGTAGTCATTAACTTTGGATGTGAAGTAAAGCGAATCTGTGTACTGAATGAATTGAATATTAGACAACGCATGGAAGTTTTTGACAACTTGAGTGGTTGAAATCAAATCTAAGTTTAACATGTTGGATATAAAAGTGAGATGGATAGGAATAAGTGTTGAATGTTTTATAAAACCAGATGTTGTCACACACGTTGAGTGTGATTCCATGACATTGAATCGCGTGGGTTGTAAAGTCCATCATCCAAGGCTAGGCTCCTCTACGGTTGGATTTAGGGTTTTATATTACATGCGTTAACCGTTCGTGTAGAATATGTGAAGCACATGTTCGCTTAAATGCAAGTGTTGAAATAAGTTTTGTAAGAAGTCCTTAACAGGTTGTTGTGAAACTTAGCGAACGTTGAAAAAAGTTTTATGAAATGTTTCTGCAGTCACACTCGTTAGCGTACCAGCTTTACTAAATGTGTTGTTTGCCTTTATCAATTTGAATGTGTGTGTTTTGTAAATAAAGACAGACAGCGTGTTTTCACTCTGCATCGACAGCATACAAGTATAGACATAACAACCTGTAACGTTGTTAGTCGAATGCATATGAGATAGGAAACATTATGTGTGAGATAAAAATCAACCTGCTAGATGAAGTGAAACACAAAAGTGTCACAACTAGTTTAGGGAAATAAAGGAGAACTGTGACAACGTTTACACTCATCATACCCAGATGAACATACAAATCTGACATTCAAATGAAAGTCGTAAACATGAACTGCGGTGTAAGAAACTTTATGTCAACAACTTTATGTTGGTAAAACTTTCATAGATTGCAGGCGTGTTGAAAGCTGATATAAAGACCTGTAGAAACGCATAAGTCTTAGCTCAACGACTCGACCCTTGAACTCACACAATGAATACGTCTGTGTAGAAAACTCATTGGTAGGAAACAGTATTTTCTGTGCGAATGCAGACGATGTAAACATGACATTTAACATGGCTTGCAATAGTCAACATGCTGCCATTCAAAATGTTTATCATAAAACCTATCAGTGAAAAAACCCCTCCTGTGCCCACAAAGAATCATAAGTGCTCTTTGACGCCTGTCTGTCGCACTAGCCCCTCAGCAGATAGAGTAGAACACAAAGATGAATGACAGCGCAGCCGGTGGGCGATCGTCTGTCGCGCTAGCCCCTCAGCAGATGGAGTAGAACACAAAGATCTATGCTCTCTCTCTGGCGCCCGTCTGTCACATGAAACAGAGAGCTATCGCATCTGTCCCAGGATGCAGGAACGTATCGTAGCACTTGGCTGATTCCCACACAGCTCATTGCTATCGTACCGGAAGGGAGATTCATGCGATAAATGCATCTAAGTTTGTTGAGTGGTTGAGGGTAGCAGTCAATGAAAATTTGTCTTCCCCTTTCTTCCTCCAACCATAAGTTTAGAGCAATATGATTGCACGAATCAGACATTTGAAAGGCTGTATCATTCTCATATAAAGCAGAGTCTCTTGCATTTTACTATCATAATCATGTCTGAGAAGCCAACAGCGTGCGTGATACCTTTTCGTATCATACACCGCGAAGAGGAATTCCACAGTGATATCTTTGGTGAGGATATCACTGTGGAATTCGTGAAGTACTATTCTTACTTCACCCTACAGGAGGATTTGAGTCGACGAGTGCGAGAAGAGGCTGAGATGGAGGCAAGTGAGGCCGAGACGGCGGCAAGTGATGCCGAGACGGTGGGGAGCGAGGCCGAGATGGCAACCAGCGAGAGCGAGACGGTCGAAAGTGATAACATGGAAAGTGAGGACATGGAAAGTGTGGATGTCATTGTGATATCGGATGATGAAGTAAGAGTTTTACACATGCATGCGAATGGCTGTCATCTCAACTCTTTCATGTTTTCTTTCAGTGATGGAGTGAGTGATGGGCGTTCTTTAGTTCATAAAATCATCATGCACACATACAGCACACTGTTTCACCACATTTCCTCGTGAATGCATCATGAGTTCTTATAAGAACTTCCTTCTAATGCAGCTAAAGCGGTCCCAAGCCCGCCACATATCTACGGATATGGAATGCGGAGGGGAAGGATATATGATGAATGGAATGAAATGGGAGGACACTCTTGCACCATATGCAGTCACAAACACATTTCTATCTTCATTAAGATGACATTCAATCACTTGAATTCTAATGTGACCTAATCCTTAGATCTCATTACAGTCAACTCTCTAACGTACTTGATAAACCTATTATCTCTAACTTTACAAACACTGAAAGGATTCTAACATGATTTCAAACTTAACAAACATCATCTTTATTTCTAACGTTACAAACAGTGAAATGCTTGTGACACTATTTTATACTTTACCTATCTTGCAAACACTGAAATGATTCAGATATTATTCCTAACTTTACATTCATCAACTTTATTTCTAACTTTACAAACGTCAACTTTATTTTTAACGTTGCAAACATTGAAGTGATTATAACTTCATTTACATTTCACCTATCTTACAAACACTGAAAGGATTCTAACATGATTTCAAACTTTACAAACATCAACTTTATTTTTAACGTTGCAAACAGTGAAGTGAATCTGACTTCATTTATATTTCACCTATCTTCAAACAGCGACATGGTGATAACTTTATTTCTAACTTTACAATCATCAACTTTATTTCTAACTTTACAAACAGTAAAATGGTTGTAACTTTATTTCCTTAGTCAATCCACTCTTTTGAAACGACAAGAAAACGACACAGCATGTACATGATACGTTATTGAAACCCACACAGCTTTTTTGTTACATTTACAATTCATTTCATGTGTTCTATCCTATACACTCAAAACCTGCAACGACATTTAATCTATTACACCTGAAATCTATTGACATGTGATACATTACATTAAATCTTCGATATCAAATACTATCATGAAACAACTAGCAGTACCTGACTCTAAACATGCACTGATTCCCACATTTATGACATTAGTAATTTTTCTATCATGTGTGACTACATGCTCATCAATATGAAAGGCTTGCAGTGACTTAACTCTTAATGGGTCCATGTCAAGCTTTTGGAAATAACTTTTCATGTACAGTTGACATACAATCAATTTCAACGGATGCTCCAGTCATAGCATGTTATTCTTGCTTTCGCACTCATGGTGTCATGCTGCATCAACAAGTTGCTTCTATCTAACTTTTACATGAATAAACCAAATGCCCTGATGCTATATGATACTGTCTGGATATGCTATTGTTGTTTCTTTTATTTATGTCACTGATTCAAACAGTTAATTACACTACCTATTCATTAAACTTTGCAATCTAAATCTTTGCTTTCATCGAATATGAACCTCTAATTTACATACAACAACTATGATATATGTTCTATCTTATACACTCAACCAGTAGAGACATTCATTCTGTTACATCCATAAACATGATGTGATAAAATTCACATCATCTCAAAACCCTTTAACAGCGCTTGTCTTCAAACATATGCTGAATCCCACACAGCTTCTTTGTTACACTACCAATTCATTTCAATGTTGGCTAATCTTGCATCACTCATTTCATGTAACACAACTTTTCACTTTAATTATTCCCAGAATGTTACTGCAGTGGTCTCAACACAATCCCTACCATGTATTCTAACACTTTCCTCATCAACTCTTTACACACTTATGATTCCAATCACTAAGTTACATACAACGCTTCTATTGAACATGTATCAATCACCTTTCAGCTGACCACATCAAATGTTAAGTGTATAACATAATGAGCATGCAACTATCTCTCATCAACGATATGAAATCTGTCTTTTCACCATGAGAATTAAGTCTTGCCTTCAGTCATTTTATAAAGCGAACATATGCATCACGTATTCTACACTAAAAGAGATCGTTCATTTGTGTTATCCAAAGTTCTAAGTCCCTAAACCCAACGGTAGGTAACCCTACCCCTTAGATGATGGACTTTAGCAATTTAGCTATGTCATTCACCAATGGCTAAGTTAGTAAATGCATGTATACACTCTACAACAACAGTTATCATTGATGTATGTTATATAAAACGCTAAATCTCTAAGTCCAACCGTGACTGTCATTGCCTGCATTACTATAGAACATGTTGCTCTGATGATTCTTCCGTCACCCTTACTATTTCCATTTGAGGCGTAGTGAAGAAATAAATTCATGACTTCAGGTCAAAACCTCTCTCTACACACGTTCATATTTCACACCATGTAAAAGATCCTTGCTACTTATCATAGAGGCTTTAAAACTTTAAACATGATGATTTCATGGCAGTTAGACCTTTGAAGATGTGTGTTGGACAAGTTTAACACTTGTCATGAAGTTGCGTTCTCATCAGATGAATTTAATAAGAGCTTCATCATTTTCTAAGAAAGATAGAGATCCTTGAATCTAGTGTTTGTGTGTGGCACAGTCTGTAACTTTTCTTTGTTAATAGGGTTGCCTCCAACGAATTGGTGACCGGGGCCCTCGGAAGGACCGATGGAATACTTCGATTACTCGAAGTATTCCGGACGCTGAATTCTCAGCAACGCCAGATATTCTAGCGCCATATCCCTAAATAAAGGGTTCTCCACAAGCTGGACGGGGAAGCGAATTGCTTCGCCTTTCTCTGCCTGCAAAGCAGCCAGGAGAAAGACTTTCCCCATCTTCACCCTGCATCCACAGCGGAGCTCAAGGGTTCGACTCATGTCAAAGAAAGCGATATCGAAAGACATTGCTTCAAACGACTTGTAATTGATGAATGAGTGTGAACGTCTCCCTTATATTTCTCACACATTTTTGTAACTGGCTAGCAAGCCATTGAAGAATTAAACAAATCGGCAGTGTCCATGCTTTAACAGCAAATGGTGACTTGCGCGCGCGTGGAGTGTACAGTAACGAATTGTCGACGTGAGAATCCTTTCAGCCGCCCACGATAATCTCTTCGACGCGATAGCAATGAGCTATGTGGGAATCAGCCAGGTGCTACGATACGTTCCTGCATCCTGGGACAGATGCGATAGCTCTCTGTTTCATGTGACAGACGAGCGCCAGAGAGAGAGAGCATACATCTTTGTGTTCTACTCTATCTGCTGAGGGGCTAGCGCGACAGACGATCGCCCACCGGCTGCGCTGTCATTCATCTTTGTGTTCTACTCTATCTGCTGAGGGGCTAGCGCGACAGACGATCGCCCACCGGCTGCGCTGTCATTCATCTTTGTGTTCTACTCTATCTGCTGAGGGGCTAGTGCGACAGACAGGCGTCAAAGAGCACTTATGATTCTTTGTGGGCACAGGAGGGGTTTTTTCACTGATAGGTTTTATGATAAACATTTTGAATGGCAGCATGTTGACTATTGCAAGCCATGTTAAATGTCATGTTTACATCGTCTGCATTCGCACAGAAAATACTGTTTCCTACCAATGAGTTTTCTACACAGACGTATTCATTGTGTGAGTTCAAGGGTCGAGTCGTTGAGCTAAGACTTATGCGTTTCTACAGGTCTTTATATCAGCTTTCAACACGCCTGCAATCTATGAAAGTTCTACCAACATAAAGTTGTTGACATAAAGTTTCTTACACCGCAGTTCATGTTTACGACTTTCATTTGAATGTCAGATTTGTATGTTCATCTGGGTATGATGAGTGTAAACGTTGTCACAGTTCTCCTTTATTTCCCTAAACTAGTTGTGACACTTTTGTGTTTCACTTCATCTAGCAGGTTGATTTTTATCTCACACATAATGTTTCCTATCTCATATGCATTCGACTAACAACGTTACAGGTTGCTATGTCTATACTTGTATGCTGTCGATGCAGAGTGCAAACACGCTGTCTGTCTTTATTTACAAAACACACACATTCAAATTGATAAAGGCAAACAACACATTTAGTAAAGCTGGTACGCTAACGAGTGTGACTGCAGAAACATTTCATAAAACTTTTTTCAACGTTCGCTAAGTTTCACAACAACCTGTTAAGGACTTCTTACAAAACTTATTTCAACACTTGCATTTAAGCGAACATGTGCTTCACATATTCTACACGAACGGTTAACGCATGTAATATAAAACCCTAAATCCAACCGTAGAGGAGCCTAGCCTTGGATGATGGACTTTACAACCCACGCGATTCAATGTCATGGAATCACACTCAACGTGTGTGACAACATCTGGTTTTATAAAACATTCAACACTTATTCCTATCCATCTCACTTTTATATCCAACATGTTAAACTTAGATTTGATTTCAACCACTCAAGTCGTCAAAAACTTGCATGCGTTGTCTAATATTCAATTCATTCAGTACACAGATTCGCTTTACTTCACATCCAAAGTTAATGACTACCTAACAGATGTATTCACTCTGAATTTACACTTCACCGTTTGTGAAAAGACTGTCACATAAAACATTTTACACACTGCAGTCCGGATCTCAACTAAGGATAAAAACTTTCTAGTGCTGTGGTGAACACTGTTTTCATATAACATTCTAAACTCTCATTGCAGTAGAAAACTGCTTTTAGTAAACCTGATGAAGCGAATCTAACAGTCATGGAGTTTGAATTTTCTAATAGGGAAACATTTGCCAACTGTCTCCAATAAAACTTTCTAACACTGTGAAAGTAAGTTACAAGACAATCTACACTGTGCAGTAAAACCTTTTCGATAAAACTTTCTAGTGCTGTGAAAGTAAGTTACAAGACAATCTACACTGTGCAGTAAAACCTTTTCGATAAAACTTTCTATTGCTGTGATGAGTTCGGTCAGTCATACAACGGCAATGATCAAACATTATTTTCACAAACGTGTGTCGCGGTAATATTATTTGACTACACTAACGCTTACATTTCATAACACTTGTGTTTCATAAAACGCCATGATCAAATTTTCTAACTATACATCAACCAGTGTTGCAGTAAAACCTTTGTACAACATGATAAAGTTTCTGACTACACTAACTTTGCTTTTTCAAACCATGACACACTTTCTGATGACACTCACGAATAAACGTCATGATCAAACTTCATTTTCACAAACGTGCGTCGTAGTAAAATTATTTGACTACACTAACACTTGCATTTCATGACATGTGTGTTTCATAAAACATCATGATCAAAGTTTGTAACTATACATCAACCTGTGTTGCAATAAAACTTTTGTACAACATGATAAAGTTTCTGACTACACTAACTTTGCTTTTACAAACCATGATACAGTTTCTGACTAGACTTACGAATACAACGTTGATGATCAAACTTTCTAACTATACATCAACCTGTGCTGCAGTAAAACCTTTGTACGACACTGACAAGAGCTTGTTCACTAGCAAAGAAAGAAGTCTGTGATGTGTTGCGTGTGGCGCATGAATGTCCTCCCTTCATTCCATTCATCATTTTTCTTCCCCTCTGCATTCCATATCCGTAGATATGTTACGGGCTTGGGACCGCTTCAGCTGCATTAGAAGGTTGGCCCTTAAGAGAGCCCATGGGTCGTTCTCGGGACGTGGGATGTGGTGGGCTTATGACTTTTTCAGTTGGCCTGCAATGAAAGAAGTAAGAATGAGAAAGATGGTACAATGTTATGTTCCAGTCATAATACTTACGAAATTTGTGCGGCTTTCTATAATCTACACGGATGTCCTCCTTGTGATGTATTTTGATGTGATAACATCGGACATCCGTGCAGTTAAAACATTCTTGTGATGTATCTGGAGTCACATCTCCATAAATTAATGGCCGGTCCGGGACATAGCCCACCACAGGAATGTGAAGGGCGGTGACCGTTTCAGGCGACACTTCGGACTGCATACTCAACTGACGCTCCAACACTCTCACTCGTTCCATCGCCTCTTCCTTCAACTCACGCTCTCGACAGACCGACTTCTCACAACTCTCCAACTTCGACTCAAGCGTCTCCCTCAACTTTCTCTCATTCACCAACTTCTGCCTCGCCTCAAACAACTCTCTCTTCACACTCGCAAAGTCCTCCGACTCTCTCTTCAAGCGATCCCTTTCCACAGTCACTTCTTTCAACGTACACTTTGCAGCATTCAACTTTCCCTGCAACCTGTCACACTCATTTCTCACATTCCCATACGCCAGCGCATCATTCTTCGTCAATACCACTTTACTCGGCACACTCGACTGACTCACTCTCACAACACAATTAGGCATCACACGCTCATCTCTCGGCGACGATTGAGCCCGTGGCTTTGCCAGTGGCTCAATCGACGCGACAGCTCGCTCAAGCTCAACATCATCACTCAACCTCTCAACACACCCCTTCTTCGTTACAACGCTCTCCATAGCCTCATCGTCATCATCATCACTCTCGACAATCAACTTCCTCTTTACTTTACTCACCACTTCATCATCATCCAAATCCACATTCACGACTGGGGAACGTACTGGTTCGCCTTGAACAAATGCGCTCCCCCGCTCACCACTCAACACTTGACTCATCATTTCCTTCCCAATCACACGCAGAGGACAATTGGCATGAGCCTTCACAAACTCGACATCATACGCACTACAACGAACATCACACCCCACACAATACATCACCATCAACACATCATCATGCTTCATCTCACCCTTCGTCACTCTCGCCAAGACGTGGCGCCTGAAACGGTCACCGCGGAAGGGCATGCCGCAACTGCACTTAAAAATTTGTAATTTTTTATTGCATTCCTTCGTCATTTTCAAACTGAAAAGAGAAGAAATAATGTGTTAAATTGAGACACATTTTAGTGCTCATAAGAGGAGATCGTTAAAGGATCTCATCTAAAGTCACAGCTTAATAAAAACGTTTATATGAAGCTACTACTGTATCTGCATTAAGACAGAATAATCCTAAGTTCTAAATATTTCAAAGTTTGATAGCAAACTTCGACAGAGCACTCACCGTTCGTCTTACAACTTGAAACAGGAGTAAAGCCTAGAGAGAAGCAGTGACTTATATACCCTCCCGACACAAAGCCTTGGCTTGGTCTTTCTAAATTTAGTCGTGCTTTTAACTTGACAACAGCAGTTTTACCATGTATGGGCATCGGCAGTCACCATGCTTTCTGTTTTCAACTCCCAACACAAAGACGGATTCCCCTATGACGCGAAAAGGTTTGACGTCAATACTTGCAGTAACCACCCCATTTTTACCAAGTTACAATGACAAACGATAGACGTTTCCAAGCCTGAGTTACTGGGCTTTTAGTCGTGAAGGCCCATGCTATACAAAGACAGAATCGATAGTCGCCCAGTGCTATCACAAAGACAACTTCGCTTAGAGGAAAGACAAGTTAAGCTGATGAATCCGTCACAGGCATTTCTCAGAGGGGATCTTATCCCAACTCCAAGACCTCGACCCACAAATCCAACCTCGAGCGGACAGAGCGTGCGTCATGTCACTGTGTTGGTATCCGGGCCCCGATTTTGACATGAAAATCGGTGGAGTTATTTACATCAGGAAACAAGTCTCGAGCCGAAGCTCGCCTCTGGCAACTTTGTAAATGTCTTAGTTGAATTCAGCAGGGTCGAAAACCCCAGAAAACCTCCAAAACTAGTGAATTTAAATTTTTCAACTTTTTAGCACTACTTACGACATTTTATAAGTGGTCTATCACTTAGAGCAGGTCAATAGCAACCGAACCTTTTTTGAATCAAGTCAAACGGACTTGTAGAAGCAAAGTTACAAGCCTTTAAAGTTTTGGAGTCCTTTATGGCCTGGAGACGAAGGCCATCTCCTGGCTAACCTCTAAGTCTGACGCCTTAGCTGATATCAGCAATGAAATTTTCTAAGTCGGTTTCTTACAGAAACCCGGAATTTGGAATGTCCGAAGCTATCATTGGAGCTCAGAGAGACGACCTACCTTTGACAATCGCTCTCTTCTAAAGGAAAATTCTCTGTCGGTTCCCGCTTATATAGTGTGTGGCGATCAGCTGATGACGTAACACCCATCATCCAAAAACTTTAAACCCGTCTATCTCCGGTTCTAGTGCTCCGATTGACTCCAAATTTTGAGTGTCACGTTTTCTCGCTCTCCCCTTTCATTTAAGACATCCCTCGACCCTCTACGATGTCCAGAAGACGAGTTAAAACACTCGGTCGTTTTTTCAAAAAGTTCCAAAATCTTGGAAAATGCACAAAAACTCGATGTTTAACAGGCTCTCATTTGGAAACGGAGCCTGCCACGCATCTGAAAAGAGGAGATCCTAGAGAACAAAGCGCGGTCTTGCCCCTAAAAGAAACCCGAACTCTTCATTCACTTCCAATCCTCCGCTATTCATCGTCAAAGTTGGCTAAAAAAGCGACATTTCACATTTGGACTTGAAAAAATCCTAAGTGTCGAGACCACCGTAGTGAAACATTTTCGAAAAAAATTTTTTTGGACGAATTTCAACCTGAAACTTTGATAGAAGTTTGTTTCACATGATTCTGAACAACTTTGGTCTTTTCAACCAATTTAGTCAGTTGAGTCGTTGGGGGGGGGGGGGCGGTTTTCTCCTCACGGACCCATTCCTCCCAACACATCCTTGGCGAACTCCCTCACCTTCCTGCCAGAGGGGGGGCTGAGTCAGCCTGATGACTCAGCATTTCACATTTATTCCTTGCGTCTGCCTGATGACTCAGCATTTCACATTTTGTCCTTGCGTCTGCCACGGGGTTACTACTAGTCTCTCTATGATGGCTTTAATGGAATTCTTCAAAGTTCAACAGAATATGGTAAGACATTACAGTGACTTAAGTACTAAGTCAATGATGAGCGAAGCGTCGGATTTTCAATTGATTCTTTTGAGATTGTTATAGCAACAGCAAAGCTTATTTTTTATTCTTTTTTCAAAATACCTGAACACAGCAGGAAATGTAGAGATTCGAAGCAATGTAACCGCCTACAAATTGCTATGCACGAAGGTCGACGTCTTTGCATTACTCGGCTTCAAGCAGTCTCTCTGTAATGTGATAATGCTATCGGATGCCAAAAATCCATCGGATGGATTGCTGGCCGCTGGAATGATAAGATAGCCTTTAACTTAGCAGGAGGAACAACATCAGGGTACTCAGTATTCACTATGAGATTCCGAAATTCTGAGGTCGCGGGAATTGACAATTCATGGTCAAAAAAATTTATCACTAGCTTGAATTATCAGAATCTTTACTTCCTTACATTTTTTATCAACCTCAGGAAATGTATCGGCTATTTTATATCATAAAATAGAAGCCGTGCAGAAAATGAAGGATGGAAAGGCAACAGGGCCCGATGAGATTCCAGTAGAGGCGTGGAAATGCTTAGGGAAGCAGGAATTAACAAACTTAGTGAGTTGATGCAGAAAATCTTGATTGAAGAGAGAATGCCGAACGAGTGGAGGAACAGCATAATTACGCCCATTTATAAGGATAAGGAGGATGTACAAGAATGCGGGAATTACAGAGGGATAAAACTCATGTACCATACAATGAAAATTTGGGAGAAGATCATAGATAATCGAATTCGAGAAGAAACCTGTGTTGGTGAAGAGCAATTTGGGTTTATCCCTGGAAGGAGTGGGACCGATGCGATTTTTGCCTTACAAATGATGATGGAGAAGCACAGAGAGAAGCCGAAGGAAATCCATATGGTGTTCATTGATCTAGAGAAAGCGTGCGATAGGGTGCCACGACAGGAGGTTTGCTGGTGCATGAGAGAGAAGGCTATACCGGAGAAGTATGTCAGGATTGTGCAAGATGTGTACGATGGTGTTCAAACACACGTGAGAAGCAGTGTTGGAGAAACTGAGAAGTTCCCCGTATGAGTTGGCCTACACCAAGGTTCAGCACTGAGTCCTTACCTCTTCGACATTGTAATGGATGTAATTATTGAACAAGTAAAAGAAAAGCATCCGTGGAGCATGTTATTTGCTGATGACATCGTTCTGTGTGGTAATGAACGTGAAAAAGTCGAGAGAAAGGTGGAAGAATGGAGAAAAGTGTTGGAAGAGAGGGACCTTAACATCAATAGAAGGAAAACAGAATACTTACAATTCAATAAGGACGGTGACGAAAATATCCAACTACAGAACTAGCAGCTGACCAGGGTAAGGAAATTTAAGTACTTGGGCTCGACGATGGCGGAGGATGGAGAGCTGGATGCAGAGGTGGCCCATAGAATCCAAGTTGGATGGAAAAACTGGAACAAACTTCGAGGAATGCTATGCAACAAGAGACTGTCAACAAAAAAGCAAGGGAAGGTGTACAAGATATCGGTGAGACCAGCAATGACGCATGGAGCGAAAACATGAGGAATCAAAAAGACACAAGAAAAGAAGTTGGACGTCGCCGAGATGAAGATGCTGCGCTGGTCACACGGAGTGACAAAGAAATACAAAATCCGGAACGATGCCGTCAGACGAAAGCTGCAGGTTACAGAGATCCATAAGAAAGTACAGGAAAAGCGATTGAGGTGGTACGGCCACATCCTTCGAAGAGAAAAGACACACATAACAAAGCAAATGCTCGACTGGAGAGTGTATGGTAAGAGGATACGTGGAAGACCGAAGAGAAGATGGTTGGATTGTGGGAGTGAAGATTTAAAGGAGAAGAAGTTGAAGGAGTGGGATGCAGCGAATCGAATCATGTGGACCGGAAACGGCCAGAAGTGGCGACGTTACTTTATGTGGGATAAGCCAGAGACAGAATAAGAATGGACTAGAACGCAAATCCTTCATTATCAAGTAATAGATAATCAGAAAATTACATTTTTGTAGAAGTCAAAGAATGTCATATTCTTGGAGAAAATCATAAAACACGTGACAAGAAGGTCTATCTCAGTGAGTTTGCAGATTCGTTGAATAGCCTGATACATGATGAAATGTAGGATGTAGGGCTTTGACTAGTCCGACAAAAGGGAAAATTCAGCCTCGCACTATATTGCAAAGAATCTCGAAGGAAGTAGTGCAGCATGTGGCCATCATTTTCTCAAACACGACAAGGCTTGCTGCTTCCTTCGTTCATTGACATATGGAAAAGATTCACACTTATATGATTTTCCACGTATCAGCTTGTGCGAACGTCGCTGTACTCTTTCTAATTTTTGTGAGTTGCACTCAGATATGTTCATGAAATTAGGATTACAGTACTCCAAGACACCGAGCATGCAGTAGTTGCAGATTTTGATCAAGTCAATTGTGTTAATGTTATCCTTCAGTTGACGCAAGACATACAGACTTTGAGATTTCTCTTTGCAATGGCGGTCAACCTCAAGATTCCATCTTGAACGAAGCTGATACACAATGCCCAGAAACAGCAGGGCGTCTGCAATCCCTAGGTCTGACGGTTGTGGCAGAAAGCTCATCCCATCATTAAAAATACAAAATGTTAGCTTTTCCATGATTCAATTCTAGTCCATTTGACGTACACCATCTGTTTAAGTGCTCTATTTCTTCACGTTAAAGTTCATTTCCAGCACATAAGCGGCAAGAGGTAGGAGAGTCAGAACATCATCAGCGTATTTAATCACATGAGCACTAGCTAAACATGGAGCTAAGGAACCCATATGAGCGGCAAAAAAGGTATGGTGCTTAGACGGCAACATGTGGCACGCCAGAGGTTACAGTAGGAATACTACTCTTTATCCTCATTGACACACCTCATTGACACACGTTGAGTACGGTCCCGGACATAACTTTTGCATAATCTAATGAAACAAAGCGGGAGACAATTTTCAGTCAAGGGAGCGGACGAGGAAGTCATGCGAAAGTTTATCAAATGCCTTCGACCTGTCGAGTGAGATCATTAGCACATCTTGAGCATTGTTATTGTCGATTGCAGAAGTAAATGATTCTTTTACATCTATGTGGCGTGGAAGGAGGAGGATCCCGGTCTGAAACCGAATTGATTTTGGCCATGCATGTCGATTAGCTGTGATTTGACAGTTTCAAGGACAATTTATTCTAGGATTTAAAGAGGCTTAGGAGATGGGTCATAATTCAGTCACTTGAGCGTTCGACTTCTGTGAGACAGGGGTTACAACAGCCGATTTCCATTTCTTTGGCACTGTCATTGAAGAAATAGAGAGACATAATATATGGGTTAGAGGAGGCGCAAGTATCCAATCGGCAACTTTCAGAAGACGAGGAGGGACACCATCACTGCCTGCCGATTTGTGTAGCTTGAGGTTTTCCAAATATTCGTAGACACTTGATAGCGAAATATGAACATTCCAGTCACTTGCCATTAGTGATGCTTATCGAATTCGAATTCGTCGTATTCGTAAATGACTTTTGAAATTATCTTGAACTGCCTCAGCAGCTTCAGTGGATGTGGCGAACATTGTTATTAATCTGTCCAGATAATTTGTACTCTTTTATTTGCAATATGATTGACCATTAACCAAAGTTCTCTGGGATAGTTAGAATTCACTGTCATCCACCGTTTTTTACTTTTCTCAATTTATTCCTTGATCTCATTTTTACAGTGATGATGGAGATCAAATTGCCTAGCTCTGAAGGCCATGTACCTCCTGTTGATAAGCATTTTGATGAAAGATGTTACACAGGGTTTGTCCTTTATGCTCATGTGGATAAACTGAAATGGAATTTGAGAAATGACACTCTCTAAAACGTCATGAAAAAGTTCACACTTTTCGTCGATATTCATGACTGATTGAAAGAAGCTATGCCATGGATATGATGATAAATAGTTCATAAATAGATGCAAATTGTTGTCTATATAGTCAAAAACTTTGTGAATTCTTGCCATTGCGTACGTCTTGTCCAAGATGATATCACCCCTGGTTGGTGAGGCAACTTGAAATTAGGAGGCACATACAATTCTATCAAAATAAGATTATTTGGAAGCTTTGCCCAAACTTGTTCAGTTTTTGCAGTGATCATTGGAGGAGTAACATTTGAATACTGGAAATCTCGAAGAATACCGCCTTTACGACAATCACTTCTGTCACATCTCAAAGGCTAAGATCCTTTGGAGAAAAGACGGCAGAGAATAATGAGAAAAGAATCCGGTGTTAATTTCGACAACCATGTCTCACAATTAACAACGATGTCAGGCTTCATACAGTCCGTTTCCTAAATCGCTGCACAACACGAAAAGCTCTTTTATCTTTTGCCTATTCTCATAAAATTTAATCATGAGCTCATAATTGATTGACTACTAAATTTATTCACTTCACAGGTCGAGACACTTGGCTTAGGAAACATTGTGGTTTGCCTAGTTAAATGAAGTAAGACTAATTAGTGATTGGAAGTTTGCTGCTCCATATCACTGACCAATTCATGTCGGCACTTGTCTGACGTCTCTCTTCCTGTCGTAGAGTTGCAAAAATCTTGTCGATTCCCTTAGCGGACGCAAGCGTCACCAACTACGGCGTGAAGAGTTGTTATTGTTTGTGAGCAGGTGCAGAGCAAACAGGCGGCCCCATCCTTCGGCAGATCAGAGATTTGAAATCTTCTGAACTCAATTGAGGGAAATGATGATTCATAAAATGACCCAGTGCGGGAATAACACACATTTAAAGTTTGCAAATGAACGGATGGGCCGATGTTTATAAAACATGCATCCTCTTGGAGCTGATAACACCAGTATTTTTTTCAACTCAAATTTGAAAACGCCAGCTTTAATAAAATAAAAGTTATTAAGTTGTGCGCATTTGACCGTTCAAAGCATTGTTAACGGAAAAGGTCGTACCAAATGATGCAACGGAAGAAACGGTTGTAGGCGCAAAATCAGGTAAAAGTGTTAACTGAGTAAAACTGTACTAAATGTCGTCGAAATTCGAAAAAAATCATATCAGCTGAAAGCTTAACACGGGCCGGATTCAATGGTGATAATCTTAATATTCTGTATTCCGTAATTTTGTCTGTAGGTATCGGTGAATGAATTAAACAAAAAAATCACACTTTTAAGTTTACTGATCACAACTGACCAGACACAACCTAATCGCTCTACCAATTTGAAGCATTGACATTAAGTTTTTTGAACTTGAGCATCTTCATCATTCAAAAATATCGTCCGATGTTCTTTTAGTAGTAATGTTTTGCTAACCTTCAGTGGTACTGTATCTCTTCGTACATTTAACGAATCTCAGAATCTTTGCATCATGATGAAGTTGAATTAAAACTTGCACTGTCTGTCAATTTTCATAAAAAATTCTGTCGTCTTCATATTAAAATCATGCATCAAAGAAAACGCTTAATTTTCTTTCGTAGAGGCTACTGACCACAACTTACTGCTCCAGAAAGCAAAATGTGTGTCACAATAATCTATGGAACATAGGGTTTCATGTGCTATATCGTTTACTAAAATTAAACCAGAACTTCATTTCGGAAATTACATTTGAAAATAGGTTAACTTTTTTGTGCAATTATTTATGAAGCGGTGTGTAGTAGAACAAATGACAGATAATTCGTCAAACTTTGGCAATAAGGATCGCGCATTTACAAGAACGGAAAAGGATTCTTGGACACATTGTAAAAATTTAACTGAAAATCTTGACTGCTCTTGTTTCTTGTCACAATCTCATTCCGGCAGATAATAACATCCTCTACATTCTGTCTGCTTAGACGAAGTTCATCTTTCAACCTTCTATATTCACTCTTCTGTAAGGGGGTTTCAAATCAGGATTTAAACGTTATGTTGGCAAAGTCTTGTAATTTCGTCAGAGATGAAGCACGTTTCAGAACAGTGTTTCTCATGATCTTGTCTTTACATCGAATCCGTAGCAACGTTGATTACCTGGTTTGCCTATTCGTCGTTTATCCTCAGTTTCGCACTCACCAACATGGAGGAAATCAAGCAGCTTTCTCAAGAAAGCCGTGTCCGATTTCATTCTTTTGTCTAAACCGCCGCTGTTGTCCGCTGAAGCTCCAAATACTATTACGTTCTTTCGCCTTTATGGTCTAATTCTTTCACAGCTTTATGAATCAGTTTCTCCTCCAGGACCATGCCATAAGAGCATAAGAGCTTTTACTTATTACACCCTCATTCAATATCTTCATGGCTTCCTTAAGATCTATATTCTCGTCCTAAAACTGTAATCAATCTCCTCAGCAACTGTATATTTCTTTTAGACCTTTTGATTCATTTTTCAGCGATTTAATCACTTCAACTTAAGAGCTTTCTATAATTGCTTTCAATTCTGTCATTACGACATTTGTCTGCGATCCTGATTTCGTTTGTCTTCTCACACTTGCATTCGCCATTTCAATCGATTCGGTAACACAGTGACTTAATTGCACAATAGTCAGTGTAGCTCACGTCAGCAATGATGCTACAAAAATTGATATCTCGAAAAATTTTGACGAAAGGATTTCAAGATCGGCTGTAGACTGTCAGCTGATTACAATAACAGCCGAACAACTGACAATATCAGTCGCATAACAATAGGTCTACTGACAGAAGAATGAACGTAGCCTGCTAGAAGGGACATTCCGGAAATCCAATTTGGAATCACAGACCTGTAGCGGTGAAGAAGTGGCAGTGACAGCAAGGTGAACGAAGTTCGCCGTTGAAAAAAGTCAAATCGAAAAAATCTCCTATACCTCAACAACCACCCAACGGTGAAAAATCGGACCAAGACGACGAGACAGTAATTCCAATGACAAAAATAGTGGTATGAAAAATTTTGAACAGAAGCACAAAAATGCCTTCAAACGAAGCCTTCAATGTAACCGACACAAGAGCGACGCAGACACAATCTGACCAGCTGGTTGACATACTCATGATTTTCAAAAGGCTTCATTTCATGTCATAGAGATTCAAAACTTGAAGAATTGAATTAATTATTAATTAGAACTGAGTAATGCTCTCCTAGTTGGATTATGCTTAAATTTTTTTTCTAACAGATGATATATATATATATATACTCGTTTGATATGAGCTATAGTATCGTAAAGTGCTCAATGCAAAATACAGAGCTATTTATAATAAATCAAGAGAATTAATTACGCAACTTCGAGTATACTAAAAGTTTCATGTTAATACAATCTTCAAAGCGTAGAAAAGGATAAGTTATTCAAAAGATGGTAGAGGATACGAATTACAAAAATGACCGTGATATTTGATGACGGTATAGTTATGATGTAATGTTTAATGTATATGTTGACATATCATTTCACACTTGATAACAGGAATTTACGTCTATGTCTACATGTTGATATCAATTCACTTTTTTTGTTCAGCAGGTCTTTTTCTTTATAGGTAAGGATGTAGTATTTCTCTAAGAGACATAGATTACATCGTCTTGTTCCACATTTGTATGGTGTCGTTTGGTCCAGTATTTCCCATTTCACTTCGTATTTTTTGTTGTTGTTATTTAGCAACCATATTAGTTTGGATAATGCTGTTTCGTTCTCATAATTCAAGTTGGTAAAAGACGTCTTGTGATTCCTGTATCGTGTTTTAAAGTCATTTTCTGTTTGCCCAATATATACCATTTTTTCATTGTCATCTGTAGTTACTGTTGCTTTATAAACTACGCACCTTGTTAGGCATTTGTTTTGTAGTGGACCCTGTTGTTTGTTTCTACAATTGCATTGACTTTGGATGGGTTCATTGTTTCGTTCATCTTTGTTTTTGATTAATACCTTTGAGTTATGTTGTTTGATAATATTTTTCATGTTTGGCATACAACTATAACTGAGTTTTACATTGTTCTTGTTGAATATAGTTTTGTACTCATGATTGGCTGGGAAGTGTTTGTTTATTAATGATAGAAATTTATTTCCAATGTTCGTTTTCACGTTCTGACTAAAGGGTGGATTGAACCAAATTATATTTCTCTTTCTTCTACTTCTGCTTTTTGATGGCTTGAATTCTAGGTTGTAATTATGTCCACTTTTATTTAATGCATTTTGGTAATGTTGTTTCACTTTGTTGAATTCGTTCTTGTCAGATGATAATGAGGACAGTCTTTTTTCTATCATGAGAGGTACTTGTTTGGTGATACTCGGGGGATGGTTTGATTTTGTGTTTATGTATTGGGTTACATCGCTCGGCTTGATGTACGGCCTGTATTTTCCGGTTGGTAAATCGAGATGAACATCAAGGAAGTCGGTTGTTTTTATGTTAGTTTCGACAGTGATCTTTAACTTGTGGTCTTGAAATATTTTGATAATATCCTTCCTTGCTTTGTCAGAGTCAGGTCCTGAAGCATCGTTTAGGACTGCAAGGCCATCATCCCGGAATAATCCAATGTTGTTTCGACCAAAACGCCTTTCTAATTTGCTCAGGAGAAAAAGTCCGACTACATCACAGGTCTCTGCACCATCAAAACTTCCCATTGTGACGTCGAATAAAACATTATCACCTTTTTTCTGCCACGTATTAGTTTCATCAGACAGGATTGACTTTTTCGCATGTAATACACAATTTATTTCTTCTTCTGTGAAATTGTAAAACTAAAATGTAAAACTCAGTTATAGTTGTATGCCAAACATGAAAAATATTATCAAACAACATAACTCAAAGGTATTAATCAAAAACAAAGATGAACGAAACAATGAACCCATCCAAAGTCAATGCAATTGTAGAAACAAACAACAGGGTCCACTACAAAACAAATGCCTAACAAGGTGCGTAGTTTATAAAGCAACAGTAACTACAGATGACAATGAAAAAATGGTATATATTGGGCAAACAGAAAATGACTTTAAAACACGATACAGAAATCACAAGACGTCTTTTACCAACTTGAATTATGAGAACGAAACAGCATTATCCAAACTAATATGGTTGCTAAATAACAACAACAAAAAATACGAAGTGAAATGGGAAATACTGGACCAAACGACACCATACAAATGTGGAACAAGACGATGTAATCTATGTCTCTTAGAGAAATACTACATCCTTACCTATAAAGAAAAAGACCTGCTGAACAAAAAAAGTGAATTGATATCAACATGTAGACATAGACGTAAATTCCTGTTATCAAGTGTGAAATGATATCTCAACATACACATTAAACATTACATCATAACTATACCGTCATCAAATATCACGGTCATTTTTGTAATTCGCATCCTCTACCATCTTTTGAATAACTTATCCTTTTCTACGCTTTGAAGATTGTATTAACATGAAACTTTTAGTATACTCGAAGTTGCGTAATTAATTCTCTTGATTTATTATATATATATATATATATACATATATATAATCAGTAATCTATTTTCTGACAGGTGAAATATTCTCTAATAATATCCACAATAATAAAATATAAAATGAATTAATTTTAATTGATGCTATACAGTATTACACGCAGTTTTACCAGTATTTTACTAGTGCATGATTGCTTCGTTATAGCATTCCACAAGCTATGATAAAGCAATCACATGCACGGGTTGCGCAGAGAACTTTATTTGGCGATGTGCGATGATGATCAAGGACAGATTGTGATTGACATGTCTATGATTATCAAGAGTTTTTGAATATAAATTTAGCGTGGCCAGTAGAGTAAATATAATATCTATTCACAGATCTGCACCTTTTCCACGGAGGTCTAGATATCTATAATTACAATATATAAAACTCAAGAGGTGAGAACAAAATCTGACTTAAATCATTACGGGAACTACAAACAAGATTTGAATTATTTCATTAATTGTAGATGTCTGGAGGTCGGATGACTATCGGATGATTTATCGGCATCTGATTTACTGATTCTCTACAATAGGGTATACTACACTGATGACGGCAAATAAGCCAGAAACGTTTGTAGTTCCCATAATGATTTAAGTCAGATTTTGTTCTCACCTTTTGAATTTTTTCCTTTCGGGGTCTCGTCATGTTTAGATTAATTACAATATATTAGTATGGATTCCTACATAGTATTGTATATCGGGATGAGACACTACTGATATCTACATACATTAGTAGTCTGATTTTTGAATTTATGCAAAAGCTTGATTAAGGATATAATGGTCACTTGCGCAACTAGTGCATGAATGTTTCTTTATGTCATTCCACGAGCTTTACTTATAGTTTTGATAGAGGATAGATTGTGTATTA
Source organism: Prostheceraeus crozeri (assembly GCA_907163375.1). Taxonomy (NCBI): domain Eukaryota; kingdom Metazoa; phylum Platyhelminthes; order Polycladida; family Euryleptidae; genus Prostheceraeus; species Prostheceraeus crozeri. The sequence continues at coordinate 201,864 of CAJQUW010009803.1, read as the reverse complement.
CGCAAGTGACTGAAGTTTTAGAATTTTCGGTACCATCCATTTCAATCGTTTTTAACAAACAACTTTGTATGAATCGATCGCTTATTTCAAGAAAAATACATGAGAATTTGCTTGACGACTTTTGCACCTTTCGAATACAGACTTGGACGGATAGCCTATACATCCAGATTTCCATTCTGATATGTAATTTTTCATACAACAATTGAAGATTCATTTCAATAGGAAAACTGAAATGAATGTCCAATTTCACATCATCGCGATAAGAATTCTTGCCAACAAATGCAAAGAAGTTTTTCGAAAATTTTGTATTAGTTCTCATGGGAAGGATTTTTTCGGACTTTCTTTATGCAGATTTTCAATAAATTCCATGTTTTATGATTATGTCCACCAGACAATTTGTTGGTACAACAAAGCCAACGCGAGAAAAAAAGCAAATAATCCTGCTCATCTGAGTAAGTTGAAGCACTGTCGAACGAGGTCTCTTCTCCCTTGATTTGAATCAAATAACACGAAGGATTGCAGATTTTAATTATGACTTTTTTGACTATAAATCCAACTCGGCTTTACATATAATGCCTTTCTTCTTAAGTCCGAGTTTGCGGGTTCAGGCATGATTGAAAAAAATCTCGATAGTGATCAGCATCAGCGTTCAAAGCTTTGGGATATAATTTAGAATGCTTAGGAAGGAAATCATTTTGTTCTTTCTGCATTAACTACATCCTTTACAGATATCAAATTTTTTCCACATGAAGACTATCGATGCCAGCTGAAACGGCACTCGACTGAATTTGTCCGAAGAGGACATACTTAGAACCACAAAAAGATATGAAACACTAACTACACTCAAAGGGTTTTGGTGGACTGGATCATGTCGTAAAATGACTCGCTACTCAGGCTAACAGATTTTGAGACCACCCAAACTTTCAGCATGACAACAAGGAAATGTTCCAGATAATCAAGGCTACAATTCTGAATTAATTTTATAGCATCGGAATGCTCACTTCGTTTATGAAGTCTTATAGTTGGAGTCTTTACATTAATCACGTCAATAAAGCAACGGAAAATATGGAGCGCTACCAAAGTGTCAATGAAATTGTATCGCTCCAGTGCTTGAATAGCTAATTCGTGTAAGAACGAATGAGATAAAATTTTCCGTGTTCCATTTGAAACCAAAGGTCTGTTGTTCAACATAATTATGTGCCATTTTTAACTGTCTTGACTTTTCGATATAGTCGAGTTCCTTGATATCAGACAACTATCCTAGAATGGGGTTGCTACAATTGAAAAAACTGGGAGCAAAAGGAATAATGGATTCACCGGATTTTAACAAGTTGTTGTGCGAGTAGATGCTCTTGATATTGTGTGTTTCTAAATTCACTCGTCAAATTCAATATTTTGCAGCCAATATTTTCCTGAATCTTTCAGCGTCTTTTGGGAAACAATGAAATGAAATAGCATGATCCTATTTTCTATTTGGGTTCTACAATTTGTGTTGCAGCCATCGACAACACATTTGAAAGGCATTCTGAGAAAGTATAAGCGTGATACTTAACAATCAACTGTCTTCAAAACAGGACTACTAATGTATGTAGATATCGGTAGTGTCTCATCCCGATATACTATACTATATAGAAATCCATGATATTAGATTATAATTATAGATATCTAGACCTCCTTGTTTTTTCCATGTCTATTTCAGATATCTATCAACAAACCCAACTTTTGAAGATATTTGAAATTAAGTTGGAAAAATTTGAAATCCATCTGGAAATGTCAGAAATTCATTTGGAAAGATCGGAAATTGATTTGGGAATATACTCATGATGATAGCCAATGATAGTTTGTTTCATTAATTATGTCAATGAGTATATATGAAATATGCATGGAAAAAGGTGCAGTCTCAGACTACATGTGAACAGAACAAGGGCACTCATAATTGGCATAGATTATGCTCCTTCCAGTGCATGAGATTAAATGTCATCTCCGGCGCGGCCAATTTTCTGCTTTATAGTTCAAATAAAGCGATAGGATACCAAACCTCCATATTTGCCTTCACAGCGGAAGATTACAAGTTCTGCTGGAGAGACCCAATCAAACTTGGACAAAATTAAATTCGAAACAGATCGCTGAGGACAAGGACATTGATGGCGATGACGCTTTTATCAGAAGCTCATTGCCGAGTTAAACATTATGACACGTGGGTTAGCGGTGACAGAGTTGTCAATAAGGAGATACGCCGCATCAAGTACTGGTTCGCAGATCAGCGTTTCGTGCTCCTCATGCATGCGGACAAACATCTAAGTGCCATACTGAAGCTGGATGTTGGCACGACGCAGTTGAAAATGGAGTTAGCTAACCATTTCACCCAACTGACCATCCTGCCGGACATCACCTTTGACCTGGCCCAGAACCTACTTACTATGCTGAGTTTTGATGTGGTGACGAGTGAGCATTTTGCCGAGGGCGTCCACACCAGCAATTCCATCGCCGCGAGGATGGATGAGCGGGACTCCGGGAGATGTAGCTTTTGCTAACAACTGATATTATTAACCAACCCTAGTAGCACGCTTACGACGGCCCCACGCTGGCTCAGGAATGGGTCATATGGGTCGTCGTGGGCACCACTTTTTTGAGGATTGGCAAAGTGACGGCACCCCTTGAGCTGACCAATACCCAATAAAATTCTTATCGTACAGGAGACTGGGCGGCATCTCTAAATGTTGGCCCCACAAAAAGCAATTACGCCAGTAGCGCGCCGATGCGTCTAAAATTGGCCTTTGTGAAGCATAGGTCAATATTGGCCCATGGAGCCCACTAGTTCCAGACATAAACCCACAATACTTATGCACCTCCCAATTTTGGCCCTTGTACTAACCATGCTATACACAAAATTAGACAAGTGGAAGATAAAGAGTATTTCATCGACATGGGTTCTTAATTCAAAAGTTGCAAAGTCATTTGCTCACTGTTCATCGTCGTTTATGAAGAAATTTCCATAACGATGAAAGTTATGGCATGTAATAAGCCATAATTGTCATTATCATATGAATGATGCTGTAAGTGGCGATTGCATAGCATTTATGGCAATGCACAGCATTTGAATATCGATTAGGGTCACCAATCAATCAGCAACATGATCATGAAACAGATATTTCATTCTTCTACATTCCCGCGTTGTGTGAGCACTAACGGAATACAGCTGTTTCACCCTTACTGCATACTTATTGACGCTGAAATTCCCAAAATTTAAAGCAGCCTTTTCTTAAATGACTTTAAGCAAAGAAAATAACTGATAAACTGTTAGTATAATGTATTACGACTCAGATAACATTAAGATAACCTCATGATACAAAACGATTCAAAATAAATCTTACACTGAAAGTTATAGACATTCAAATTACATAGCTATGAAAACAGATTAAGCAAGTAAAAAATATGCATACATACTGAAATCGAGACATTGGACTACAGCAAATGAACATTGATAAGATGAAGGTATAAAAGGGGCTAAGTCCACGATAGGAGCAAATCACTAACATAATTTTTCATGATGCATAATGAGGGCTTAAATCATTTTAATAAAATGGCCTCAGTGATCTTGACATGTTGTACATTTCTGCAGCATGCAGCGACGGAGAAATAGGACTCGATCGTATGTCCGGAGAATTGATTGCAGTCCCATAGATGCTTGCATATTGAGCTGCTTTGATCTTTAGGGCCGCTCAATCTTGTTGCTGCCAACTTGGGATTTCTTGGCAAGATATATTCGATCTTTAATCAGTGCCATGATTCTTGATTTCCATGCTGAGAACAAAGAAACCTCGAGCCTCTTTTTCTTACTTAATTTTGTAATATGCTCATCTGATGAATTACTGATTTGAGTTGTTTTGGTACTCCAATTAAAGCTTTTGGGGATTCTGTGTTTGGTACCAAAACTGAAGAGTTGACGTAAGTCTTCATCATCCACAATATCTAGATCACCAATTATTACGTGACCATAATGTGGGTAAACAAAAGATTGCCTCTTGCTGCTTGAGCATGGATTATTCATGATGTGTATCACATCTTGAAACTTCAGGTCATTCAAAAAACGCCCATAATTGCAAAACTTCAATGCAGTGGGCTTATCTAATTTGTAGAGTATCTTCGGGGGATAACGTTCTTGAATCGTGCTTGGAATTAGCTTGCATACACTTTGATCGTAAAATATAGAGATCAGATTGAGTGAGTCTATTGACTGAGATTCGAATGGGATAATTATGGTTGCTTGTTCTTTTACCTTTTTGTTCTCCGAGTCTTCAGTTCGTCACACCATACCCCTACGAGGGCCGTAGGTATTCCTCTCCATTGCCGATTTCCTTGCGCGGTCGATTCCGCCACTACATTCCATGATGTTCGTCATCCATTCTGCTCTTCCTCTCCCTCGTCTTCCTCTACCACACACCTCTCCCTCGATTGTGGCCAACACCAAACTATCTCCTCTTCTTTTCCAATGTCCGTATTTCCTCAGCTTTCTTTCTTTCACATGCTCCAGCATTCCGTTCTCTTCAGGAACTCCAATCTCTCTTCTTACCCACTCATTCGTGCGTCTCTCAGTCCAACTGACTCGCAATACTCGCCCCACAACCACATTTCAAGAGCCTTTATCTTCTTTTCCTCCTCTCTTCGGATCGTTCAGATCTCCGTTAGGCTGGTTGCAATACTCCGCGCCTGCGCTAACCTGGCCCTGACGTCCGCTGTGCTACTTCCGTCCTTCGTGATGTACGAGCCCAGATATTTGAATTTTTCCACTTCCCCGATGTCATTTCCTTCGATCTTCACACTGCCATTTCCATTCACTTCCATTCATTGCTACGGTTTTGCTGCTGCTACCAATGAGACCCATTTCTTGGCTGGCTTGTCTTAACTTTTCTGCCATATCTTCAATCTCTTCTTTCTGTTGGCGATCAGTGTCGTATCATCCGCATACCTCACGTCCCAAATGGCTCTTCCGCCGACGATCTTTCCTTTTCTTCCTGGTAGACTATTGTGAACACTTCTCGTGATCACTTCTCCGATGGCATTGAATAGTAGTGGGGACAACAGACAGCCTTGCTTCTACACCTTTTTGAAATCAAAATGGCTTCGTTCTTTGTTCTCCCACTCTAATAACTCCAGTTAGGGTCTTGAGGAGCCAAATCAGATGTTGTGGGACGCCCATATCCGCTAAAGTCAACCATAATTTGTCAAGAAATACATAATCGAAAGCTTTTGCGTAATCCACGGAGAGCATCCGTAGCTCACTTTCTTGTTTCTTTGCTGTTTTTTTAAAATTATGTTCTTAACTGTCAATATAGCATCTGCTGTTCCTTTTCCGGCTACGAATCCAAACTGTTCTTTGGCTATTTCAGGAGTTAGATAGTATTGTAATCTATTTCTCAATATTTCTAGCAGAATTTTGAAGCGTGACTGATTAGAATTAGTGTTCTGAACTTCGCGCAGTCTTGTGTTCCGGTGATCTTAGGAAGCGGCATCAGTTCCGACGTTGTCCAATCTTGTGGCCATTCTCCTGTTCTCCAAATACAGTCAATGATGCTCTTTATGACCTGCACAGTGGCAGATCCTCTTGTTTTTAATGCTTCCGCTGGAATTGCATCCATACCAGATGTCTTATTAGGTTTTAGCTTTTTTACTGCAGCTTCGATTTCACTTTCCATCACCTCTGGCTCCACATCTCCTCTGTCTATCTCATCCTGAATGGTTCCAGGCCTGCCAAATAATTCAGAGCAGTACTCGTCACTGCTTGGATTTCGTCTTCTTATGTCTTTTCTCTTCTGCATCAATTTCCAACAATCATCATCAATCCATAGTTTTCTGGCTTCGTTTTCAAGAGGACAAAATTCTTCGATCGTTTCCAGTATTGATGTTTTGTACGTTTCCCATCACTTATCAGTCATTCTTTCCTTTAGCTTAGTCTCGAATTCAGTTCCTGTTCTTTCATTTTTTAGCACCGAGCAGTCTCTCCTTTTGACTTTCCTCCCTTCTTGTCGTTTACACCAAGCTTTTCCGACGATCTTTGCCCACACCATTTGGTGATGAGTCGCAGTCAGCGCTTGGTAGAGATCTTGAGTCTTGAACTTCAGACATGTGTCGTCTTCTCACTATTATATAGTCTATCAAGTTTTTTACTGCCCACCAGGGGATATCCAGGTAAATCGTTCTTTTTGACGACGACGGAAACAGGTGTTTACCGCAATAAGGTTATTGTCTGACATCCAATCTAGTAACAGTTGTCCTCTTTCATTCATTTCACCTAGTCCAAACATCCCGCTGGTTGGGTGTTGTGTTCTCTCTCCGACTTTCGCATTAAAATCTCCCATCACTATCAGTCTGTGGTTTGATGGTGTTGACGTGACTATATTTTATAAATCTTCATAAACCGCCATTACTTCATCTTCCTCACTGGCTGACGTTGGCATGTAAACTTGTATTAATGTTATTGGAGTAGGTTTTGCGTCAATACTCATACTGATTATGCGGTCTGAGATTGGTATGACTTCTTTGATTGCCTTATTCGTTGTTGGGGACACAAGGAAACCAACTCCTGCGCGGTGTATATTCCCTCCGGAGTAGTAAACTACCCATCCTTCTGAGGTTTTCAGTTTGCCATTTCCTGTCCAATGGGTCTCTGCTAATCCAAGAATATCAATTTTGAGTCTCGCTGTTTCCGCTCTTATCACCTCCAGTTTCCCTTGCTGAAACATAGTTTGCACATTCCATGTGTCAACATTTAAGAATCGTTTGTTCAGAGGGTTTCGCATGTTGACGGACTGAGGTACCTCTGAGTTTCTCCTTTCGAGACCGACACTGACATTATCGATGTCAGTCCCGTTTACGCCGTTGCTCGGTTTCTTTTCATATGTTCTATTCATGAGAGGAATCAAGGGCCATAGTCGAAGGGGCGCCACTCCGGAGAATTTTCCTTTTCCTAGGACGATTGTATTTCGCACGAACGACTTATCGAGCTGGGCCTGCCCGGGTTTAATATCGCAGTTTTCCCTCTCCTAGGCTACGTGGGTCCGCGGTGTCTTGTTATGTGTTATTCGACACGATCCCCTGAAGAGGATTTCCTCTATCCGCCGCTTTATGGACGCGTCCCTACGCCGTGTAGCCCCAGCGCGGGAAGTCCCGAGTCTAGGTTAAATTCATTTTGAATGTATGCTGTCAGTATAAATGTCATCATGTTTGCCTCATCCCTTGCCTTGCCTAGAATGGCTCTTAGCATAGTTTTAGGGAGAGATTTTAGATGATGATAAAACTTTGACATCTTACGCGTCTCAAAAGAATCTTGCAATTCTTGATAAGTATTATCAAGTTCCATAATGCTTGAGCCTTTTCTACCCGATTTTCTTATTCCATGACTCCTTTTTCGTCTGCTGGTCGGATAACAATGCAGCGGTTGCTTTGTTTGTCCTACATTTTGCATTCCACATCTACTACATGATATAAGATAAACAACACTTCTACTTTTACAAGTAAAAACACCTGTACACCTGTACCTTACTGTACTGAAACGTCCGTAGCAATTTTCGGTATTCAAAGATTTACAGCAAAGACATACCAGAATTCTGCTACCAGAATATCTAATGCTTTTCAAATAAGAGGGCGCTATCCACTCCTTCGCATCAACGCTGAACACTTTTCGTATCATATAAACCATGAGAAAATTTGGCAGAGCCTCTGAAAGAGCGAGGAATTTGCGGAGGTTGGACTTTCAAATTCCTGCTATCTATTGGCATTTACGCCTGAGTGACTATGTATGATAATGATTAAGATATGGGACAAGTGAGGCATTTCGCCAGCTGGCAGAGCACCAGTAGCGGGGTCGTGAAACCACCTGCATCTGAAGACATACTATCCAAGTAATTCTCATACGATGATGAAAATCATCCCAGCAGCCATTTATAATAGAATATAATACTCACTAATTTAAATTATTAATTGAAGCAGTCCTAATGAGGACCGATGGTGTTCTCCAATCCGCAAGTGTACAGGTGCAATGCTACTATAACCATTGGATTAATCAGTTCTTAAAAGAACTCAATGGAGCTTTCTCATGGCAACGAATTAAACTTGATCAGCTTTGGGCCAATATCTGGTAAAAATGGAAATCTTGAGACTTGTAACACTACTCATTCTTACTGTCAATATACTAATGCTATGGATTCCAAACACTGCCGCATACATTTACAAAACAGACGTCTAATATACTGTACCGACTACAGATGCTGGTAGTGGAAATACAATAGAACAATGGTCACCATAGCTTAAGGAAATTAAAAATGGATATTATAAAACAACAGGAGACCAATGGATAAAAATTGGAAAAGTGGAGGTTAAACATGGAAATACAATGATGCTACTACACCGATTACAAGAGAACTAATGCTCCACTATATCTGACACTATACGTGGTGGATAATGGTAATAATGGATAAGTGGAAAGTGGATAATGGAGGCAAACAATAGAACTGCAATGACACTCTACTACACCGAAAGCAATAAAACTATACACAATATACCTAAGAATACACATGGAAAGTAATATTTCTTCCTTTGAATTTGTTATCGCCAATTTCTTAATCCGTCTATAATACTTCACGTAATCCTACATTTCTTCATTTGTTCTTCATTTGAAATACAATACATCAACCACTACTTCAGCTACCGAATAAGGGATATAAAACATAATAATGCAGTCCGTCAGTCATCAGCAGGTACTCGTCTAGTTGTGTTTCGACCCCTACCCTGAACACTCAAAACCATCTTGGCCTTTTCGATTCCCACAAGTAAACAGATCCTGTTCATCCTCGAATCCTGTAAAAATGTAGTCGTTGTGTGATAAGTATGTGATCCACCTTTACACAAACTTCGCCTCATACATCGAGACTTAACAACTGGAGCTCTCTCATCTCCCGTACAGTTTCCGAACAGTTCCGTACAGTTCCCAACAGTTTCAGTAGGCCTATGTAAGAAAAAGGAATAGTAGCTGACGAGAGGTGGTGCATTATGTGAGTTCGTGCTTTCATTTTAAGCAAATAAGCGGTTCTGCAGCTAATTCAATTAATTCAAAAATAAAGTTGATTTTTTTTACCAACTCATGACCTGATTTGATGATGACTGATCAGATACTAAATGACGTATAATTCACACGAAACGTTGCGTGTGAATAACCGGATAACTGAGGCCTAGTTATTCCCATGTGAAAGTGTGTACCAACAGCCGAAACTATTAGTCCGGTCTGTTAAGTTCATACGTTACCAGTCTAAGTTCAAAAAATGTGCGGTACAATAAAAGTACACAAAGATAATGCACCAGCCAGGCCAATTCTCAGTACAAGAGGCTCTTATAATTACAATTTGGATAGATACTTAGACAATATCATTAAACAGCACATAAGTAAAAAGTACTTATTGAGTTCAACTACTGAGTTCATAGATAAAATAAAATCAAATCAAAGTATTTTTGACAATAATAATGATCTTGTCAGTTTTGATGTCGAATCCTTATTTACTAGCGTACCAGTAAATGAAGTAGTAGACATTGCCGCAGACCTGGTACACTCTACTAAGCACCTCCACCTAAACACACTACACTAAAGCAGACACTGTTCGTAAAAAAAAAAAAAAAAAAAAAAAAGCAAAGGAGGTTAGAGGCCAGCACTATTGTGGTGTTTGTTTAGTTTGTCAACATTTATTTTCACACGCACTCCTAAAAAAAAAGTGTGTGTGACGCTTTAGGATGCAGGTTTTCTCGATTTTAGGAGGTGCTGGTTTACAGTGTATACAGTGATAGTTCAAATAACAAGCGTAAGTATGGTAAAGATGTATTCGTAAAACTATGCCAGTTTGCTACTAAAGGTAGTTTTGTATTTAACAATGATATGTATCAACAAATAGACGGAGTGTCAATGGGATCTCCATTAGCTCCTACATTGACAAATTTATTTCTAGATAAATTGAAACAAACTTGGATGAGCGAATCTTTTTCGCCGTTATTCTAGTCTAGATACGTAGACGATTGCGTGTGTGTTTGATAACAATACAAATATTAGTAAGTTTCTCATGATTTTCTAAATAAGCAACACCCTAACCTAAAATTTACAACTGAAATTGGTAACTGTTAACTCCCATTTTTAGATATAATGATTGATGCTGAAAATTCACTACAAACATCCATTTACCGTAAGAATACGTACACTGGCTTACTACTTAATTATAACTCCATCTGTCCTAAACAATAGAAAGATGGATTGATAAACGGCATGCTACATAGAGCATATATGGTGTCAAGCAGTTGGCACACTTTTCACAGTGAAGTGAAAAATATGATCGATATTTTTCAAAAAATGGCTATCCTAAGTTAATAATGGAAAAGCCGTAAATATTTTCTGAAATGAAAAAAAGCAAAAATACTAAATCACATATACAAGTACAGCCAAATACGAGTAGACATACAAGTAATGATTCTGATGATGTTATATATACAGTCATGCCGTACATTGGAAAAACGTCTCAAAAGTTTAAATGTTATCTCTCTAAAATTTACAAAAAATACGGTATCAATATCAAAGTAGTTTTTGACACCAAAAAAGTAAAGTCGTATTACTAAAATGTAAATCGAATCCCCTGTTGAAAGCATGCGTTGTCTACAAATTCTCATGCCTGGGAGATCCAGGTAGCCAATCATACATTGGCAAAACCAAGCGTCGACTTCAACAGAGGATCGAGGAACATTGTAAAACAGACACTGCCATCTGTATATGTAGTTACTCTACGTATGATATAAAAAAATCAGTTCCGCGTAAAATACGAAGGTGCAAATAACTATGAAATTAGTATTGTAAGAGGCCTTAATGATAAAAGAGCATTATCCAGAAATTAATCACTCTGCTGAATATAACGGAATGTCGTATTTGCTAACGGTATTTAATTAATTTCTTTGTCTTGTGCTAAATAACTATAAAGTCACCCATAATGGTATTGAATTACGCAATTGTTTAATTAAATCAATCATGTTCTTGATTCAACGTTATTGATCAAATGTGAGGGCTTGAACTTTTTTTACATGTGTGCGTAATATTTTGATTGGGAGTTGGGGAGAGTTGGGAAGTCACCAGCATATGGCTTGAAGTCTCCCAAGACTTTGGGACCCAAAATTATTTAATTTCATTTAGTTGTTTTCAGACATAATTTTGAAAGAATTACATGTTTTCATTGTTTTCTGGATGGCTCAGATTTTGCGGATTTTTCGTACTTTATGTCCTGCTTCCGCGGTTTGATGAAAGATATCTTTCCGCAAGACTATCACTAATAAGATCAAGACTAGGATTCAGCTCTGTGATTCTGAAATTATTAAATTAATACTTATCATCTATCTTTTGCATCTTGCTCTTGAAATGATTGATCGAATGCCATATTTTTTTCAAAGAGCTTACTTAGTACCCTTGAGAATGACTATAATATTATTGTATATTCGCTCTACATACTTCGTCAGATGACACATAGAAAAAATACGTCATATATTCTTCTATTTTTCTAAATTATATTTTGCTTAAATTAATAAAGTTATCCGTCCTTTTTATTAGTTCGATATGTGAGTCATAAGAAAAACACATCTTGACTTTTCTATGAATCTATATCATTTGCGATGTGTTGTGACACAATTTCGAAGGCAAGCATAGCAAATTATTTATGCAAACTGTGCAATTACTTATTAGATTAGTAGAGTTGAGTATTGTTTTGATTAGATGGAATCTATTTATCATCATCTTTTGGTGTGTATCGATATTCAATGGTGTCCACCTGAGGATAGAGGTCAAGCACAATTCGTCTTCAGGATTCCGGGAAGAGAGAGAGAACAATTCCCGACTTTGAAATTTTTGTGCGGCTGCCATACGGTCTGCAGCCCGGCTCCGTTGTCTATCTATACAGGTAACTTAAGTATATTACTTTATTAATTTTCATACATTGGATAACTTGCATTCGTGCTTTTGCTAATAATCCTTGCCAAGCGCAAAGAGAATTATAAAAACCGCTGATTGTGGTAACTAATTGCGGAACTTTTCTTCTCTTTTCTACAGACCTGTCATATCGAGGAAATTGATATCACTTATCGCTACTTGACAAGTAAATCAGTTAAATAAGTTAGCTATTGGTTGTTGAAATCTTAGACGGCCGCCTTAAATAAAGGAGTGTAAATTGCGACATTTAGTTGTTCTGATAGGAAATAGCTCACCATCAAGCAACGTTTTACGTGTGTGATAACAAACTGTCGCTTTGCATCCAAGAATTTTTAAATGATAAAAAAGATAAATATTTTATTTGAAATTATTTCAGAAGGAAGGAAATAATTACGAGAAAGTATTCATTTTTCGAATATGGTAGAAGCCACACTAGTAATGAGAGAAAGCTAATCGAGCTTTCCACCTTCCGTCAGATTTTCATAATCATGAAATGAATCAAATTGAGCAGGCAGTTACACGTGACACTGAAAGATAAAAATGAAGAAGTCAACAGGTAAGATAAGAGTAGAGCATGCCGACACAGGGGATTGACATTCAGGAGGCGGCTCAGACATTCATGATTAAAACATTGAAACACCGCGAACAACGAGATTATAAAATTGGTATTTATTTGTATTGGTGATACCGGAATTAAAATTAACAGCATTATCGAGAATCGGGATGCGATCTTGTAATAGAAGATGTTAAAAATTTCCTACAATGGAGGTCATTGCAGGAATACCACATGATGGATAATGATATAAAACACATCAAAGCAGTGAATACAGGGTGCGGCAGAAAAACCAAGTGTTTTTAATTTCGCTGTATCTCATTACATTTAGAAATAAAATAGAAATAACTGATGTCAATGTGTTCTTTAGGTCATAGCATTTACGTTTTTGTCCACATTGGACCACAATTTATTATTTTTTGTAGCAGTTTTTTTAACTTAATAATTATAGTCATTTTCCCCTTTTATGCACTTAATGAAACGATGTTACAGTAAGAACCTAAGTGCTTTGAAAACAAAAGCTTTTGACACATTCACTTTATTATGCATAGTGATCAAAAGCTTTTAACACATTCACTTTATTATGCATAGTGATCAAGATTCAATCGATATCTTGAATGTCAATAAACGTTAGAAATTAACAGTTTTAAAACAGTTCACGCAAACTTGAAGAACCATTAACAGCAACAAGTCTGAGAGAATGACTGATTGGACTTTAGAACATCGCATCTTTGTGTACGACACTTTCGTAAAATGCAATGAATCTGTGACCACTGTCCAGCGTGAGTTCCGCCGCTACTTCAATATCAATAGAAATGATTCAGTGCCTTCTCGGGACACCATCTTAAGATGGGTGAATAATCTTCGTACGCAAGGATCGCTATTGAAGAAAACACCACCAGGGCGAATGCGTGAAGTGCGGACTCAACAGAATATTGACAGAGTCAGAGAAGCGGTGGAGCGAAGTCCGGACCGGTCAGTTAGAAGGCAAGCGGTTGCAATGGGAATCAGTGATCGAACGATGAGACGAATTTTGCATGAAGATCTTAACTTTCATCCATACAAAAAGGCGATAGTAAACGAACTGAACACGAATGATTATCCCCAACGATTGAAGTTTGCACAGGACATGCTTGCTCTCTATGAAAATGAGGATTTGAAGATCGCGATGAGTGACGAAGCACACTTCCACCTTAATGGCTCTGTCAATAAGCAAAACTGCAGATACTGGTCATCGGAGAATCCCCGGCTTACTCATGAAACACCTTTACACAGCCCCAAGGTGACCGTATGGTGTGCAGTTGGAAGATTTGGCATCATCGGACCTTACTTCTTTGAAGAAGGAGGAGTTACGGTAACCGTGACATCTGAGCGTTACGTCAATATGGTGAAAACGTTTCTCATCCCGGAGCTGAGAAGACGCCGTCTCAATCGTCGATCTCTCTGGTTTCAACAAGATGGCGCAACAGCACATACTGCTACAAAAACAATTAGTGTTCTTCGTGAGCTGTTCCCAAATCGACTCATTTCCAAATCTGGTGACTTTGTATGGCCACCTCGCTCGCCTGATTTATCGATTTGTGATTTCTTTCTTTGGGGTTGGCTTAAGTCCTTAGTTTATAAGGACAAACCCCGCACTCTCGATGAATTGAAGAATTCAATAAGGAATCAAATCGCATCAGTCGGTGTCAATATGCTTGAGCGAGTCGAAACTAACTTTCAAGAGCGTCTTCGTTGTTGCGTTAAAGAGAACGGTCATCACATGAGTGATGTTATTTTCCATTCGTAATTTTGATGTTATTTCTGCTTGTCATGATATTTGTATTTTCTATAAATTAATATCATGTTAAAAGCTTTTGTTTTCAAAACACTTAGGTTTTTTCTCCGATATAATTTCATTAAGTGCATGAAAGAGCTATCTATAATTTTAAGTTAAAAAATCTACTTCTAAAAATATGAAATTGATGTCCAATATGGACAAAACGTAAATGCTATGATCCAAAGAACATGTATACATAAGTTATTTCTATTTTGTTCCAATATGTACTGAAATATAGCGTAATTAAAAACACTTGGTTTTTCTGCCGCACCCTGTATTATCTTAGCTTATAAGTAAGACATTCAACAGATATTTCTGTCCCATCATCAAATCTTATTAATAGATTAATTGAATAAGTGACGAAATAGATCGTTAAAACGGAGACTCTACAATTTAGAGTGTGTGTCGATCGCCAGCAAATGAGTGCAGCTTCCTATATTTGTCATTATGCATGTATGTAATTAAGTATGCGTGATCTGTAAATGTATTATTGAGATTAAATATGTACTAGCCATGATTTCCCTTTCTATGTAATTCTCATGCTACAACTCCCATCAAACTGAGGTGACCGACTTTTCAAAGTAACAAAGAAGAGAATCTATTCATAAGGATGATGAGTTCCTCTCTAAATAAGCATGTATGGACCAAATGTAATGACAGAAGTCTAATATCACCGCCACCACAGTATTTTAATTATCTATGAAGCTTGAATCCATGGTGCCTAATTTTTGAAATTATTTTAATTATGTATTAAAATCATAAGAATCATATTGGAATTTTAATACAAATATGATAATCACCCTCATAAGTTTAACTTCTTTCGTTTCATCTGATGCGGTTTCAGTAGGTGAAAGCCTAGCATAAATCTTATCAATAATAAGTGCTTTTAATTCTAAAATTCTACTAGCATCGCAAGATACTTTTAAAAAGTTAAAAAAGACAATCACTTTCCATACATACACCTTGAATACGCGCATACATGCATGCATGGAAACCAATATAATGTTCCATAAAGTTTCATTTTACTTACTTATTGTCAAAAGCGCGTTTCGTCTGCTCTCAGTAGGTGTGACACGCAGAATGAATCAAACTGATTGAAACATGATTCCTGCTAGAATATCCAACAATCAATGGGCAGTCACTGGACAAGCAATCACGAAATGAGTAAGTAGTAGTTAAAAAGTACATATACAGAAAAATTACTAATAGGAGAAGAAGTGCATCGACAACTTGAATAAAAAGAAGGCACCATTGTTTGATCGATATTCTAGCAGGAATCATGTTTCAATCAATTTGATTCATTCTGCGTGTCACACCTACTGAGAGCAGACGAAACGCGGTTGTGACAATAAACAAGTAAAATGAAACTTCTGGCGATATTTTTCATCTGCAAGATCACAGTGGGGCGCAGTTGGTTTATTATGCTATAATCCTACATAAATATTATAAATCTCCAGTACAAGAAACATAGCAATTATCAAATATTCTATAATTGCGATATTGTTCATCATTTTTCATTTAAATGAAGTTTATCTGCCTATATGCAGAACGTCTATGTTCTATCATCAACTTATCATTTATCGCATATTTATCATTTATTTCCTGTTTGTTGCAAATCAACTCCAACTACATTTCCCAATGGAAGAGAAAGAAATAAGGAGAATGATTTCTGAGACACTTTGCATCGGACCAAGTGTTCAAAAGACTAAAAAGAGAAGATATTAAAATCATTGGATTTTTTTGAATCAATGACGTTTTGTGAATGATCATGGAATTAACTAAAAGATAATGCTCCGTAGTGTGATTGATTCTCAAACTAACTAACAACTCTCAAACTTGGACAAGCAAATTAGTCCAAGAGGCAATAGAATCAAAGTTCCCCAAAATTCAATGGGACAAAACTTTCCAACAATGCCATAGAATAGAGTTCCATAGCAATGGCACCACCTGGAAATTACAATTGCATACACGTAGAAAATTACAATAATTCCGTAGGACGTTTCCTATAGGAGTGCCATAGATTTTGGTTAGTCGGGTCAGATCAGATATTTCACTTCCCATACTATTCATAAAAGCCAAGTGAAATCAATCCTTTTGTCAAGATGTCAACACAATTATCAGCTATATCAACTGCTGTCACGCACTGCGATGATCATGAGCGATAGAAGCGAGGATTTTCAAGGAGAAAAAATGACTGCTGTTTGCAAAATAGATGCCACCATCATCTTCTTCGTGAATTTTCCTCTTAAATGAAGTCTGTTTCAACTAAATTGGTTAAGAATTCTGCGATCTGCGTCAAATAAACGATATGAAGCGTTTTGATGACTTCATCACAATGCTTGAAGGAGTGGCGAACAATTAAAGACAAATGAAAGAGACGGGCATTGCTAGATTTTTTTCCAATTGTAAATGAAGTAATGCACACTTTTGAGTGGTTGACATTGCAAATTAATCGTAAAGATATGACCATTGCTATAAACTACATAATTTTGTGAAAACGAATCATCTGATGTTTCACATTTGTAAAGAATAAGGTTTTTAAGGACGCACACATCATTTACACATTTTCATTCATAGGGTGACAACAGGGCACAATAGATCATGAAAAAAAATTGACGCACGGATTGACTTTGCCATAACATAGCTCACAAAACGACCTTTATGAAATTAGGCCTACATCGTCTATTCTATAGTAATAGGGAGTGTCACTCAATCGAAGATTATCAGATAGGTTGAGAGCAGTAACAAATAGCAGCCGTTTTTACAGAACAATGACAACTTTCTCATCTTCTCTCATCTTTCTCTAGTTATTGTACGAGAGCTGGTACCGCTCTCCTACAATATCGCGGTGGTCAGCTCTGTCATGGGCGGCCACAAATGTTCATTGTGACAGCGCTCATGGGAAGAGGGTCAAAGAAGCGGAAGATACGAGTATTTCGTTGCGCCAAGGCGCAGGTGATGGAACTAGTTTCTCTTTCCGACGTGCTCTTCATGATCTCTGCGGTAATCAAGCAACTAATCAAGCACGAACTGTTCAATCCACTGTGGCTCCGCCAGCCGGTGAAGGTGGTGAGGAAGAATGTGGTGACATGCGCCCAACCATCGACAAATGATCGAGTGTCTAACCTTCCCCACTCGTTCGGTCTGGTCTTCTTCGAGAGCTAACTCTTCCCGACCATAAAGATGTAGGAATGGATTCCTGTACACGTGACCGTCTTTCAAACGGGCAAGTGCATCATTAAAGGCCTGACAAGCCCCAGATCAGCGTTTGGAAATTCTAGAAGAACTCATAATGATATTGATGTTCACATATAACAGCACGTGATTTTCATACTTTGTTTCTATTATTCAACGTTCGTTTAACGTGTAAAAGTTAAAGTGGTGCATGCGCGCCTCTTTCTGATTAACATTAGCGGGAGAGAAACTATTCGTACGGTAGGAATGGAAGTAGTCATCATCTCTCTGATTCAACACACGATACAGTATGTAGAGCAGGCGGACAGCGGGTGTTGGTAGGCGTGTAGGTTGGTGGATCATTTCCGACAGTAGGTGGCATTCATGAAGCCGATGACAGCATTGCTGTGCGGTAGAGACAGAAAATCAAATACTTCACCAATGCGCTACGCGCTGAGGTCAATGGACTTCCAGTGCTGGCCGCCTAAATCGTGGCTCTGGGTTTTGAAGATGAACAACATTGGTAGCCGCTTGACTGCGTCAAAGGCAAGGGAGCTTCGCTGAATTACACCATGAAATATTCGGTTACACTCCACATTTCCATGCTGCTGGATCAGCTGTTCCAACCGTGTATATGATAGGCAGCTCATCGCATTTGTGATGGTATCCTTCTCAGCGCGTGTACTCAATTCGTTTAGATGTCGTGCGTATGGATCACCTCGGGGTAGGAGTCAAAGACAGCATGAAGCAACAGTGTGATAGCAGTGAGGAGCGCCTTCCGCAGTCACATCGAGGTGCAAGTTTTTTGTACTGATGGTGTGGCGATGGGCGCACCGGTGATGGGCAATATCATTCTCCGCAGTCAGGTCGAATACGTAGTTTGTATACCCACTACCGAATTCTTCCATAGTCAAACTTTTTGTGTCATCAGTATTGAAATGATTTTCACTGCACCAAAACCAGGGCATGAACGGGTCACCGGGGAGGCTGATGCCCAACGGCGCAGTGCAATTTCCTGGAGATCGAAGTGCTGGAGAGTGAACGGGTTCTTCGCGTTAGCCCCGCTGTACGCCTCCTTTTCCAGCAGCCCTACCAGTAGCAGTTTCGGGATCTGTACGGGGGTATAGCCGGTCCCCGACGAAGCTGTGTTGACCTTTGGAAATTTAGAAGCTTCTAATCTGTGTTTGGTTCAGTGGGTAGTGGGCGTTCAGCTTCATCACATCGTGTGTGTGTGCCCGTTAATAACCACAGGATCCAACATCGCCCACATAGGATGGCTGTGAGTAGCCACATTTTTGCGTTAAGACATCTCG
Source organism: Prostheceraeus crozeri (assembly GCA_907163375.1). NCBI lineage: Eukaryota > Metazoa > Platyhelminthes > Polycladida > Euryleptidae > Prostheceraeus > Prostheceraeus crozeri. The sequence goes on along the minus strand of CAJQUW010009803.1, from coordinate 183,004 downwards.
CGCACTGCACTGAGATCAGTGCGGTGATGCAGCTAGCTGCTTATTGAGGCCGGATATTGACTGTCCTCATGAGGCTATCAATTTGACCATAACCCAGGGTTCACCATTGCCCTGCCGGCGGTGGAGCACACGCTCCACCATGAATGACTTATCATCATCATCATGCATCTTGGACCGGATCTCGCGCCGGTAGAATCTGCCTTCAATCGGCTCGCCATTATAGTCTTTCAGCCGGTAAACGGCGAGGCGGTGTTTCGATATTAATCTCCGCCACTGTAAGTACCTCCTCCGCCCAATTAACAACCAGAAAGGTAGAATTTGGCGAAAACAATATTTATTTTAGAGATGCGAACTCACACAGGCTAGCCACTAGCCAGATATGGCCCTGATGAAGCCCTTGTTTAAAAAGCCTGGTCTCGCTCCTCTCATTCTCCTCCTTAACCCAACATAACCGGTTCTTCATCCATTCTTGTACCCATCTCACCGTCGTTATACTCAATCGTCATGCACACTTTGTCATGCGCACTCTCAAAATCAAAAAACACCAAACCAGTCTTCTCCTTCCTCTAATATCCATTCATTTCGCCTGCGACAGCCTGAGTGATTGGTTGCTCACACTCTTGCACTCACGAAAACCAGCTTGGAACTCAGACATCATCCCTTTATTCTCAAATACAGACCGCATCCAACTCGTCAACACTCTTTCTATCCATTTTCACAACCAAGACGTCAGGCACACTGGCCGGTAGGATCCAGCTTTACTTGGATCCTTCCCGGCCTTCAACAACGGAACAATCTCACCGTTCCTTCATCCCTGAGGCACCACTACCTCACGAAACGTCCGCTCGAATAACTCCCTCCCCACAACAATGCCTTCCTCTGGTAACATTTTCAGTAGCTTAGGGTGGAGCTTGTCCGGTCCCGCTGTTTTACCTCCATCCAATTCTCCCAACGATTCACCTCCTCCAACCTCATGTCACAGGAATCTTCCTGTTCTTCTTCATTCTTCTTCATATCTCTCCTGCTGACCTTCTCATGCGCTTCAACAAACACATTGCCCCATTGCCTTTCCCTCGTAGTAACCATGACTTTCCCATTTTCTTGCAACACTTATCCCTTACGGCCCGGACTTCTTTCCCCCCCCCGTGCCATTCACTACAGCCAACATCTCGCCGAATGAAGCTCCCTTCTCAAGTAGATTTCCCCATTTTCCTTTCTTTTCCTCCCATATCATTTCTTTGATGTTTCACTCTGCTTCACTGACCGCTTCCCAATCTTCCACTTCTTTCGTTTTTGACTGATCTCTTCTCCTCTCATCCCAGCTCTCATCGGTCCACCCACCAAAAATTCCTCCTCCGCTTTCCTTCTTTTTGTTTCCACTCATTTCAACGCTGCTCTCAGCACAGTCCCGGACGTTTTCCTCGGTAGCCTTGACCGTAAGGTTTCCCACTTCACTCTCTGAAGCCTCCTCCTCAGATGCTCCAGGTACTTTTTCCAATTCTCATTTCTCTAATCCCACGACCATTTCTTCTTACAATCTTCTTCATTCTTCGACAAACACACCAAAGACGTGTAGTCTGCGATCGAATTCTTGTGATCAGACAATGAATGCCAATGACATCAAACAATTGATTGAAAATGCAAAAGATGAAATAATCACGAGTCTGAGAGTAGACATAAACAATCTGCTATCTAAGATCACGGCTGTAGAGTCAAAAATGGTGATTTTTGAAGGGGAAATTAAAGAATTGAAGAAGGCTCAGGATGAGCAAATGACAATGCTCTCTTCTGATATGCTGAGCTTCAAGCAGAACAGTCCTCAAGAAATCATGGACGAGATAGAAAAGCGTAATTACCGAAGGGCTAATGTCGTGATCAGAGGCATCCCTGAATCAAACTCAGGAACAATTGACGAAAGAAGAGAAAATGATGAAAAGAAAGTCAAGGACCTATTGTCTGAATTAGAACTGGAAGACATTAACTTCGCCAGCACCACGCGCATTGACAAGACTACCAGAGGTGAAGATCGACCTTTGCGTGTTAAATTGCAAGACGACTCGGCGAAGTTTCAGTTACTTAAAAAAACAAGCTGTCTGAATAAATCTGTTGAATACAAGAGGGTATATATTCATCCCGACAGAACCCCACTGCAACAGATTGAATTTCGTCATCTAAGAGAGGAGTTGAAAATCAGAAGAGAGAATGGAGATGATGCAATAATTTACAGAGGCAAAGTTATCAATAGAAGCAGTTTGAACATCTCACATTCAAATTTTCATTAACGAACTCTTATTTCACCTCTAATTCACAAAGATTCCCGGTTTTATCCTTGACAAATAAACAGTTGTTACTGCCGAAAATAGACGAGCTTGCACTTATAGTAAATATAAAAAAGCCTGACATTCTTTGCATTACTGAAACGTGGCTACATGATAATATCAATGATTCTCTTGTGTCTTTAGATGGATATTTTACGTACAGAAATGATAGGAATGGAAGACGTGGTGGTGGCATGGCCATTTATATCAAAAGTAACATTGTATCAAACGAAGTGCCTGCTATTCTAACTATTGCTGATAAGATTTCACTAAATGTCATTGAACTACCTCAATTGTATTTGTATGTTTTGTGCATTTATATCCCACCGTCTTGTAACAGCAATGAACTTCTTCAGTTGCATGAATTCATCGTTGGTGTATTTGATTCTTTTTTGTGTGATAAGCCCCAGTATAAGTTCATAATTGTCGGTGATTTTAATCATTTTGACACGGCAAAGTTATGTGAAACTGTTGACATGATTGGCCTTGTTACAAAACCTACTCGAAGTGATAAGATATTGGACCATATACTGATTTCCGAAGATCTCGCAGACACCTACTCTAAAGACAATGTAGTTTTCGACTCTCCAGTTGGAAATGCTGACCACTTGTTACTCACTGTTCATCCTGTAACGCATAGGAATAAAGTATTTGGGCAGTCCTTTCATTTTCAAAATGTGTACGATTTTCGATCTAGCAACATAGAACTTCTAAATGATGCTATAGTACGTTTTGATTGGTCTTTTTTGCTAAATGAAAATGATGTAAACCTTAGATGGTCTTATTTTCATGATGTCATATCAACCCTGATTGATATCCATATACCACAAGAGACTGTTCTTATGACGCCTCATGACAAGGAATGGTTGACTCCTGTTATCAAACAACAAATAAATCAAAGGTGGGAAGCGTATCGAACCAAAAATTGGAGCAAATACAATCACTTGAAAGGGAAGGTAAAGAAAGAAGTGCAAACGTGCAAGATAATTTACGCAAAAAAATTGAAAGGCAAATCAATTGGTCTATGGAAGCTGCTATCATCCGTCAAAGACGTGCCAAAAAGAAGCATAACGCAATTCGAATCCTTCATCACTGCGAACGGTGGTATTCAAAATGCACTCTCGTTGATTGCAGAACACTTTAATTCTGCGCAAAATTTTAATATTGTATTGCCAGAATGTGAGTTGCAGGATGATGGATGGAATGTGAAAGTGGAGGAATCTGATGTTATGCAATTGCTTTCAAATGTAAAGGAAAATATATTTTCTGGTGATCCAAAAATTCCATCGGCTCTGTACAAACGACTAGCCGCGTCAATTACATTTCCTCTGACTCATATTTTTCAAACAGTAATAGACAAGCGTATAATCCCTAGTGATTGGAAAAGACTAACAATAACTCCTGTACCCAAAGAAAAGAAAATATCGTTAACAAAGCTGCGACCTATATCTCAGTCACTATTGCCCTCATGCGAACGTCTAATTCTTGAAGAGATAGGTCCACATCTGCAGAGAACTTTTGGTAAACAACAACACGGTTTTCGAAAGGGTTGCTCAACTACAACAGCATTAGTATCGATCATGAACAGTCTATATGCAAATTTTGATAATGCAAATTGCCTCGGATCTGTTCTTCTGACGTTCGACTTACAGAAAGCTTTCAACAACTTGAATCACAATCTGATGTTGAAAAAATTACAACAATACGGCATACCATTACCGGCAATACGGCATTACCATCTGGATTTCTCATATTGTTGAAAAATTATCTAACCGATCGATATGCCTGTGTACAGCTGAACAAACATCTTTCAGAATATTTCTTGATTGTTTCTGGTGTTCCCCAAGGAACTATTTTGGCACCCTATCTATTCGCTGCATTTTTTGGTGACTGTCATTGTTTTTTGAAAACAACACACTTTGTGAAGTATGCAGACGATTTAACTATGATATTGCCTATTGAAACAAAATGTACGACAGAGATAGAAAAGTCTGCAAAGTTGGAGATTAATTTTGTGAATGATTGGTGTATCTCAAATGATTTGAAGATGAATTTGCTGAAGTCTCTTGCTCTTCCATGTTTTAAAAAGAATTTACAAGAAAGTTTATGTTCCTTTCCTGTCGAAACAGTCGACTCAATTAATGTGTTAGGCTTGAATATTTGTAAAGACCTGAGTTGGACTAATCATGTGCAAAAAATTGTTAAAATTGCAAATATGCGTTTTTATGTTCTACGAAAACTCTGGCCACTAGTTTCAAGCGATGAACTAAACTTATTGTACACCTCGCATATACGTTCGGCTCTTGAATATGCCTGCCCAGTTTTTGTTGGTCTAAATAAGACTCTGTCAAACGTTTTGATTGTTGTAGATAAACGAGCTCATAGGATCATATACAGCAACAAAGAAAGAAAATGTGAATGCTCTGATGACGAACTTACCAAACGAAGATAACAGCAAAGCAAGAAACTGTTCCTATCAATCGAAAAAAAAGAAGATCATATTCTCAATCCAATTATACCTGTTGCAATTATACATTGAAATAAGGGAGGCCATTCCTGGATGTATTTATAATTAAAATATTGCCACTGGCTTTCTCAGGAATACGTATGTTTATTTCGTCCAATATTTCGTCCTTCTTCCACAGGGACAGACGTTAGACTGACACGGCATTACAAGATGATCGGGTCATGATCACATTTCAGCTAGTGACATGCAACACTAACAATAACAAAAGGAAACAAAGGTAAGCAAGTCACCATAGAAAGTAAGTAAGTCACATCTGTACAGTAAGAAGTCACTATCTGCGATACTACTCTCAAATGAACGGGAGTACCACCTCACCAACGCAACCATTGATTAGAGAGTGTAAATTACCATCTCGTTGGATATACATGGCTTCTCTTGCTCGTCTTGCGGAACCATCTCTTATTGTCTCCACTACTTTCCACTCAATGTTGTCTTCAGGCAGGGATGTGTGCTCATCGATGAAATGCTCATATACTGCCGAGGTTCTAGTCTTGATATGCTCCTTGATTCTGGATTTCACTGTTCTCTCTGTTTGACCAATGTACTTCAATCCGCATAGTTTGCATCTTATTTCATAGATCACGTTCTTCATATAGCATCGCTTCTCTTTCTGTCCAATCTTGCAGGTCCAGCAATCTAGTTTGCATATCGGCTTTTCCCTCTGCTTACGCCATCGGTGACTTAATGGACGTTCAGTTTCATATATAACCCTTATTTTGTTTTCCATCTTACACTGTTTGGTTAATTTTCCAATTCTTCTCCTGGTTTGTTCGTCAATGAATGGGATCTTCAAATAAGTTAGGGGCTCTTCTTCTTCATTACGGGCTCGTCTCTCAATAGGTTGGTCATAATACCTGCCAATCCATTTCTTAGGATAACCATTCTCTGTAAATCGATGACGAAGTGACCCTTTAGAACTTGCCAATTGAGAAGAAGATGCATTTCGTGTTGTTCTCCAGTTTTCACCAATAAGAAGTCCTCGTTTTCGGCTAACCGGTACAAAAGAGGAGAAATGTAAGCAACAGTTGCTGTGAAATGGTTTCACATATAAGGAGAATTGAAACTGGTTCAGCTCCTCACACCACTTCACAAAGGTATCGAGGAATGGCAAGGCTTCATTTACTGATTCCTCCAAAGTGAAAGCTATGTTTGGATGCACTTGATTTGCCACTCTCAGTATATCCAGATCAGGTGAGTAAATGACGAAGATGTCATCAACATACCGATACCAGAACCATACGTCCGGATTTTCTGAAATTCTTCCTTCGATAGTGTTCATGAATATAGAAGCTAATGCAGATGCCGCATTATTTCCCATTGCAATACCTGTTGTTTGCTTGTATGTCCTCGCCTCACGTATATATACATCCTCTGTTGTTGCAATACGTAGAAGTTCAAGTAAATCTTCTGTTGTCAGACTAGGATGGATACTGTCTTCCTTGTGAATTTCAAAAAACTCTTGAACACATGACGTAAGATCCAGGTCCGTGTCTGACGTTATAGGAATACTCCCATAGAGGTTGGTAACGTCCAATGATGCGAATTTGACGAGTCCTGTAGATGTGCGATCAAATCGTGATAGTCTATCTATAAAGTCACTTGTTGATTTCAAATGTGATGGCACGAATTTCTCAACTAAGGGCTGTAATATCTTCGCCAATAGGATTTGAATTTTGCGAACTCCAGCATCCAAAGAAGAGATTATCGGTCTGCCTTTCAAGTTACCTTCTTTGTGATCTTTAGGTAAGGCGTAAGCTACACTTGGGAGAGGTTCACTGCACTTGCAACCCAATATAATATCTCCTCTGAGGTAACCTTCATAATGGCTAGCCACATTGGTAAGCTGTTGGTTAATGTATCTCTGCATCGTTGTCGGTTCTCTTGCTCTGACTTCCTTGTCGGTTGGATTCAATGAATTCTTGGTCATATTGTCGTATTCCACACAATCCATAGCAATAAGTCTATTCGTTTTGTCTGAGTTTATAATCACAAGGTCTTCTTCAGTGACAATTGAGTCGATTTCTTTGATCCTGGCGCTGATCCCCGTCTCCTCTCATGAATGAATCTTTGCTTTGGCTTTCTCAAGTTCATGTACTACTCCAGCAAAAAATTGCATTGTTTCCGGTGCAGCTGCCAAGTTGGGATCTCGCCTTTCTATTCGATTGAATGCCGCTTGAACTTGAGCCTTTCCTTGATTTACTCTCTGTGAAATCATTGTACGCCAAGCTTGAGCATACCGTGGTCCCGATGGTATATTCTTACTCTGAGTGGGATACGATTGAAAGATATAAATATCTCTTACGTGTTGTGAAACGAAAGAAATATCGTAGCTTGACGACAAATGCTGCAAACAGTGCTACAGACGTTTACGTAGCGAAGAACTGTCCCTTCAAGAATCTGTCAACCACTGAATTCACCGAAGAACAAATGGAAATTCTCAACCTTGGCCCAAATTATGTTCCTCCTGTACCTCGTGGTAATTGCAAGAGAGTAAATCAAGGAAAGGCTCAAGTTCAAGCGGCATTCAATCGAATAGAAAGGCGAGATCCCAACTTGGCAGCTGTACCGGAAACAATGCAATTTTTTGCTGGAGTAGTAGAACTTGAGAAAGCCAAAGCAAAGATTCATTCAAGAGAGGAGACGGGGATCAGCGCCAGGATCAAAGAAATCGACTCAATTGTCACTGAAGAAGACCTTGTGATTATAAACTCAGACAAAACGAATAGACTTATTGCTATGGATTGTGTGGAATACGACAATATGACCAAGAATTCATTGAATCCAACCGACAAGGAAGTCAGAGCAAGAGAACCGACAACGATGCAGAGATACATTAACCAACAGCTTACCAATGTGGCTAGCCATTATGAAGGTTACCTCAGAGGAGATATTATATTGGGTTGCAAGTGCAGTGAACCTCTCCCAAGTGTAGCTTACGCCTTACCTAAAGATCACAAAGAAGGTAACTTTAAAGGCAGACCGATAATTTCTTCTTTGGATGCTGGAGTTCGCAAAATTCAAATCCTATTGGCGAAGATATTACAGCCCTTAGTTGAGAAATTCGTGCCATCACATTTGAAATCAACAAGTGACTTTATAGATAGACTATCACGATTTGATCGCACATCTACAGGACTCGTCAAATTCGCATCATTGGACGTTACCAACCTCTATGGGAGTATTCCTATAACGTCAGACACGGACCTGGATCTTACGTCATGTGTTCAAGAGTTTTTTGAAATTCACAAGGAAGACAGTATCCATCCTAGTCTGACAACAGAAGATTTACTTGAACTTCTACGTATTGCAACAACAGAGGATGTATATATACGTGAGGCGAGGACATACAAGCAAACAACAGGTATTGCAATGGGAAATAATGCGGCATCTGCATTAGCTTCTATATTCATGAACACTATCGAAGGAAGAATTTCAGAAAATCCGGACGTATGGTTCTGGTATCGGTATGTTGATGACATCTTCGTCATTTACTCACCTGATCTGGATATACTGAGAGTGGCAAATCAAGTGCATCCAAACATAGCTTTCACTTTGGAGGAATCAGTAAATGAAGCCTTGCCATTCCTCGATACCTTTGTGAAGTGGTGTGAGGAGCTGAACCAGTTTCAATTCTCCTTATATGTGAAACCATTTCACAGCAACTGTTGCTTACATTTCTCCTCTTTTGTACCGGTTAGCCGAAAACGAGGACTTCTTATTGGTGAAAACTGGAGAACAACACGAAATGCATCTTCTTCTCAATTGGCAAGTTCTAAAGGGTCACTTCGTCATCGATTTACAGAGAATGGTTATCCTAAGAAATGGATTGGCAGGTATTATGACCAACCTATTGAGAGACGAGCCCGTAATGAAGAAGAAGAGCCCCTAACTTATTTGAAGATCCCATTCATTGACGAACAAACCAGGAGAAGAATTGGAAAATTAACCAAACAGTGTAAGATGGAAAACAAAATAAGGGTTATATATGAAACTGAACGTCCATTAAGTCACCGATGGCGTAAGCAGAGGGAAAAGCCGATATGCAAACTAGATTGCTGGACCTGCAAGATTGGACAGAAAGAGAAGCGATGCTATATGAAGAACGTGATCTATGAAATAAGATGCAAACTATGCGGATTGAAGTACATTGGTCAAACAGAGAGAACAGTGAAATCCAGAATCAAGGAGCATATCAAGACTAGAACCTCGGCAGTATATGAGCATTTCATCGATGAGCACACATCCCTGCCTGAAGACAACATTGAGTGGAAAGTAGTGGAGACAATAAGAGATGGTTCCGCAAGACGAGCAAGAGAAGCCATGTATATCCAACGAGATGGTAATTTACACTCTCTAATCAATGGTTGCGTTGGTGAGGTGGTACTCCCGTTCATTTGAGAGTAGTATCGCAGATAGTGACTTCTTACTGTACAGATGTGACTTACTTACTTTCTATGGTGACTTGCTTACCTTTGTTTCCTTTTGTTATTGATAGTGTTGCATGTCACTAGCTGAAATGTGATCATGACCCGATCATCTTGTAATGCCGTGTCAGTCTAACGTCTGTCCCTGTGGAAGAAGGACGAAATATTGGACGAAATAAACATACGTATTCCTGAGAAAGCCAGTGGCAATATTTTAATTACCAATTATCCCGATGAGACATATGAATTCAAATAGTGTTTCAATCCCATATTGCAGAACTGAACGGACTCGTACTTCTTTTGTTCCTTTCACTTCCTTGATTGTAAATGATGTACATACTCGTATATGTTGATTTTTTGCATCTTTGAATCGAACCGCACATCGAAGTTTTTCTGTTTTTCCAATTTTTCTATCCTACCTGTATAACTGTATTACCAAAAACGAATTTGTATGATTACTATTTTTAATTCAATAAACACTTACTTACTTACTTACTTATTCTTTGGTCCCTCTTTCCAAAACAGCATGCTAAAGTGGTCCGATCCCAGTTCCTTCAATACCTCCCATCCCAGAGCATCTCTGACGGACACCGAACAGAAAGTAACATCGGGTGACGATCTGCTGTCTGTACCCCTTCCCATCCGGGTCACACTTCCATCATTCAACAACACCAGTCCATTCTCAGAAGCCCAGTTTTTGATCGTCAGGCCTCTCTCATCGGCACGCATTCTCACATTGCAATCACCATGATGCGCAATAAAATTACCACACACCAACCACATTTCATTCATTCCCAATTCAATTCACTCCAGCGGATCTCTTCTTCTCTCAACAGCATTTTCCGATGGAAAATACATGTTGACCAATTTCCAGACTTCCCCATCGGAATCACCACCTCAATCGACATCACTTCCTGCTGACTATCCCTCAACACACCACTCTGCAGTTCCTGATGCATCCAACCTCTCTCCACCAAATACACTTATGCTGACTATCCCTCAACACACCACTCTGCAGTTCCTGATGCATCCAACCTCTCTCCACCAAATACACTTATGCTGACTATCCCTCAACACACCACTCTGCAGTTCCTGATGCATCCAACCTCTCTTCACCAAATACACTTAGCCACCACCTCTCGAGAAGCGGTTTCTCCCAGCTCTCCATCGATCCTTTCTAATGGCTTCATAACGACTCACAACAATTTCAACATCCTCTGCACGCAACTTCGACTCTAGCAGCAGTGCCACATCTACATCATTCTTTCTCGACCATTCTTGCAGCTCCGGAATCTTGGATTGTAGATGGTTGCAATTCCACTGGAGCACACATAACTTACCATCCACAGTATTCCTTTGCGACAGCGTTCTCAACGTCCAACTCCTTCAAACGTCCTTGTTCACAGCATTCCTTGCAACTCCATCAGCATTCGCTCTCGTTCACATACCAGCACAGCTCACATGTACGACTTTGACACATGACTTGCATTGCAGTCTCTTTCCCTTCATCCTATACTTGCTATAGGCATCGCATTTCCCTGGTGGTAATCCTTCTATAACTATTTCCACCATCCCTTTATTCCTCGATCGCTCCAGTCTGGGTCCGAACACACACAGCGCACTTCCACTCTTCTCCCTGCTCCCACTTGTATCGCACTATCCCACTGCACTTATTGTGAACCGGACACCACAGTCTACACACATCATTCCCACTTGATTCTTCCTCAGCTTGGTTTTGGAGATGAAACAATTCACACATTCTTCTCTGGAGGGTCTGATCGACTCAATCTGCTCCACACTTGCATGACCGGGGACTACCCAGTCGACACTCAGAGCAAATCCAATCACTCACTCTACACCTCCCAAACGCCGGTATACCGCTACACTTCCCATGCACTCTCACTCCACATCTACTGCACTCAACACCATTCTGACAACGCCTCAGCCCTACATGACAAATCCCACAAGGTTCGGGTATGTCATTCTACTGTATTCCCAGTAGAACAACTTCTCTCCACTCATCCTTCCTCCTCATTCGTTTCCAATCCATAGAACAACTCCCTTCCTTTCCCACTGCAACCCCAGTGAGATCATCTGTCGCACATTGTGCACTTGGGGCCTCTCCCAGAACAATTCCGCTCACAAATCGCACGAATCACGGGGCCGGGGTTGCACTCAATGTCTCCACCCAATAACAACATCCTCCACAAGTACCTGCTGTTGCTGTCCTCGCAAGCCTCACAAGTGCCTCTACAAACACCCCGTTCCCAACAACACGTGGCTAACTTTCATCTCCAGAAAGAAGCTGTCCGTGTCCCATGCCACAAAGCTCAACTACCGGATCTGTGGTCTTCAGAGTTTAATAGCAAAACTGGTACATATCCAAATCTTAGTGGTCTAGCATGGTTATGCCTATATAGATACGCCTGCTCCATTTCACCTTAATATTAAGCATTTAGAAGCCTGCGACATGTAGATTATCATTAATTACCTCCCGGCTCCACATGAGCGTTTAATGCGCGGCTCCTTGATCAGCTTTCCGCGCATCCTCCATAGGCTTGTCGAAGAGACCATTATTCTTCAAATTGTGAAGATCCTTGTCGAAAGCTTTTGTGCCTGCTGGCGCCTTCAGCTGTTATACAGAATGCATGGTTTGAGGAAAGCATTTTGGGAAAAGCGAACTACACGCCGGGTGAGTCTCCAGCCTGCAGCTCCAGTCCTATGGTCAGGTAGAATTTCAAAATGGAAAAGTGCACTGCATAGGCCCCTTACCCATGCTGCCCATGCTGGGTCATCAGTTGTTCGTCGGTCGGTGGATATTTATAGGACCATATTACCAACCAATCAAATGTCTGTACAGTTCTGTCATGAATTGTCTGAGCTGCTCATACTTGATGCTGCTTGTGTCGGCCGACAGTGGAGAGTCAACGGTGAAATCTTGGATGTACTTGGGTTAGTGCAGATCCACTTCAAAAACATAGCCATACTCTCCATCGTCCAACAGCGCCATGATTATCTCTTTCTCTCTCTGTCTAAACACCTCCACTCTTGCTCCCTTTAACCATTCGTAGCGGCTATTCTGGTTCACATATGCGAGTGACACACAATGCTCATATGTGTACGTCAGTCCTCCGCTTACTCCAGGCACAAAGAAGATGTACATTTCGGCCTCAGTGAAGATATCTCGTCTCCTTCGTGATCTTTAATGCTGACGCATATGATATGCTGGGAAGACTGATGAAGCGAATTGGCTCAAGTCCATTTTCCTTCTGCGTGGCCTTTCTGAAAGCCTCGAGCAAATTAGCGTTAATTTCTGGGTAGCACCTCTGTAATACCCAAACGTGCTGCACCCAACCCTGTTCCACGCCACCTGAGCGTGTTTATAGTCGTTCGCAGAGCAACTGGTTCCCAATACAATAGTTCGCAGATTGCAATAGAATGCCTCTATTGGCGGGAGGATGGTTTCCTGGAGGCGCTCCACGGAATTAAAGTAGGAATATGAAAGACACAATTCCGGTGCGCAGGTCTTCATCCACATTGGGAAGGTGATGATGGTTTGGGTAATGGGCAGGCTCTCCAAATTATTGGCCAGCTTGGCTAGTGGGGACGCTGTAAGAATTGGTAGCTGTCTATCAACAAAATCTTGAAAAATATGATCCTGCCATGTGCCGCACATCCACGGGATTTCTCGACCGGAGGCACATGTACTTTTCTTTAGTTTGTGCTATACAGTCTACTTTCCAACGGACCATCCTCATCATCCTGCGCTTCATTATCAATTGGGAATGTACATTTTTCAAGTTGAGAAGCACTGCCGGAAAAGGTTAGCATCCACTCTCGCAGCTTGAAATTGCATCCCGGACAAAGCGCCTAACGGTATGCACCCTTTACATGGCAGTGATCACGACCTTTTCGGATTACATTCACTCGTGTGAAAGGGGTCTTGCATCTGGCAAACTCGGTACTGGCTTTAAGCAGAGATTCGATCGTCTTGCGGCGAGTCTGGATCTTTTGGCAAGTTATCTTATTAAGACTGACACACAATTCCTGCACCAACTGATCAAACCCGAGTAGAAAGCTCTTCATAAAGCCCTTTCCCTCAGAAATCTCTTTCAACCGATGACATATAAGTGAACATTCACTTTGATGTTACTGTGCCACTCAAAGAATGGAACGTACCGCAATTCTACCACCGAACAGTCACATAAGGCGGAAAAATCTAACTCAGACTCCCATCTAGCGTACATTCTCTGTCTCTCATGATGATGAGAAACTTCCCTAAAATGCAAAGCGACAAGTGCTGCGTACTTGAAACAGAAACTGTCTGAAAGAACATTGACAAGACATCGCTTGCTTCGTAAGAAATATAACTTCACGAACGCTCAGCCCGCCTCCACACGAAGCGGAGATAGCGCTACACGACCGGTTAGCGAAATGAACCGGCAAAATTCCAGTGCGCTGCCCCGTTCATGGAAAACATGCATCTGGACAACTAGTCTGCGAGAATGCTTTTCATACCAGTGTGGAAATGCTGATGTGCATGAAGGAGCCAAAGACCAAAAGCGAGCCTAAAGAACCTATCGTCGTCCTCCCTGTCCTCCAGTAGGAGTGTCAGACGTGGTGACAGGTGCGGCTTAGTCGTAGGATTCTCATGAGCCCATACCACCATCTCCCTCAAGGCATGCAGAAGTAAGTTCCTTAATGGTTGACAAGTCATGCAGTTATTAATGATGTATGCCGACCGTGATCCTGCATTCAGAGCCGTGAGAACAGGACGACACCAGCACAAAATCACCGAAATCTGCCTACTACTCCTTTGTCACATCGAGACCAAAGGCAACATCGGTGCACAATTTCGCATTCATGTCGTTGAGTACCGCAGAAGAAAGATACACGTGAACAGGAGCAAAAATGCACGGAACAAGAATGAAAAACCGCTTCCCTTTATATAATCAATGGAGAAGGAGGACTAGTGCAACCGCATCAGCCAATGAGAAGCGTGGAAAACCAAGTTAGACTGTGTCAGAAACTTGGACAAGTGAGGTGCACCCACTGTTGGACACGCATCGGACTGAGGATTCAGAAAATATACGTGTGGCCCACTTCCAGCTGGTCTGGGTCGGTCTGGAGACAAATTTGTGTGGGGGTAAGTCAGTGAAAATTTCTAAGTTATTTTTCCACTCAAGAATCTGCATTCAGAATTTTGGCCCCTGTGGGAAGAATGGACCACGGTAAATCGAATGGTACCTTCTCCTAAGCTATACGAGGCTGGGAACAATGCAAAACGTCGAGTTGCCCCTCAACTATCCCCTTTATAGCTTCTAGCGTTTCTTCCTTTCCATTAAGCATATCAAACATCTACGAGTTCCCCGCAACCGGTTTCTGTATTAATTTGGAGGATCTTTCACGTGCTAGATTGAGTGGGTGAACAGTCGAGGCGGTTCTACCGACCAACATTACTACCATGGATGGGCAGAAGTTCTGATAAATATATGATGATAAATAGAAAAATATAAATGACATGATATAAATATGATAACAATATGATGATGGAAGTTGATTACAAATATATAGTTCTACTACCATGACATCGGCTGCATGTGAGCGCCTATAGGCTCTATAGCTTATTTGGTAAGAGCAATAGTCTTCGATAACATGGGTAGTCGTAGGTTCGAGTTCTACCAAGCGCAAATATTTTGCATGGCAATTTGACCTACCTTTTACTTCATTTAAATCATTGTAAAATGTATGCTGACAACATTAGTCTTACCTAAATGTCATTCCTCTTCGAACGGAAACTATTTCTTCAAATGATGACTCCATAAACCGCAATGTAATATACGGTGTCGGTTGCAATGAGTGCTGAAATGTTGCGAAAGGTCATTTTAGAATCACACATTATAAGCATGAATTCGGGACATAAGTTACTTGTCAAAGTAAATATACCACAAAAATTTTAATGGATGTAACTCTCGTCGTAAAGCCAGATCACGTTTCATCCATTCTCAATATTATAAGATAGTTTGGATCACTCCGCACCTTATTGACGGGCATATTCTATGCCCAGGTGAACTGGCGCTCTGTAATTATTGTGGTTACCAGCCGCATGCCAAGGCTAGGATGATCAAGCTCAGACTAACCTGTTGTTCAGTCCCTCAGAGTGCACAGTCATTTTAGATATTTTAGGTACTAGTTTAGGCCATTCCGAGTCGCACCGAAGAGCCCTTGTAGGACGAAACGCAGCGTCTGAGGCTGCCAAGAAACTTTTGTCCTCAAATTTCTCATTTCTGAAGACATCCTTTTATTCTATGCCCAGGGGAATTGACACTCAGCAATATTCATGAACATCAGCCGCACGGCAGAGCCAGGATAAAATCCTTGTAATGAAATGTTTTATAACACTCAAATTTACAAGTAATCCACACTGTCTCAGGAACAGTTCTAATTAATTTTTATCTTCTTCTACGGGGATAGATTCAATGTTCCGAAAGAAAAAATTCTTCTTGATGGCCTCGCTTTTTATTTTTCAATTGCCGAAGCTGTCGCTCGAACCTCTGAGCTTCATCAGCGGACATGCAAGACTGACACGATCAATCAAAAACATGAGCAATTATTTAGCAGCTTGTCAAGAAGCATACATTACTTAAGCAGCCAATAAAATCACTTAACGGTAGTCCTATGTCTGCTGGCGTGTCATACCAAAACGGAAGTTTGAATGATTGGTACTTTGAAACAAAAGATAGGTGTTCTGATAAAGAAATTTGGCGATAGTTGGTCATCTATTTTTGGATGACAGCATGCCCCATAACTTCGTATGAATTGCTGGGTTATACTGATAATTATGAGCTATTTTTTAAAATTCATTCTATTGCGACTAGTAATGTCCTTATCAAATTCATTTGTCCAATTGTGAACCTAATCTGACCTATCGGACTATCAGATATATCGGTAGACCTACCACTGATCTTAGATTTCACCGTGTCTATATTGAACAGAGCAAGTTTGGACTAAAATTGATTTAAATCTGCGACGTGGAGACCCTATGCATAGAAATGTGTAATTTATGTCAGCGTCGACACAGTTCAGGCTGAAGAAAGAGTAGCTAACTGCCATGGGAGTGATGCACCGAATGAATCTATTCCTTGATGGTGGTCACCATCTTACAGCTGATACGTGGTGGAAGACTTTCATCGGTCCGTAGGTACAATCGATCAATTCTGAAAAAATCCACTGATACAATTTAAACGATGTGCAAGCTCAAGCTCATCATGCTGCATATTGCCATTCCAGATAGACTTACTTACCTACTCTACTATTTTGCGATCACATCATCGTGATCTCTATTTGACAGGCACCATATCAATGGTATTTAATCCACACTATCCAAATGCAGCTGAGGTGATTGACAAAAACTTACATTATGGCTATAGCATTTGAGTGCAGCATAAAAAACATTCACAGGGTATTGGAATTATTATTTATAACTTGTATTGTGTTCTTTATTGAATTTCAATGGAGATTTGATGAAATTAGCTCTGTCTAGGTGTACACTGTACCTCGCTGGATACGCAATTGCATACAAACATATACCAAAATTACATACAATTTGAAACTAACATCTGATACGAGATTCTCGTATGTTTACAGACATCTGGTATGTTTTTCATACCAAATCTCATTTACCTTCGTATGTGATTGCTATGTAGCGATACGAACTACTCTATCTGTGATTGGATGTTTTACACTGAAATACGAATTGTTGGTATGTTTTATATACGAGACCCGACGGAAATTCATCCTTATTCGTATGACTCTGGTATCCATTTGGTATGTGCAGCTTTAAGTCACATAGCAAAAAAATATATGTATTACATGCTACTGCCAAATAACTTTTTTCGGTAATACAAGTGGTGAATATTTTTTGTTTGATAGAGTGATATTTGAGTACATCAGATCTATTGTGAATTTTATGTTCCACGACTATGCGGTCGATGCTACATGTCTACCAACATTAACAGGACGTTTAGTTAGCTCTACTTTATGGGCCAAGTTGATTAACGTCAATTCATTCACACGATATTTCTCGTGCAATCATGTTGACTTATATATCTCAAACATAACTATTTTTGCGTTTAATGAATTATAATGTGTTTTTACTTCGGATTGATAATATGCCTTATTTCAAAATTACATGATACATAATTGTTGATGGTTGAATACTTATTGACTATTCATGAAATGCCTTAGATTTACATGTATTAAAATCGAATTCAGCATTAAAAGTATCACTCTTGAATGTCATTATCTAACTACTTACAGAACAGTAGTAACATTAGTGTGATCTCTATTGACAAAAGTCCTTAAATCAACATACTTTGTACATGATTTATGCTTTCTTTTAACATTGTGCTGGTATGGCTTTAGTATGTAAAGCATACCACATTTGAAAAAACATGCGAAAAGCATACAAATATATACCAAGGGAATACAGAAATATACCAAAAAATATTTTGGTATGCTTCCTTCGTATGTGATTGGTAGTAATGGGCAAAAGACCGTTCCAGGACACCCCATTTTTTTTAATTTTTTTGCACCTTTAAAAAACGACTAAATTTATCAATTTATGTCATTATTTCAGGTTTTTAAGACCTAAATTCATGAATTTAGACCGTTCCAGGACACCATAAAATTCAAAAAAATAGTATCTTTGAAAACGACATAAATTCATGAATTTGAACCCTTTTTCAGGTTTTTAAGACCTAAATACATGAATTTAGTCCATTCAAAAAGTACCATTTTTTTGAAAAAATAGTATTTTTAAAAACGACTTAATTCATGAATTTTGGTCATTTTCTCAGGTTATGAAGAAAAAAACCGTTTTTAAAAATACCCAATTTTTCAAATTTTTCAAAATCTCAAATTTGTGATTATGACATTTTTCACCACCCTTAAAATCATGACCGTTCAAGGACACCGAAAATCATAAAAGTTAGTATTTTTAAAAAACGTCTTTTAAATCCATTTTCAGGTTTTTAAAATATGAGATAACTAAACTTATGTGTCTAATAATATTTCTTTAACAGGTAGCGGTTAATGCAAAATGAAAACACATTTCCATCTTTAGAAAATATTTTTATTCACATGTATGTGCAATCAATTGGGAAGAAAGAATTTTCACCTATTGATGAGAAATGGATTGCAGTTGATTAAAGATGTACGGAACACTAACTCTGCTAATAAACCGATTCCCTACAAATGTAACGTTTTAATTTAGATTAAATTGAATCATTTCAAAATCGAATAAGTAGTAAGGAAAGTCATCATTAGAGACCAGTTTTAAATCAATACCCCCTTCTGACTTCTAGGGGTCCCTATAAGAACTTTTTTATTATAAAATGAGCAACATAAATGAGTTTTTAAAATTATATGGAACACAAACAACAACGAATTTTGATCTAAAGAAAATCGCAAATCAATTAGGAATAAAGAATTTTCACATATTGATGAGAGACGAATTACAATTCCTAAAAAATAAGCCAACAGGAACCTTTAGTTCCCGGAACAAAGTCCCAACTATAAATTTCATAACAAATCTTCATACGTCAGATCAAAAAGGTGTACATTGGTCTGCATGCATGTCTAATAAAAATGGAGATAATTACTATTTTGACTCTTATGGATTGCCTCCAACAAATGAAGTCAAAAAATTACTAGGAAATGGAATTTATAATACATTTCAAATTCAAAAACCAGGAACAACTTACTGTGGTCAATTATGTCTGTATGTTTTGCATAAATTACAAAAAAGAGTACCATTTCTTGATATTATGTTAGAATTGAACAAAGGAATTTAATTCCGGAAACGTTAGTTCCAATAATAATGATAATGATAATTAAAAATCACTTCGTTGTAATTCATTTTGATAAAATCGGCCTCTGATATCTTCATCATCTAAATCTTTAATTTCATAAGTAATCGGATAAGTTTGATTTATTTTAGAAACTTCAAATATTTCTTTAGTCCAATAGCCAGCGAAGCCTTTTTCAAATTTATTCTTATATTTAAATATTCTAACTCTATTTCCAATTTTAAATTTCGGCTTAAGTTTCTGCAAATTCGGATTACTCTCATTCGAATAATTATTTTCGAATATTCTTTTTCTTATCAAATCTGGATCGTCAGAAGCATTCTTTGGGGTTTCTTCAATACCTGAATGAACTTTATTATTGTACTGCTCTACAATTCCTGGTAATATCTTCAACCATTTCTGATTTCTTTGCTCAGTAAATTTCTTGAATAATTTATCTTTTAACGTCCGATTGAATCTTTCTATCACTACAGCTTTTCCTGCATTTTCAGTTGAATAAACAGCTTCAAATAGTGGCTGAACGTTTCGGTTATAAAATTCCGACCCTTTATCAACAAACAATTTCCTTGGCTTTCTCTTAGTTTCTTGAAAAATTTCTTCAATCGCATATTTAACTGACAGACCACTTTTGTTTTTTAATGGCTTTACCCAAGCGTATCATGTATATAAATCTATAACGGTCAATGCGTATTTATAATCTTTTTCATTCGGCATATGAATAAGATCAGCACTCCAAATATCATCTTTATTAAATACTTTTACTTTCAATAAATATTTAGGCCTTCTGTATTCCTTGTGGATTTCGGACGCGTAGGTTCGAGCGTTGCTCTCAGACAGCTTTGCTGTCGTTTCATTTAAACCCTGACCGAATAATATTTTAGCTTGTAAAGCTTTCTTAACAAACATTCTTTCAATTTTTTCTCTAAATGTAGGATTTTGAATACTATATAATTCTTGAATCATCTTCCTATCTGCTTCATGTGGAGAACTTAGGTCATGATTTCGATAAGCCAAATCATGCCTGTAAGCTGCGGCTTCACCTGGTTTTGGATTATTATTCTCATCTAGTCTTATATCTAATGGAGTTCCTGGACCGGTATATGAATGACCAGGAAGATGTTTTTCTTTCGAATATTTACTCCAAATAAAACCAGGAAAGTTTTCTAATGTTTTTTGTATGTCACCTCCAATATGCTGACAATTTGAGTTTTTATTTTTGTTTAATAGATAATTTAATAAATCTAAATTAGCAATTTTTAATTTAATTAAATTTTCGGAATTTGTAGAATTCATTTTAAAAGATAAAATAAATGTTTTACCTAATCGAACCTTGTTCAGAGGCTTTAGCCGATCGGACCAAAGGTTCTGAGGTTATTACCGAATCATACTAGGACTTAGATATATTCCAGAACCATCTTTAGTTTCTTTAATTTCAATTAAATCATCAACATTGTGGAGAATATTTTTAAGAACTCGTTTTCCTTCATCAACTAATTTTGATTTACTAATAAAATTATCTACTATTCCTTCACCCCTAGCAACTTTCTCTAACTCTCTATTATGACGTTTTTGTTCTTCTAATGCTGCCTTCTCTGATTTATTTTTATTTACTGCTTGGACAATACCAGCTGTCCCGCCTGCAACACTTCCTGCTGCTGCTATGCCACCTATTATTAGAGGAATTAATGGGAGAATCCCGCCATTCTTTTCTTCTTGTAATTGAATATTCTCTATCATTGGTTTACTTATGTAATACATTTTTTTGTTAATCGTAATAGTTTTAGGGGTATTTTTGTCAACAATATTACGTAATTTTAATTCAATAGTTTTATTATTATTACTTTTCGCTTGCGACATTTTTAATAAAAAAATTTTAAGTTACGAAAATTTTTAATCTATTGTAGTTCTGAAAAAATTTTAAGTTAAGAATTTTTAATCTACTCTAGTTATGAAAAATTTTAAGTTATCAAAAATTTTAATCTATTCTAGTTATGAAAAATTTTTAAGTTAAGAATTTCTAATCTATTCTAGTTACAAAAAAATTTTATTACTAATTACTAAAAAAATTTTAAGTTATCAAAAAAATTAATTAATCCTAGCCATCTTTCCATTAAGAATTTCAATAGAATATTTTACATCTTCCAGCAATAAACCATAAGCCATTAATGAAGTTGTGTAATCTTTTTTTCAATATTAATTGTTACATCACAACCAGTCTTGATAATATCTTCAGATTCTGCACTTAAATCGAAACAGAAAACAGGATATAAATGTCTCCAATCTCCAGGAGTTAATTGTGGTTCAACTCCAAATTCTATACAAAGATTTCTATAAGCATCATATCCTTCCATAAATTGATTATTGGTATCATCGAATATTAATGGATCAATTGGATAACGGGTTTGATTTAATGAAACTTGTAAACTTCGAATTGTATTAATATGAAAAAGATTGTTGTTCTTATCAAAACTTGGAGAATTATTTCTTTGAAAAGTTAGTAATAAATATCTTGGAGTATTCGAAGTTCTAGTAAAATGCCAGTTAAATCTTTGTTCGGAAAAAGTTACTGAACTAGCAGTACGCTTTAAAAAATTTACTGGAATTGGTTTGTTAGTATTTAATCTTTTTGCAATAGCTGTTTCAACCTCTAAACTAGGAGTAATATGCTTAATCCACCATTCAAGTCTATCAATTTTTAGATATGCTTTTTTTCCAGTCTTACCAAAAAAGATTAATTCATTATTTGCTGTACGATGAATTATTAATTTAAATTTTAATTGATATGATATTTTATCATAATCTAAATATCCGAATAATGGAGACAATGACCAATTAACTGTCTGTTTACTTTTCTTGTTAAACTCACGTCTTTCTTTATATGCACTATTGTTTGTTTTATTTAAATGATTTGCAATATTTTCTACATCTTTCGCAATTCCTGCTGCATCTGTTCCAGCGTGAGTTAAATCATCAACAATTATACAGCATTTTCCGGATAATTCGTCACCTGGTTAATTCGCCATTTAGCTTAATTCACCACATTTCCTATTCCCCGAACATATTTCATATGTTACACATTGTAAAACGTACGGATAATTCGTAACTTTTAATTCATAATTCGTCACTCTTTCCATCCCTAAATCGCATATCTTCATACTAATCGCTACGCTTAATTCGTCAAGAAACCTGAAAATCGCACACATTCCCATTTTAGCGCAAGTACAAACTTCTCTCATTAGCCTCAGTCTGTAAGTTTTGGTAGAAGAGACATACAGACAAATCCAACCTTTATCGCAAAACATTTGCTTGGAACACGTAAATATCAATTGTTGCTGCAATGTTTGTACTAGCATTGTGGTATAAAAACTTTAATTAATTGAAGCAATTTACTGATGCTTTCTGCAATAGAAACGCAAAATAGAATTTCAGATATTGCCTTTGATAATTTAATTCAATAATTCACGGCAGATTTTGTATGGAGCTAATGAAAATATAGACTGCAATGATCGTGTCTGTCCGGACCCATCTTGATCATTTACCTAGTATTCATAGACAGTCATTTACCTGTCAATAGACATTACTGTCTTTTAACCGTCAATAGACTTTGGCTGTAGAAATAATTTGCTTTGATTAAAGGGAAAGAATCAGTTGCGAATAGAATACATGATGCACAAATACACGAGTTTTGGAGATACTGATTGCGGAAATATATTTATAGTGTTAATTCGCCAAAATGCTTAATTCGCCATTTTTTGAATGTCCCGAAGGGTGACGAATTATCCGGAAAACACTGTACTACCATCATTAGTATCAGGAAACCAACCTTCGATTTCATACTTTTTATTATTTTCACCAATTGTTACAAATCTAAGCATTGTATCAATTACACCTGGAGAATCACTTATTGTTTCTATATTTTGAGTTGCAACATCTAAACGCATTTGTGTAAATAATTTTGAAAAAAAATTATTCTCTAATGCAATATTATCGGTATCTGGTAATGGTGTTGTAAAATTGGCATCACTATATAAAGAATATTCACGGTGTAAAAATGAATCAGGTAAATATAAATAACTTTGCTGATTATCAACTTCAAAAATTAAATCACCTCCAGTATTTACTCTACTGGAAGATCCGGGATTCATAGCAATTCTTATATAGTCATTCTTTTTTTGATTGTAACTGACGAACGGAGGATCGTCTAATCTAAATTTATTTTCGATAAGCGAAGACATTTTTATAAAAAATAATTTGACTTTTTGTTCTTCTCACACACAGAAAAAATTTTACTAAAAAAATTTTGCTAAAAAAGTTTACTAAAAAAATTTTACTAAAATATAATTTTAGAATTTTGCTAGACCAGCTCCGCTGCTAACGCCATTACCTCTTATTTCTTCAATTGTTTTTTCAGTATTTTTATTTTCATTATGTTTACTATCAGACGGAGCTCCGCTCCTCAAGGTTTCACCCCCCACAGCTATGTTAGCAATTTTGTTTTTTGTTTCCTCTGAAGGTTTTTTAATTTTTTAGTTCTTCAGAATCATTCCTAAGTTTACGAATAGCTTCTAGTTGTTTTAATTCGTTTTGAGACTTAACAGCATTTGATATTGCACTAGCTGTACTACCTATAGCAGCTGCTCCTTTTGCAGCAGATCTAATCAAATCTTTATTATTTTCAATTAAGTTAACGATACTTCCTATGCCAGAAAAGATGCCAGCCCCTTCTTTTTGAACTGTTTCTACATTGTTATAATGGTAAACAGATTTCATGGATGGTTCATGTGCTATTTTATTATTTGAAGCAAAATGTTTAAGATTGTGTTTATAAATTATAGGCATTTTTTAAGATTAAATTTGACTTTTGGGAAAAATATTTACGATTGGTTAGTAACCTGAGGACCTTTGGTCCGATTAAGATTTACGTGTGTGAATGTCCAACAACTTCGTGATAACTTTCTTAATTTTCCATTGCACTTTATCTATTGCGTCAAGTAGCGTGTGATGTACTTTAATTTCTTTTCTATTAACTTGCATTTTCTCCTGATTCATCTTCAACGCCGTTTTAAGAGCATTTAACTTAATTTTAAGAACATCTAATTGTCTTTTAACAGAATCTAACTGTTCTTTATTTTCTTTAGAGTTTTCTTGTAAATTTTTCTTTAATTCATTCTCTAAATTGATTTTAAGAGTTTTCAGTTTATCAACTTCTTGATTAAGTGAATTTACTTCATTTATTATTCTATTCATCTTTTTCATTTGTTGAGTAATTTTAGAACTCAATTCATCAACACTTTTTTGAAATGTAGTTTGTAACTGCTTTAAATTTTTTTAATTCTTTCAGGTAGATTTTCTATTTCATCTTCTAATTGTTCTTTTAACATTTTTATCTGATGTTTATTTTTAATGACTGCAGATTTTAAATTTATAGAAAGTAATATTAAAATTTTTGATTGTTCTGAAATCTTTTTAAGAAGTTTTGCTATATCTACTTCTAGCTCTCTATCTTTTTTATCAAGTTTTAATAATTTTTCGTTTAATGATTTGTCATTAAGTTTAAGCAACTTTAATTCGTTCATCAGTGGAACCAAAACATCGCTTATATATTTTTCTTTTAAGTCATTGATTTGTGCATCAACATATTGTTTATTTGTTAACTCTGTATTTTGTTGCGGAAGAATAGAAAGATGCAATGGACCAGATAAAACGTCTCCAGTTTTCATGATATAATTTTCTATTTCTATTTCTAATTCACGATTATTCGGGATATATGTACCTCCACCAACGTTTGGTAACATCATTTTTTAACAATAAAAAAAATAAAATTTTTTCTAATAAAAATAAAAAAATAAAATTTTTTCTAATAAAAATAAAAAAATGGATAAAGAAATTTTAAAAAATTATATTCGTTCGCATCATCCTGTTCTTCTTATTCGACGAGATCAACGGGATTTGAAAATAAATGTTTCGATAATAATAATAATAATAATCCATGTATAGATGTAAATATTTTATTCGAATTACAAGCCGAAATATTTAGAGAACAAACAATAGGTTTACCTTCTATAGAAACTAACTATTGTATATTTCCAGGTGATCCATTTATTAAATTTATGGATATTGTAAGTAAGTATAATGATGTGGCTTATGTAGAATTAAATAAAGAAAATATGGTTATTATTGGACATAATAATGTTTACGGATTTATTAGAGCGGTGTTACCAATTAGTAATACTGATTGGATAGAAACTAAAATTATTAATTATATCAATATTAAAGAATTAGTTAAAAAATTAAAATCTTTCTCAAAAGAAAAAATTAGATTATTTGTTGATGAACAAAACCAATATAATATTCACATCGAAAGTAAAAAACATAATGAAGAATTATTATGTCAAGTTTATTATAGAGACACAATTTATAAACAAGAAACATTAGAAATGCCCCAAAGATATGATGATGATACATATATAGGATTATATTCAAATTTAAATATTAATTTATTAAAATCTTACATAAATGGTTTAGCTCAACAAGAGAAAATTTATATGTGGACAACACCTTATACTATTAACATTGACCATAATCATAATCATAATATTTTTAAAGAATCCAATAATAATAAACGAACCGAAGGTTCTAGGGCTTTGCCCGATCTTAAAGAATCTTATAATAATAATAATGATAATAATATAGATGATGATAATATAAATGATGATTCTGAAACACCTGAAAAAGGTGTGAATGGTAGCAAAGATTATAAAAATATTAGTAATTATAAAAATTTAAGTGAAGAAAAATTTATATCTCAACATGATATTAATACTACATATAATCAAAATTTATCTAAACTTCATTTTCTTACAATTGAAAATAATAATGATGGTATAGTTGAAGATACTGTTAGACAACTATGTGTCGGGTCTACAAAATTTAAATTAGGACTTACATCTAATCAATTTAAAATTTTATCATCTTTAATAAAAACTAAAAGTGATTCAGATTATGGTGGTGTTATTAAATTTTCTAATAAAGATCAAAAACCAGTATTTTTTTCCTTTATATTATTACCAAATAATAAATATAATCTAGAATTAGATATTCCAATAAGAGAATGGCATCCTATCAGGGAATGGCATCCTATACCAAAAAGTGTAATTTATGATGTTGAAGAATCAATTTATGATGATGATGATCAAGAATCAATTGATGATGATCAAGAATCAATAGTTAGTGAAAATAAATTTAAATTATCTTTTGATAAAACGTTATATGATAAAACTTAATATGATAAAACTAAATGTGATAAAGAAAATAAAATGACTTAAGAACGTGAAATATATAATAATATATAATAACTCTCAAGACCTTGATATTAGAATGTTTATATCTAAAATTAAAACACAAATTTTTTCTTTAAAAAATAAAAAAATGGAAAATACCAAGTTTTATTGTGTCTTATGTAAAAGACAGTTGCAAGCAAAAAGAAGTTATCAATCTCATTTAAATAGTAAATTGCATTTACAAAATGTAGATCGAGTTGATGAAGGAAATATATTAAAATTAAATAATTATATAAACTATCTAGAAACATTACCTACTGATATAAAAGTTAAAAAATGTTTGATGATTATTCACATTCAGAATATAAAAAAGTTTTTAACAGTGAAGATGAACATGTACGAACCGAAGGTTCCAGGGTTTGGCCCGTACGAGATGGAAGATATTTATTTAGCGATACTGATGAATTTAACGAAATAAATGAATTTGATGAAACTAAAAAACCGATGAAGCTGTAACAGATATAAAATATTTATTTAATGAATCGGTACACGGGACATCGGAGATGTCTTCCAGGGCTTCGCCCGTTGAACATAATGAAACCGATGAAACTTTTTATAATGTATTAACAAACTTTTATAATATATTTAGAAAATCTTTCAAATGTTATATGAATGTAGAAGTACTTTATACAAAAAATGGACCTGATGGAATTCCTGAAGAAATAATACAAGGACATTTTACAAATTCACAAGAAATTCATAATGTAAATGATATACCACGCGTATTTGAACAAATGATTCTTAAATTAGAAAATTGTATAATTGAAGCCCAGTTACGTGAATCTGGTTGGAGATTTGTTAAAATACTATCTAAGAAAATAGTAATTGATAAATATAAAAATAATACTGGTGGTAGTTATGTTCTTTTACCTTTCAGTTCACCACAAATAATCAACATAAAAAATGAAGATGATTATTGTTTTCTGTAGAGTATTATAGCACATTTACATCCTGCAAAATATCATAAAGAAAGATTAAGTCATTATAATAAAGAAGAATATAAAAATGAATTTGATCTCTCTCATGGCTTAGATGAATTTCCATATGATTATAATAGGTTAATAAATTTTCATAAAAAGAACAAAAATTTAATAGAAGTAAATGTTTTTGAATTAAATGTAAATTATATTTCTATTAGTGATATTACTCCATTTTACTCAGATTCAAAAAAAATTTATTTGAATAATAAAAATTTATGTCAATCAGAAATAGTTTATAATGATAGAGGAAATTACATGCATCATAATATTTTTTACCAAGGAAATATAATATGTACTGAAAAATTTGAAATTGTTAAAACATTATCACCAATAATGATTAATCATGATAATTATAAAGGACGTAATTATAATTATGATTATGATTCCGATTATTTATCTTTATCTGTAGAATATCAACAAAAATTACAAACTTTAAATAAAATTTTACAAAATTGTAAAACAGATTATCAACAACAAACAAAAATATTAGTACAAGAATATGGCCATAAATATCAAAATAAGATAGAAACGATTCAAGAATTAAATAAAGACAATAAAGAATTAAATAATGAAGAAAATGAAACCAATCAAAAATTAAATGAATGTTTAAAAAAATGTCAACAACAATATAAAGAACAATATGATGAAGAATATATTTATCAGCTACAAATATTAAATCAAAATTTTCATCGAAATACATTAAATCTTACAAAAGAAATTGATGAAACACATGAAATATATCAAGATAAATTTGAAAAATTAAAACAAACAAAGCAACCAGCACAAGCGAATATATTATATTATCAGGGTCATTTAATATTGTGTAAAGATGTTTCTATACTTACAAAAACTTCAGATAATACAAATTTTCCTTGTCTTCAATGTATGACGAGCTTTAGAACTTTAGAAGAAATGAATAGACATTTGGAGAATTGTCAACAAAATGAAGCAGTCAGAAACACATTTCCAAAAGATGATGATTTAGAATATAATAAATGGTATTTTAAAAATAAAGTACCCTTTACTATTTATTGTGATTTTGAAGCATATAATGTTAATATGACACAAAATTCTGAAAATGATAATTCTGAAAATGGTACGGGCCAAGCCTTAGAACCTTCGGTTTGTAATTATGAAAAAAGTGCACCTGAACAAAGTAAAGATAAATATTTATTTGAACAAAAACCATTATGTTGGGGAATGTACATTCATTCAAATTATCCTGAATTATTTAAATCAGAATATTATCAATACTATGGTGAAGATAGTTCAGAAATGTTTACAAAGAACGTAGAAGAATTACAAAGACGTTTTTCACAATTGCTTGAAAGAAATATACCAATGCTTCCATTAACCGATGAAGAAAAATTAAATTTTATTAATGAAACAAAATGTTTTTACTGTGGAAAAGAATTGGGTAATGATAAGCGAAGCGACGGCTCTGCCGTCAAAGTAAAAGATCATGATCATCTAAATGGATTATATAGAGGTGCAGCACATAATTCTTGTAATCTTAATGCTAATAAATTTAAATATAACTTTGTTCCTTTATATTTCTACAATGGTTCTAAATATGATTTCCATCTAGTAATGAAAGATTTATTTTCATCTGAAAAATTACAACAACAACAAATAAATGTACTATGTAAAACAGAAGAAGAATATTTTTCAATGCAATTAGGTTGTATTAGAATTTTAGATGCATTTAGATTTTTTACTTCTCATTCATTAGATGTTATGGGAAAAACTTTGAAACCTGAACAATGTAAAATATTAAATAAATATAATTTAAAACCTTTAAAAGGAATATTTCCGTATGAATACATAACTGGAGATTTTAGTTCTGTGAATAAAATTATGGAAGAACAAAAACTTCCTCCAATAAATAAATTTAAATCAGCATTAAAACAATCACAATTATCTGAAGAAGATTATGCAGAAGCTGAAAAAAATTGGAGAGAGTTAAATTGTAGAGCAATGTATGATTATACAATGAAATATCTTCAGATAGACGTATTAATACTAGCTGATCTTTTCGAAAACTTTCGTGATATGTGTTTAGAATATTACGGAATAGATCCATGTTATTGTTATTCTACACCAGGTTTAACATGGTTAGCAGGATTAAAACATACTGGTGTTCAAGCCGATGGCTCTAGGACAAATTCCGTTAAACTTATGCATTATAAAGGAAATACATATGATAAATTATTATTTTTTGAATCTGGAATTAGAGGTGGAGTTTCATCAGTTTTAGGTAATCGTTATGTACAGTGTTACAATAAAAAAGTAAATCCTGATGATTATGGTTATTTAAAAATTTTAAATCCAGAAGAAAAAGATCAATTTATAAAATTGTTTAATCAAAATATAGAAGGACTTATATCAAATGAAGATAGTCAAGCAGCAGTTGATAAAATCATGAGAGAAAACTATTTGTTATATTATGATTTTAATAGCTTATATTCTTCTTGCATGATACAAGAATTACCAACAGGTGAGATGGAATGGTGTAATATTCGTACGACATCAGAGATGTCTACTAGGGCTTCGCCCGTTCTAGATTATCAAAAACATATGATGGAAATGATAATCATGGTTATATATATGAAGTTGATTTAGTATATCCTGATGAAATAAAAGATAAAACAAAATATTTTCCTTTCTGTCCCGAAAACAAAATTCCCAATATAGAAGATTTTTCAGATTATCAAAATCTATAATGCCTAAGAAATACAGACCAACAAAAAAACTTATGTTAACACAAGGTAATAAAGGAAAGTATGTTGTTGAAGGAAGAATGCTAGATTGGTATTTAGAACATGGAATGATTCTCACAAAAATACATCGAAAATTATTTTATCAAAAATCTAAATGGTTAAAAAATTATATAGAGTTCAATATTGAAAAACGTAAAATAGCTAAAAGAAATAACGATGATTTTGGAAACGTATTCTTTAAATTAATGAATAATGCATTTTATGGTAAGACTTTAGAAAATGTGCGTAGTATACAAAATATTGAAATAGTTTATGATAAAGATAGGTTTCAAAATTTAACAAGGAAGCCTACATATAAAAGAACTACTAGATTTAGTGATGAACTATGTGCTGTAAATTTACGTCGAATTAGCGTAAAACATGATAAGTTTAATTTTATTGGATTCACTATATTAGAATTAGCTAAACTATTTATGTATAGATTTATATATGATTATTTAGCACCTGCTTTTGGCAAAAACTATAAATTACACTTTACAGATACCGATTCTGTTTTCTTAGAATTAACAATACCGTATAATTCTTCACTTGATGAAGAAATTAATAAAATAAAAGATATCATTCATCCTTCTGATTTATGTAAAGTAAAAGATGAATTAGAAGGAAATGAAGATTTCATAACAGAAGCTATATTTTTAAAATCTAAATGTTATTGTTATAACACAACTAATAATATTAAAACACATAAAACATTAAAAGGAATTTCAAAGGCATCAGTGGCTAATCAAATAACATTTCAAGATTATAAAAATGTATTATTTAATAATGAAATAAAAACAGCATGTAATTATAGACTTAATTCAAAGAAACATAAAATGTATTTAAAAGAAGAACATAAATTAGCATTAGATCCATTTGATGATAAAAGAAAAATTTTACCTGATGGAATAACTACTTCACCTTTTTAATTTTCTAATTTCTAAGATAGACAAATTTCATATATATATAAAACAAAAAAATAAAATATTATATCACTATATTTGTATATTTTTATCACTCGGTAAACAAATGTTCTATCGACTTTCAGTCAGAGAACAATTGTTCGATAACTCTATCATGAATTTTTTTATCAATATTAATTGTAATGAAGCCATAATCTTTTGACCAAGCATTGTTACACGATTGTTTAAATTCATCTTTATTTCTTACGCATAAATCTCTTAACAAATCACTTAAGTTTCTTGCATTTATTTCAAATAGTATAAATATATTTGCATTCTTTCTAATAACACTTCCGTCTAATGAATACATACTTTGTGTTAAATAAAATACACTACAGTTATTATGTCTACCTCTTGTGAAATAATTTCTCTGAACTGACTGATTTCTGTCATTAACACAATCATCAAAAATTACACAATGTTTCATTGTTTTATCTAGTTTACTGGGATCTTGCATATTACCACTATCATCTATTAATTGTATCTTTATATGCTTATTTTTATTGGTTTCAACTAACTGATTATTTTTTGCTGCTTCTTCACACCACGAACTTATTTCTTCTTCATATTCAGATTTTTCGTATTCTTTGAATAATGAAGCAATTGCTGTTTTTGTAAGATTATTTTCAAATCCATATTTTAAAAATTGATAGACGGGTTGTTCTGCTGTTGTTGTATAAATTATAAGATTGTTATAATCCAAAAAATTTGGAGTCGTTAAAATTTTAAATAATAGATATGTTTTTCCACATCCTGATCTTCCACAAATAACTGACAAAACTTTATTAGATAAATTTGGATGATGATTGAATTTAAGTTTTTTTTATTTAATGGTAGTACTTCACTCATTTTTTGATAAAAAAAAATTATTTTTAATTTTTTTATTTTTTGTTTCTAAAGAAGAAGAATAAGAATAATAATAATAAGAAGAAGAAAATTAAACTTCTCTAGCTTCGCGTGGGAGTTTATACCTCTGGAACGGGAGTTTATACCTCCCGAACGGGAGTTTATACCTCTCGAACCAAAAGATCTATCATAATCTCTTCACCTCCAAAATTTATTTCTTGTCCTTTCTCATCAGTGATTTTTATATTAATGTTGTTAATAGTTTTTCTTGTAATAGGGAAATATATTAATGTTTGTGGAATTACATTTAATCTATAACCAATGGGTACAGTAAAAGCTGGAAAACTGAATATTAAATTTGACAATTTACCATTTATATATCCTCCTTCAATAATGTCACAATGTACAACAATTGAATTTATTTCAGTTATTTTTGGGATCTTCTCACCTAAATGAAAACCTTGACTATAGGTTTGTTTATTAAATCCTAATAGCTTTGACAATGATCTATCATGATTAAAATCAACTTGATGATTTTCGTCTAAAGTAAGAGAAAATTTATTAACTGCCGGTTCAACTGCAAAATGTAATTGTTTCTTATCTTTAAATGGTATACCTAAATTTCTCTTAATTTCATTTGATATTGATTCAACTTCGTAAGAACCAGAAAGAAAAGTTAGTATTTTCCATGTTTTGCCTTTATCAGTAGAATATCTAAATTGATCATTCACATCTTTGATAACGTTTTGAATAGTGTTAAATGTGGAGAAACTAGTCAATGCAATTTGATAATTTTTATTTTGTTCCAAATGTAGAATGGGTTCTAAATTACAAGTGTGTGATGAAGTAGTTGTTATAATTTTTAACGTCGTACTAAATTTTGATGAACCCAAAATCTCTGTCAAATTTTCTAAATGATTATTAATTTTGTCTAAATCTGCTGAACACATTTTTTAGTTAAAATTTTGAATAAATGTCTTTTATAAAATAAATTAAAAACAACAACATATTTCAGCTACGGGCGAAGCCCTGGAAGACATCTCCGATGTCCCGTTATATTTTTATAATCCTCTTCATTTAGAATCTTCTTTTCTAACAGTCTTTTCAATATAGCATGAATTTCATTGAAACTAGAATTATGTCCTTCTTTTATTGCCGATATTAAAATATTTAATCTATTTAGTAATTCTTGTGGATCATCTGGTAAGAATACAGTTGTCTCAGTTTTAAAACCTTTTCCTACTTTAACTCCCGTTGATAATAAATTTTCTAATTCTCTATAACGTTTAAGAGTTTTTCCTGCTTTAACTCTATCTAACATAGCTTTATATTTTATGAGATCTCTACAGCATAATTTTTTAAATCTGCTCCTCTTAAAAGATCAACAAAATTTCTATCTAAATTAAGAGCATATTTATCTGGTGAAAAAATTAAACCTCGAAAAGGTTGTGGAAATATTTCTTTTTGTCCGAGATAAAATCTAGGTATTGTTTTTCCATCTATAAATGAAATAGAATGTTCAAAATGCATAGATTTTGGTAATTTCTTATTAATGTTTGATTCTAGTAATCCATAGTCATCTAATATAGTTTTGTGCTCTGGATCTGTTATATCAATTTGTTTATCATTATTTGCAAGTTCTTTTTCAAGAGTTTTAAATGGTTTCATAGTTTTTCAAAATCATTTTTCACTTGCTCGGTTTGCTGCATTTTTTCAAACATATCAGATTGAATACCAGCTTTTATCATTCTATGTTGAAGATGATTTTTTTTCATAATATTTGTTTGCTTTATTAACTCTTCTAATTGTTTAATTCTTTT
This sequence comes from Prostheceraeus crozeri, assembly GCA_907163375.1. Classification (NCBI taxonomy): domain Eukaryota; kingdom Metazoa; phylum Platyhelminthes; order Polycladida; family Euryleptidae; genus Prostheceraeus; species Prostheceraeus crozeri. Next base: position 149,159 of record CAJQUW010009803.1, on the reverse strand, counting down.
TCGATTATCAGCTTTAATTTTATCCATTTTTAAAATATATTATTTGAATTTTGTGGTAACATTGGAATACAACAAAAACATTTTACTGAACAAATTATTTTTTTATTGCTTTGTTGTCTGACATCTTTTCGTTTAAAGTTTTCTCGTTTTAAGTTTTGTTTAATAAAGTTTTGCTTAATAAAGTTTTGTTTAATAAAGTTTTGTTTAATATAGTTTTGCTTAAATTTTCGCTTAAAGTTTTTAGCTCTTCTAAAAAAATTTTATCATTTTCTTCATTAGAAATTTTACCATCACTAGAAATTTTGCCATCCTGTTTATTCTTATCATCAACTTTTTCTGACTGTAATTGAAATGACATTTGATTTACTTCATTAGCTATTAGATCAAATTTTCCAATCTCATCTAACGTAATAACATTATCATCACATACTCTTTGAAAGTAGTAATGCAATTTGTCATAGACTTCCTTAATATGTAAATGCTTAGTTTTTAATGATTTTCGTTTCTTAGTAATTAAAGATTTTTCTAACATTGCAACAAATGAAGTTGCAAAAACACCCGTACCTGTTAAAGCTGTAGCAACTACTGGAATTACTAAAACACCTGAAGATATAACAATTGTTAAAGCACCTAAACTTATTGTTAAGAATATGCCAATACCTTGTGTTACATTCTTAACATTAGACCATCTCTTTCTTAATTTTTTATAATGCTCTGATCTTAATAATAATTGAGATTCCTTATCTTTCATATAACGTACTCTATCTTTATGTTTTTCTTTATTCAATTCACTTATTTTTAACTGTGATAACGAAGGATATATTCTTGCGGTTTCTTCCACTTTTGTTTCTTCCATTTTTAAAGAAATGTTATTAGTCACATAATTTTAGTTATCTCATATTTTAAAACCTGAAAAATAGATTTAAAAGACGTTTTTAAAAATACCAATTTTTTTGTTGTTGTGTCCTGGAACGGTCATGATTTTGGGAGTAAAAATTGTAATTCTCAAATTTTGGGATTCTTAACTTTTAAGATTTTTTCGGTGTCCTGGAACGGTCATGATTTTAAGGGCGGGTGAAAATTGTAATTCTCAAATTTGAGATTCTTAACTTTTATGATTTTTTCGGTGTCCTGGAACGGTCATGATTTTAAGGGTGGTGAAAAATGTCATAATCACAAATTTGAGATTTTGAAAAATTTGAAAAATTGGGTATTTTTAAAAACGGTTTTTTTCTTCATAACCTGAGAAAATGACCAAAATTCATGAATTTAGTCGTTTTTAAAAATACTATTTTTTCAAAAAATGATACTTTTTAAATGGACTAAATTCATGTATTTAGGTCTTAAAAACCCGAAAAAGGGACAAAATTCATGAATTTATGTCGTTTTCAAAGATACTATTTTTTTGAATTTTATGGTGGCCTGGAACGGTCTAAATTCATGAATTTAGGTCTTAAAAACCTGAAATAAAGACATAAATTGATAAATTTAGTCGTTTTTAAAGGTGCAAAAAAATTGAAAAATGGGGTGTCCTGGAACGGTCTTTTGCCCATTACTATTGGTATTGAGCGATTTACAGTGTAGGCCTACCTGCATGCTTGAAGAGATTCCTATGGTCCAGACTTGATATAGGATATGTGAGACTTTTAAAGGATATTGACCTTTATATAAACATCAGTTACATATATTGCACTAAAATAAATTAGGTAGCCAACTCAAGAAGTCGAATGTCAGAATACAGAATACTCGATACTCGATATACTGTAGCTTTCAATACCAGCTGCCACGATAGTTCCTGATCTCTCCTGAACCGGTTATCCTCATCTTGCTATGCCATTCTCAGTCTGTGATGAATCATTTAGATTATCTGTAAAAAATCTTTAGAATCGATACCGGAGTTTGTGATCAATGATTCGATTCCTTCTTTTGTCACTTTCTTATTTGAAAGGAGTGACTCGTTGATTGAAAGACAAAAAAGGAAACTGAAACAATGCTCGATTGATGCACAGGAACTGTTTGCAAGGTACAGATGTAGAAACAGGGCAATCGGCGCCTTACTTTTCCAGTCGGTACACTAAAAAGACATTTACGTCGTTGGTACATCAAGTGTCTTCCAAGGATATCTTGTCAAGCAGTTTAGATTAAGTGGCGACTTGAATTTCGATCATCACATCGACGCTGAAAATCATAATATCGACGCCGTCGATATGCTGACAATTTGTGCTATTTTTGAAGCAGGGAGTAAAATCAGAAGGTCGAATGACAAATCCAAGTGTGCCATTATGGAAATCTTAGGGCAGGCTATTTATCATGAAAATATTAGATCCACTGAACATTTCTTCCGGATAGAAGATCACAATAAGTAGCCGTCGATATGATGACGAATTGTGGTCACTTTTCTAGAGAAAAGGTGGAATTTTTCAAGAAAATGATGCAAAATCAATTACTATTAGTTAAGCGACTTTGGATTATCAATTAAGACCAGTTAAGCATTGTACATGCAAAATTTCGTTTGAATTGATGTAGTCAATCAAAATTTGGAGGCGTCGATGTGATGATGAAAACAACGTCGATGTGATGACGGAAAATGTTTTGGACACCTATAAATGTGGATCTAGCCCCAATTTCAATGAGTTTGATTTGTCAACTCTTGACATTTCTTTGAATCAAGGGTATTAGGAAATCCTTGAGCCAAAGTCCGCTTAAATATGCACTGTATCTCTTTGTTGTACAGCAATCCACAAAATGTATTATTCGTGTGGACATGAAAAAATGAAGTGATCTTGAATTTCAAATGGATTTTTATGCAACAAATCCTGTATGAAGCTTAAAATGAAAGACATTTTCAGTTAGATCAGACGAATACCAATTGAATGGTATGTATAGAACATTGACAATAGACCTGTATTCAGGCTGGCCGTTGGGATGATTTCCCAACCCAATCCCAACCCTATGAGAATTTCCATTGGGATCCCAATAGATCCCAATCCCAATAGAAATTCCAATACCCTCCTTTAGAGCTAAAAACGCACGTACGGTAACCCCAAGCTGCATCGGGCCTACCACATGTGTTACTTTTTGTGGCAAAAGGGCTTTCATTAAAATTCATATTTCAAGGTGGGAAACTGAAGTAAATTGAAGTAATTGAACTAATGCTGTTGTTGTTTTTTTATGCGCCAATATATTTCAACGACTTAGCGTCGTTATCAATATGTAGAATAAAAAAGAAACTATTCAACAACATGAGCTCAAAATTTGAAGAGGTGAAGATGCCAAAATAGATACTTGTAGCACTGGGCTGTGTCTTTGGGAAATCATAGGTATGCGATTATGCGGAAATAGCATGTGAGTGTTTCCAAAACTAAAAAGATATGGGATCGGATTTGCCGCTGATCACGGTCATGAAACATATAGCACCGGGTTACATGGTACCGATTGCAAAAAACATTGATCTGACTATTACAGAATTATAAACATGATCATGAGTCTTATAAAAAGTATAAAACATCTATAAAATTTTTTAGATCACGACATAATCAAAAGCGTATAAAAGGTTAAGTAAATGAAGGGTTCTAGTCAATCAAGAAGCATCTATATTCCTCAGATAATTGCTTATTATTGGCAGGATTATGGCGCTGAATCATTGTTGCCTCTTTAAGTCCAGGCTAGCCTCGTCTGTTGCACTGGCAATTATTGTGATGTTGAAGTCTCGCTGACATATGATTTTGTTTTTGAATACAGAAGAGTTTTTATTTTCAAGATGTTCTTTTATTCTAACATGCAAAGTTCTCTTAGTGCTGCCGATGTAGATATGCAGACACGATTTACACTTTAATTGGTATGCGATGTTCTTTAGGAAGCGCTTTTCTTTGTCTGTGAGCGGACATCTATTGAGAGTGCATTTAGGTATCTTCTTTTTCGTGGTCAGGAAGTTTCGCATTGAGAATCAGTTGTGGGCTAATCGTACATTTATTCCTTCATTGGCAAATATTCTTCTGATTCTGTTTGAGATGTCATCCGAAAAGTAGTTGATTTTAAGGTAAAAACGTTGATTACTATCTTGCCTTTGTGATTTACCTTTCGTAGTTCTTTTTGTTTTCTGGATAATTTCATAAGGATATCCATTTATACGAAGTATTCTGTCAAAATGGATGTCGTGTTGATGGAATATTTCATCGCTTGTGAGTCTCTTTTTGATTCGAGATCTTTCATTTTTTATGAAATTCATTTTAGATGCAAGAGGTAAATGAGATTTATAATTAACAAATAAGTCTTTCTTCACTGTAAACCGTAGATCGACAATTATCCTACACAATTACTGACAAAATCAACCGACGATTGTATTCTCCAATATCCTGCGATATCCAACGAATTTGTAGGTTCTCAACCGACATCGAAACAGATCCTCTGTATGCTAATTAACAAAACAAAAACTGTTGAATATTGATTGATTTTTTCGATTAGTGTTTGCTTGACTTTTGGGCAATCTGTACTATTGTGTGGCAAAACCATGATTTATTTTGACATAATTTAATTAATTACCTACACTTTTGATAAAATTTCAGCTATAATTCATTGCTATTCATTTTGTCGCTCTTTGTCAGATATTGTAGGTGTTCAGTGGCAATCATCCTACAAGAACTAACAATGACCGACAAAATAGATTTTGTAGGATAAATGTCTGTCAATTGTCAGTCAGCGGTTTACAGTGTTAGCACTCTTTTTGTAAAATTCAAAGATTGGTCATTCTTCAGCACTCATTGTCACTTTGAAATTCAGAAGGGCTAGGGTGTTTTTATCATTTGGGAATTCGATTTCGAATTGTATGTGTTCATTCTGTGAGTTGAATGCTTCTAAAATAGTGAGGGCTTCGTTCTTATTCTTGGCTCAGAAAAAGCAGTCATCTACATATCTTCTGAAAATAGGGAGCGATGGTCAGAGCGCGTCTTTCAAGTGAGTCCATGAAGAGTATCGCCATTATCCCTGAGAGAGAGGATCCCATTTGAAGGCCGCGAATTCGTCGAAACGCTTTGTCCTCTAAGCATGAGCATTATCCAATAAAACAGCGAGCAAGTTTCGAATTTGATTAAGAGGGAGTCAGTGGGTGTTATTGCTCTCCAAAAAGAGCTCTCCATTATCGGTAGCATCATTTATCGGAATGGATGTGTACATGGCGCATACATCTAAATTGCATAGAAGATTTCATTCATGTGTGTTATTAATGCTTTCAATGGCTCTAATAAGAGTCAGACTATTTTCTAAGTGGGATGGAACTTGCTTAAATAAAGGAGAGAGAAGCTGTGCAAGGAGCCAAGATAGCTTTTTAGTTGATGCGCATCGGTTTGCTACGATTGGACGAATTTTCAGTGTTGGACTGTTTTTGTTCGTCTTCAGTAAGTGGTAAAAAGTTGATAATGATGAATTAGTTGTAATGTAACTTTTTCTGATGTAAGTAGGTATGTTTCCTTGGTACAAATTCCTTTCCATGCTGTATTGACTTTTCTCTCAATCGTTTGAGCTGTCACATGAGATACTGGGCGGTAGGTCTCGTGATCATTGAGATGATCAAATCCGGCTTTTATATCTGATCATAAAGGCGTTTTCGTGAAACCTTGTGTCCCTAAACCTGTTATCACAAAGATAGTAAAAGTCCGTTCCTTCACTGCATCTTCCTACGCTAGTTGTTGTGAGTTTTTGATGTGTATTAACTGGGATAATTTTTTCCTTGCTTCAGACGATTTGAACATTCATGTTGACAAGTTTCAGAACTTTTTATTGTTCCTGTTACAAACGTATTTCCCAGAAAAAAATGTTCACATGCGCAGATGTGACCCTCCCTGGCTTTCCCCCGCTCTAAAGGCGTTGTCCGATTCCAGAGATCGTGCTCTTTCATGTGGCAACTACCCTAAGTTTGTCAATCTTCGTGAACGATTGTTATCAGAGGTTACTAAAGCTAAGAGTAGGTACTATCATACTTTGAAAGCTGGTTCCCAGTCTGAGAAGTGGAAGGTTATCAATTCCCAAATCAAGAAACCAACTGTTGAAAGTACCATTGACTTTCCAAAAGCTCTTGATCTTAATAACCAATTCAAGTCCACGTTTTCACCCCCAGATATTGATCACTTCGTCGATTCTGGGATAGATTCCCACGTCTCATCGACCTGTGTAGTCACTGAGTCTGAAGTGGTAGCCTTGATTAGAAAATGCAAATCTAACTCTTCCGGTCCTGACGACTTACCTGGGTTTTTTATTAGAAGTTTTGCTGAGTTTTTGTCTTACCCCCTTTGCCTTATCTATAATATGTGCCTAAAAACTGCTTCTTTCCCGCTTGCATGGAAACGTGCCAATATTCTCCCCCTACCTAAAAAGGACAGTTCCGAATTCAGACCGATCTCTCTACTACCTTTCCTCAGCAAAATACTTGAACGCCTTGTAAGAGATAAACTTCTCCTCCCTTCAATCCAAAAGAAGATTGATCCCAAACAATTCGGTTATATCTCGAGATTTGGTGGTTGTTCCAATGCTCTGCTGAGTGTCAGACTTTCTCTGCTTGAGTATTTCACCGCAAATGTCAACAACTCCGTCGCCTTACTTACAGTGGATCTGCAAAAGGCGTTCGACACTGTCAGTCACCATCAGCTTCTACTAACTTTAGTTAATAGATTTGGTTGCTCCCCCACGTTGTCAGCATGATCAAAAGCTTTCTACAAAATCGTCAACAGAGAGTCTGCATCCCATCTTGTGACACCCCCTTCAACGATATCAGTAGTGGCGTTCCTCAAGGATCAATTTTAGGACCTCTTCTGTTTATTTTATTCCTGGATGATATCCCTAACTTTAATGAAACAAAATGTGTGATATATGCTGATGACGTCAGTCTCATTCATAAATTTGATGAGATCAAAAACTGTAAACTCCAGCCTATTGTTGATTCGCTGTCTGACTGGGTCTGCAAGAAAAGGCTTGCTGTCAATGTTTGCAAAACTAAAGTTATGCTTTTATCACGGAAACTTGTAATGCGTCCTATCCAGACATTTTTATCAATGGTGCTCCAATCGAAGTAATGACATCTGTGAATATTTCTTGGAGTGATTTTTTCGAATAACTTGCGTTGGAGCGAGCAATTTTCGTCTCTGTATGCAAAATGCTGTCGGGCCATGTCGTATGTTAAGAAATTAAAATCCAATGGTAATTGTAATGACGTTATCATGCAAGCATTCTTCAGCATCGTTTTTTGTCATATTGTATACTGTTGGCCTATTATGTGCGATTTAAATAGGAAGGACTTCAAGAAACTTGAGATACTGTACAAAACGGCTTGTCGGTGGGCCAATTTGACTCACCATAATTCACTTCGTGATCTCCTTGACAGATGCTCTGTGAAGATCATTAAAAGTATTTGTATACATAAAGACTGTCATCCGTTGTCCCAATTTTTTGTTTTCCGTGACTCTAAGCATGATATCAGACATTCCCGTGCCCTTCTTCCTTTACGTCGGAACTCATCCTTGTATTACAACTCATTTGTTCGATTTTCGTCACGTTCGTAACTTTGACACGTTGATTTTGTCAGTACCAAACAATTCTTGTATTAGTCATACCGCTTTTGTATGATGAATAAAGCATTCTATTATTATTATTATTATTATTATTATTATTATTATATTGTTCTTCTTGAATAACACAAAATTTACCTCCTTTATCACTTGGTAAAAATATGAAAGACTTTCCTTTAATCTATTCAGAGTATTTCTTTCTTCTTCAGATAAATTTCTTAATTTAGATTGGTATGGAATATTGTCAATTATTTGTTTTGCTTTGCGATATACCCTCCTCAGTTTTTCCTCTAAACTGTAGTCAATTTTATCTGGCATTTTTAGGTAAGTATGTCATGGATTTTTTTCAATTTGATCGTGTGTTTGACAATTTAGCTGTTCAGAACTTGAATTAGCTAATACGTTTTGCTATCTGATTTTATGTGCCAGTCGACAGAAGCTGGTATGGAAGTCTAGCTTACTATTATCGTTGATAGCTTTGGATAATGCGAACTTCGGTCCTTTACTCAAAAGTGATAGTTCATTATCGCTTAGACTGTTAGTCATATCTGTGACTAAGTCTGAACTTTTGGTATTCAAGTTCGATGATAATCCAAAAGAATGAGTCAAATTATTATGTTCTGATTCAGATACTGAATTGCCGTATAAATCTTGGAGACGTTTGAGTCTATCTTTGATTCTAGCTTTACTGGTTTCTTCACATTTCAGTTTTTTCTTTTCTAGTATATCATCGAACGTTTTATAAAAAGATTTATCGTCTATGATTTCTCGAAAGCAAGATTTGCGTGTTTCAAGTGTAGTTTTAGGATATTTTTATTTCATTGTTATCAATCCAACTTCTTTTCTAAGCATCTTCTTTCCAAACATCCAATGTAAATTTGCATCACTTTTGAATCTTCCTGGTAGCTGGACCCACAGTGAACGTGGTCAAAAATTCATAAATCTAAACATTGGTGTAGGAATCTTCTTTTGTAAATTAGTTGGATTTCGTTTTCAGTTTCATGAACAATTGCTTTATAAATAGTATAACTCCTCCTCCCATAGGAGCTGGATAAAGTGGCAAAAGGGCTTTCATTAAAATTCATATTTCAAGGTAGGAAATTGAAGTAAATTGAAGTAATTGAAGTAATGCTGTTGTTGTTTTTTTATACGCCAATATATTTCAACGACTAAGCGTCGTTATCATCAGGGCACATACTACAAAAAGAAATACATTACCTTTTGAATTGACGAAGTCCACGGAAGTAGGCCTAGGACTATGCTGGCCTTAATAGTAATAGGGGCTTTATTTGATTACACGCAATTATGTATAATAGGCCTACTACATGGCTAAATTTTGCACCGACACTGTCTTCACCTAAGAGCTTATAGAGACCTACGTGTATAGCTTATATGTATGTGCGAGTTACAAACGCATTTGGCATGAATTAAGCCTATATCGGATAATGCGGTGTTAATAAACAGCTCGCCACACGGGCTCTTTTTTGAACCCATTGTTCCTGCGCAGTGTGACGTTGTCACAGCGTCATACCATTACCCGTTTCATTCAATGCTTCATACGCACGCGCAAAGCACGAGTCGAGGCACAAGGATGCATCGGAATTAAGCCATTATTTTTAGCAACTAGGGAAGTTAAAGCCATAGAGAGGGAGGGTTGAAGTCGACTCTGTCAATTTGTGTGAATCACACTAAGAGCTCTCGAATTCGAGAGATGCAAGGTCAGACTGAAGACACAGCAAGATGAACTGCTCAAACCCGAAAACATTTGTAACGTACTGACTAATGTCAGCGATTACATGCATATTTTGTTGGGAGACTGCTTATTGGAATCTATTGGGATTTATTGGGATTGAGGTGGATTTTTGACAGCCCAATCCCAACCTAATCCCAATAGCAATTGAACGGCAAGCCTATCTATATCTTGGCCACAAAATGCAAAAGATGAGAATCACTTCAAAACACACTAAAATTTCTGGATTTTACCAGATACTGAGCTTAGTGAGCCGAAATCTCAGTGACGGCTGGCACCGATGTCTCAGGTCCTTTTGAGTGCAGCATTTTCTGTTTCACATAATCTAATTATTTCGTTTATCAAGTGATTCTATTTTTAGCACATTTCTAACACTTACCGGTATTTATTACTCAGTACTCAGTCACTCATAAGTCACGTATGTTATCTCAAGCTACTTTTAGGAATTATCTATTATTTTGTCACGATTTCAATTTATTTCATTTTCAATTGTCAGCGCATTACATAGTTTCTGAACGCACCTTGCGAATTTTGTCCAAGTATTGCACCAATAATTCTATATAGGCTACTCATTTATGTGATCAGCATACAAGATTAAGATTAGATTATTGCCCATTTCTATATCTATACAAAGAATTCTGTTATTATATTCATAAAAATATATTGCTTCAACTAATTTTGTGCAATAGCTACTTTAATGCATTGATAAGATAATAATAATAATAATAAAGTGTGTATTTGATTGAATGAAAATCGAATCATTTCACAAAGTTTTTTTACAGAGATATAAGATTTGAATTTTTTACATGCAAGGAATACACGGTTTAAATTTCGAAAGCAGAATGCTGAATGCAGATGCAAAATTACGGGAATTCAAAATAAGTGAATATCACAATTGTCTCTATTAAGTAGCATAGCAGTCCAAGGGAAAAATGAATTGAGTCGTCTGGAACTAGAGCAATAAGGGATGGAAAAGTGACCGGAACTTGGAAGTTTGGACGGGACACGATGATACAGGGGATGATCAGGAGATTCACATTTTTCAAAGAATTTACGTGCATGCCTATCTCTAATTTCTGTTAAGTCAGAAAAGAGAGAGCATTTGCAATTGGGCTCACATATGATCCGATGTGCTCTCCTACGTATCAACTCAAGTTGCTTGATAATATTTGCCGGAAGCTTGCAGAAGAGTGGCGACGCATATAAAATGATGGACATAATTGTACAATTGAACACTTCAAGTTGTTTCTTTTTGTCAATAAAAGGCTTCAAAGTGCGAATCAGGTAAAGGCGACGAGAGGCTGACAGAGAGACTTTATCAAAGTGGGCATTACACTTAAGATCGTCGCTTATGGTAACTCCAAGGATGTTCAAAGAAGAGCACACTTTCATGTCTGGATAAGGCAAGGTCATTGTGTTCATACGACGCCGAACAAGTAACTGTTGACATTTGCCATAGTTCAAAGTCATATTATTTCGACGGGTCCACAAGAGAATAGCTCGCAAATTATCGGGACATGGGTTGCTTCTAGTACATGATTCGACAAGTGTGAGGTCATCGGCATACTTTATCAATGCAGCATTACTAGATTCAATTTTCAAAGTGGCAATGAATAGGGCAAATAACTGCGGTCCCAAAACTGAACCTTGGGGTACCCCAGTTGAAACATTGATGAGAGGACCAACTCGACCTCGAATGCACACTCGCTGACACCGACCATGCAAGTAGGAACTAAGCCACAATAGAAAACCTTTGTTGAAGTTCCATTTTTCTAGATTATTTATAAGCAGATTGAACTGGACTTTATCAAAAGCCTTAGAGAAATCTAGGCATGAAACTCGCACGCACACATTTTCTGGGTTCTCCATGAAAGTAGTTATCGTGTCGTGAATCTCGACTAGCGCACTCGTCGTTGATCCGTGTGGCCTGTAAGCGTGCTGGTTATTGCCGAAAAACTGAATAAATTGACGTTTTGCTGACGATAAAATCAGCTTTTCAAATAGTTAAGCAATAATTGGCAAGAGTGAAATTTGACGAAAGTCATTAATAGATGGATGAGATTTTTTAGGTACAGGCTGTACAAAGGCATTTTTCCAGTATTCTGGGAACGTTCGGGTTGATACTGAACCTCGATAAATATCTAATAGGGGATCACAAATGAAGTCAGCACTCTCCCACAAAAGACGTGCAGAGATGCCATCATAGCCTGCAGCCTGTTTGAACTTCAAACTTTTGAGCAGTCTATGAACGTCGCACAAGAAGAATTCTGGGTGCCACGATTCGTTATCAGTTATCTGGATATCTCCATCTATTGCTTCATTAAAGCACTGTTTGAATACATCTGATAGACAAATTATAAAATTTGTCAACTCGGGGTCTTTTTCTGGGAAAGGAGACGATGTCGCAATGTTTTTGTTCTGAAATTCCCAAACTACGTTCCACATGTTTTTGTCTTTCTGCATGATTTTTTTCGGTCCACATCTTCCTAGCTTTGAAAATTTCAAGCTGAATCTTCCTCTTCAGATGATTATATTTCGGCCAATTCTTCATACGGTATGCTTCCCATCTGTCATTTATTAGTTTCTTTAAGATCGGTGTCAACCAAGGCTTGTCTCTCTTAGTGATAGTGATCTCCTGTTGAGGAATCGAACTCAAGGCATCAAAAAACAACTCATAAAATGCCAAGCATTCATCATTGACGTTAGTTGCGCTTTATAACTAGTCAAAATCAGCTCTGCTAAATGAGATAAGAAGTTGCGTATGTTGCTTTGTCGGAGATCAAACACTGTCTTCAGTACAAGTTCATCATTCTCTGGGCTCACTGATGGAGTCAAAAGGACACAACTATGGTCGGAGGATTATGGAGGGAGCCAATCTCAGCAGAACAGGGGTACGTTTCTTGTAACGTTTCAGATATCCATATCTGGTCCAGTAGCGAAGATCCTCTTGTCGGTAAAGTGACTCTGTTAACGCAAGCGAAGCTCGTTCTAAAAATGTTGGTGTCAAAATTATTGTAATCACCGCACAAAGCAAAGTTTGAATCCGGGAAAGTATCAAGGACAGAGTCCAAGATGAGAGCCAGGTTTTCCTTCATGTTATGGTGTGACGCAGCCTTGAAATTTGGAGGAATGTACGTGCAACAGACAATAAGATTGATTTTTGATACACGAACGATAGCATATTCAATGCCATTAATTGTAGGATACTGCAACTTCTGTGGAATAAGCTTGTTATGAACGTAGAGGCAGACACCACCTCCTATGCGACCAACCATATCTGCTCGGAAAAAATCATAGTTTTTGATTATCATGTAATCGTCGGACACTTCATTATTCAACCACGTTTCAGTTATACCAATGAGTCCAGGAGAGTAGCGATCCACTAAAACACGTAACTCATCTAATTTATAAAATATGGAGCGTGCATTTATTAACAAAATAGATGGATATGTCTCAACTAGTAAAAGCGATCTCAAAAAATTTTCAGGGAAGCTCGCGAGCGAATCTGACCGTTATGAATAACCACAGCCATTCCAGCTGCGCGTTGACGTTTTAATTCTTGTCGCATGAAATATTGTTCTTGTTGCCTCGTCAAATCGTTGCTCACATAAGCACCCTTAAATTGGGTTGAGTTTTTTATTCTTTTGATTTCCTAATAAAGGATGTTTTGCAAAACCGATCGTGAAAAATAACTTTCAAAGGTCTCGGCTTCCCAACAGTAGCTCTGCCACACCGAAAAATCTTCCCAACTTTAAGATTGTCTAGACACATTTGGCGGGACATAGCAGAAACCAAGTCCTTATCGTGACTTTCACGTTGCGCCAGCATGCCATCAACTTTCTCGGGTAAACCGTGAATGACGACGTTTTCACGTCGATTCTCCCGATCCTCAATCTCGTTAAAAATTTCCTTGATTGGGAAATTCATGGCCACTGATTCCATATCTTCAAGAGAATTTCTTAATTCGGATATCGCCGTGTGGACGTCGTTAGGTGTTAATCCAATATCACAGTTAAGATCATGAGCTCAAGACACGTCGGATGATGCAAAAATTTTCACGAAGAGGATGGTATTATGCGCAGAACACGAAGGAAGTATGTAATCCAGACGAGATGAACGGAGGAACGACCGCACGCTAGAGAGACTGAATAGGGAACATTGATGATACAATTATGGTAGACCATAATGATGGTCTACATTATTTCATCGTATTTCAAATTTTAGCTGAAATGAAATGATGAATTTCCCGTTTACGCTTAAAAGGTGTTTATTTAATTTAAAGCATGGAATTGGCTGTGAGCATTAAAAAAGTTTGTAGAATTAGGGAGGGCATTATCGAGAAATGAGCGAGCGAGCGGCATTTTTCGATGATTTTGAGCGATGAGCGAGCGAAAGCGGAATTTCGATCCGCTCAAAAACACTTCCAATATGCATGTAATAGATGGAGGATGGCTATGCGATTCTCTGGGATGTAAAGCACTGATATTTTACTTTGCACATTTAGAAAGTCGAGTCATGGATTTAATCATGGACTACTACATAGTATCTACATAGGACTACTACATACTATACATAGCATCAGGGGCCGTATTAACAGAGATAGCACTAGCCTAGCACTACCCTAGTGCTAGCCTAGCAGCAACTTCCGTATTAATAGAGCTAGCATTTGCTACAGCATATCCTAGGGGTAGCGCTAGGGGCAGTAGCAACTTGAGTTCCGTATTAATAGAGAAAGCCTAAGTTAATGCTAGATCAAGTTTCATTGACGTGCCGATTCAGCGCGCAGCTGCATTCACCACCCTGCTCTCACGCCCGGCAATCGAGTAATAGAAATCTGGCAATTCGACGCACATTCCGAGTGAAAATATGTTGAAGCGCGCGCGTTCAGTGTTAACAATACAAGTGTGAATGTCGGAGATCAAAGCAATTTCCTTCATTCCCGCCTGTTGACTCTTATCATTCAGAGAAGATAAAACATCGAAATGATAACTGTCTTGCTAATGAACGATTGTCAAATAGTTTAATATATGAAATGGAGCTCATTTTAATCGACATCATCTCCCGATCTTCAATATGACATCAGAATGAACTAATTTTGCAAGTTATGAAAAAAGAATACATTCTTTACAGTAAATGAATATGATGACGTCCTTGGCTTGCAGTGCTTAACGTCCTACAGAATAGAGTGAAATGTAACGCGAGTTTCAGCAGTGAACTATTCGCGGTTGAAAGGATGAATTTAAGAATTTTAGCCACTTGACATCTCCACACGTGCATTGAACTCCCAATTATGATTACTGTAATAGAGAACCTGAATTAACTCAACGAAATTTTAAAACAATCCCTATAATTTTGCTGGATTACGAGGAGGACGAACTGTAGCGAAAATGTGGAATATGGAAATCTGCAAATTAGACGATCACTTCGAAAGGAAATTTGCACTTGCGCGCGCGTTTGGCGTTCACAATACAAGGCTGGTTGTCGGAGATCAAAGCGATTATCGTCTCTCCCGCCCGGCTGTTGACACTTATCATTCAGAGAAGATAAAACATCAAATATATATAAATCCTTGCTTATGAATAATTCGATCCATGAAATGGGGCTAATTCCAATCGGTATGATCTTCCGATCATTAATGTGACATAATAGAAGTGTAGAAACAATTTAGAATATAATTCTTATAATATGTTGCCAAGGTTCTCTCCTCTCAGTAAGTGACACAATGATGACGTCCCTCCTACCGCACAAGATGGATCAATGGCAATCCAACTCAATGTGTAGTCTCAGTCTCATTATTTTGGTAGGTATTGGATCCTCTCATGCTACGATTGCTCTAATTATGAATCTAAAGCATACGTTAAACTCTGAGAATGAAATATCAGAAAATAAATCCATCGAATTGTCTGACAAGTGTGAACAAGTCACTACATGTAAATAAAAAAATGATGTTTACTGCCTGACATAAAAAATGCTCCACTCAAATATATGAACTTTATTCCACTCACACTCATGAATTATAAGATAGCATTTTATATAAAACATTATATTTGAATAAATGGGAGACATTAGTACCGAGTATGCCCTCCCCGCACTGAAATGCAGCTTTGAAGTCTCATCGGCATCGAGTCGCAAAGAAGATCAAGCCGTTCCTGATCCAGCAATGACCATTGATCGATGAGTCTCTCTGAAAGAGCTGTCAGTGTTGATGGCGGATGATCATATGCATCTCTCACTTTCCGACCAAGTTCATCCCAAGCATGTTCGATCGGAAACAGGTCGGAAGAACGTGAAGGCCAATGGAGGATGCGAATTCCAGATCTCACTATCGCTGTTGTTACACAATGAGCTCTGTGTGGTCGAGCGTTGTCATCCTGGAAAATGAGGTTGAGTTCATTTAACGTTGGAATGACGATTGGAGATATGATATTCGATAAATATCGCTCTCCGTTCAAGTTCCCATTCACAATGACTGCTACAGTTCGACCTCCGTACCAGATACCGGCCCAGATCATCACGCTACCACCACCATAGCGGTCATGCTCAGATATGCAGCAGGGTGAATACCTCTCACCAACCATTCGATGCACTCTAATGCGACCATCGTGAAAATCTCAAGTGAAACGGGATTCATCCGTCCACATCACTTGACGCCATTCCTCTGTGCTCCACGACAGATACTGCTCACACCATTCCACACGCTTTCGCTTGTGTTCGAGACTTGCGGAGAAAAAAATTGGCAGTGAAACAATGTCATTGTGTGAAATTCTCGCGTTACTTACTTAATAATAATAATAATAAGCGTTTTATTGAAAACAAAATTACAACAGCCTCCAATGGAAATCGTGGAGGATTTTACAAGTCACGAAATCTACAGTGTCAAAAAGTTACAAGGAATCGTTGTACAGTTTGCTACAGCAAAAAAAGAAACCATTTGCAGCTCGAGCTGTTTTAACAGAAGGCAAAAGTAAACGTCCACTCCTTTCAGATACCTGTGGCAACAAATTGTATAAAAGGTGATTTGAGTCTGATAATATATTCTTGAAAAGGCGCATAGCTAGAAGTCTGCGTCTTTCACACAAGTTTAACATATTACAATCGTTGCAATGTGAAATTTCGTAACCATGAATTATTCTGAAAGCTCTCTTACAAAATCGAAACAAGGACTTATCTAAATATACACCAGGTCGAAAAAATACTTGAGAAGCATATTCAATACACGATCGAATGATAGCATTATAAATGTCGACGAGATCATTGTGAGACACAACTCCTTTGAACACTCTTAAAACATACAGACGTTTAGACAACTTCTTAATCAAATAGTCAAAGTGGTCAGACCAGCTTAACTTATTGTTAAAAATAAGACCAAGAATCTTCAATTGATGGACGTTATCAAAACAAGGAACTGGGGGCAGGATGTGAGATACTGTGACAATGTTCAAAACTTTCGATTTATTACAATTTACAATCATCTTATTTTTTGTACACCAATTTCTAAAATGACAAACTTCATCATTTACAATTGATAAATCGCCAAAGTGACATTTCTGAACAGGTATAATTAAAGTTACATCATCAGCATACTTCACAACTTTTTTGGCTGGATGATACGCTTTGTAAGAAGACATGTATACAGAAAAAAGGTAAGGCCCCAAAATGGAGCCTTGTGGCACTCCACTCGTCACACTTAAAAAAGAACTTCGGGTGATGCCTAGCTTCACACATTGTTGTCTACCATGAAGGTAGTTCTCAATCCATTTACACAGATGATGAAAGTCAGCAGAGAAAAAGATCATACAACGTTTTGATTAATAAAGAATGTGGAACAGATTCGAAAGTATGGCTTAGGTCGAAAGTGACAATACGAACGGCACCAATTTCATCATGATCTAAAAGGTTAAATGCAGTTTCTTGCAAATAAATCAAGGCACATGTTGTTGATGAATTTTTACGATATGCGAACTGACAAGAATCGTACATAGATAAAATATGGTCGATGTATCTGTTCAGTACAATACGTTCAAAAACTTTACTAACAATTGGTAGAAGAGAAATAAGTCTAAGATTGTCTTTACAAACAGGATATGACTTCGGTATGGGAATGACGTCTGCTTTCTTCCAATTTCTTGGAACAATGGTGCTTTTAAAGGAAAAATTATAAATAAATGACAATGGTTTACAGATATCAGAAGCCGCCAGTTTCAGTACAGTCGGTGAAAGACCATCGTTACCACTTGCTTTATTGGTCTTCAAATTCTTCAATAAGCACAAAACATCTTTATCACTACAGATATCATAAGAAATACATTCAGAAGTATTGTCAGATACAAGGAAAGTATTACCATTACTAGCGTCAGGCATGAAAAAATTAGAAAATTGCTTATTTATCTCTTCAACAGCTTCAGTCGCGTCGGAAAAAAGAGACAAAAGTTGTTTGGTAGAGTTGTTGTCGTTCTTACACCGTACTTCGTTGACTACTGACCAGATGCCTTTAGACGATTGTTGCATTTTTCTACTCCATAGTACCTTCGACTTATAAATTTCTGACTTTACTTTTGCTTTGTAGTGGTTGTAGAGATTGAAGTCATTGTTCCTGTAAGCCTGCCATCTTTTGTTGATCAATTCTAAAACAACAGGTGTGATCCACGGTTTTGTCTTTTCAGTTATTTTTACAAATGACACAGGAATAGTTGACAATGCTCGATTAAATAGATAATAAAAATTTTGACTACTCTCATTTACATCAGTTGACTCATAGATGCTCGACCAATCAGTTTCAGACAACTTTCTACAAAAAGCATCGGCGTGCGACTTACGTAAGTCATACACTTTCAGCAACGCCGTATTTCTACTAACATGTATTTTCTTTGAAATAAGAACAATTTTATGCGAATTCTTAGCAACACCCAACGAAGGAGCAGTCTCAACCTTTAAGTGATCGACAAGCGGTCTTTCACAATACACTTTATCAAGAGTGGCATTCAAAAACGTAGGCATATCAACAATATTATCCAAGTCAAAGTTTTGACTTAAAAATGACATATCGTGTCTATTAAAGTCACCACAAATGAAAAGCTTGGCATCAGGATTGATTTGAAGAACATTATCTAAGGATTTCACGATGAATTCACGTATTTCGCGAAAAATGTCAATTCTTAAATTAAATTAGGTGGAATGTATAAACACAACAAATATGATCTCTCTGGGTCGTGAAACTGAATCAGATTGTACTCAAATCCAGATGGTCGAACGATGTTGTGATTGAGACATACTGAACTGGGTTGGGTATGAATCGAAGCGTAGATTAGGACTCCCCCACCTCGACGGCAATCTGTAGGGTCATCTTGACGATCATTTCTGAAGATCTGAAAGCCATCAATTTGTAGAAGGCTGTCATCAATTTCTGGAGTTAACCAAGATTCTGTTATGCATAGAAAGTTCGGTTTGGTAGAAATGACCATGGCTCTCAGCTCATCCAATTTTAAGAATACTGATTGAGCATTACACAATAATAACCAATACTTTTCGTCTTGAGATGTTTTGCATGTAGAAGGACCACAATTGATTCGACGTGAAAGAATACATGGTGAGAATGTACTGAGTGAAACCAAAAACTTAGATATGAATCTGACAGAATCAGAATAAAAGGTGAACAAAAACTTGAGAACATCAGACAAACTTATAGTCGATTGATTACCAAAGAAGGCATGCATTTGTAATCTCTCAAATTCTGTTGCTGCATGAATTACATTAAACATGAAGAATCTCATTTGGAATTATTAATTTCATTGAGTTACATGAGTGAACTTTCTTTCAAAGTGTACTTTCTCAAAGTTAAATTCTGGTCGCGCATGCGGGTAATCAAATATGTTGATAAACACGTGTTAGATCAGTGAGCGGTAGTGCAATCTGAGCATATTACATCAACCAGAATTCTGCGAATTTGGCAATACTGGTATGAGATCAATGAAACGGAAAGATTTGAATAGCTTTGAGATTGTATGACAGTAAAATCCATTGTGCAACTTCTCATGTACAATTCTCAGTTCTATTGAGAAGTAACACTATTGGTGTAAGAGACTTGAGCAAAGTTCTGCGAATTTGACAATACTGGTATGCTGTCAATAGAACGAAATGGTTTGAATAATTTTGGGAGTGCAAGATAATCAATGCCCCACGTTTAATTCTCTCAGCTATATTGTTATCTCGAATGGAATAATAACACTGCCCGCTCAATTTTCTCTCTCAAGAGAAGCAGTCTCAGCAATTCTGCGATTACACAAGAAAACTTTTGTCTCTGTATCGACCATACAGTTGATCTGTGAGGGTCCGAGGTGGGGAGGCTATCGCGGCAAATTACAATTGGATGCCTCGGACAAATATAAGGTTGTGCACAAACGATTTGAGGGAAAGATAATTAGACCACGACGATCTCTCTTTCCTCATCATCCTCTTTCGACGACACAAGGCGACTTGGCTCTTGACAGATTCTTCGACAACGGACGCTGCCCCTCTCCAAAGACATAAGTTCAGACGGTGTCATTTTATTCTTTATTATTCTAATATATTCTAGTTTGAGTTAGTTGTTAAAAGCCATACTTTTTCTGAGGTGTTGAATAAAATTAAATGGTACTGTGTCTTTTTGCTCTTCAATCAACATCGGAAATTTTAATGGTCTAATTTACATTTAAGTAAATAATATAACTTGATTCAGTGAAATATTGAGCTTGAGCCTCTCTGAAAAGGAAGAGCTATCTCTCCTCTAGGCCTTTAATTAAATGTCAGTGATTTGTAAATGAACCCTAAGTAATTAGTTAGTAAGCTATTTGAGCTACTGAAAAAGTCTAATTACATTTCTGGCGCCCAACGTGGGGCACCTGATATTGCTAGAATTACAATCGGTCTCCGATTTATATTGCTAGAATTTTGTCTCTCTCTTCACTGACAGTCATAATTATATAACCGATACATATTACCGGCTCATACTTGTACAGCCCATTCTTATCTTTCTTTTGGCTGCCATATATTAGACCAAATTCATTTAACATTCTCGTCCAGTTGATTGAAGGAATTTAGACACTCGTGTAGGGGCAGTAATATTCGGTCGAAGATATTGTGTCTTAGGATTTTTAGGTTTAGGACTTATCACCAAGTGTTCTCCAATTTACCCATTGATTCAAAGATTGTTCTAGTATTTTCTTGGTTTCTGACGACCTCTAAAATCCCACCGAGTAACTCGTGAGTTTTCCGCCGAGGTGGTTAAAAGTCCTCAGGCGAGGTTATTGAGTTCCACCGAGGTGGTTAAAAGTCCTCAGGCGAGGTTTTTGAGTTTTGCGCCGAGGTGATTAAAAGTCCTCAGGCGACGTAACTGAGTTAAAGTATTCAGTTACTGCCACGTGTTCAAAAAAATTGAAGTAAATCGTTGGACATTGGACACAAGCGATTTGAAGGTAAAGTAAAATCGTTGCTGGGTATACCCTTCCGTCAGAAAGAGTGGGTTGAGTTGTGATAGAGATTTATGTTTTTTTTTCGGCAGCGCGCGCATATGCCGGTTTATTGAGCTATTGAGCTATTGTTGAGTTGGACAGACGCGAAATTCCTGTCTGTGGGTTGACGTCCAGACTTTAATAATACAAAGTTAATAAACTATAGCTAATTGGTAATCAGGAGAACATCTTGGTGATTGTAATCTAATAACTTATTTCTTTTCTATACGGAAATTAACTGCCGTACTTAACGATTAAGTAACATACTGTAACTGTCTGAACTGCTTAACACTGTGCATGTTAATTTAATTGAATTTTTTGATCTATTTCGCATTGTGCATGTTAAATTAACTGTACTGTTTGTTTTACTTATAATCGCATACATTAATTTGTCTTGAGGTACTTTCGATTATTTAAACAATTTAAGCAAAAATTTGTGATAACTTTACGTTTTGCATGTTGCTACTGTATTCTCTTTGTACATGACTATTTAATCAAGGGTAATATTAAGTGTAGGCCTGCACTCTACCCTACTAGTGTACATTGATCGTGACAGATTATATATTGCAATTTTATAGCCATTAAGTACCATACAGGTTAAATTAGTGCAAACTTGTGTCAATTTCTTTCGCTTTCTTTTGCGAACAGTGAATAAGCGATTCTCGGAATCCTTTCACACTACGTTATTTTGATTTATCTTATAATTCCGGAATTATAAATACGTTTCTATTATACCAAAAACTTGTCTACAAAAAAATAAGTACAGAGAAACTAAAAGAACATTCGTCAGCATACGTTCGTTACTAGTAACTTACACATCATTTTTGTATAAACCTGTTGAATAACTATCTTCTTTTTCTGCTTTTGATTGACCTCTAACGATATCTTACAGCGATTATTTGTCGCGTTCCATTGGGTTTCATTATCGCTAGAGCACAAGACTAGTTTCCTTATTTTAAAGATCACATATATACTCTGCATCGAGGGAACTGGGTCTTGGGAATTATTGATTTCTGCATTTTCTGACTATTTTTGTGTGTTTATCATTTGTGCATGCCATTTATTTGATATCATTGATTTTGCATTCTTCTTGTTGCCAACGGGATTATCAGATTTAATATTGATTCGACAGTGTCATACCATACTTTCAAAAAAATTCCTGTATTCATAGTGTAGTTTATATCATGGTTGTCCATGGGACGACTTTTTCATTCCCAGGCCCATCCCATCCCACGAGGAAATTTAGTTTTCGACCCATGGGAATCACACGGGCCCACGGACTTTTAAGTACTGGTATTAATTTTCAACAGCTTCGTGTCATGCTGATAGTTTCTACACGTAGCTTATGCCCCCTGTACGCACCCTTATTAAGCAAGCATTACTCTGTTAAGATTAAGCATATACTGTTTACTATTGAACTATAAGCCCTAGTTATTAGAAACTTAGCCTAGTTTAGTCTGATTATAATGCTTTGTAAATGCTAGGCCTATTTCGCTGATCATATAATGTTTGGCATGCACTATATGTGCGTATCATTGTATTATATGAAATTAATAAAATACGTAAAAAATTATGTGTTTCAAAAGATTGAAAGTCATATAAGTAACATATTGCTTTGAAATTATTAGCATTCATGCTAATAATCATGATTAGATCTAGCTGATTAATGAAGCATCGTTCTTTAACTTAAAGCTAGTCTACGTGTAGCTACAACGTACATGTACTTTAGGTAGCCTACTTGTATGTTCATTGCCTATTATGAATTAGAGTTGAAATATTCACAAATTGAATGAAGCGAAAATGATAAGCTTATGAATAGGCCTATATTGGCCATGTTGTCTCCTACTATTGGTATGTTATAAAAATCAATTCCGTAAATTGAAAAAGACAATCATTATATCACTGTGAAAAACATATCATTGTTTTATACACTTTGCTTTATACATGACTACGATTTCAAAACGATTTCTAAACGTCTGCATAATTTCATCAATCAGACCAGTAGGCCTAACTCAGAAGTCACAGCCATTAATGTACAAACATTCCATTTTTCTCATTGAACCAATGTGTTTGGTAACGCTTCTTGCCCCTGCACCTGCAGTCAACTGTCTGCAGTGAACGCTGAGTTACGGAAGTAAACAGAAACAGGTGCTACACTATCATTAAAGCAATCGAATATGAGGTCGGCCTTCTCCGTCTTCTACTTCTATGCATGGAAATTGCAGGTTGCTGATGGTGATGGACTTGTGGCTGCCAAACATCTTTTCTACTTCTATGCTGTCAATTGTTGCTGCAGCTAAAAACTATCGCGTTGCACTGAATGTTAACTTGTTCTGTGTGTTAGGGGCCTACAATGCAACTTAGAAGTCCAACATCAACAAAAAAATATTAAAGCTGCATTCTCTTGTTTGTTACCATTGATCTGTAAGACAGCAAAATGTTGAAAAACATTAGAAAACATATTTCGAACATTGATTCTAGGGTTTATCTTGAAAAATTTCTCATCCCATTGGGAACCCACATGGCCCATGGGCCCAACTTCCCGTCCCAGGCCCATCCCAGACCCATGGGCCCGCTAGCCCATGGGCCCTCCCATGAGGCCCCATACCCATGGACAACTCTGGTTTATATTGTTCAATTTCGTTTCTAACTGGTAGTTTTGATAGTATTCGGCCGAAGTAGTTATACTGTTAGTAGTTCTCCACTAATATATTGCTAGTCATTCAAGTTATTGTATCGTGGTGACACGGTCTATCCTAAATTGTTTAAGTATCGAGTTAAAATTTCGTTATTACGCTACATATATTTTTATACATAACGTACAGTAGTCGTAGACTGGTTTTATTGGCTTTCAAAAGATAAATTTAACCTCCTTGAGTAACCCGAATAAACATAGCGATTTATTGTTAGTGTCGAGATAGCGGTAGTCATTTTTAATCAGTCATATCCATCTTCTTGTAGATCATAGGACTTTACTTAGTATTTAGAAGATTATTTATTTATTATTTTTTTTGTTTTATTTGTACTTTCTCTACTGTCTTTATCGTTATTATTTTGCTGATAATCCTGTCGTAGTAAATTACATATCCATCCACCTATCAAACTCCCCCTCCCTCTGTAGTGTTCGTGCCCCATATTCAGTGATATAATTGTTATTAGTACTACTACCATCCTGTAGTATTACTGGTAGCTGCGAGTGATTTAGTGGTCTCCCAAATAAGTAGTCCTCATACAGCCATAAAGGATTATATATATATGAGTAAACGACATAGACCGGATAAGAGCGAGCCAGCCTTGGACATGGACTCACCTGTGCCCATGGTAGTGGATGGTCCAGGAGCGGCTAATCCACCGGCCATGGCCTTACGACCTCGCATTGGGGGCGCTAGGCGACAGCCTGAGCCCAGTGCGGTAAATCCTCCTCGATGTTTACCGCCCAATGCAAACATGGCCTTGTCCATTCCATTATTTAATGGCGATTCTGATGAGTCGGGAATGACCTTTAGTGACTTCATTGAACACTACGACATGGTTGCTCGTGCCTTGATGTGGTCAGATGTTCAGAAGGCCTATATCTTGCCGACATATTTTCGGTCTTATGCCCTTGAAGCTTATCGGAAAGTTCCTGCTGCTGCTCAGCGTTCCTACTCTACCTTAGTCAAAACTATGAAGGAATTGCTGAAACCTCCTGAAACGGAACGGTTTGCGTCAACTGAGCTGCATACTCGCAAGCAGAGGAAAGATGAATCGGTAGCCGCGTTTGCCACGGATATTCAGCGTCTAGTCAGGAGGGCCTATCCTCGAGCGGACGCCAATACGCGACAAACTTTGGCCAGAGAGGCCTTTGTATTTGGCCTATGTTCATCTTTGCGCAAACCAGTTCTGGAAAAGGATCCTGACACCCTTGAAGATGCTATTGCATACGCCAGAAAGCTACAGGCCCAGCGCAACCTATTAAATGATGATGAAGATTCGAAAACCACAGTGGCGGTTCGACATATTCATGAAAAAATGGACTCACTAGTATCAGCCATAACTTCGATGAATCCATCTCCTAAAGCGACATATCCTGTCGCGCAGCCGCCGAACAATTGGAATGCCATGCCTCAACAGCGGTACACTACGGATAATCAAGCTATCAGTTATGAGTGCGGAAGGCGTGGTCATATTAGGCGACAATGTCCACATTGGGTTCCATTTACAGGCCAGGCGCGCAATTCTGCTACACCAGTACTACGAATGTATAATCCAGGAAGTGCAGGCAGAGGGTACAGAGAAGGTAGAAATTATCCGCAAGAACGTGCGCCATCGGAATTCCGCTTTAAGCAAACTCGCTTTGCTGAGCCGGAGAGTTCGCCCCGGACAAACGCTCGCTCCTTCAACAGATCCCAGATGACCAACCTGCCCGCAGGTGCAGTGACTGCTTACAGTCAGAGGCCGGTTGAAATGCCTTTGGGGAATTCGAGATATCGAAATGTCAATTCTATAAATGCGAAATGCGGTGACGCAACAAGATAGTCCACACAGGGCCCAGTCTAGGGACTTGGATGTCTTAGTAGCAAATATAGACAAAACAGAAAGTGGCGAGTCAGTTGGAAACCGTATTAAAATTGAAACCCCAAAGGCTGTCTGTTCGTTATGGATATCAGGCTTATCCTCAGTCTTTTGGATAATCAACCAGATTGTTCCAAAAGGCCATCTCCTGATTTGTCTTATGACTTTCCTATGTATATCACCAGTTGTTGTCTGCTCTGACGGACAGTATCCTATGATCTGTCAAACTCGAGCAGGAGCTACGATATGGCAAATACCCGATCCGACTGATTGTCATCCGCATGTCGACAATGCTACGCTGCCAAAACCGCGAATATACGAATTCTACAGGGAAAATTTACTTCAATATATCTCGGCGGGATGGCATTGCTTAAAAACCAAGCATACAATAAAAACGCTGATGTATTTCTTTGGAGATGAACGACTTCTAAAGAAGAAAATGGTGCACCTCCCTGTGTCACGTTTAGAATGCCTCCAAATGATAAAAGAAAAACGATGCTCGGCCGGTAGGCTGAAGAAAAGAGGGAAAGCCTTTTCTACTGACCATTCAATCACTCCAACCTACGGAAAGGCACCGTTTCAGTGCTGTCACTGGCGAATTCAGGAGGTCTACAATTGCTTTCTTGTGCCCATCAAAGTATACAAGAGACATTCGTCCGCCCATATGGAAAGTTCAGCAGGCCCTGTTTCCCATTGCCACTATCAATCAGGAAATTGCCATTTGGATGATCTCAGCCATATCCTGTGGGAACCGACGGAACAGGAAAAATGCCGATTTCTAAAATGGCGTCGCCTTGTTGGTCACTAATGGGGTAACACATGGGTTTCACGCAGTGGATCAATGGCTTTAACGTTTCCAAAGACAGCAATCACTCTTCGAAATTGTTTCAATACGACTCTTCTCAAATCTGATCAGGGGATTTTTGTTCGCCAGATCACTAATCAATCTAAGTTACGCAAACTGTTCTCTAAACTTGATACTAGAAAACGTAGTATTCGAAGTGTTGTCACTTCGTCATACATTTCTTCTCAATTGCAAGCGATCTCTTTTGAATTAACCAATTACGTAAGGTTCTCTTTTAATGCCGCCGTGCAATCTGCGTGCAATAGTCTCAAAACAATAGCCAATCTTCTACGCATTTCGATCGTCTCACACGCCACGCTAGCCGCCCGTGAAATCCTTAACCAAACATTTCTTCACGCCAGGGCTGTTGGACACCTGCTAGAAATCTTCCCATGCTCGGCAGTACAGAATTACACCATCACAGCGATGAGTGAACAATGTTACAGCCTTATTCCAATTGAATACTCGATGAATGGCAAAAACTTTTCAGGGTATCTAGATCCGACGACGAATATCATATCGCGTACTGCTTCGCATCGATCCTGTTCTGATCTAGCACAACCCGTTTGCTTGGAAGGAAAATGCTTTAATTATCATCCTAAACGAAAGCTTGTGCCCATCACAGAATATCAATTTCTTCCTTTGTATCCTTCCAATTTCTCATCTGTGCCACTGCCACCTCATACCATTTTTCATGACCTTGCTGTCTATAACTGGAGCCAACTTCAAGCGCATGACAAGGTCAATGACATTTTGGGAACATTATCGTTACATCAACAGATTTTGAAAAATCTCGGGGTGTCGCACGATGAGTCCCCCGAGGAAGGCACTCGTAACTTAGTAAACCGACTAAGTCAACAGACCGCCTTTAGCTTCCTGATGGGATTTGAACCTTCGTTCAAGCAAATTTGGATGTTTCTGGTCTGTATTTATGTAACGGGCATGTTTTTCTATCAATGTGGCAAGTTTGTCCGGCATCGCATACGCTACTTGGTATGGAGGCCTCATGCATTCGTTAATGGTGTCATGCAGCGGTTTCAGCGTATCCCTCATGAAACTGTAGCAATGATAGAGACCAATAATTTTCAGGACGACAATGACGGGTCTGAGGTTAAGGAAACTGAAGTTGAGTTTAGCCCACCAGCGTACACTCCTCCAGTAATCCCTTCTGCACCTGCATTCGATCAGCTTAGTGCTATCACTGGGAATTCATCAGATTCTAGGAAAGAGTCTGACTTTCATGTAGATATCCCGGGTAGTTATCCTATCCCTTCACAGCATGATGCTTGGCCCCGCTCCTATAGCGAAAGCAGCCTGGTAGCTGCTTGTGGCCGACAAGATCTGTCAACTGTGGCTATAAAGATCAATGACCTCGTCGTTGATGCCTTGCTAGATACCGGCTCGGGCATCACATTGCTGTCAGAGGCTATATTTCGGAAGCTGAACACTACTCTACACCCAACGACGACTTCAGCAAGCAATGTTAGTGGGGATAAACTTTGTTTGTTGGGAAGTGTTTCCGTTGCTATTGAATTAGCGGACCGCGTGATTCCTCATGATATGATTGTTATGAAGAATTTACATTTGGATGCTATTCTTGGTGTAGACTTTCTACAAAAGATAGAATGCTTCTCTATTTCCTACCAAAACAATAAGATTCAATTTCCACCCGCTCTTCCACCGGTCATATGTGCCGTAAAAGCCAAAGAAACTGTGAAGGTTCCAGCACGAGCCGAAGTACAGATTGCCTCTCGGTTAACACATATTATTCCATCACAGGATGTGCTGTTTACTCCGAAACCCAGCAATCGGCTATCTTCTATATTTGTGGCCAACGTCGTCGCAACGCCATCTAATCACTCAATACCGATATGCCTTGCCAATATCTCCCAATCGCCGGTGACTATTCAGAAGGGACAGGTTATTGGTAAAGCCGAAATACTAACTGCCGATGATGAAATTATCACGCCTAGCTGCGAAGGTGCAACCCGATGCTCCAGAAAATCATTCTTGGAGTTGTTTCGAGAGACTCCGAACTTAACCGACGTTGAGCGACAACGATTGAATGATCTGTTGTGGCGCCACCGAAACGCTTTCTCCTTGCATGATTACGATATTGGCTTAATGTCAGGTGTCGAGCATCATATACATGTCGGTGATCATCAACCGGTCCGACAAAGAGCGTATCGCATTCCAGAATCACAAAAGAAAACATTGAAAGATCAATTAGAATTGATGTCTAAAAACGGCATTATTCAACCAACAGCGAGTCCTTTTGCATCGCCGGTCATCCTTGTCAAGAAAAAGGATGGATCCGATCGCTTTTGTGTGGACTATAGAAAACTAAATGCTATCACGAGTAAAGACTATTATCCACTGCCTCGGATTGATGAGACAGCCGATAGTTTGGGAATGGCCACTTACTTTTCGACTCTAGATTTAGCCTCGGGTTATTGGCAAATTCCTGTTGATGAAGAGTCAAGACCACGAACT
This sequence comes from Prostheceraeus crozeri, assembly GCA_907163375.1. NCBI lineage: Eukaryota > Metazoa > Platyhelminthes > Polycladida > Euryleptidae > Prostheceraeus > Prostheceraeus crozeri. Next base: position 120,476 of record CAJQUW010009803.1, on the reverse strand, counting down.
GCCTTTACAACATTTGCGGGTAATTTCGAGTTTCGTAGACTCGCATTTGGGTTATGTAATGCACCTGCGACCTTCCAGCGTGCCATGGAAGTGGTCTTATCTGGTTTGCATAATGAAAGTTGCATAGTATATATTGATGATATCATTTGTTATTCGGATGACTTTGATCAACACCTACAGCGCTTGAGTGAGATACTACAACGAATCGAAAACTTTGGGTTGAAACTTAAACCGAGGAAATGTGAATTCGCAAAGTCATCGGTTTCATTTCTTGGTCATACCTTTTCCAAAGAAGGCATGCTTCCTGATCCAGGAAACACTAACAAAATTCGTGAATATCCTTCGCCCCAATCTATTAAAGAGGTTCGACCATTCTTAGGGCTGGCGTCATACTATCGCCGGTTTATTCAAAATTTTGCAAAAATAGCAGATCCGTTGACACAACTTCTAAAGAAGGACACCCCGTTTGTTTGGTCTGAAGCGCAGAGCGATGCGTTTGCTATACTACGTGACCATCTAATCGCTCCTCCAATTTTGGCGTACCCTAACTTTCAGAAACCATTCGTTCTACATACCGACGCTAGTGGGACAGCACTGGGTGCTGTCCTTAGCCAAGGTGATGGAAAGGACGAGCGGCCTGTCGCGTACGCCAGTAGAAAGCTGGCCAAGCATGAGAGAAATTACGCTGTCGTTGAGCTAGAAGCGTTGGCAATCGTTTGGGCCACGGACCACTTTCGATCATATTTGTACGGTCGACCTTTTACTGTGGTAACTGATCATAGCCCCTTGCAATGGCTTTTTACTCATAAAAATCCATCGTCTCGGCTTATACGTTGGGCCCTCAGACTGCAAGAGCTGGATCTGACTATTAAGTATCGCCCCGGTCGACTGAATAGTTCCAAATGAGTCGTCTGTTGCGGCAGTCGTGTCAGGTGACGGAATGGAATTACGAATTACTTCAGATCTGCATAATGTTAGAGCGGAGCAGCAGACTGACCCTTTTCTTCTGGCAATTTCCCGCAAACTACAGGGCAACGCCGTTGATTTCAGCTCTGTTACTCAAGAGCAAAAATCTTATATTCAGACAAAATTTGGTAATTTCCGCCTACGGCATGGAACTTTGTACAAGCTGACCGATAAGGGAACGTTGACGTTGGTTCTTCCGCCATCTTATCGCAAGCACGTATTTCTTGAATTCCACCAAGGAATATTTGGAGGCCATCTTGCTGCCGATAAGACTCTGTCAAGGTTTATCAAGTTTTATCATTGGCCTTCCATCAAGCGAGACATTCCTCGCTGGATTAAAGAATGTACTTCATGCAACGCCAAGAACAATCCGTACCGTAAGTGCAAGGTGCCACTTAAATCCATACCTATTCCACCACCTTTCTCTCGGTGGGCTGTGGATATCACAGGCCCTTTTCCACTGTCTCATAACAACAATAAGTACATTGTCATCTTTGCCGAGTATGCGACCAAATGGATTGAAGCATTTCCTATCCCAGACCAAACCGCGACCACTATTGCGAAGATATTTTTCAACGAAATCGTTTGCCGTTTTGGCTGTCCTGAGTCCTTGTTATCAGATAGGGGAGCGAATTTCATGTCTGCTTTGATGAGGGAAGTTTGTCGGTTGACAGACACGCGAAAAATCTTTACGACCGCATATAATCCTAAATGTGATGGGCTCGTTGAACGAATGTGTGGGGTTATTGTCAAAATGATTTCTCACTATGTCAGTTCTAATCAAAAAGATTGGGATGATTTCATCCCGGCGATGCTGTTTGCGTATCGGTCATCGTCTCACGCCTCAACGAAGGACAGTCCCTTCTTCCTAGTGTTCGGTCGTGACCCCCATCTTCCTTGTGATTTAGTGCTTCGAGAATTGCATGACTCTGCTAGTGCCTGTGACGTCGATACTTATAAGCATCGGCTTGTGCAACAACTTCAGAAAGCCTGGAATTTGGCTAGTCGTAATTCTGCCGAAGCTCAACAGCGGCAAAAGGAACAGTACGACAAAACTTGTCAAAACACCATGAGTAACCTTTCGATAGGTGATCGCGTTTATGTCTATACCCCGCAACCAAAAAAGGGTATCACAAAAAATTGCAAAAATTGTGGAGAGGGCCGTATCGGGTCCTCGAAGCAACAGACACAAACGCACTATTGCTGCCAGTCAATGAGCCGCGAGCCAAAAAGCAGTGGGTCAATCTTAATCGCTGCAAGATGGCCGTTGAGCCTCATACGCCTTCCTTTGCCTCGCCAGAGGATCCGCTTTTACTAACATTTGACGATGATCCTCCTCAGCAGTCCACGACGCTCCAAAATTCAACTTTGCCACTACCATCTGATACTCCCCAGCCACCCGCTCCATTGACCACCCAGCCGCAACCAGACAGTCACTCGCGCTACCCATTGCGTAATCGTCTACGCCTCACCCCTGTATAACATTAATTGTTTACTTATATGATTCCTATGAGCCCCTCTTCCTTTGTCGTACCCTCTACCCAACCAATTTCTGTCCTCTTTCAGGTCATGGACTTTACGAGTATTCCCCAGGTTACTAATCAAGGGCTCCTAATTTCCGAGCGTTCCCAGACAATACACACCGATTTCGTGGAAGCCATTGTGGCGTACGTTGTCCATGGCAACACACCGTTGCCATGGCTCGTTAAGCTAGAGCCCCATCAATTTGTGGCTGTGATGCAGCACGCAGCCGCAAATGCCCACTTGGCGGGCCATAAACTAGACAATTGGGTACAGATGACCTACCGTCTGTACCTTGTCTGCTCATTGAATGATCGTAGCCCCCTCCGACCATGGCCAGTGTCTTTTTGCTACCCCCGTAAACTCCTCTTAGTCACTCCCAAGTCCATATCTTTCCTGACCTCATTCGCCCCCTTTGTCTACACTTACCCCCAATTAAATGAGATTTCTTTTTGGACCTCTTCTACCTTAGACTTGCTTTTCAATGACCCCCCACCTGGAGCCAATCCCTTCTTTGTGGCAAAGGGAGTAGTGCTTATTTTCAAACCCCGTAGGCTGACGGCCGACGCCGTGCGTCGCTTCGCCACCGTGGTGGAAAGCCGCTTCCCCCGTCTGCGCTGGCTCTTCCTGTCCCCCTTCCCATTTTCCGCTTCTGTTAAACTCGCCCTTTCTGACTCTTTTATTGACTCCCACGTGTTGCTGCATTTTCACCGTCTTCGTCCTTACCTCCGTTCCCTTTCATCTCCCTAATGGTTTCCCTTTCGCGTTCGTCATTTCCCCTTGTGTTTTTGTTTCCTTTGTGCTTCCGTTACGTGCATTACTTATTTTCTTTCTCGATCTAATGTAGTTGCATTAAATACAGTTCGGTAACTCTCAGTAATTTTATGTGGTCTTCTTTTTAATTCATCACATGTATCCGATGCAGCGTATACTCGTATCCTAACTTTTAGCGTACTTATTCTCGTAATCTTGATGTGCACTTGTTCCTCTTGTGCTTTAGCTGTAATGTGCCCTTTGCTCCAAAAATATCGGTCGCCAGTCGCATCTTTGTCCCTCTTCTTATGTCGTCTTCCATTCCCTTGGTTTTAGTTCCACCCCTTTCTTGATTATATATCTTTATGTGCGCAATTTCACGCCTTGTCTGAATATCATCCTAATAATGTCTACTTATTGCCATACTAAATCACCATAGGGCTTACTCGAGTGCAGCCACGTCATTGTTTTATTGCTAGTCTATTTCTGGTTATACTGTAGCTTTTATTGGTCATTTTATCCCGGTTCTTTCGCGTTTCCTTGCCATTTCAGGTTTCTCACTGCATCGAGGACGCTGCTTTTCCCGGTGGTTGCGAATGTAATCTCTCAAATTCTGTTGCTGCATGAATTACATTAAACATGAAGAATCTCATTTGGAATTATTAATTTCATTGAGTTACATGAGTGAACTTTCTTTCAAAGTGTACTTTCTCAAAGTTAAATTCTGGTCGCGCATGCGGGTAATCAAATATGTTGATAAACACGTGTTAGATCAGTGAGCGGTAGTGCAATCTGAGCATATTACATCAACCAGAATTCTGCGAATTTGGCAATACTGGTATGAGATCAATGAAACGGAAAGATTTGAATAGCTTTGAGATTATATGACAGTAAAATCCATTGTGCAACTTCTCATGTACAATTCTCAGTTCTATTGAGAAGTAACACTATTGGTGTAAGAGACTTGAGCAAAGTTCTGCGAATTTGACAATACTGGTATGCTGTCAATAGAACGAAATGGTTTGAATAATTTTGGGAGTGCAAGATAATCAATGCCCCACGTTTAATTCTCTCAGCTATATTGTTATCTCGAATGGAATAATAACACTGCCCGCTCAATTTTCTCTCTCAAGAGAAGCAGTCTCAGCAATTCTGCGATTACACAAGAAAACTTTTGTCTCTGTATCGACCATACAGTTGATCTGTGAGGGCCCGAGGTGGGGAGGCTATCGCGGCAAATTACAATTGGATGCCTCGGACAAATATAAGGTTGTGCACAAACGATTTGAGGGAAAGATAATTAGACCACGACGATCTCTCTTTCCTCATCATCCTCTTTCGACGACACAAGGCGACTTGGCTCTTGACCGATTCTTCGACAACGGACGCTGCCCCTCTCCAAAGACATAAGTTCAGACGGTGTCATTTTATTCTTTATTATTCTAATATATTCTAGTTTGAGTTAGTTGTTAAAAGCCATACTTTTTCTGAGGTGTTGAATAAAATTAAATGGTAAGAATGAAAGATAAGAATGGGCTGTACAAGTATGAGCCGGTAATATGTATCGGTTATATAATTATGACTGTCAGTGAAGAGAGGGACAAAATTCTAGCAATATAAATCGGAGACCGATTGTAATTCTAGCAATATCAGGTGCCCCACGTTGGGCGCCAGAAATGTAATTAGACTTTTTCAGTAGCTCAAATAGCTTACTAACTAATTACTTAGGGTTCATTTACAAATCACTGACATTTAATTAAAGGCCTAGAGGAGAGATAGCTCTTCCTTTTCAGAGAGGCTCAAGCTCAATATTTCACTGAATCAAGTTATATTATTTACTTAAATGTAAATTAGACCATTAAAATTTCCGATGTTGATTGAAGAGCAAAAAGACACAGTACCATTTAATTTTATTCAACACCTCAGAAAAAGTATGGCTTTTAACAACTAACTCAAACTAGAATATATTAGAATAATAAAGAATAAAATGACACCGTCTGAACTTATGTCTTTGGAGAGGGGCAGCGTCCGTTGTCGAAGAATCGGTCAAGAGCCAAGTCGCCTTGTGTCGTCGAAAGAGGATGATGAGGAAAGAGAGATCGTCGTGGTCTAATTATCTTTCCCTCAAATCGTTTGTGCACAACCTTATATTTGTCCGAGGCATCCAATTGTAATTTGCCGCGATAGCCTCCCCACCTCGGGCCCTCACAGATCAACTGTATGGTCGATACAGAGACAAAAGTTTTCTTGTGTAATCGCAGAATTGCTGAGACTGCTTCTCTTGAGAGAGAAAATTGAGCGGGCAGTGTTATTATTCCATTCGAGATAACAATATAGCTGAGAGAATTAAACGTGGGGCATTGATTATCTTGCACTCCCAAAATTATTCAAACCATTTCGTTCTATTGACAGCATACCAGTATTGTCAAATTCGCAGAACTTTGCTCAAGTCTCTTACACCAATAGTGTTACTTCTCAATAGAACTGAGAATTGTACATGAGAAGTTGCACAATGGATTTTACTGTCATATAATCTCAAAGCTATTCAAATCTTTCCGTTTCATTGATCTCATACCAGTATTGCCAAATTCGCAGAATTCTGGTTGATGTAATATGCTCAGATTGCACTACCGCTCACTGATCTAACACGTGTTTATCAACATATTTGATTACCCGCATGCGCGACCAGAATTTAACTTTGAGAAAGTACACTTTGAAAGAAAGTTCACTCATGTAACTCAATGAAATTAATAATTCCAAATGAGATTCTTCATGTTTAATGTAATTCATGCAGCAACAGAATTTGAGAGATTACACATTTGTCAAAACATGTGTTTTGAAATGTCAACGCGATCAATTTCATTTCCATTTAACATCAATTTATCATTTTTTATGTACAAACGATCACCATCACATAGTTCATCTCTCATGTCTTTCATCCGCTTGCGTAGTCTGGACTCTTCTTTTCTGATCAGGAAGGAGGAGTCTTTATTGACGTAAATCTTTCCAAATAATCTACTGGTCTCCGAAGGCTCTCTGAACTTCTTTTGTTTAAACAAAAAGTCGTTACGTGTTGTTCTGTCAGAAAATTTTACAAGAAGTGGTCTGATTTTATCGTTTTTCTTGACAAGACGCATAACAGATTCGACATGAGGAGTATCATCAGCGACTGGATCAATCAATCGAGAGAGATGTTTGACTTTATCGATGTCAGTGTCAAGTACCACATCAGTGAACAGAATATCATTTTCTGGAATACTATTTATGATGACGTTGTTGGCCCTTTTCTCGGCCTCAATCTTCTCAATATAGATTTGTTGATTTACAATAGCATTCCTCATGGCACCGATTTCATTATCTATGCGAACCTGATCGGCAGAGACAAACTGCAGAGTTCGTTCGATGGTTTCGACCTTTTCCATCACACTGAAAATCTTAGCACTAAGACGACTCTCCAGTTGCTGGAGAAGATTTTTTATGTCGTTGTTATCATCATTTAGTGTGGTGGTTTTTGTTGGGGCCTTGTCCTTCTCAATGGCGTCTTTGACTGCTGAAAGAAGCTGGTCTTTATTCAGTTTGCTCAGTTGAGTAGCTGACATACGACGTACTTCATCAAAGTGCATGGGTTGCACAGGCATTTCACAAAATAGCTTTCAAAAGAAAACGTATAAATTCGTATCAAAACGGAATCGAACTCGACGATCTCGGACAGCAGTCAGCGACCGCTTCCAAACGACTACGAACGCACAGAGTAACGAAAACTATCAGCTGCTACTTATTCCTGATGTCGTGAATTCGCCTGCATGACGTGTACAATTCGATTTCTGTGTCACCACCCACGAACCAAAGACAGCGTACTGCTGAAGTGTCCAACTGTGAGGAAATGTGAGCAGAAATCAACCCCAACGGACGAGGAATACCAAAATCGACGTAATCCACTGAGGAATATAATGAAGGGATGTAGCACTGACGTAGAACGATAGATGAGCACTCGAGGAGTCGGATGATATAAAAAATTTCACAATTCACTTCAGATGAACGATGGACAGACACAAAAACAGAGATTGCGCGAGACACCGATAGATACGACCAGCACGTTCAACGATTCAATGAACTTAGAACGTTCAACTTAGAAGAATTCTTATAGCAGGTCGGTATCACCTCAGGCCCGCTTCTAATATGCTGTTCGTATACTGCATGCAATTCCTGCTGCATCTTTCCACCTGATGGACAGTCGAGGAACACTCTTAAAGCGATTGCGCTTTCCTGAGATAACCAACTTCCTATCGGTAGCATTGTTTGTCAATCTCAGTCTCCCTGATCCTTCCCTTTTTAACATTTCCATCATTGTTCCATCGAATCCACCACCTGTTCACAGTGGAGTGTGACACATCCAACCTCCGTCCAACAAACCTACAACTCTTTCCACATCGTAGCATTCCAACAGCTATTCCTTTTACAAACTCTGATTGCGACATTTTTGCTTCAAAATTTAGTCAGAAAGAATTGCTTGATAGTGATAAAAGGTTGAATTTGAAATGCATCAACTATGCCAAAGATATCGACAATGGACAGCTGCTTTATATTAGCATGACAAATTTGATGCATAGACATCCTGGTCAGTGCAGTATGAAATAAAAGTCGTCCACTCCCATTGAGATTTTCTATATCAGGTGGATCGTTTTTAATGTCATAGAGTATATTATTGTAATTCCTATCTTGAAAGCTTTTGATCAGATCACTAGCAGTGCCAGATGTATTGATTAGGAGTTTTCTTCTTACTCTATGAATTTCTTCTGTTATCTGAATTATTTCCGAATTACTTTCTAAAGCCTTTTGGAGAGAAAAATGTTTGTCAATTTATCGCCAATACATATTGGTTCTTATCAGGCTGCTGAGATAAAAAATTACAATTCGATTACTTATCAATTTTAAGCGCACTATTTCATCACAATTTCATTATCATACAAATTTATCAACGATTGTGAATGTCAAGCAATTTGAAATGCGCTTGTAGGGATATTCAAAAATGCGCTTGAGATTCTAAAAAAACAAACCCACGATTCAGTAAATTCAGTAGCTATGAAAATCACGGAATTTTTCCACCGTTGTATTACTTCATGCGCAAGCAATTAGTACCAATGATAATCTATTTTGCCGTCCTTAAGTGAAATTCATAAATAGGAATATTGGTTATCTAAATGTTGAAAATAACTATCCATTTATCAGGACGTCTAGTGCAAAAGTGTAATGCACAAATAGACTGTGTCGCTTAAATTCCATTTTAGCGCAATATTTATTCAGTTATGGAATAACTTTTATAATTGCAGTTTATGATTCGATATGTTTATTCAAATTAGAAAAATCACACACCATCTTGAAGCCAATGCGCTCAACATTATCATGCTGTAAACATCACATTAGATATCCTTCAATATTGCCCTTAAATATTCAATCTAGCATCATCCCTAGCAAGATCGAGACCTTGCTAGGGAATTTGCCAGATTTTGGACATAGCGCTAGGGTAGTGCTAGGCTAGCACTATGATAGTTACTATCTTTATTAATACGACAGCCTAGCGGTAGGTCTCAGACATAGTGCTAGCCTAGCGTTACCCTCTTGCTACCTTTATTAATACGGAAGTTGCTGCTAGGAGTAGTCAAGGAAAGCCCCTTTTACACAAATTTTCACTAAAGTACATGACCTTGCCCCATGCATCGGAGCACACGCCCACGCATCGGAGCATTTGACATGCATCGGAGCACACGCCCACGCATCGGAGCATTTGACATGCATCGGAGCACACGCCCACGCATCGGAGCATTTGACATGCATCGGAGCACACGCCCACGCATCGGAGCATTTGACATGCATCGGAGCACACGCCCACGCATCGGCGCACTTGGGTGCTAAGAGGACAGGAAGCGGAGCACCAATCGGAGCACGTGGCGCCGGGGCACCGGAGCATTTGATGAGTCACGGCAGGGTATATAAGTCAAGGCGCTGACAGAGAAAATCATTCTCATTCTAACCATGCAGTACACGTGTGAATTCTGCCGCCAGTCCTTCTCTCGGTTTCAAGACTGTATTGCCCATGGAGCAGCGGAGACGGGTCGCAACTATTGTTGGACGTGCTGTAAATGGTATGGAGACGAACACGATTGCCGCGCGTTTAATTATGGCGACGACAATGACTTGCTGTGTCTCTGTGTCTGGATTGCGACGGAAGTTTCGACGTGGAGACGTACCATAAGCACGCGTGTGTGGAACGGTGTCACTACTGTGATATAGTGGTGAATGCTGAAGCGGAAGGATGGGATGAGCATTTGTGTCCCTACCTGTTTGAGTTCATGCAAGAGGGTGGCGCAGCTGTGGAAGAAGAACGTTTCATGGACGGTCGCGGGTATAATTATCGATTTACCCCTCCTCAAGCCACGAATGAATGGAAGACGTATTTGAATTCAATGTATGCGGACTTGTATCGTGTGGTTGTGCAACAACGCCCCCACGAAGACGTGAAAGTGTTTGTGAGAATGAGACTCAAGTTTGCCAAGATGGATATGTCGACGGGCGAAGAGGAAGTGAGAGACATCTCCACACCCTCATACATTCATGAAGGCGTCCAAGCACGTAACTTTGATGCATGGTTCCGTGAAATTGTGTCAAAGATTGAAGGATTTATTGAAGACTATCAAGAAGACAGATCAGGATTTGTGGTGAAGGAAGTGATAGAGTTACTGGTTCAAACAAGTTCCTTCCCTAATTTTCGCATGGGCGCACCGATTCCTATCCCCCGAAATATCAAGCTCTGCAGAGGTATATGTGTGTTTGAGCGCAACAAGTATACATCGCATTGTTTTCAAGACAGTGTCCTCTATGCACTTGCCTACCAAGACAATCGCATTCCTCGACGTGTTGAACGTGTTGATTCCCGCACCAAGACATCCTATGACATTTATCAGAATCGACTTCCTGCATTGCGCAAGTTGAATTTGAACGAGTATTATCATCTAGACTTTTCCATGATGACGTCAGAGGGGTTGATGAATACACGGGATATTCAGGATTTCGAGAAGAAGAACAATGTAATTGTTCGTATCCACGTACATGACGGTAAAGGATTTGTGGGCCAATTATACCCGGTCCGTCAAGCTGTGAAGGAGAACACGCGCATCGTTCATGCGGTGATGGTGACGCGGTACGATATGGAGGATCAGTCTGGACATTTTCTTCCCGTGACGGATTTTCAGAAATGTGCTCGCATGTGGTATCGGAACATGAGCCAAACGCAAGTGAAACGTTTTGAAACATGTGAGTTGTGTAGTTTACGATTCAATTTCTACGAGAAGGCCGTAAAGTATGGAAAGACAAAGGACATGGCGCACAAAGAACGTCTGGAGCATCAAGCGAAATGCAAAGGCGAAAGGTGTTCTCGATACCTCAAATTATCCCGTGAGTCATCCAGAGAGACGTACCGAGAATGCGAATCGTTTGGGATGTTTCAAGGATGAGTGTGTGGGGGATAGGGTGAAGGAGTTTGTGTGTTTGACTGCCAAGATGTACTCTTACATTGTCCTCAAAGGTAATGAGGAAGAAATCCACGACTGTCGCATGAAGGGAGTGTGTCAAGCGAAGAAGCGTCAAGTGAAACATCAGAATTATGTGGACGCATTCGAAAATCATTCGATTACCAGTGTCACAAACCCTCCTCCGATCCCAACACCACGAGATGAGAACGATGACGCAAGTGAAGAGGGCCTTAAGTATCTGGGAGGACAAGCGGTGTTGCTATTTACCCAATCAGAGTCTTCCATACGGTAACCATCGCCTATATGAAGAAGGGTATCTACACCCCGCTGTCAAAGATGTCAAGGATCTGCAACCGCATGGTGGAGCTCAGAGCATCCTCCGCAATACCACTGCAGACATTGTTACCGCAACTCTTTCTGGCCACATACCGAGCATCACGCCATTGTCGAGTCTATTGGAGATGGAACTATTCGGTCGCTGTACAGATTTTTCCACGGGGGTGTATCCAAACTTTGGGCAACCACTCTCTGGAAACATACGATCGTATTTGTAAAGAGATGCGCCAATTACTCGCCCCCTACGGATTGGACGTGAGCGACCCAATCACAAAATCCTGCACATTTCAATGGAACTATACAAAGGACCGCATGCAAACCATTCAACAGCTGCCATCGACATCGGTGATTTCCAACGAGCGCGAGCTGTTTCCCGGAACGTTAATACGCAAAGGTAATTTGCACTGTTCCTTCTTTTCCAACGGAAGTGTGATTGTGACGAGTGTCTTATCGATTGCAGAAGCGGAATCGTTGGTGGAAGACATTCTCAAATCCCTATTCGATGGAGATTTCCTCAATGAATCGGACAGCGACTAGTATCCCAACGTCGTGGGTTGTCGCAAGAGACCTTGGATATTCATTCAAAGCTATAGAAACTGTAACAAATCTCAGTGAAAATATCAACGCTGGTGAATTAGTTGATCGACTAATGGATCTAGATGAGCATGCTATGAATCACAATTTGGATCGTAGGTGGATAGAGGATTTCTCCATGCTACACTGCAATGATAGTGAAATTAGGAGGAGGATCAAATTGGAACGATATGGAAAGAAGGAGACATTTGACAGTGTTTTAATAAAAAGTTCTCCCACTAAAAGTGACTTCAGAAAGAAATTGGAAGAAGAGACATTTAAATTATTATGTGAACGGAACTGTGTTAAATGTTTTAAAAGGGAACGGTCCCTTCTCTTTTTACCATGTTCTCATAGCGTTATGTGTTCTACATGTTATGTACCCTTTGAAACTTCATCTTGTCCCCTTTGTGATCAAGAAATAATTTCAACAGTCACTTTATATCGTGCATGATGAGTCATCATGCACGGAAAAGCTCTGTGTATAGTGTGCTATAACTAGTGACGCACTGAACTCTGTTTCATGTACAAAGCCTTGTGGTATTAACCTCTGTCTGAAGGAAGTTCAAGGGTTCCATTGAAATAAAAATACAATGATTGACATGATTCATTTCTTTATTGACTTCAAAACATGGGATAATGTAGTAGAATACAAATAGGAATAGACAATTTTATCATTGAAGGACAAGTAGGTTTAAATGAGTTATTGATCTTTCTCGTGAGCATCCAACGTTCGAAAGAAGGTTAGTGTTTTATCCATAGACGTGTTAAAAGGGCGATGGTTTAAAAAGTAAATACAGTAAGCACCATAAGAGGCTTTAGGACCTTGTACTATACGCAGAGGGCGACGATAGTCTAGAGGATAAGGTGTTGTCGATAACCACTCGGTAACGTGTGGATAGTGAGATGGAGTGAGTCCATAAGAGTCAAAGAATTCGCACACGCGTTGATCCGCATTTTGATAAAAGGCCAGCCAATGCTTGCCAGGTTGATGAGAGCGATCACTATTGACAATAAGTGTCTTTGATTCCGGGGAATGAGCAGGAAGTAGATCAGCAGGAAACACACCTTGGAAGGGAACGTAAGAAGATTGGAGGAGGCGATGAGCAAACGTTTGACAACTACACTGAATAGCACAGAGAAAATCATCTTCGCACATGCAGGCATTGAGTAAATGTTTCTCTTGTAATTGATTCATACCCTGCATGATTCCTTCGATTTCCGTGTTGCTTAACCATTCTCCCATTCAGCCAACACTGAGCTTTAATGAGACGATGTTGATAAAGAGGTGTCCAAGCGATAGGAGGAACGTGATACTCGGGTTCCTTCAACATGTCTTATGTTGTTGCCAATGCGCGCCAACACTTAAATAGCGGGTGGTATATACGCACTGGAGATGACAGCATTCTCCGGTGTGACGGAGAATTGTTCGTCATGATTGACAAACATTAGTAAATCCATATTTTGCTTGGTCGTATTCTCAAATTGCAATTCCAGTCCATATTGACGTGTATTGGTGGGTTGAACACTATCGATTTGTTTATCCAAGTTACAGTCAAAGGCGATAAAATAACAGTATTTGGTAAAACTCTCTAAATCAATACCACACGATTCACTAGTGTTATAGACTTGAATCGCACGATTGAATTGACTGTAGGCAATCACGTCATCTTTGCAATTGATGGTTCCTCCTGTCATGATGGCACCATTGGTGGTCATGGTGACTTGAGAGAGCCCATGCCTTTCAATATAGAGTTTACGACTTCCTGGATCAAACCAAGAGTTACTGGGAACAACAGCGAAAAAGATGAGTTTAGGACTCAATAGAGCGGCCACATTGGAAAACGTCTTCTTTTGTACTCCACTTTCAATCGTTTGTCGTTGGACGGTCATGCCATTGTAGCGATAATAAATAGCTTCTGTCTTGCGTCGATTCGCAGTTTTCAATTGCAGTTCTGCATTTGGTGTGAGCATGGGCATATGCAATTGGAAAGAGGTGATTTTGAACCTGTACTTTGTAGAGGTCGTCCCTCCAGGATGTGCCATATCATAAATGGCATATTCCGGTTTATTCAAGGTGAAAATGAGATCCAGTTGCATGCCTGGGGGCAGAGCAATCACTTGTTGGAACAAATTACATTTCAGGGGAAAGTCAAAGGTACGTTTAAATTTGTTGTCTGTCCATTGTTTGAGAATGGCTTGATTTAGTGCATTCTCTTTATCTGTAAACTCTACCGCCTTAGTCTTCACCGTCTTAGTCGCTGCATCAAACTCCGTGTCATACATCACTTGAGGAACAGTAAAACCTTGTGTGACCATGTGTGTATTCTTCACATCATTGGTGTATTGTAAAAGATTGCTAAGGTAAGCTCTCAAATAATACAAGCCATTGCCTCCTTCAATGGTGCGTTCATTCAAGCGGATAGTAATGTCGGAAAAGAGGGAGTGGGCCGTATTGTTGATAATAATCGCATTGTCTGACGTCTCACATGGCACGTCTGCTCCTTTAGCCGCATCATGTTTCATGAGTTGTACTTCCACGCGAAAATAGGCATTGCACACATCCATCCAATGAATGGCTAGTCGAGGGACCGTGAATTGAATGGTACCGGGATTTTCCAATCCATTGACTGGCGTCAGAACGCTCGTATGCTGAGAAGTACTCGAGACATCGACTTTATCACTCTGGAATACATCCTAACATGCTTGATGGTACTGATTTACTAAGATTGCTTAGTTCTTAAAAGAGCATGCGTTGTTTAGCACCTCCGCGATAACGCCCCAACAAACTTCCTTTCCCCCATTTCGTATGATGGGCAATGTCCACATGACCACGACGGCGTTTAGGAGCAGGTGCTTCCACCCTATCCCCTTCTTCATCCGTGAAGAAGCGTTTCCGACTCACTTTATTTTGAATAGCTTCTACAACACGTTCGGGAGCAGTCTGTAAGGTGCGTTTGGCGAGCGCTTTCACACTCTTTTTGAGACGGTGAACTCCTTCATGTGCGGTAGAGCTGACAGCATCCGTGACAGCTTGTTTCGCAGAATTTAGAAACTCCGTCGTACGTAACGATTTTCCCAACGTTTCCTGCACCGTATGTACAAGTCCTTTTTGCGATGTTTTTCGCGATGCTTTTTGCGATGTTTTTCGCGATGCTTTTCGAGATGTTTTTCTGGGAACTCTCTTTTTGAGTGATTTGGGCAGACGGATGAGTGATTTCTTGACACCAGTGACACGTGGTCTAATCATGCGTGTTTTCTGTCCAATCACTTTATTCCATCCACCTCGTTGCATAAATGAACCTCTTCCAAACAATCGTCCAGAGGAATTTGTTCGGTTACGGATTAAAAAGAGATTCGTCATCGTGTCTTGATGTGTTTGGGAAAAGACAATTACTTAATTGCGCGACGTCGAAGATGCATTTTTACATAGGACCGTCCGTCTGTCATAGGGATGGGATGACCGTCATCCGACATGAGTTTGATTTCAATATCTTGCACATTTTGACTTTTCACAGGGAGATAGGTGACATTCTGGAATTCATGATGAATACTATCTCCATAATCTCTCCCCGTGTAGGGAATCACACACATACAGTTTGTTTTCATACCCCTACATAATTATAGCCTACAATATTACAATACAGTAGAATATTGTAGGTAAAGGTATTCAAATTCAAAGGTGCAGTCGCTTGCTGTGAGGAGGTGAGTAAGTCTGTTTTAATTCCAAGAATGTCTTTGAGCAAAGGATGGAGTTTCATACTGTACTGTGTGGGTACTACCACTGAGACATAATGGACATTAGGCGCCAATGTAGTGATAGAAAAGTGGAAATTGTGTCCATGTTGTCGATTCTGATTCAAACACTGCATCAACGTCTTCTCCGAATAAATACCTCGTGGAATTTTGAAGCGCGTAAACATGCCTTGCTCTCCATGTTTGCCTTGTTTGCCTTGTTCATCTTGTTTGCCTTGTTTGCCTTGTTTGCCTTGTGGACCTTGCTCTCCCTGTTTACCACGTTCTCCTCGCGGTCCTGGTGAATCCGTTTTGATGGGAATGATAGAGGACGTATAGACTGTCGGAATCGTCTCAGGATGATCATTCAAAGCCTCCACACTAAAGCTTACATTCACGGGTAATGTCTGAAGGGTATTGATGAAGTTGACTACGGAGATGCCTGCTTCCCATTGATCCCATTGACCATGGGGATGGAAGGAACCAAGCGATTTTTGAAATGATTGGCTCTATTTTCAGAAAACAAATTGGGCTGAGCATTACTCAACAAGTGAATCGTTTCCTCATGCATGGTTGATAGTCACTCTGTATACAATTACCTAGTCTCCCTACGGCGGAGATGGAGTTTGAAATAGGATCGTCCTTCATGAATCGGAATAAATTCGCCATCATCACCACGCAACTGAATTTCAATCTCATCAATAGCTGATGTAAAAATGGGGTAATAATCAATATTGGACACTTCATACGACACCATTTCCCCCAAACGTTTCTCTTCAATGGGGTGAATTTTCAAGATTTGTTCACGTTGTTCTCCCACAATACTTTCCGCCACAATATTACAATAGACGATAATGTTGAAGGAATTGGGGGTCATGCTGAGGGGAGAGAGTGTTGTCATCTGTGTATTGGGTCCATAATAGGATTGTGGTAGACCCATACGATAACTCAACGCTTTTCCAAAATCAATAAAGGCATTTTCCGCGGTTTTCACCGTCAAATAATGTTCTTTCGAGAGAGAGAGAGAGAGAGAGAGAGAGGGATACATCAGTCCACGCCTGTAAATTCACCTGGAGTTTGGAAAAGAGTCCTTCCAAGGTATAACTCCCTTTGGGAATGAGGACACGATGAAACGAGGTAGAAATGTCCAGGGTGGGGTTGATGTAACCTTGCCGAATCATGTGTTCATAGATTTGCAAAGGTTTCATGGTCTTGCTATAGAGATGAAGAAAAGGGCGAGGTGTTGGATGTGTATTCACCATAACCGATTGAACATCTTGTTTTCCCACATCCACTCCCAACACCATACCATCCACTAGATAAAACATGTTTTCTTGCCAGCGTTCCACCATGGTCGTCATGAACCATCCAATAAAGGAAGTCAATCTATCTTTGCAGACTTTCAGGTTGGATCCTTCTTGATACGCTACAGGGGGTGAATACAATTTCTTATCAGAGAGTCTATCTGCAAACAAGTAGGATTGCAAACACGTATTGGCCAACAGATCTTTCGATTCGTAAGCATAAAGGAAATAGGATTTCTGAAACAAGCTATCCAATTCCTTCCCTTTCCATGGGAAGAGGGTGTCGAGGGTGTGGTTCCATCCTTTGGCATAATCAAAGGTATATTCCGGTAAACCATAGATGTGTAATGTCATCCCATTGGTGGCATGTTTTGGACGTTGTTGATACCGACGGTAACTTGCAGAACAATGTTCCGGCGTTTCCGAGTGTATACAGGTTTGTTCATGATAGGTGAACATACCATATTCATGACTATGATTCAACACATGCTGCCAGAGTTGTGAGGGATTGATTTTCAACAAATACCCTTCCACGATTTTAAAGTGAAGCACGTGAAAGACGCCCTCTGTTGTATACGTCACCCACACCATATCAGGCAGAGGGATGGCTTGATTGAAAGCTTGCACAAATGATTGGAGGGTATAGTATTTCGTGGGTAAATTGAATCGTAATGGACTAGGGAGATGAGATAGGGTATGAAAAATCTCAAAATAGTCTCCATGCTTGATGTTGAGAATATTGGGATGCTTCCTATCCTCGGTCTTATACTGTTGTGTCGGTTTTCCGTTTCGATACAAGTCATGTGTCCCATTCAATGCATAGGGGACACTATTCTTTTCAAAGAGAGCGTCCAATTCCATGGTTTGTTTCTGAAGGATAAAGAAGGGAAGATGAATCGTACTGAGGGGGAATTCCAAGATCCATTCTTCCCACACATAGGTAGTCACTTGTTCTGCTTTGAAAATCTCATAGGCTTTAGATTGCCGGTCCATCTTGATTTCCATATCCTCCGTGCAATCGATGGTCAGTTCATAATGATAGGACATGGATGTGATGGTCCATGTCATGGGGGCGGGGAAGATGGTATTCAAATAGGTTTCCAACGAATAATAACCTGTGGGGACGATATAACTCCACGTCTTATCACTCTCTAAATTCTTGTAATAAAACGATTGAGGTCTAGACACATAAAATAACAGTTTGTTCTCCTTGGATAATTGACAAAGATCCGTTTTCAACACAGTTACTTCTTCATTCACCCTATCTCGTTCACGAACGATCTCGTCAAGATTATCAGTTCCTGCAGTGGGTTTGAATTCTTTCACCATCCTTCTGAACGTTGTCAAACATTCCTGTTTCACTTCAAAATCATGGAGAATATTCCCATACATCTCCATCAAATCCACCAAACTATGATAGGCAAATACATTATAAGTGTTGTAGATATGATACTTTTCCGTAGGTGTGAAGGGAAGTGCATGTTGTCCCGTTTCATGCTGCATATCCGCACCACTGGCCAATACATTTTCTTTCCCATCTTTAGGATGGCAATGAACTAAATGATGAATGATGGGTCGTTTTGTGGCTTGTTCCTTTGGAATCGATTTTCGAAAATTTTTTAATAAGACAGTATCAAACAATCGCTTCTTGGCTCCGAATCGTTTGGAGACTAAAACACCTTCCATCTTGTGTTGACGTAGGATTCGCATCATGTTGCGGAACTTTGCATTCAGTGTGTTGATATAGGTATGCAAGAAACGGGTGGTGACTAAATCAGGAGCATCGGCTATATTGATGGTAGGATCGATCTTGTGTAACTGTGTATCAATCTTGTCATACAATTGATCAATACGGTTTCTGAACCATGGCAAATGTGTTTTCTTGGGATGTTGATAATCCTTTTCACAATCTTTTGGGGTGAGTGGATTTAGGAACTCCACTGGGAAAATAAATTGATTTTTCATGGTGCGTGTTGGTAAAACAAACCATTTTTTAGAAGCCAAATGTTGCAATCGGAAAAAGGTGTGTTGATACATTCTCACTTCTTTCATCAACTCTCTCAGTTTAGGAAGAAGGGTGCGAAGATTATGAAACAGGCCTATAGTCCCTCTGGGAATAGGAGGCGCCTTTGCATTGCGTTTGAGAGAGCTCACAAAGGTATTGGTCCACATCCACACAGCACGTGTCGTGTCATCACTCAGGGGTTGTATATCCTTATAGGTACCTGGGGGAGCAATGTAAACATTGGCTATTTTCTGCAATTCGGATAGGATCCCATAATCCATAGCCGACAATGTATAATTGGAAGCATGCTTCACATGAAAGGACAAACTGTTGGGCGAATGACACACTAATTTCCCTACACCAAACCATTCTAATTGTTTGAATAAATTGAGCACTGAGATTTCATTTCCCAACATACTTTCAATCCCATGTTTGGAAAAATGACAGCGGTGTAAGGGAATCACACTGAACCAATAGTCATGGGCGGGATATTTCTTTACGTCACATTCCTTTCGATGAATGGAGAGACGTGTATGGATCCGAATGACATCCTTCAACGATAAATGATAGACACATTTGTCCAATAAGAGTGAGGACACGCCAAATGAGGGGAAAACACAAGGACGTAATGAAATGCGGAGAATTCCTTGATTTGAAACAGGGAAAATGGGGCAATGTCAATCACATAGACATCTGCTTCCTCTATGCCATTGCATCCATAATACAAGTAAGATGGATGTATCGTGACAGTCATCATGTTGGAAATGGTACGACGTGTATATAATTCCAACGCTGTGATCATGGGTACTGTTTTCACTTCCTCATCGGATTAAAAAATGGTGTGACGATGGACCACATTGGTCCCTTCCATCATATAATAAGGCAAATAGGTCTTCAAATCTTTCGTATCAACCATTTTCCCCACGGCAATATAACAATCTTCGGGAATCGTATCCACACTATTCACATACCCAAACTCTTTCAAGCCTACTTCCCATGCTTCTCCTTTAGGAATAAAAAGTGGATTTTCCAGTCGTGTAAAGAAATGATTGGCTTTATTGTCATACAAATGGGTTGAGTATTGCTGAACAAGTACACATGTTGTTCCTGATGCAAGTAATGTACAAAAGACCGTACCAGGGCACCTCATTTTTTCATTTTTTTTGCACCTTTAAAAACGACTAAATTTATCAATTTATGTCATTATTTCAGGTTTTAAGACCTAAATTAATCAATTTAGGTGTTCCAAAAAGTGCAAAAAAATTCTCAAATTTTGCACTTTTTCAAACGACTAAATTCACAAATTTTGCATTTTTTAAAAATAGTGAATTTTTCAAAATCTTAAATTTTAGAAAAATGATTTTTACCTTGAAAATCATGACCGTTCCAGAACACCGAAAATTATAAAAATTAAGAATCTCAAATTTGAGAATTATTGAGATTTATTACAATCCCAAACATCCCGCTGGCTACGGAAGCGTCAATGCACTTGCTGCTGCTTCACATTATTCAAAAACAAAAGTCAAACAATGGTTAATGCGTCAACCGACCTACACCCTTCACAAATCTCGATTGCATCGTATTAAGGCCTTGCACCCGTATCGTGTACGCTGTCCGCAAATTCAATTTCAAGCGGATATTGTCGATTATCAAAAGTATGCACAGCATAATCGTGGCTACAAGTATATTCTCATGGTGATGGACATCTTTACACACAAAGCCTGGGCATTCCCTCTCAAGACCAAGAGTGCCAAAGAAGTGTCGGGGGTTTTAGAAGCCATTTTCGCAACCATCCCCATCCCGCAACGACTACAAACGGATCAAGGACGCGAATTTTATAACCGACCGGTGAAAGAAGTCTTGGACAAGCACGCTATTGAATTGTTTTCCATCTACAGTCCCTATAAATGTGCCCATGTCAAACGATTGAACCGTACTGTCAAGAATAAATTGGAACGTATCTTTACAGCCACCAATAACAAGAATTGGGTGGATTATATCGCAGATGTCATGTATGCACACAATCACAGCACCCATTCATCCACAGGTTTCACCCCGATGGATGTGAATGCCTCCAATACCGAGGAAGTGAAACGAATCAATGCGAAACGTCTCCGACGAAACTATAGGAAGTTTGCAGTACCGGGAAAGTCTATCCCTGTGGGAACACGTATACGTATTTCACGTGATAAAGGAACGTTTGGACAGGGGTATGAAGCGAATTGGTCGACGGAAGAGTTCATTGTCTCCAACATTCTCAAAAAACCCCATGGTACCAAAATGTACAAGATCAAAGACTTGAGTGGAGAAGAGATCAAAGGATCCTTTTATGTTCAGGAATTATAAGTGATTCATCGGGAGGAAGAAATATATCAAGTGGACAAAGTGCTCAAGACCCGACGTCGGAATGGACGTACAGAATATTTTGTGCACTGGCAAGGTTATCCGGCCTCGATGAACTCATGGGTGACAGACTTAGAACCTCTAGGTAATGTACGCCGCTAT
This sequence comes from Prostheceraeus crozeri, assembly GCA_907163375.1. NCBI lineage: Eukaryota > Metazoa > Platyhelminthes > Polycladida > Euryleptidae > Prostheceraeus > Prostheceraeus crozeri. Next base: position 99,249 of record CAJQUW010009803.1, on the reverse strand, counting down.
TGATTTTGTAATCATGCAGGAACTGCATGAGTAATGTACAAAAGACCGTACCAGGACACCCCATTTTTTCATTTTTTTGCACCTTTAAAAACGACTAAATTTATCAATTTATGTCATTATTTCAGGTTTTAAGACCTAAATTAATCAATTTAGGTGTTCCAAAAAGTGCAAAAAATTCTCAAATTTTGCACTTTTTAAAACGACTAAATTCACAAATTTTGCACTTTTTAAAAATAGTGAACTTTTCAAAATCTTAAATTTTAGAAAAATAATTTTTACCTTGAAAATCATGACCGTTCCAGGACAGCAAAAAAATTATAAAAGTTAAGAATCTCAAATTTGAGAATTACAATTTTCACCTTGAAAATCATGACCGTTCCAGGACACCGAAAATCATAAAAGTTAAGAATCTCAAATTTGAGAATTACAGTTTTCTCCTCAAAATCATGACCGTTCCAGGACGCCGAAAAATCATAAAAGTTAAGAATCTCAAATTTGTGATTATAATTATTTTATCTTGAAAATCATGACCGTTCCAGGACACAACATCAAAACAATTAGTATTTTTAAAAACGTCTAAATTCATGAGTTTAGGTCTTAAAACCTGAATTTTATCCATTTTTCAGGTTTTTAAAATATCAGTTAACTAAAATTATGTGTCTAAAAATATTTCTTTAAAAATGGAAGAAGAAAAAATGAAGAAAAAAAAATGGAATAAAATAAAAAAAGAAAGAACCGAGAATATATCCCCTTCGTTATCATATGAAATGACAAAAAAAAACACAAGGATAGAGTACGTTATATGAAAGATAAGGAATCTCAGTTATTATTAAGATTAGAGCATTATGATAAATTAAGAAAGAGATGGTCTAAAGTTAAGAATGTAACACAAGGAATTGGAATATTTTTAACAATTTTTTACTGCTTTGCACTCTGATGAACCTCCCAATTGTAGGGAACAGCTGCTCCCGCATACATGACATAAATGCAGTTGCTTGTGGCATTCCTGAACCATTGAATTACAGAACAAGCAGCTGTTACCCGTATTAAAGATTAAAACGATGTGGAATATATTGCAGCATATAGGAAGTAAGACTTCATTTTACAATTTCATTAATCATAACTAGTGACTGTTTTCTTTCTTCATTGAAAAATGCCAAAACGTACTGCCGCGGAAGCTTTTTCGTTTTACATGCCGATTTTACTAAACTTAATTAAAGAAGAGCACAAGGAAACTGCGAATAAATACTTTGAAGAGTGGAAGTTGGAAATTCAATCGAGAAAGAACAAAAAGGTGGACTCTCAAAAACAAGTGGAGGATATTACAGTCAAAATAGAACAGTATCTGACCACTACTACAATTCCTCAGTTCAATGTTACAAAAGAACATTTCATTACCATCGAGGATAGTGCTACTATGATTTCAAAACTGATTGCAAGTGATAAAGAACACCATGGGTCGTTGCTGAGAAGTGCTGCTTATCAAGGTTATGGGTTTAAAAGAATTCTGGAATTGAGTGACAATGAAAAAAACAGATTTGTGGCAAACATGGAACTATTTAGAATTTCCTATAACGTAAGTTATTGTTATTTCTTGATGAACTTATCAGATCTAATTCTACCACACGTATTATTTTTAAATTCATCAATGTCCATTAGTTTTGTTAAAAAATTTTTAAAGAAATTAAAATTTATATAGAAAAATTGAATCAACCGACAACTATAGAAGAAATGAGGTTTGGTTCCCAAGATGAATGAACATTAACTGTGTTGTTTCAATTTTTAAGATATGTGCAATGTACATGCATATTTGATGCATACATATTTATGAAGACTTCTCTATAAGTAGTAACGCTGTTTGGATTATTTTGAAATGTAATTAAATTTTCTTTTGTTCTCCAGTCTACTGCCATGAGACTGACATTGTATAGATCTATATTTCAGTATGTAACATAATCTTTGGTATTTAAGCATGATTCATGGAACTTAGTAGTAGCGCATTTTGGATTATTTTGAAATGTAATTAAATTTTCTTTTGTTCTCCAGTCTACTGCCATGAGACTGACATTGTACAATTGTGTGATAAGATTGATTGTTGTATTATTATATTTGATGCAAAATACACTGCCGTTGTTTTTATTTTTCTGTGCAAGAAGTAGACATTATTACAGTTATTGGAATTTATTTCATTTAAAATGAATGATGAAAATCCGACAGTTATACTGAGTAATGTAGGCGATGTATGTCCTCAGGTTAATAACATGACTGAGTTCTTGAAATTATATGGGAAGCAAACAACTACAAATTTCGATTCAAATGAGATTGCTAATCAATTGGGAATAAAGAATTTTCCCCTATTGATGAGGGATGAATTACTACTGATAAAAGATGTGCAAAGCACTAGCTCTGCTAATAAACAAATTCCTTACAATGTAACTTTTTAATTTAGATTAAATTAAATCATTTCAAAATCGAATAAGTAGTAAGGAAAGTCATCATTATGAGACAGTTTTAGATCCCTATAAGAATTTTTTTTATTATAAAACGTCTAGCATTACAGAGTTCTTAAAATTATATGGAACGCAAACAACAACAAATTTTGATCTAAAGAAAATCGCTAATCAATTGGGAACAGAGAATTTTCACATATTGAGACGAATTACAATTCCTAAAAAATTAGCCATCAGGAAACTTCAGTTCCCGGAACAAAGTTCCAACTATAAATTTCATAACAAATCTTCACACATCAGATCAAAAAGGAGTACATTGGTCTGCGGGGCAAAGAAATAAAAATGGGGATAATTATTATTTTGACTCTTATGGTCTTCCCCCTACAAATGAAGTTAAAGAATTACTTGGAAATGGAATTTATAATACATTTCAAATTCAAAAACCAGGAACTACTTATTGTGGGCAGTTATGTCTTTATGTTTTCTTTAAATTACAAAAAGGAGTGCCATTTCTAGATATTATGTTAGAATTGAATAATAATAATAATGATAATTAAAAATCAAGCGAAGCTAGCTAGCTAAAGAGTTACTTTAAGGTTAAAGCTCTCTTCGTTGCAATTCATTTTGATAAAATCGGCCTCTGATATCTTCATCATCTAAATCTTTGATTTCGTAAGTTATCGGATAAGTTTGATTTATTTTAGAAACTTCAAATATTTCTTTAGTCCAATAGCCAACGAAGCCTTTTTCAAATTTATTCTTATATTTAAATATTCTAACTCTATCTCCAATTTTAAATTTCGGCTTACGTTTCTGTAAATTCGGATTACTCTCATTCAAATTATTATTTTCGTTCGAATAATTATTCTCGAATATTTTCTTTCGGATTAAATCAGGATCGTCAGAAGCATTCTTTGGAGTTTTTTCAATACCTGAATGAATCTTATTGTTATAATCCTCAACAATTCCTGGTAATATCTTCAACCATTTCTAATTTCCTTGTTCTGCAAATTTCTTGAATAATTTATTTCTTTAACGTTTTATTGAATCTTTCTATTACTACAGCCTTTCCTGCATTTTCAGTTGAATAAACAGTTTCAAATAGTGGCTGAACATTTCTGTTATAAAACTCCGATCCTTTATCAACAAACAATTTCCTTGGCTTTCTCTTAGTTTCTTGTAAGATTTCTTCAAACGCATATTTAACTGACAGACCACTTTTGTTTTTTAAAGGCTTTACCCAAGCGTATCGTGTATATAAATCTATAACGGTCAATGCGTATTTGTAGTCCCTTTCATTCGGCATAAGAATAAGATCAGCACTCCAAATATCATCTTTATTAAATACTTTTTCTTTCAATAAATATTTAGGCCTTCTGTATTCCTTGTGAATTTCGGACGCATGGCGTCCTAGGTCATTCGACATTTCAGACGCGTAGTTTCGAGCGTTGCTCTCAGACAGCTTTGCCGTCGTTTCAGAGTTATGAGTTTTGTCTAAACCCTGTCCGAACAATATTTTAGCTTGTAAAGCTCTCTTAACAAACATTCTTTCAATTCTTTCTCTAAATGTAGGATCTTGAAAACTATCTAATTCTTGAATCATCTTCTTATCAGCTGCATGACGAGATTTTAGGTCATGATTTCGATAAGCTAAATCATGTCTGTAAGCTGCTTCATCTACTCTATTTATTGGTTCTTCACCTGGTTTTGGATTATTATTCTCATCTAGTCTTATATCTAATCGAGTTTCTGGACCGGTATATGAATGCCCAGGTAGATGTTTTTCTTTTGAATATTTACTCCAAATAAATCCAGGAAAGTTTTCTAATGTTTTTTGTATGTCACCTCCGGAATGCTGACAATTTGAGGTTTTATGTACTTTTAAGAGATAATTCAATAATTCTAAATTAGAAATTTTTAATTTAATTAAATTTTGAGAATTCATTTTAAAAGATAAAATATTTTTAAAGATAAAATATTTTTAAAAGATAAAATAAAATAAATGTTTTAACTAATCATACTAGGACTAAGATATATTCCAGAACCATCTTTAGTTTCTTTAATTTCAATTAAATGATCAACATTGTGGAGAATATTTTTAAGAACTCGTTTTCCTTCATCAACTAAATTTAGTTTACTAATAATATTATCTACTACTCCTTCACCCCTAGCAACTTTCTCTAGCTCTCTGTTATCACGTTTTTGTTCTTCTAATGCTGCCTTCTCTGATTTATTTTTATTTACTGCTTGGACAATACCAGCTGTTCCACCTGCAACACTTCCTGCAGCTGCTATGCCACCTATTATTAGTGGAATTAATTGGAGAACTCCACCATTCTTTTCTTCTTGTAATTTAATATTCTCTATCATTGGTTTACTTATGTAATATTATTTTTTTATTAATAGTAATAGATTTAGGAGTATTTTTATCAACAATGTTACGTAACTTTAATTCAACAATTTTATTATTACTTTTCGCTTGCGACATTTTTAATAAAAAAAATTTAAATTAGGAATTTTTAATCTATTCTAGTTATGAAAAAAATTTAAATTATGAAAAAATTAAATTTAAAAAAAATTTAATTACTAAAATTAATTAATTTTTAATTACTAAAATTTTAAGTTTAAAAAATTAATTAGCTAATCGACGAAGTCTTAGGCTTTAGCCTATCCTAACCATCTTTCCATTAAGAATTTCAATAGAATATTTTGCATCTTCCAATAATAAACCATAAGCCATTAATGAAGTTGTGGAATCTTTCTTTTCAACATTAATTGTTATATCACATCCATTTTTAATAATATCTTCAGATTGTGCACTTAAATCGAAACAGAAAATTGGATATAAATGTCTCCAATCTCCAGGAATTAATTGTGGTTCAACTCCAAATTCTATACAAAGATTTCTATCAGCATCATATCCTTCCATAAATTGATTATTGGTATCAATGAATCTTAATGGATCAATTGGATATCGGGTTTGATTTAAAGCAACTTGTAAACTTCGAATTGTATTAATATGAAAAAGATTGTTGTTCTTATCAAAACTCGGAGAATTATTTCTTTGAAATGTTAGTAATAAATATCTTGGAGTATTCGCAGTTCTAGTAAAATGCCAGATAAATATTTGCTCTGAAAAAGTTACTGAACTAGCAGTACGCTTTAGAAAATTTACTGGAATTGGTTTGTTAGTGTTTAATCTTTTTGTAATAGCTGTTTCAACTTCTAAGCTAGGAGTAATATGCTTAATCCACAATTCAAGTCTATCAATTTTTAGATATGCTTTTTTTCCAGTCTTACCAAAAAAGATTAATTCATTATTTGCTGTGCGATGAATTATTAATTTAAATTTTAATTGACATGATATTTTGTCATAATCTAAATATCCGAATAATGGAGACAATGACCAATTTACTGTCTGTTTACTTTTCTTGTTAAATTCACGTCTTTCTTTACATGCACTGTTGTTATTTTAATTTAAATGTTTTGCAATATTTTCTACATCTTTCGCAATTCCTGCTGCGTCTGTTCCAGCGTGAGTTAAATCATCTATAATTATACCATCATTATTATCTGGAAACCATCCTTCGATTTCATACTTTTTATTATTTTCACCAATTGTTACAAATCTAAGCATTGTATCAATTACACCTGGAGAATCACTTATTGTTTCTATATTTTGAGTTGCAACATCTAAACGCATTTGTGTAAATAATCTTGGAAAAAAAATTATTCTCTAATGCAATATTATCAGTTTCTGGTAATGGTGTTGTAAAATTGGCATCACTATATGAAGAATATTCACAGTGTAAAAATGAATCAGGTAGATATATATAACTTTGTTGATTATCAACTTCAAAGATTAAATCTCCTCCAGTATTTACTCTACTAGAAGATCCGGGATTCATAGCAATTCTTATATAGTCATTCTTTTTCTGATTGTAACTGACGAACGGAGGATCATCTAATCTAAATTTATTTCCAATTAGCGAAGACATTTTTTAAAAAATTATTTGAATTTTTGTTTTGTTTTTTTTACTAAAAAGAATATTTTTCGAATTTTGCTACTAGAATTTTCCTAAACTATTACCTCTTATTTCTTCAATAGTTTTTTCATTATTTTTATTTTCATTATGTTTACTATTAGATGCTATGTTAGCAATTTTGTTTTTTGTTTCCTTGAAAGTTCTTTTCATTTTTTAGTTCTTCAGAATCATTCTTAAGTTTACGAATGGTTTCTAGTTGTTTTAATTCGTTTTGAGACTTAACAGCATTTGATATTGCACTAGCTGTACTACCTATAGCAGCTGCTCCTTTTGCAGCAGATGTAACTAAATCTTTATTATTTTTAATAACATTAACGATACTTCCTATGCCAGAAAATATACCATCTCCGCTGTTTACACTAGCTACGCTGTTTACACTATCTCCTTCTTTTTGAACTGTTTCTACATTGTTATATTGGTAAACAGATGTCATAGATGGTTCATCAGCAATTTTTTTGTTTGAAGCAAAATCTTAAAGATTGTGTTTATAAATGAAAGGCATTTTTTAGGAATAAATTTGACTTTTCGGAAAAAAATTTACGTTAAGATTTACGTTAAGATTTACGTGTGTGAATGTCCAACAACTTCGTGATAACTTTATTAATTTTCCGTTGCACTTTATCTATTGCGTCAAGTAGCGTGTGATGTACTTTAATTTCTTTTTCAGTCACTTCTAACTTCTTCTCACTTTTCTTTAATTCTGTTTTTAAAGCATTCAATTGAACTTTAAGAACTTCTAACTGTTTTTTAACAGCATCTAACTGTTCTTTATTTTCTTTAGATTTTTCTTGTAAATTTTTCTTTAATTCATTTTTCAAATGAATTTTCATTTTTTTAATTTCTTCAACTTTTTGATTAAGTGAGTTTACTTCATTTATTATCCTATTCATCTTTTTCATTTGTTGAGTAATTTTAGAACTTAATTAATCAACACTTTTTTGGAATGTAGTTTGCAACTGCTTTAAATTTTTTTTAATTCTTTCAGGTAGTTTTTCTATTTCATCTTCTAATTGGTCTTTCAATAATTTTATCTGATGTTTATTTTTAATGACTGCAGATTTTAAATTTATAGAAAGTAATATTAAAATTTTTGATTGTTCAGAAATTTTTTTAAAAAGTTTTGCTATTTCTGCTTCTAGCTCTTTATCCTTTTTATCAAGTTTTAATAATTTTTCGTTTAATGATTTGTCATTAAGTTTAAGCAACTTTAATTCCTTCATCAGTGGAACCAAAACATCGTTTATATATATTTCTTTTAAGTCATTGATTTGTGCATCAACATATTGTTTATTTGTTAACTCCGTATTTTGTTGCGGAAGAATAGAAAGATGCAATGGACCAGATAAAACGTCTCCAGTTTTCATGATATAAATTTCTATTTCTATTTCTGATTCACGATTATTCAGGATATATGCACCTCAACCAACATTTGGTAACATCATTTTTAAAACAATAAAAATAAAAAAAAATTTCTAAAAAGTAATTTTTCTCACATAAAAATAAAAAAATGGAAAAAGCAAAATTAAAAAAATTGTATTCGCCCGTATCTGCCTGTTCTTCTTATTGGACGAGATCAACGGGTTTTGAAAAAAAATGTTTTGATAATAATAATAATAATCCATGTATAGATGTTAATGTTTTGTTTAATTTACAAGCCGAAATATTCAAAGAAGAAATTAAAGGTTAACCTGCCATTGAGACTAATTATTGTATTTTTCCAGGCGATCCATTTATTAAATTTATGGATATAGTAAGCAAATATAATGATGTGGCTTATGTAGAATTTAATAAAGAAAATATGGTTATAATAGGTCATAATAATGTTTATGGATTCATTAAAGTTGTATTACCAATCAGTAATACAGATTGGATAGAAACGAAAATAATTAATTATATTCATGTTAGAGAATTAGTTAAAAAATTAAAATCTTTTTCCAAAGAAAAAATTGGATTTTTTGTTGATGAATATAATCAATATAATATTCATATTGAAAGTAAAAAACATAATGAAGAATTATTATGTCAAGTGTATTATAGAGATACAATTTATAAACATGGAACATCAGAAATGCCTCAAAGATATGATAATGATACTTATATAGGATTATATTCTAATATCAATATTAATTTATTAAAATTTTATATAAATGGTTGAGCACAACAAGAAAAAATTTATATGTGGACTACACCTTATACTATTAACAATTACCATAATCATAATCATAATAATTTAAAAATAATGAAAATTTTAAAAATAATAAAAATTTTAAAAATAATAATAATTTTAAAGAATCTGATAATAATGATGATGATTCTGAAATATCTGAAAAAGGTGTAAATGGTAAAAAAGATTACAAAAATATTAGTAATTATAAAAATGTAAGTGAAGAAAAATTTATATCTCAACATGATATTAATACTACATATAATCAAAATTCATCTAAATTTTATTTTCTTACAATTGAAAATAATAATGATGGAATAGTTGAAGATACTATTAGACAACTATGTGTCGGGTCTACAAAATTTAAATTTGGATTTACATCTAATCAATTTAAAATTTTATCATCTTTAATAAAAACTAAAAATGATTCAGATTATGGTGGTGTTATTAAATTTTCTAATAAAGATCAAAAACCAGTATTTTTTTCCATTATATTATTATCAGATAATAAATATAATTTAGAGTTAGATATTCCTATCAGGGAATGGCATCCTATACCAAAAAGTGTAATTTATGTTGTTGAAAAATCAATTGATGATGATGAAGAATCAATAGTTAGTGAAAATAAATTTAAATTATCTTTTGATAAAACATTATATGATAAAACTTAATATGATAAAGTAAGTAAAATAACTAAAGAACGTGAAATATATAATAATATATAATAACTCTCAAGACCTTGATAATAGAATGTTTATATCTAAAATTAAAACACAAATTTTTTCTTTAAAAACCAAAAAATGGAAAAGTTTTATTTTGTCTCATGTAAAAAAAGTTACAAACAGAAAGAAGTTATCAATCTCATTTAAAAAGTAAATTGCATTTACGAAATGTAGATCGAGTTGATGAAGGAAATATATTAAAATTAAATAATTATAAAAACTATCTAGAAACATTACCTACTGATATAAAAGTTAAAAAATGTTTGATGATTATTCACAATCGGAATATAAAAAAGTTTTTAATAGTGAAGATGAGTCCATGCCCGATGAAAGATATTTATTTAATGATACAGATGAATTTAACGAAATAGATGAATTAAACGAAATTAAAAAAAACAGATGAAGCCGTACGAACCGAAGGTTCTAGGGCTTCGCCAGAGAGTTCCTCGCCCGTAACAGATGAAGCCGTACGAACCGAAGGTTCTAGGGCTTCGCCCGTAACAGGTATAAAATATTTATTTAATCAGTCTATTGAATATAATGAAACCGATAAATATTTTTATAATGTATCAACAAACTTTTTCAAAATATTTAAGAAATCTTTCAAATGTTATATGAATGTAGAAGTACTTTATACAAAAAATAAAACTGATGGAAATTCTGAAGAAATAATACAAGGACATTTTACAAATTCGCAAGATATTCATAATGTAAATGATATACCACGCGTATTTGAACAAATGATACTTAAATTAGAAAATTGTGTAATTGAAGCCCAGTTACGTGAATCTGGTTGGAGATTTGTTAAAATACTATCTAAGAAAATAGTAATTGATAAATATAAAAATAATACTGGTGGTAGTTATGTTCCTTTACCTTTCAGTTCACCACAAATAATCAACATAAAAAATGAAGATGATTATTGTTTTCTGTAGAGTATTATAGCACAGTTACATCCTGCAGAATATCACAAAGAAAGACTAAGTCATTATAATAAAGAAGAATATAAAAATGAATTTGATCTCTCTCATGGCTTAGATGAATTTCCATATGATTATAATAGGTTAATAAATTTTCATAAAATGAACAAAAATTTTATAGAAGTAAATGTTTTTGAATTAAATGTAAATTATATTTCTATTAGTGATATTACCCCATTTTACTCAGATTCAAAAAAAAATTATTTGAATAATAAAAATTTATGTCAATCAGAAATAGTTTATAATGATAGAGGAAATTACATGCATCATAATATTTTTTACCAAGGAAATATAATATGTACTGAAAAATTTCAAATTGTTAAAACATTATCACCAATAATGATTAATCATAATAATTATAAAGGACGCAATTATGATTATGATTCCAATTATGATACCAATTATGATTCCAATTATGATTCCAATTATGATACCAATTATGATTCCAATTATGTTTCCAATTATGATTCCAATTATGTTTCCAATTATGATACCAATTATGTTTATGATTTAGATTATGATACCGATTATTTATCTTTATCTTTATCTTTAGAATATCAACAAAAATTACAAAATTTAAATATAAGTTTACAAAAATGTAAAACAGATTATCAACAACAAACAAAAATGTTAGTACAAGAATATCACCATAAATATCAAAATAAGATAGAAACGTTTCAAGAATTAAATAAAGACAATAAAGAATTAAATGATGAAGAATTAAATGAATGTTTTGAAAAATCTCAACAGCAATATAATAAAGAATATGAACAACAGCTACAAATATACCTTTTTCCGGTCAAATCAGCAAGCTGTTCAGTCAAATTAGCACGCGAGGGAAGAGAGGCGCACAGGATTGCTGACGTTATTTCAGCGTCATGCCTATTATTAGCTATTTATAGAAATGACATTAGCGCCCGTGTGACGCATTCTAATTGTGAATTCCACTGGATCTGCTATGTTCAATGAAATTGGCACGCTTCACAATGATATTCGCAGCGCGTTATCAGTACTCAATCATTTCGCACGATGCCGTACATGCGGATATCCGCCGACGCTCGTGAGAGTCTTATAAATGCTTTTGATGAAAGCCGTGACTTTATTTTTATTGCCGATACCCTGCAAATTAATCGTCGAACGGCTTATGGAATAATTCAAAGATATCAAAGAAATGGAAGGCGAGAAAATTTACCCAGAGGAGGTTTACTGTCCATTCTGACTCCTCAAATGCAAAATGCCTTAATAACTTTCGTCGAGGAGAAGCCTACAGCAACTTTACTTGAGCTGTCGGCAAAATTACATGAAAAATTCCCAAATCGTCCAATGGTGTCACGAGTGACTATATCACGCTTTCTCGACGGAAAACTTGTAACTTTAAAGCTTCTGCGAAATGTGCCTTTCGATTGGAATACCGAAGAGCTGAAACAAGACAGAAAATTATTCATGGAATGGCTTCTTCCTGTTTGTAGCAGTAAATCTACTGTTTATCTCGATGAATGTGGATTCAATATATGGACATGTCGAAGTCAAGGACGATCATTGAGAGGACAGCGTGCAGTTCGCTCATTATGTGGGCAGCGAGGAAGAAACACTACTGTTGTTCTTGCAGTTTCAGAGAAGTTTGGTTTGGTGCACTACAAAATTTTCGACGGTGGAATGACCCAAGAAATATTCAATCACTTCGTTATGGAAATTTCTGCTTTACTTGAGAACGAGGAGATTGTTTTGATATTTGACAACGCTCCCGCACATCGAAAGCCGCCGGTTATGCTGTCTGAGCATGAAACTAAACCTCTTCCCAGGTATTCGCCATTTCTAAATATGACTGAGATGGCCATTTCGTGTTTAAAAGCTCACTGCAAGAGGAAATTGAGTGAACCATCAATACAAGTGAGACTATCTAGCCATCAACTTGCAGCTGCGCTAGGAATGACGCTCCGTGCTCACAGATCGTCCATCTTGAAAGGAACCATAGAATCGTGCATGTCGGAAATAACGCGAGAGAAATGTTCAGCATGGTTCAAATATACCTTGAATTATGCCCCAGCTTGTCTACAGAAACAGGATATTTTTGACTAAGTGCATTTGTGGTTTGGGTAGACAGACCTAGTCATTGTTTTTGATTAATGCCATTTCTATAGAAACAATTTGTAATTGATAAATATGGGATTCTGACTTGTCTTAATTACCTGTAGCAAAAGAAATTCTGATAATCCACAAACCAAGTGTTCATTATCAATTAATTGTGGCTTAAATTAAATACTGATATCTAAATATAGTGAGAGTAAATCTAGATGAAATAGGGAATTCAATTATACCCCTGACGTCATGATGATTCTTCTGCGTGCGCTCACTGCACGCGTGCTAATTTGATTGAACATTATGCTAATTTGACCGGGAAAAGGTATATTAAATCAAAATTATCAACAGTCTGTAAAGGATTTACAAAGACAAAATGATTTAACACATAAAATGTATCTTAATAAATTTAAGAAATTAAAACAATCAGTACAAGCGAATATATTAAGACAATCAGTTCAAGCAAATATATTGAAACAACCAGCACAAGCGAATATATTAAAACAACCAGCACAAGCGAATATATTATATTATCAGGGTCATTTTGTATTATGTAAAGATGCTTCTATATTTACAAAAACATCAGATAATGCTAATTTTCCCTGTCTCCAATCTATGACAAGTTTTAGAACTTTAGAAGAAATGAATAGACATTTGGAGAATTGTCAACAAAATGAAGCAGTCAGAAACACATTTCCAAAAGATGAATATTTAGAATATAATAAATGGTATTTTAAAAATAAAGTACCCTTTACTATTTATTGTGATTTTGAAGTATATAATGTTAATATGACAGAAACTTCTGAAAATGATAATTCTGAAAATGATAATTATGAAAAAAAAACACCTGAACAAAGTAAAGATAAATATTTATTTGAACAAAAACCATTATGTTGGGGAATGTACATTCATTCAAATTAGCCTGAATTATTTAAATCAGAATATTATCAATACTATGGTGAAGATAGTTCAGAAATGTTTACAAAGAAAGTAGAAGAATTACAAAGACGTTTTTCACAATTGCTTGAAAGAAATATACCAATGCTTCCATTAACCGATGAAGAAAAAATTAATTTTGCTTATGAAACAAAATGTTATTACTGTGGAAAAGAATTTACAAATAATTATAAAACTGGCAGAGGTAGATGTCTTGATAAAGGAAAAGATCATGATCATCTAAATGGATTATATAGAGGTGCAGCACATAATTCTTGTAATCTTAATGCTAATAAATTTAAATATAACTTTGTTCCTTTATATTTCTATAGTGGTTCTAAATATGATTTCCATTTAATAATGAAAGATTTATTTTCATGTGAAAAATTACAACAACAACAAATAAATGTACTATGTAAAACAGAAGAAGAATATTTTTCAATGCAATTAGGTTGTATTAGAATTTTAGATGCATTTAGATTTTTTACTCCTTATTCATTAGATGTTATGGGAAAAACTTTGAAACCTGAACAATGTAAAATATTAAATAAATATAATTTAAAACCTTTAAAAGGCATATTTCCGTATGAGTACATAACTGGAGATTTTAATTCTGTGAATAAAATTATGGAAGAAAAACAACTTCCTCCAATAAATAAATTTAAATCAACATTAAAACAATCACAATTATCTGAAGAAGACTATGCAGAAGCTGAAAAGAATTGGAGAGAGTTAAATTGTAGAACAATGTATGATTATACAATGAAATATCTTCAGATAGATGTATTAATCCTTAATGATCTTTTTGAAAACTTTCGTGACATGTGTTTAGAATATTATGGAATAGATCCATGTTATTGTTATTCTACACCAGGTTTAACATGGTTAGCAGGATTAAAGCATACTGGTGTTAAAGTTAAACATTATAAAGAAAATACATATGATAAATTGTTATTTTTTGAATCTGGAATTAGAGGTGGTGTTTCATCAGTTTTAGGTAATAGATATGTTAAATGTTATAATAAGAAAGTAAATCCTGATGATTATGGTTATTTAAACATTTTAAATCTGGAAGAAAAAGATCAATTTATAAAATTGTTTAATCAAAATATAGAAGGACTTATATCAAATGAAGAGAGTCAAGCAACAGTTAATGAATTCATGAGAGAAAACTATTTGTTATATTATGATTTTAATAGCTTATATTCTTCTTGCATGATACAAGAATTACCAAGAGGTGAGATGGAATGGTGTAATATTCTTGATTATCAAAACACATATGATGAAAATTATAATTATGGTTATATATATGAAGTTGATTTAGTATATCCTGATGAAATAAAAGATAAAACAAAATATTTTCCTTTCTGTCCCGAAAACAAAATTCCCAATATAGAAGATTTTACAGATTATCAAAAATCTTTAATTCCTAAGAAATACAGACCAACAAAAAAACTTATGTTAGCACAAAGTAATAAAGAAAAATTTGTTGTTGAAGGAAGAATGCTAGATTGGTATTTAGATCATGGAATGATTCTCACCAAAATACATCGAAAATTATTTTATCAAAAATCTAAATGGTTAAAAAATTATATAGAGTTCAATATTGAAAAACGTAAAATAGCTAAAAGAAATAAAGATGATTTTGGAAACGTATTCTTTAAATTAATGAATGATGCATTTTATGGTAAGACTTTAGAAAATGTGGGTAGTAGACAAAATATTGAAATAGTTTATGATAAAGATAGGTTTCAAAATTTAACAAGGAAACCTACATATAAAAGAACTACTAGATTCAGTGATGAACTATGTGCTGTACATTTACGTAGAATGAGCGTAAAACATGATAAGTTTAATTTTATTGGATTTACTATGTTAGAACTAGCTAAGCTATTTATGTATATATTTATATATGATCATTTAGCACCTGCTTTTGGTAAAAACTATAAATTACACTTTACAGATACCGATTCTGTTTTCTTAGAATTAACAATACCGTATAATTCTTCACTTGATGAAGAAATAGATAAAATAAAAGATATCATTCATCCTTCAGAATTATGTAAAGTAAAAGATGAGTTAGGAAAAGATGATTTTATAACAGAAGCTTTATTTTTAAAATCCAAATGTTGCTGTTATGATACAACTAATAATATTAAAACACATAAAACATTAAAAGGAATTACAAAGGCATCAGTGGCTAACCAAATAACATTTCAAGATTATAAGAATGCATTATTTAATAATAGAATAAAAACATCATGTAATTATAGACTTAATTCAAAGAATCATAAAATGTATTTAAAAGAGGAACATAAATTAGCATTAGATCCATTTGATGATAAAAGAAAAATTTTACCTGATGGAATAACTACTTTACCTTTTTAATTTTATAATTCTTAAATTTCTAAAATAAATTTCTAACATAAATAAATGACTAAAATAAAAAAATATAAATTATTATTATATAAATTATTATTATAAATTATTATTATATAAATTATTACATAAATATTTAATTTTTAAAAATGGATAAAATTAAGGTTGATAATCAAAAAAGAATTAAACAATTAGATGAGTTAATAAAACAAAGAAATATTATGAAAGAAAATCATCTTCAGCATGGAATGATGAAAGCTGGTATTCAATCTGATATGTTTGAAAAAATGCAGCAAACCGAGCAAGTAAAAACTGATTTTGAAAAAATATAGAACCATTTAAAACTCTTGAAAAAGAACTTAATGAAAAACGTGTTAATATAGCAGATCCAGTATTTGAAATATTATTAGATGATTACGGTTTGTTAGAAGCAAACATAGATAAAAAATTACCAAAATCTATGTTATTTGAACATTCTACTTTCTTTTTAGAAAAAAAATTATTTGCAAGATTTTATCTTGGTGGAAAAGAAATATTTCCACAACCTTTACGGGGTTTAATTTTTTCACCGGATAAATCACCTATTAGTTTAGATAAAAATTTTGTTGATCTTTTAAGAGGGGCAGATTTAAAAAATTATGCTGTAGAAGATCTTATAAAATATAAAGCTATGTTCGATAAAGTTGGTGCAGTAAAATCTCTTAAACGTTATAGAGAATTAGAAAATTTATTATCAGCAGGTATTAAAGTAGGAAAAGGTTTTAAAACAGAAACAACTGTATTTTTACCAGATGATCGACAAGAATTCCTAAATAGATTAAATATTTTATTATCTGCAATAAAAGAAGGACATAATTCTAGTTTTAATGAAATTCATGGTATGTTAAAAAGACTATTAGAAAAGAAGATTCTAAATGAAGAGGATTATAAAAGTATAGCTGAAACATGTGGTTTTTAATTTTTATAAAAAATATTTAATAAAAAATATTTAATGAAATATTTATCTAAAAATATTTATTTAAAATATTTATCTAAAATATTTATTTGAAAAATGTCTTCAAGAGAATTATCATCAGCAGATTTAGACAAAATTAATAATCATTTAGAAAATCTAACAGAGATTTTGGCTTCATCAAAATTTAGTACGACGTTAAAAATTATAACAACTACTTTATCGCACACTTGTAATTTAGAACCCATTCTACATTTGGAGCAAAATAAAAATTATCAAATTGCATTGACTAGTTTCTCCACATTTAACACTATTCAAAACGTTATCAAAGATGTGAATGATCAATTTAGGTATTCTACTGATAAAGGCAAAACGTGGAAAGTACTAACTTTTCTTCCTGGTTCTTACGAAGTTGAATCAATATCAAATGAAATTAAGAGAAATTTAGGTATACCATTTAAAGATAAGAAACAATTACATTTTGCTGTTGAACCGGCAGTTAATAAATTTTCTCTTACTTTAGACGAAAATCATCAAGTTGATTTTAATCATGATAGATCATTGTCAAAGCTACTAGGATTTAATGAACAAACCTATAGTCAAGGTTATCATTTAGGTGAGAAGATTCCGAAAATAACTGAAATAAATTCAATTGTTGTACATTGTGACATTATCGAAGGAGGATATATAAATGGTAAATTGTCAAATTTAATATTCAGTTTTCCAGCTTTTACTATACCCATTGGTTATAGATTAAATGTAATTCCACAAACATTAATATATTTCCCTATTACAAGAAAAAACTATTAATAACATTAACATTAGAATCACTGATGAAAAATGACAAGAAATAAATTTTGGAGGTGAAGAGATTATGATAGATCTTTTGGTTAGAGAGGTATAAACTCCCGTTCGAGAGGTATAAACTCCCACGCGAAGCTAGAGAAGTTTAATTTTCTTCTTTTAAAAAAAATAAAAATTAATTTTTTTATTAAAAAAACACTAATTTAATAATGATTGAATTAATTATATCAAAAATGAGTGAAATGACTTTAAATAAAAAAAGATAAAATTTAATCATCATCCAAATTTATCTAATAGAGTTTTATCAGTTATTTGTGGAAGATCAGGATGTGGAAAAACATATCTATTATTTAAAATTTTAACGACTCCAAATTTTTTGGATTATAACAATCTTATAATTTATACAACAACAGCAGAACAACCCGTCTATCAATTTTTAAAATATGGATTTGAAAATAATCTTACAAAAACAGCAATTGCTTCTCTATTCGAAGAATATGAAAAATCTGAAGATGAAGAAGAAATAAGTTCGTGGTGTGAAGAAGCAGCAAAAAATAATCAGTTAGTTGAATCCAATAAAAATAAGCATATAAAGATACAATTAATAGATGATAGTGGTAATATGCAAGATCGTAGTAAACTAGATAAAACAATGAAACATTGTGTAATTTTTGATGATTGCGTTAATGATAGAAATCAGTCAGTTCAGAGAAATTATTTCACAAGAGGTAGACATAACAACTGTAGTGTTTTTATTTAACACAAAGTATGTATTCATTAGGCGGAAGTGTTATTAGAAAGAATGCAAATATATTTATACTATTTGAAATAAATGCAAGAAACCTAAGTGATTTGTTAAGAGATTTATGTATAAGAGATAAAAGTGAATTTAAGCATTCGTGTAATAATGCTTGGTCAAAAGATTATGGCTTCATTACAATTAATATTGATAAAAAAATTCATGATATAGTTATAGAAGATTTGTTTACCGAGTGATAAAAATATACAAGTATAGTATTACAATATTTTTTTTAAAATTATTGTCAGCTTTAATTTTTTCCACTTTTTTAAAAATATAATATTTGAATTTTGTGGTAACATTGGAATACAACAAAAACATTTTACTGAACAAATTATTTTTTTAATGTTTTGTTTTCTGTCATCTTTTGGTCTAAAGATTTGTTTAATAAAGTTTTGTCTAATAAAGTCTTTAATTCTTCTAAAAAAATTTATCATTTTCTTCATTAGAAATTTTACCATCACTTAAAATTTTTCCTTCACTAGAATTTTTATCATCAACTTTTTCGGACTTTAAATGAAATGGCATTTTATTAGCTTCATTAGCTATTTGATCAAATTTTTCAATCTCATCTAACGTAATAATGTTATCATCACATACTCTTTGAAAGTAGTAATGTAATTTGTCATAGACTTCTTTAATATGTAAATGTTTAGTTTTTAATGATTTTCGTTTCTTAGTTATTAAAGATTTATCTAACATTGTAATAAGTGAAGTTGTAAAAACACCCGTACCTGTTAAAGCTGTAGCAACAACAGGAATTGTAAGAACGCCAGATGAAATGACAATAGTGAGAGCACCTAAACTTATTGTTAAAAATATTCCAATTCCTTGTGTTACATTCTTAACTTTAGACCATCTCTTTCTTAATTTATCATAATGCTCTAATCTTAATAATAACTGAGATTCCTTATCTTTCATATAACGTACTCTATCCTTGTGTTTTTCTTTGTTCATTTCATATGATAACGAAGGATATATTCTCGGAGTTTCTTCTATTTTTATTTCATCCACTTTTATTTCTTCCACTTTTATCTCTTCCATTTTTAAAGAAATATTTTTAGACACATCATTTTAGTTAACTGATATTTTAAAAACCTGAAAAATGGATAAAATTCAGGTTTTAAGACCTAAACTCATGAATTTAGACGTTTTTAAAAATACTAATTGTTTTGATGTTGTGTCCTGGAACGGTCATGATTTTCAAGATAAAATAATTATAATCACAAATTTGAGATTCTTAACTTTTATGATTTTCGGTGTCATGGAACGGTCATGATTTTCAAAGTGAAAATTGTAATTCTCAAATTTGAGATTCTTAACTTTTAAAATTTTTTTGCTGTCCTGGAACGGTCATGATTTTCAAGGTGAAAACTGTAATTCTCAAATTTGAGATTCTTAACTTTTATGATTTTCGGTGTCCTGGAACGGTCATGATTTTCAAGGTGAAAATTGTAATTCTCAAATTTGAGATTCTTAACTTTTATAATTTTTTTGCTGTCCTGGAACGGTCATGATTTTCAAGGTAAAAATTATTTTTCTAAAATTTAAGATTTTGAAAAGTTCACTATTTTTAAAAAGTGCAAAATTTGTGAATTTAGTCGTTTTAAAAAGTGCAAAATTTGAGAATTTTTTGCACTTTTTGGAACACCTAAATTGATTAATTTAGGTCTTAAAACCTGAAATAATGACATAAATTGATAAATTTAGTCGTTTTTAAAGGTGCAAAAAAATGAAAAAATGGGGTGTCCTGGTACGGTCTTTTGTACATTACTCATGCAGTTCCTGCATGATTACAAAATCAATAGCGGCGTACATTACCTAGAGGTTCTAAGTCTGTCACCCATGAGTTCATCGAGGCCGGATAACCTTGCCAGTGCACAAAATATTCTGTACGTCCATTCCGACGTCGGGTCTTGAGCACTTTGTCCACTTGATATATTTCTTCCTCCCGATGAATCACTTATAATTCCTGAACATAAAAGGATCCTTTGATCTCTTCTCCACTCAAGTCTTTGATCTTGTACATTTTGGTACCATGGGGTTTTTTGAGAATGTTGGAGACAATGAACTCTTCCGTCGACCAATTCGCTTCATACCCCTGTCCAAACGTTCCTTTATCACGTGAAATACGTATACGTGTTCCCACAGGGATAGACTTTCCCGGTACTGCAAACTTCCTATAGTTTCGTCGGAGACGTTTCGCATTGATTCGTTTCACTTCCTCGGTATTGGAGGCATTCACATCCATCGGGGTGAAACCTGTGGATGAATGGGTGCTGTGATTGTGTGCATACATGACATCTGCGATATAATCCACCCAATTCTTGTTATTGGTGGCTGTAAAGATACGTTCCAATTTATTCTTGACAGTACGGTTCAATCGATCGACATGGGCACATTTATAGGGACTGTAGATGGAAAACAATTCAATAGCGTGCTTGTCCAAGACTTCTTTCACCGGTCGGTTATAAAATTCGCGTCCTTGATCCGTTTGTAGTCGTTGCGGGGTGGGGATGGTTGCGAAAATGGCTTCTAAAACCCCCGACACTTCTTTGGCACTCTTGGTCTTGAGAGGGAATGCCCAGGCTTTGCGTGTAAAGATGTCCATCACCATGAGAATATACTTGTAGCCACGATTATGCTGTGCATACTTTTGATAATCGACAATATCCGCTTGAAATTGAATTTGCGGACCGCGTACACGATACGGGTGCAAGGGCTTAATACGATGCAATCGAGATTTGTGAAGGGTGTAGGTCGGTTGACGCATTAACCATTGTTTGACTTTTGTTTTTGAATAATGTGAAGCAGCAGCAAGTGCATTGACGCTTCCGTAGCCAGCGGAATGTTTGGGATTGTAATAAATCTTCTGCAACACTACCTCCATCGACACAATCTGCTTGGAATTGACGTGGGGGTTGAAGATATGCGGTATTCCCGTTGGAACAACAATTAAAGCTCGCCGTGATGGTGTACTGTGTCTCTGCGCTGTCGTCTGCGTTGCCTTGGCCGCAACAACTCCCAAAGATACGCGATAAGAATGAGGAGGCAGTTGGCGCGGCTGCCGTTGCCATTACTTGAATGATCAGCCATAGGATCCCAATTCAAGAACTCCTTTTTTACTTAAACGAGTATTGATGGATGATTTCAATGGAGAACGCTTAGTCTTAGGAGATTTGACAACAGAAGGTTTGACGACTTTCCCTTTAGATCTCTTGAGGACGGGTGGTTCTGCGACGTGAGTGAGCGGAGGTTTTGCGACGTGAGTGAGCAGAGGTTTTGTTGTTTTTTCCAATCTCTTCCCACTATCATCGTCCAAATTGAAAAATTGGCGACGAACTTTATCGAACAAATACATACGGGCGTTCCATGCAGCAATATTATTGGCGGTAGGACGGTGACGAACAATATCTCGTGCAATACGGTCAAGATGGGCTTGTTGAGGATTCATCATCATGTTTCTCACCCTCTGATCTTCCGCTTGACGTTGCAACATGGTCGACATCAGTTTGGTAGTGTCACCACCATCACCCAATTGCTGTCCGCCACGGGTGTGTTCATTCATTTCAGATTTGGGAACCACCACTAATTCACTAAAGTCCATTTTCGTTTTATTGGGTCTTTTGCTTAACTTAAACACAATCATAGGCGGATTAAATAAGTTGGTGCGAAATCGGTACTCAAACGGAAAATTTGTAGTGAAATCAATAAAGAGGTAGGCATAATTCCCATACTTTTGAACCAATATCGTTAACATATCATGCACTACGCTCATATTGCCTTTCGGGAGCATTTTTCCCATGAATTGAGCCAATTGTTGTTGATTTCTCGGATTATTGAAGGCGACCAAATAATGGACATTGCCATTACGAATACGTTGTTCTTTATCACCATACCAATACTGTGTGATTTGCAGTGCGAAAAACCGTTTATGATGAGACCCTCTTAAAAATAATCCCGTAACAGTTTCATTGTATTGAGATTCCTGTTGTAAATCATCAAGAATAATTAAATCATTTTCTTGCAATTGATCAAAATCATCTTGGGTAGGGATACCGATTTTCAATATCACATCTTGTAAATTTTTATGAAATGGACTTTCTATCCCATAATACCACCAGACTTTACGAATGGGTTTTTTAAATAAAGTATGACGATTCTTGATCATATTCGCCCCAAACGTGGACTTTCCCGATTTACTAGGACCCGAGACAATCATGGATGAGTCATTCTCTAATCGGAAATCCATCTTGTCGAATCATAAAAGTCAGACATATATTCCATTCATCATGTATTAAACATAACTTAAAATTGTTTCCAGAACAAAGAATCATTTCCAGAATAAAGAAGAGGTGGTATAAAACGTCCACGTGTACATTTCTTAAAGAGTGAGTTTTCAAGAGCAGTCATCATTTCACTCATCAATGTCCTTTCCATGTCATTGGTAAGAGGATTCATATTGTACCGTGCAAATGCTTCCTTCAACATATTGGGAAAGACGCGACGATGGATTTCGTAGGTACTACGAACAATGAAATAATGTTCAATATAGTTCAACACAGACCACTTCTCATTGACACACTGTCCTGCTTTGCACCATGAGGATGACACATACCACTGGCTCTCCTGATTGTGTTCCACCATATCCTTGAACATTTCGAGGAATCGATTGATCCATTTCTCGGCTTGTGTTTGATCACCATCAAAGATATGTAGCGCGTGTGACTATTCCCGGATGCGAATGTACACGCCGAGTTCTTGCGCCTTGGCATAATCCGTCCGCATCATCCTCCAATCCTCCTCCTCCGTGGGTTGAGCACTCCACCTCTGAGAAATCATGCTTGTCATCTCATCTTCCTTTTGTTTCATAAGTACAGTGCTGTCCTCTGATTGGGATAGATGATCCAGATCATCTATAAAGTGTTTGAGTTCCTCCCAATCAATGTCATGTTTAGGTTGCACCATGTGTATCAGATTAAATAAACCACTGGAGTGAATGTCCTTTGTCTTCTTCTTCTTTTCCTCCACCGCTGTGCTCTGACATTCCTCCACATGTTTGATACGGACTTGGACTTGATCCACAGTAAAACACAGTTTCAGAGTCTTTGTCTGTGGATTATAGTAGATGCCTGTGACGCGGAAGATGGTATTTGCTTGAAGGAAGGTATTCTCCTTGAGATTGGAAAGAAGATGTCCAATATTGGCCAAACTAACCTTCTTGTTCTTTCCATTCTCCTTCATCAGGAATATGGGCGTGTCCTGCTTCAGCTTCATAAAGACACTGTCGTAGGCCGATTTCTTGTGTACATAACCGAGACAGGAGATGAGTTTGTAGGCAGATTCAGGTTGGACTTGTTTGTAGAGGGATTGTATCGCATCTTCCAACGTCTCCACATCGCGTGAGACTGCTTGAGAAATGATGAAGAGGGAGGAGATTTGATCGGAACCGTACCCAGCGTCATTGTACGTTTGTGCACGCCATCCATAAAATCCCGTGGCAAACACGAGTTTTGAGATGTCTCGTCGTGATTGCCAATATATCGCATCCATCGTCGCATTCTCTCCGCGAATGGGATAATATCCAGTGATACCCCATTTCTTGCCCAATACCAGACGTGTGATGTGCCTTGGTAAGGTAGTTCTTCTCGGCTTTCCCATTCGTATGGAAATAGGGCTCCGTCGCTTCAACAAAGACTGGCTTCGATTTCGGTGTATCTGACGCATACGTGATTTTCACCTTCTTCGCGAGAGGAGCTTCCAACGTGTTCGTACGTTTACCCATGACTGAATGAAAATGATTGAAATGGCTCAGTTTATATAGAGTTGAGCGTGGGAAAATTTCTTCTCATTGGTTGACACCCACGCATACAAGTGCTCTGATTGGTGCACCGTGAAATTCTTGATGAATCATTCATTTTTGGTGGTGTACGGGACTTGTCCCTTTTTGTAGGTCAAATTCGCGAGATAACGCTTGATTTCATGGGAACTTGCTGAGTCATTTTACGATAACATCGGTCGATTTGGTGTGGAAAAGTACCTCAGAATTCTCGATAAATCACCTGATTTTACGAGGATTTGTAACAGAGTGTGTTCTTCAAAGTCACAGTGAATCGATTGATATCATGGGAAAATAACACGTCAAATCCGTAGTATTTTAACGATGTCATGGGAAAATCAACCTTTAAATCTTCGGTACATCGTTTGATTTCATAGGAATTTTACTGTGTAAACGTGACTTATTCACAATCTTCAGTAAATCGTTCGATTTCATGGGAATTTCATTGTGCGGTTTGGTGGGATTGAGTATAGGTGTTTTGGACATATCATAGTTGACTACTTCCACATCTAGTAAGGGTTTTCTACTATCTTTACGTTTTTTGATATCTTTCATCATTTTTCGACCAGATAAGAGAGTAACCAAAATGAATATGACGAGTGTAAAGAATTGTGATAGGGTTTCTTTGAATGAACCAAGGAGTGAACATTTTAAATCTCCTCCGTTGGCTGTTGAAATAGTGTTCACTATGGATTGAACATTGTCCATGATGACGCTGTTGATGACGTGGGCATTTTTTACTTAGTGTTTGGAGCCGATCGATGCATGTAAGGCTTGTTTGAAAACTGCTGGATTATCGTGATATGCCATGGCATAGGCTTGTGCGAAGGGACTTTGTTTCTTGTTAAATTTCCGTTTTTGACCCAAGTATTTGCGAGTTTGAGGAGGTGGTTTCACAAATTTACGGAGAATTCCTTTGTAAGATTGAATAAACTCGTGCTGTAAAGGTGTTAATTTCCCTGGATTCTCTTGCATTTTGCTCACGAGTGCTTGCATATTCTTGATATATTCCTCAGGCAATTGATCAACATGGCGGTTAATTTTCTTTTTCGAACATCCTATCCCTGAACTTAGGGATTTCAGTACATTGGTAAAGTCCTGACGTCGACTTGAACATGTTTCACACTGACACGTCATTCTTGTATATCATCCTCTATACCACATAACTTAGTTTACATGGTGTTCACCAAATTCAAGTAGCGTGCGTGGACGTCTGCATTTTGGTTGGTTAAGTGGGCAATAAACTCTTCCTTTTGAGTCAGCAAGTCACGCATGCTTTCCAATGTCTCATCCAAATAGTCTCCATTGCCATCTGTACGATTGGGTTCATGAATTTGTTGATTAAATGCATCTTCCAACACGTGCAAGATGCGTTTGCGAGCATTTAAATGACGTTCATGGAGACGAATAGAATCGTTCAACAGTTGAACAATGGCGCTGTTTTTCAAATTGTTTAGTTGAATAATGTACTCGTGGGAGTTGTCAGTGACAGGTGAATTGACTGGGTAAAACATTCTTTACTCCACGGGGTGTGCGTCCATGGGTTGTTGAGGGGTTCCTACCCCCACCGAGTGTTGTTGGAGAGGGGTTCCCACTCCTCTTGATTCTTGTTGATCAACCTCTGGATTTCCCACTGTGTTCGACATGGTTTGGACATAACTGTTGTGATCATTGACAGGACCTGGGTAGTTATCAAATGTTACATGACTTAGTGTAGGTTGAATATTCTCTAAAGATATAGGACTCATATCAATCTCATTAGCAGCCATGGCTAAAACATCTGGCGGCAATCGATTCAATTCTTCTTGTATTTGATGAACCGTATGGGTGGGATCAGGGGGAGCATCCACTCTTGCTCGATCTTCAACCATACTTTTCACTACAGCTTGCAGCATAGTGTGAGACTTATCAGGTGTTGCTTGACGTGTTGTTAAGGCGCGATGATCAGCTGGAGAGGGTCGAATTAATGTTTCTAGACTATCGTCTGCATCCAAAGCTGTATTCATAGGTTGAGGGGGTCGCAAGGGGGTTGTACGACGTGAGGTGGATGATAATTGTCGATCTTGTCCTGTCAACGTAGATGACACCTTCAAAGAGGATCTCGGAACATGCTGTTGAATAATATATTTGAGTTTACTAGCATTTTCACCCTCCATTCGCTCGTTTAAAATATGGGTATGTTGACGCGCAAATTGTTGAGCTGTCTTCTTATCAACCGTTCCATCGAGTGTTTCCCCGCATAGACATGCATACATGATCTCTTCACTTGCTTCTATCTCTTCTTTTGTTTTATATTTTAGATGGTGTGAATTATAAATATGTCTTCTCAGACGATCTTTTTGATAAGGCCATTTACAGACAGTACATTGGGTTATTCTCAATTTTCGCAACGTCTGTTTCTCTTCACTTCCACGCGTTTCTCCCTTCATGGTTGATTTTTTGTTGTGTGTGTTCCTGTGCATGCTTAAATACATTCGTTGGCCATTGAAACAAAACATGAAAATGAGCACAGATACGACTCAATGTCTCTTTGATATAAATAAGACTTGCTGCTGAAATCGCACGTTTATTATGCAGCTCTTGTAAATATTTCAAATGTTTCTCATTCATAAACCTCCATAGTGTTCCCTCATACAAAACGTCATCCTCAAAAATAGCCATGAGTAAATACACACGTCCCAAGATGGAATAGTGGTCATTCAGTATCAATTGATTCAAATAGACTGTGGACGTGTCGGTAAACTCTTCTAATTTGGGGATATCATTGCCTCGGATGCGTTCATCGAACCAAAAATCAAGAAGGATCTTCATCCGCGCTTGGTACGAAGGAGATGTCGAAATTTCTGTTGGCGTGATGTCCATCCTCCACGTTGTCGTCTTTTTCGAGGGTGTCTTTTCCGAATAGGGCGATGTCGTCTTTTTCGATAATAGGGCAGGAGTAACATGATCTTATTTGAGAGAGTGTGAGGATCCATAACTTAAATAGTCACTCATAGCGATGAGTATGCGTACAATCTCTCTCAGAAGAAAAAGGAGTACAAGTAGCATGTTTTTCCAAATCTATCAACCCCAATAGCAGAATACTTATAATATGGAAAAGCAACATGATTCATACAACGACATTCTTTATTCATACTTAGTCTGTGTCGCTTATATATTCTTCTTCTGATGTCCATCCAACAGATATATATTCAAAATTAAACGTTATACAATAGACACCAAGAATCTCTTTGCTAACACTGTCCATAAATTCATAGTCCCATACGTTCTTCAGTGAGGATAAATAATCATCCACTTCTTGGATGTCACTTTCATAATAACGTTCACTGGCACCCATCAATGGTGGAGAACCATTTCTTTTGTATTCATAAATCGTGAATGTATCCATGGAGAGTTCACATTCAGGCTTCACTTTGATCTTCTCCTTCACATATGGAATCACTTTCTCCAACAATGCGTGCGGTTGACATGTCGATTTCGGGTAAATAATGAGCTGATTTGGGTAGGTGTACACGTGAAAGTCTTCCATCACCCATGTGTCTTCCATCATGTATGTGTCTTGATCGTTTCTCCATTTTTACCTAGTTCTCCAATCGATAGGTGCTCCATACATGGAATGGGGCACACCCAATTCTCGGAGCAGGGGATGCGGTATTTGCAAAACTATAAAGCCAAGCCGAAAATGTTCCACCTTCATAACACTCGTGAACATGATTTACCAACGTGACGAACTCCAAATCCGACAAGTGGATCCTACTAACATACTGATCCCGGCAACATCCAAGGAGGAAGATGACGACTTCCCAACGGACCTCCCCTCGGACTGGGGCTCCATTCCCGATCCAGATGGACCGTATACCCTACCTCCAACGCCACCACGATCGATGGACCATTTCACATCCCACCGTCACCTACATTATCAACCTCCGTCACTGACCCAGGTCTCCCAAGTATGAGCGATGGACAAGTTGAAGATTTCCTGTTGGATGAGAAGGAGAATACGCCCCCCAATTCCGACGACTATCCCGAACTGGACCTTTATCGTCAACCTTTCCGTAAGCCCTTGACCAACTTAAGCAGTAGGTTCAATCGTAGAACTGAATTACAAAACATTGATGAGACTATTGCCTTTTGGGATCATGTAGACTTTGTCGATGATTGGACCTTTTGAATCATCAATCTTTCTGTGTACATTGTTTATTTTTCCTTCTATAACATGTTCAATAAACATACATGGTAAACTATGACTATTTTATTCAAGGGTGAAATGGGGCATTAAGATGATCATGTAAAATTTACAAGTTAGAATTATTTTTTATGTTGAAAATGGTTCATAAAATTTACAAGTGCTAGTGAGTATTCCCAAGTCAATGATCATCAAAAATAACATGTGATTGGAATAACATTTATTATAGAGATGCACTTTCTTGAGTCATTTCACAACATGCATTATTCTTGCACAAGGTACGATGTTCGGCATAGTCACTGAAGTTACAATAATGAACAATGTAAGACTTGTGGAGTTGTCCATTGTCCACAGTGGTTGATTCATGCATCACAGTGATGTGGTCAATCTTGGTCCAGGCCCATGCAGCTTCAAAGGAATCATAATTTAAATACAGCGTCTGCACATAAAGTCGATAGTGTAGTTCAAAGCAATAATGAAGGAGAATCTCGACTACATCTGACAGCGCACGGTGGTACCCATACTGTACCTTGGCAGCTTGAGTTTCTGTGAGTGCTTTCCCTCGGCGTAAATGTAACAGGGCTCGACGGTAAGCTTCTTTCCCTTCATACTGGGAATGATTCTTCCAGTTACATCCGCGACGCGCATCTTCCTTGTAGCCAATCCTATACAGTTCACTCTCCCGCATACATGAGGTGAATATATTCCAATGAGAGTCAATGCGTTGAGACCATTCGGGGAGAGAAATACTATCCATTGTCACTTTTTCCAAGAGTTTTATGCTTTTCAACCAAGCTCTTTCCATCTCCGATAATCCATTCCCTACAATCAGTTCCGCGTCTCCATACTTGCGTGTCATTTCATGGACCCAGAAATTAAAAAGGTGAATAATCACACTCTCTTCTGCACCACATTTCCCAATCACACGTGGGTTGAGACCATGACTAAATTTAGTCGCAAAAACATCACACACCGATGTCTCATGTTTGATAAAGTCATGGAAGCGCGATGTAATGGTCACATATCCAGTCGGTTTATCGTCTCTGGGCGTATAATGACACCAAATGGCAGCGACTTCCTGCATGGGATCTCCTTCCGTATCAAATACGATGAAATTGCGCACCGGTTTCTTCTGCTCCACCCACCATTGTTGCACTTTAGGATGATCAAATGTAATGGTATAAGAACCTTGCATGAGCTCGCCCAAATGCTGAATCCGACGCCTCGTGAAATAAATCTCATCTTGTGTGTCTCGACTTATATACCCGTCCCTAGGGTGGTGTACAACATGATTGGTTTAGCGATGATGATGTCTCCTTCGATGTTTTCCTCCTGACATTTCATTCGCTATAGCACTTACGCCTGCGGCACCGGCTGCACCCGCTGCTCCCAACGCTGCAGCTTTCCCTGCGGCAATAAGTGCAGGGATGAGGGGGCTAAAAATGAGAGGATGCCTCCTCTTTGTCTACGACTCCCGCGGCAGATTCCACCCTTTTGTCTACGACTGCCACGGTAAATACCCCCTTTCTGACCTCCGCCTTTTTGACGACGGCTTCCGCGATAAATACCTCCACGTTGCATGATTACCATGATAGGCTAGATGTCTCGACTTAGTTCTTCATTAATAGTTTCCCTAACGTCTTTAACTTTCCCAACTTGTTCCTATTTAGATCGCGTTTCAACCGTTGCCATTCTTCCTTTATCATTTGATTATTGGATTTATAACGTGGTCGCCACGCTGCTGGGAACAACGTATTGCCCAATTGACGCCGAATCAATTCGCCTTTATGTCTCTGAAGAGCTTCACGCCCTCTACGATGCATTTGAGATTTTATATACCGTTTCACATGTCTTAAAGTTCCCCCTCTCTGGCGTCGTTACGACGCGTCATGATTAATGTTTACGCTTCCCAATCATAACTTAGTCACAAAAATAGTAGATTGATCACTACATTTATTCATCCAAATCCACATTATACGTGAACCAATTCAATTGGTTTTTATAAACAGATTTGAGATTCAGAGGTCTCCCTCGTTTCTTACTAAAGTCAAATGAATATTTGCGTAGGTCCCGATTTCTATTATCTGGTCGAAGCGAGGCTTGGGGGACACTATTCACTTCCTTGGACGGAATCGGTTGACTCTCATATATCCGTTTCAACTTTTCACGCTGATCTCCATATCTTCTTGCCCATATGCTCCTTATGCAACGAGACAAATTGACGGACCTTCTCTTCCTCCACGTCACGGTGCATCATCTCACCACAGACACATATATAGACAAACTTGTCACGTGCCTCATTCGTCTTGCCCTCGCACCACGTCGGATTGCTTCGACGCACCTCCTTATGCTGTTTCGAAAATGTTCCCATAAGAAGAATGTTTGGTACATGTTATGACACCAGGGACAGCGTACCAACTTCACTTTTGACAAGTCGTACGGATATGAATTCGTACTCTCCGACTCCACTGGGCGATTCGGGTCCAAGGGTTCGGTGGGCATATACATGCTCAAATAGGGACATAAATGTTCATCCCATTCATTCTCCTCCTCCTGAATCTTCTCATCACAGTACCTGCACCGACCCACACATGGATGTTTATGGTAAGCTTCCATATTATAGTCTTGTTTGCAAAGCATGCAGGTGAACTCACTCTCCTTGTCGCCCCAGTAACTCATTTCCAGAAAGCACCAATGATCGGTATCGGTAGTCCACCATTTCCCACAACGATCGCAATACTCCTTCCCTGTCTCCTTGCGTCCATGACTGATGCATTGTGAAAACAGTCGGAAGCGTTTATTGCAAAACTCGCACTCATAATAGGGTTGAGGGCGGGGACGGACTGTGGTTCGCCTCTTCTTTGTTGGTGGCTCCATCATATCGTTGTTCAGATAATGTATCTTACGTAAACAATGAACCAAACCCAATGTTAATCTGAATACACAAGATTCCTCCAAAATGACGACACTCCAGTTAAGAACGTAATTTCTTCTGCAACGAATCAATCAGTTCTTTTACATCCCAATCGTCACCAATGTTCAAATAGCGATAGGACACGTCCAGTGCACCTTTGGGGAACTTTTCAGATGTTCGAATATCAAACAAGAAGCGTGGTTCATACAGTATTACATTCAGCAACTGGCTACGAAGCTCTGCAATAATCTTCTCTAACGACACAATTTTCTCATTTGTCGGAACAATATACAGTGTATTACAGTCTTGTTCCACAATAAAGTCTTTCGATGAATAAGGTGTATAGGATATCTCCTTCTTGGGATGACGTGTCTCAGCCAGGGGGCGTAATCTACCCGTTAATGTTGTCGACATATGATGAGAATGATTTTCTCTGACAGCGCCTTTACTTATATACTCTACCGCGACTCATCAAATGCGCCGATAGATGCCCCGGCGCCACGTGCTCCGATGAATGTCAAGTGCTCCACTTCATGACCTCTTAGCACCCAAGTGCGCCGATGCGTGTCCCGGCGCCACGTGCTCTGATGAATGGGCGTGTGCTCCGATGCATGGGGCAAGGTCATGTACTTTAGTGAAAATTTGTGTAAAAGGGGCTTTCCTTGACTACTGCTAGGCTAGCACTAGGCTAGTGCTAGGCTAGCGCTATCTCTATTAATACGGCCCCTGGACATTCAGTAAATTATATTTAGTTCTTTCACAAAAACAGAGTAACATCACGAACCAAGTAATAATAAAATGACATAAAAGTTATCACGAGGTAAAAAGAGGAGTTAAAAAACTTGGTAAATTAGCCAAAAAAATTCTCAAAAATTGCAGAGGTACGCTTTACGGAAGTTGTTATGGCCGTTGCGTTACCTCCAACAGTGGCGAGAGATATTCGTTGCGCCAACCACACCTTCTGACGCTGATCGCCAGTGAATATCATCAGGCGATTTCCAATATCCCTTATGACACGCGTTGAATTTGGACCCCAGGCCCCCGACGTCTCAAAGCCAAGAGGTTCAAAAAGATGGTCATTACTTAGTCCGTCAGGCCTCTTGCCGTCTTCACAGCACAGCTGGGATTCCAGCGGAACAACGGAGTCTTCTGATTATGTCATTGATTGCAGCATGACGTGGCATTCGACCAGCACTTTATTTGCAGGAAAGAGGATAGTGACCCAGCTCATCGACTTTTTGTCCATAACGGTAACATTGAGGCTCGCGCACTTTCCCTCTGTCCAACGAATTGAATGCATTTTGCATGTTTATTTTAACCATGCAGGTCAATTCAGTTTTCGCGGTCAGTTGGTCATTTAAAATCCTCACTGCCTTCTTGCCCAAGCCATTCTTGAAACCAAAACCAAGTTGATTGGGGAAAAAGGATTGCTTAAAGTACTATTTGATAATGTTACCAAAAGTCTTGTTCTTAATCGTCTGTACGGAATACCGACAGCAATAGGCCTAAGTCCACCACTCTTCTTTGTATGAGCGCACAGGTTAGCTGAGAAAAAGCATCTCTGACAAAGTCTGGTATTTTGCGCTGGGCAGATCTAATTACCAGACATGTAAGTTACAATATGACTGTATCCTGCAAAGGTATCATCCGAGGCAACTCGACGAATTGCACCAGAAAATCAAGATCACCTTACTTTGCATTCACAATTCGTCTTAAGATTTCTTGTTCACCTTCAGTACGTGGAGAACGATTTCTGTTCTGATTGATTCGATTATAAAAAGTATTTGAAGGCAAGCCATCTTTTCGGAAACGCTCTATTTGTCTTTTAATAACTGTTGTTGTACATGTATTTTGTTTCTCATGGTTTCTGTCAGGAGCATTCAAAGGAATAAGTGGGAAACAAGACAGTTTCCTCCAATCGCTGGCATTAGTGTTGTCCAAAGCATTCTTCAAGAGAGTTGTTAAAGCAAGGCAGGCGCTAGCTCGAGCAGCTTTAGGAATGCGAGCTATTTCTTTATAATTCGAATGATATTCGATCAACAGCTCAAGCAGACTTTTGAAGATTTTGCTCGAATCAGTTGGTAGATCATTCTAAACACAATTGTTGTAAGAACAGAGGGAACAATTCCAATTGTGCAGAGACTGAGAAACAGCGCGTGTCAAGCCAACACAAGTCAAATGAAAACAATTCGTGCGTTTAGAACATTTTCGGCCCATTTTACGGTTACGAAGTTGCTTCTATAACATGGACTATCTTCAACGGAATGTCGCGTGGTGTTGTGTTCTCGACAGACTTTATTTTTTGAATCAGAAAGTTCAGCTGACTAATTAACTACATGGTCAAGAGTTTCATCTGGTTTAGAAGTCATATCTTGACGGTTTTTTATGCTGGCATTTTCTTCTGTTGCATCAATTTTATCTGTTGCAACAGTCATTTGGATTTTTGATCGTGCATGATCTAATTTTCTTTGCTATTTTGCTCTGATACATATTCGGGCATATTGAACAACAGATTCTATTGCTTGATCTAAATTAATTGATGACGATAAATTACATGTATGCTCTCTGTCTGTCTGAATCATCATGCATGTATTACAATAATTCAATAATCTTCGATTTTTGACATTTTTGTCTACTGGAGTGCGATATCACACAACCTTTCACTCAGCCTGCCACGATGGTTACAAATTCAGAAATCTAAAATAGCAGGCATACGAGATGTATAGGATATCAAACGATATTTGAAAGCATTAGCAACATAACAAACAACAATGATGATGATGTGGGATGGAAGAGAATATACCAATATAGATGATGTAAAAATTCTGTTATTGCAAATGCTAGACAATGGGCTGATCAATCTAACAGACGAGGTGAAGATCGACAAGTGATCCACAATAAAGAAGAAACAAAACTGTAACCAATAACTGATATCAAATGGGGTGAACTAAAAAGCAGAGAAGAAATTCAATCTGCTCTAGAATCTGCTTACCACAAAATCACTAGATGGAAAAAGAATACATTCATCCCTACGAAGAGTAAAGCATAAATGACTTTATGCATGAACTGATAAGAATTATGAATTTATTCATTTTCAAAACGACATGGGAGGATATAGCTATGCTGCTGTTACATGTACAGTATATATGCTAATAATGCTACAAAAGCCATCAAGTAAATCAAAGCCAAAAGATAATGCAAAATATCTTATTTCCAGACTAGAAAAATGGAAATGGGGTGATCTCCATTCGTTAATGTCTGAAACACTTGAAATACAAAAAAGATTGAAGAAGTCAAAGAAATTGAAAAATGAATCAAAGAACAAACTCTTTTGTCGAATAATTTAGGAGGGAAATGTATCACAAGCAATTAAATGCATAAATGCGTTCTGCAACACATGGAATAATTGATATGACACTAGATGTAAAAAAATGTTTGCAAGATAAACATCCAAAACGAGAATCATCAGATCACTTTGTATTGTTACATGGTGCTGATCTTACGGTAGAACCTGTGATTTCAATATTTTTGAAAATTAAGATTAAAGATTTCAATATTTCACTCATTCAATCTACTGCTAAGCATGTTCAAGGTTCAGGAAATCCAACAAAAATAAATGCTGACTGTTGGCGAGCTTTACTGTGCTCCAAAATATTTGGTAATGCGTCAAATATACGCTCGTACTTAGTCAAGCAATCGCAGATATTGCAAGACGCTTTTGCATTGAAAATGTTAAACCTCAATGTTTAATACAGTATCAAGCCTGTCGTTTGATTGCATTGGATAAAAATCCCTGTGTGCGACCTATTGGTGTTGGCGAAGTGCTCTACAGGATTATTGGGAAAATGGTAACATGGACACTAATATCTGATGTTGTGAATGTGGCCGGTCCTCTCCAAACACGTGCTGGTCTGAAATCGGGTATTGAAACAGCCATACACGCTACAGGAAGACTATTTGATGAAGAGGGAACTGAAGCCATACTCATGGTAAATGCAACAAACGCATTTAATTCATGAAATTTTGAGGCTGCATTACACAATAACCAACAAATTTGTCCGCCGTTCTGCAAGTATTTAAATGACATATATCAAACCAGTGCAAAGCTTTACATTGATGATCCAAATAATGATGACAATTTTCTGCTTACTGAAGCAGGATATACGCAGGGTGATCCCTGCTCTCTGGCGTTCTATGCATTGGGTATAACTCTATTAATCAGAGAACTTGCAAATTTGGAAAGTGACAATGACGTTCAACCGAAGCAAATTATACAAGAATTAGGTAATATGGGAAAAGGCCAAGTGTTTAATATTGATATAAAATATAAAAAATATAAAAGATGCACAAATTAGATAAATTACATCATCAAGGAGTATAAAAAGGATGATGACTTCACAGTTTTAACTTAGTGCAAATTTAGGACAAATTTCAAAATGATACAGAGCAGGACTTACAGATTGCATTTAGCAAAATAAGAAATCCGCGTACTCTTCCATCTTAGCCTGGCTGTTAAACTTAGGCTTACATTTATCACTATAAACAGCTTCACAGAGTCTGAGATTTGCACTATCATTGTCCTGGCCAATGATATCAACTTTGATATTGCGTGTGTTATTATCGCATTGTTGAAGGCGTCTATGTATAGATGAGCGATTGATGGTGACGTGCTCTTTAACCCGTATATGTAGTGGTCTTATTGAGCTTCCAATGTAAAGTTTTTGACATTTCATGCATGTGATTTTAT
The DNA here is from genome assembly GCA_907163375.1 of Prostheceraeus crozeri. Taxonomy (NCBI): domain Eukaryota; kingdom Metazoa; phylum Platyhelminthes; order Polycladida; family Euryleptidae; genus Prostheceraeus; species Prostheceraeus crozeri. The sequence goes on along the minus strand of CAJQUW010009803.1, from coordinate 63,252 downwards.
ACATGATATTCTTTTGGAAGCATAGTCTTTTGTCTTGTATGGGACATTGGGTTAATGTACATTTTTTATCAATCTCGCGTTTGTTGTTTATCACACTTATCAATGTTTGATTGCGGCGAACTAGGGTAATGTTTATTTTTTCTTTTCTGAAGATTCGTTTGATTTCACAATCCACCTCATCAGAAATGAAGGAACATCAATTATCATTCTTCTTCCTGTTTTGTATGTGTAAATCATTGTTTCTTTTTGTAGATCGGATGAAATCATGGGGATAGTCATTCCATGCAAGAACATCATCGAATTCTCGTTCGATTGTTTCACGACCTTTTCTTGTTTTACATCGTTGATTTATTCTGTTCCTTTCATTTCGTATAATATTACGTTTTGAAAATGTTGGAAGATGGGAATTGAAATTGATAAAAATGTTCTTTTTGGCACTTTTTCATGGAATTCGAAAGTCTCCTCATTAGTTTCACTCATGTGCACTGTCAAATCCAGTAAACTAAGACTTTGAACATGGTAGTACTGTCGGACAGAATTTCAAAATTCAATGTTCCACGACGTAAATTATATTAAAAGAGCAAGACTGGCAGTCTTGCTCTTTTATTATAATTTACGCCGTGGAACATTGAATTTTGAAATAAACTAAGACTGTTTTCATTTTAAGGTAATTCATTTTCAAATTTGATTGAAGGATGTTGTGAAATCAGAACGTTCAGGAATTGTAGAGTTTGTGATTCATCTTCAAATAAAGAAAAGCAGTCATCAACATAGCGTTTGAATAATCGCTGTATGGTTCAATGTCTGGAGAGCACTTTGTTCAATGCCATTCATAAAGATAATGGCTAAGATGCCGGATAGCGATGATCCCATCGGAAGGTCTCTATCTTGCTTAAAGATGCAGTCCATAAATTGAAGATAAGTATCATTCAAGATAACTTGCAAAAGAGTTTGTAATTGGCAAAAAGAGATCCCTCTGAGAAATGGAATATTATTCACTTGTCAGAAATTAATCGTAGCCATTATCGCATCTTCTATTGGGATTGACTTGTACATAGCTGATACATCATAGCTGCATGGGAAGTTTGTCATGCTTTCGTGATCCTTTATTGCGTTTATTAGCTCAAAGCTATCTTTCAAACGAGCAGGTATCAATTGCAGTAGAGGAGTCAACAGTGTCGATGAATGCCATGAATGTTTCTTGGTAGGGCCATTACAGTTGGATACAATGGGTCTCACTTTCAACTCGCTTCCTTGTTTGTGTGTTTTGAAAAGTTGATAGTATTGGGGAATATCAGAGTTATTGGTTTTGAAACTTTGCAAAAAATAGTTTGGTAAATTATTTTCTTGTGCAACTGAATTCCATGTATTGTTAAGTCTTTTCTCAATAGTTTTTGGAGAAATGGGTGATATTGGGCTGAATGTTGTCGCATCAGAAAGGTGCTTGAAGATAGCGTTTGTGTAGTCACATTTGCTTGCCACGCAGAATTCACCTCCTTAATCAGTAGGAAGAATAGATAACTGTTTTTGTTTTAATCTTTCCAACGTGTTCTTTTCTGCTTCAGTGAGATTTGAATGCTTCTTCTGATACGGCACGTGTTCAATAACTCGCTTTAGGCCATGATGAACTCTTTGTAATTGTGCTTCAATTTGATTATTTCGGGTGCTTGGCATGGATAATTTTCTTATTTTGCTAAATGCAATCTGTAGGCCCTTCTATGTATCATTTTGAAATTTGTACTAAATTTGTATAAAGTTAAAACTATGAAGTCATCATTCTTTTTATACTCCTTGATAATATTGACCGCTGGTCAATGAAATACATATCGGAGACTACTATAATTTGTCTAATTCGTGCATCTTTTATATTTTTTACATTTTCTATCAATATAAACACTTGGCCTATTCTCAGATTTTCTAATTCTTTTCTACGCGAAGCAAATTTGGTATGTAGACGATAGCTGCTACATCGGAAAACTTGAAGCGATCAAAACATGGTGGGATGAACTTGCTCATCGTGGACCCACTGTACGGTTACTATCCAAATAAATCAAAAACTATGCTTGAGGTGAAAAATGAAAATAAAATGGTTGAAGCAGAACAAATTTTCAAAAACACAGAGATAAAGCCCATTTCGACAGGTGACAAACATCTCGGAGCAGTCGTTGGTAATGACGAATGGAAAGATAAATACTTAAGAAAGAAAGTCAATCAGTGGATTGAAGATGCCAACCAAATAAATGATATTGCTGAAAACGATCCCCAAGCTGCATTATGCGGCTTCACAAAAGGACTATGCCATCGCTGGGTGTTTGTACAAAGAACTATTCCTGATTCCTATCAATACTTTGAATTATTTGAATATCTCATCCGAAATCGGCTTATTCCCACTGCGACTGGACGTCATGTATCAGACATAGAAAGAAGACTGCTTGCTCTTCCTATCAGACATGAAGGACTAGGAATAACAAATCCTGTAATCTCAGCTAACAGAGATTTATCGCATCAATGCAAATCACAGATCAATTACAAAATTTGATCAGCAACCAAGAAATATCTCTTCAAAGTTTCGATTAAAAAGAAATGAATTTTCGCATCAAAGAAATGAGAGAACTAAAAGAAAAATATTTAAAAGATGAAATCGCAATCATCATTGATTTGTCTGAAAACAAGATGAAAAGAACAATGAGCTTCATTCACAAGAAGTGTTGCGGCTCTTGGTTAACCGCATTGCCTATCAAGTCAGTCGGTTATTCTTTAAATAAAACAGAATTCATCGATAGAATACGCTTAAGGTATAATTGGAAGATTAATGATATTCCAACTTCATGTGTCTGCGGAAAGCGAAATGATCTGAATCATTTGGTCAATTGTAATGTTAGAGGATTCATTTCGTTACGCCATAATTTCATGAGAGATACTGAAGCAGCTTTATTGAAAGATATTTGCAAAGATGTGACAATTGAGCCGAAATTGAAGGTGATGATTTCCTTCAATCTGGAATTCTTGATGATCAGGTAAGATTGGATATATCGGCAATAGGATTGTGGGGTACGATGACGAAGAACTTCATAGATATAGGGATACCAAATCCTCTTTCGATTTCGTATGACAACAAGAATATTGACGATATACTCAAATGCCATAAAAAAGAGAAAAAACGAAAGTACGAGGAACGAGTTCTTAACATCGAGAAAACGTCTTTCACACCTTTGGTTTTCACGACTAATGGATGCATGGGAGCAGAGGCTGTAAAATATCATAAACACCGGGCCGAAAGGATCTCAACAAGGAAAAATGGAAGATATTCTGATGTCATTGCTTATATTAGAAAGCGAATAAGTTTTGCTATCCTGAAGAACACACTAATTGCTATCAGAGGTTATCGAGGAAATCTGAAATAGTCCATGGGCCAGACCAGATATCGGTACCACCTCGGATGAATAAACGAATGTGTAATAGAAATGTTGATTGGGTCCATATGAGTTATAAAAAGTGTAATAGCAGTCTCAGATTGGTAGCTTAGTCCTTGATTTTCACATGTTTTCGAATTTGGTGCGTCGCTATTAATTCTGGAAAATCCAACATGTCGCTATTTTCTAATTAACTCCCTGTTGGCTCTAAATCCTTCGAACTCCAATATATTTTTCATCAATTGAAAGAAAATTATCGCAACCACTTTTTGATAGGTCTGGGACACTGATTGTGTCATTTGGGGGTCAACAAAAAAAAGCAAAAAAATGATAAAAAATATTTTTTTTGAAAAAATTGCAAATAAGCCAATTCAAACTATAATGTCTACAAATGAACATGTTTTCATGAGTTCTACGAATACATGCTGTGATGGGCAATGATTGTTGATCAATTCGAAGGAATTCTGATCGACACATAAATAGTATATATCGTGAAAACGCGATTTATAAATTTATAGAAAAGTATGTACGGTAGCTATTTTTCGCTACAAAACTAACTACTTTTGTTAATCCTTTCAAGTACATTTGTTATTGCATGCATCGCATGCTATCATAACCTGGCGATGGTCAATCATTGGCATCAACGTATTAAATAAACCCCATTCCGAGTTCCCAAGATTCGGCAATTGATTTGATAATACTGAATGTCACATGTGTTTCTTAGGATTCATTTCAGTTGCAAATCAATTGAGAGGTGAGGGATATTTCTCACAGCACAGTACGTAGCACAGTTTGGAGCAAAACTGTTGTAACAGTACAAATGAATACCGAACGAAAATCACTCGTGATCCACCAAGTACCTCAAGAGTGTATGACAAAGTATGTATTTTTTGTAACAGTACAAATGAATACCGAACGAAGATCCACTCGTGATCCATCGAGTACCTCAAGAGTGTATGACAAAGTATGTATTTTTTGAAACAAGTCAAATAAATACCTGAAGGGCCAAAGAACACGTGAACTTCTTTCCCAATGTATGGAGCTGCGTGCCGACGATGCCATCCGAGGAGTAGCAACAAGACGATGTGACGAACGAATCCTTGTATTGTTAAGTAGGGAACTCGTTGCCGCTGAGGGACATAATCACGCTTCTTGCTACAAACTGTACACCAAAGAAGCATTGGACACAACTGAGTCAATGACAAACCGAGAGGATGTCGAGTACCACGGTGCCGAGTACAGGATGCCCAGAATCGAGCTTTTGAAGAACTGTTCGTGTATATAAGAAACGAGCTGATGTCAAATCCTGAAGTTATTTCTATGATGCATCTCACGAACAGAATTGAGAAAACTATGGGCAAACTCGGAATCGCCTCTGTCAAACCTTCAACAAAGAAGCACATTCGTCGAAAACTTGTAAATGAACTTGGCAATTCACTTCACTTCTTTTCTAATGAAAAGAAAAAAACTCATTGTGTATCCCGACAACTTCACTGTCGATGATCTCGTCAGAAAAGTCTATAGAAAAATTCGAAATCTCTTCTTTCTGATGATTATTTGACAAAAGCAACGATGCAGCTCAGACAACAAATAAGGGAACAGCAGTTCAAACCACCATGGCCATCAAACACCGATCAAAATGTCATTCCCGATAAGGTAACTGAATTCCTGAATTGCTTGCTAACTGGAGAAAAGAACTAAGTTAGTAAGTACGTAAGCGTTTTATTTCGAAATATTGGAAATCATTAAGTACAGCAAAGTTACATACATTTTGCAGAGACAGCATGTAAGCAAACAAACAAGGCGTACTGGACACACACGAAAATAACACCGGTAAAGAAAAGACATTACTTGTACTCATTCATGATAATAGACATCCAAGGGACGAAAGAATGCAGTCGTCTGGTAGTGTTCACATGAGGAAGTCGCAAGTGATAACTTCGTTCGAGTCGGGGCGGTATCAGGTCATGCAAAGGGTGGCTTTTATGTCGTTCGCATTTAACAAAGAAGGATCGAGATCTGTCAGTTACCATTGTAGATATCGTAGGGAATCGACCACAACTGCAACCTTTTCCATAAATTAAGTTATGGGCGCGGCGCGTTGATGAAACCTTTGTAGTTTCACTTCTATTGATTTTGGAAGCCAGGAAAATAGTGGGGCGGCATAAAGTAGCAAATCACATATCAAAGCTTGATACACCGCACAAAGTTCGTTAGACGACATAAGGGGCTTCAGAATTCTAAGGACATACAATCTCTGGGAAGCCGTCTTTAAAACCTGGTCAAAATGAAGCGACCAAGAAAGGCGATTATCCCAATGCACACCCAAAATCTTTACAGAATTTGCCACACTGAATTCACTGTAGGCTACGTCATCAGGCTCCCCTCGGTAGTGCACAATTTGGTAAGACTTGCTTAGATTTAGCTTCATTTTGTGGTTCGTTAGCCATTCTTCAATTTTCTTAAGATTCCTTGGAGTTAGTTCACGAGATACTGGCTCAATCAATGTTATGTCGTCGGCATAAAGGACAATTGAAGATTCGGCTGAAATGCACAAACTACCTATAAAGGCAGCAAAAAGGGCAGGTCCTAGAATCGAGCCCTGAGGAATTCCAGAAGGGATGGTGATTGTCGGGCCAAAAATTCCATTAACCTTCAGGCGTTGTTTTCGCTCTTCCAAGTAACTTTTCAGCCAGATGATGAAACCGTGATTCACACTGCTATTGGCAAGACGATGAAGCAAAATATTATGGCTCATCCTATCAAAGGCCTTCGTTAGATCAAGACAAGTTAGCCGCACTGCTCTTGTGGTCGTACTGTCGATATATGATGTCACAGAGTCATGGATCTTTATCAGGGCACTTTGAGTAGACCCGTACTGTCGAAAAGCGTGCTGATGAGGACCATATAAAAGGCTGATCTGTGGCTCGATTGTTTTGAGAACCAGTCGTTCAAAAAGTCTGCTAAGAACACAAGTTATGGAAATGGGACGTAGATCGCGTACAGATGGTTTCTTGCACTTTGGGACAGGAACAGCATCCGCTTGTTTCCATTTAGATGGGAATGTCCGAGTTTCAACAGATTTCACAAAGATTGCATGGATTGGGTTGCACAACCAGATAGCGCCATCACGTAATATGCGGTTGGGGACATCATCACTACCGACAGGCTTCTTCAAGTTAATATTATTCAAAAAACGATATACATCAGAAATAGTAAGTGAAAAAGTCCATAGGAGTGTTATCTTCGTAATTAAAATTCTTGCACATTTCATCATGAATAGCGAGCACGATGTTGTTGACATCATCGCCATCACCAAATAGTTTCTCCAAGGCTGAGGGAGAGACTTTCTTACCACGAATCTCATTTACTGCGGACCAAATGTTCTTTGAAGATTTTATTTGCTGCCGCGACCATATACGTTTCGATTTTGCTATTTCATTCTTAATTTTTGCTTTATAATGATGATAGAGCTCCCATTCCTTTTTCCTGAAAGATTCCCATCTTTTATCAATAAGCGACTTCAGGACAGGAGTAATCCACGGCTTATTTCTGTTTGTCATAAGTACGTAGCTGGATGGAATGAAGGATAGCAGAACATAGATTATTACATAAAAGGAATCGCACATATCTTCAACAGTATCAGCATTGATCACAGAATCGAAGTCTGTAATAGATAAAAGGTACATAGCATCATCAACATGAGTTTTTCGAAAATCATAAACTTTAACATATTTGCTTTCAAATGTACTACAAGGTCTCCCAGACAGTAGGAAAGAGTTGTGATCCGATGAATCAAGAGACGGACCTACACTTGTCTCTAGATTACTTTCTTCAGACAGTGTTTCACTTAACCAAATCTGGTCCAAAAACGAATCTTTACGGGTAGGAAAGTTCACAACGTTTACAAGAGCAAGTTGAAGTGAAAAAATGCTAGTGTCAAATGTATTGAAATCGCCACATATGACAAGCCGACAAGATGGACATTCAAGCAATTCAGAATCAACAACATCAATAAGAAAGTCACGAATAGCATTCAACTCATTGATCTTAAGATTTGGTGGGATATACACACATATCATCAAAAGATTTAATTTCCTGATTTTAATGCACAAAAACTCGATACAGGGTGGATGAACATAACGAGAAATAACGTTAGAGACGCATGAAGAAGAAATCCAAGCACAAACACCACCACCAGTGCGATTTTGACGATCACATCTGTACAAATTGTATCCGTGTAGATTTAAAAGATCATCACTGATATTATCATGTAACCAGGATTCTGTTACAAACACAAAGCCGGGTTTTAGAGAATTAACTATAGCACAAAGTTCATCAAACTTCGGAAAAACGGAACGAGCGTTCAGTAAGAGTAAGGAAGGTAGACTATTAACGCGTGCGGTAAAATCCATCAATGAAAATTCCTTCTGTTCACTTGGACGCTTGAACGGGGAACTACACTGCTGTTGTATATCATCACTTGCTCACCGTTTTCTCTTCTCTCTTTCAGTTCTTCGCGTAGCTTCCTCATAACCTGCAACTGATATACTGTTCTGTCCGGATTGACAAAAATATTTCTGAAGCTGACGGATTTTCGTAAATGCTTGGCGTTTTGCATAAGACACATCTTTGACTCAGAGTTGCTGAAAACAACCTTCAGTAGTCTTGATTTCCCATCACTTCTAGGACGCCCAACACGAGAAACCTTGACCACATCACCCTCAACTTCGTCCCTGATTCCGATGTCGTGTAACAATGAGCAGATCATTCCTCTGTCATGAGTGATCCTTTCCTCAATGGTTCCTTCAATCTCATCGATGCCAGATACAAAAACGTTGTTGACACGCCGGTTCCTCTCCTCAGCTTCCTTCAAGATCAGTTTCGGCATCTCATCAACCATAGAGGACAGTTCAGACTTAACTTCCTTTATATCAAAGTCGCGAGCCAAAAGCTCATCCTGTATCTTGGACATATTCGATTCGATATTTTCTACACGCTTATTCAGATTTTCTAGCAAGGAAGAGATCTTGTCCATTTCCAGTTTGAAACTCGTCATCAATTCAGCCTTGAAAGAATCAAGAATTGATTGCATATCCTTCACAGACATAGTGCTAGGATTGGACACACTATTAGAGCGAGTTGTTCTGCGGAAATCCTAGTGGAAGAGTCAAGCGTTTAACCAATTCATTTGGTAGGACCTCGTGTTTTCTGTTACTTTTGGAAAGACGAAGCCATCCAAGCATGTGCTGCTCCCGTTTGCTGTGAAGTCTCTGACGGGAAATACAGAACTCATGCGAATACTGAATCGTCTTGGACACAGCCTTTCTTGTTCGCAGATGATAGAGATAGACCCAGCCCTTTGCGTTCAGAAGGTTGAAGTTTCGGAAAATTCTTCACGGTTGCCAAGAAGCATTTTCCCTAGGGTATTCACAACTGTTGCCTGGGATAACATTGATCGATTGGAGGAAACTCTCAGTGGCGAAGGTACCTCACACAGAGTGAACAGCATCGTTGTACAGCCCAAGGTTTCAGGGCCTATGCCACAGACTAACATGCCAGTAATCGCCAAGTCCAAGAAAAGGAGCATCAGTCCTCCTTCACAGTTACTACCGATTTATAATGCTGGTAAACGGACAGGACCTCCGACAACAGGAACTCTAGAAAGTGCAAGTAGCCAGCAAGTAGACATTGCTAAGCGGAAGACCTTTGTTTGGCTTCTCACTCGCATATCCGATCCAGAGAACCAGTCTACAAGTAGTTGGACCGGATTCAAATTCAGACTCGCAGTGATGTTGTCGTCAGCCAGGACACAGTTGCCTACCTGCCGACAATAAATGCTCCCGCAACTGAAATGTCTACTGTGAATGAAGTATTAGAACAAACTAACCAAATCATAGAATCCCTACAGCTCGAAAAGATAGCTTGTATGTTTGATCAAGCATTGTTCGCTAAGGCTGCAGAAATAGTATGGAAAAATGACAAGTTCAAGAACGTGATAATCAGAATGGGAGCATTCCGTACTTTATGCAATCTCTTCTCTATTATTGGCAAGCGGTTTCAAGATGCAGGCTTGAGAGATTTGTGTGTTGATTCGGGTGTGATAGCCGATGGATCAGTGTCTGGGGTCATGGAAGGTCGTAGATACAACCGAGCGATATGGTTGCACAAACTTGTGTACGAGGCATTCATGCGACTTGTGTGGAAAGGATTTTTGTCATGGATAGAAGAGAACCATGCGGACAGTATGTCACACGTGATGAGCTCTTTGACGATAATTGACAATTTTCATATTGCTGTCAACCAGGCTTCGCTCCAGGAAGTTCTTGAAAATGAGTCTTTCACGGAAATTTGGCAAATGTTTAACTCATATCTGGTCTCACTCAGGTGTGGAACCAGTCTTTCAGCTTCTTGGATGTCCTACATAGACATGGTGGAGATCTTACTGGGTCTCATACGAGCTTCAAGAAAACGGGATTGGATCTTGCATCTAGCGTCCATTCGTGAGACGATTCCTTGGTGTTTTGCCTATGACAAGGTAACTCGATTCCTTACATACTACTTCGCAAAGATCTCTCAACTCCACATTGAACATCCCGACATTCATGCACACTTCTCTGCGCAAATTGGCAAGCAGAACCCATTTGGATGTATTCCAGTGGACCAAACAATCGAAGAAACGGTTAACAGAGATACCCAAACACCTGGGGGCACGAAAGGGTTCAGTTTGAAAACTGCAGCATTGGCAAAGTTTTACTTGACTTCAGAATATCGCATTTCATTCTTGCGGCAAATAAGATGCATGACCAGTGATATGAAAACGGAATCCATTTATCATCCTGATATCAGCCTATCAAGAATCAAGAAAGATGAAGCCGACGTTCAATCCCTTGTGCAGCTCATGGAAACAAGTAGGCTGAACCCATTCAAAATTGAAAATGATGAATTCGTTAGCTTGTCCAGTCCCACTGTCGCACCCTCGGATATTGCAAAGGATCTCCTTGATGATCACCGATTCGGGGAAGAAGCTTATCAAACATTCAAACGAGAACGCTTTGAAACAGATGCGCCATCCATCAAATTTCACGATAAAATAACGAAATTGAAGCTGAAGACTTTTGCGAACATCACAAAGAAGAAACGCACTCAAGGCCATGCCAAGGAGGTAATTTTGAAAGCAGAAAGGAACCTGTTTGCCCACATTATTCTTGTAGCTGAAAGCAGAAGGTTACATATGGCGGATGTATTGGCTCATCCTCTCGGTCCAGTACCCTGGGCACTTGCAAATTATGACGGGACTCTTCGCAGAACTAACAAAGCGGCTCTGGCTAGATAAATGGAGAAAAACGCTACCCCAGTAGAGGTCATTCCAAGCCCATCAACAACAATCATCGACGGAATGAGCGCAATTCAGGAATTCAGAGGATGTGACCAGACCTGTCAGCGCTTTTGCGGGTCGTGGTAAGATTTCAATGTTCAAGCAGATGAAATCCAACGAAGCATTTCAGGAAGCCTTTAATGACCTTGGGCAATTTTGGGAGTTATCTGAAGAGCTGTTTCTGAGGCTACAGATGATAACATACAAGATATACATGCCTTCAGCGACAACGACCGAAGTGAACAAACTGCGTTACCAGATCTTTTGCGCTAAACGTGGAGAAGTTGAGTCTAGCCAACTACCCCCGTGTAAAGACTGCTTGTACATGCACGCTCTCCGCGCCAACTATCAAGCAGCTGTCTGGAGAAGAAGTCTACAGGCTCAACCCACGGTGCCAAGCCCCTTGGATTGTGGTTGGATGACCGACACAGAAAATACGGGCAACCTTGTTGTTGAATGGATGCGCTGTTCACCTGTTCCAAGCTCCGTCCTTCAACTGATGTCATGTAACTGTACCCGTTCATGTAGAACATCAAATTGCAGCTACTTCAGTAATGGCTTGAATTGTACAGACATGTGCAAGTTGCAAGCATGCGACAATCAGGCACCTGAGTCTGATGTGAGAATGCCAGAACTGACCGACTCCGAGGATGATGACGAGTAGGACCTTTGGCACATGTAAGAACAGGCCCATGCTGTCTAATTAATCAGTCCTCATTGCGATAAAAACATTTTTGCCACATCTCATCAACCCGTTGTTGACGTGCCATTGCTTGGATGAGCATATTTACGTGCAAAACACTCGACTCTTGACACTTGAGTTAATGCGATTGTGACGAACTTTTTGTTGCCAATTTTTATTTTATTGTACATAATTCAACATCATACAGTAATACTATGAATTTTAGAGTGTTCATTGCTCGGAATAATGAACTCTACATCATGATATTGTCTCATTAAGTGAATATGCGGTCTGCAGAAATGTATAGGATAAGTCGTAAAGATATAAGAAATATTTTCTAATTTTTCATTTGATTCCTTTACTACTACTCACATTTTTTTAACAACCGCAGAAAACGATGTTGTTCTTGTAAAAATTATCGAGGCCTTTCATCGTCAGGCAGTGATTCGCCTGACGATGACTGCCGGCGGCAGCTGAAAGGCCTCGATAAAGGGTTTTTTACAAGAACAACATCGTTTTTCTGCGGGTTCCTCTGGTGTTAAAAAAAATTATGTCAAGCCCGTTATTTCTTTCTACTACTCACATGCCACTCATTAACCGTCACAATCTTTGCTTGCTTTCATGTCTATAATCTGGTTGACTGAAATGAGCACTGCTTAGATAAAAAACGAGTTAATGCTGACCCTAGAAGGAAAAAACAGCTCATAAAATGATCATCGAGAAACGAACACTCTACATGTATCTACCTACACCTTGGTCTGTGTTCAAACCAACAGGCCTAGTTTTATAGGCCTATCTATGTAGCTAACTTCAGATTACACTTGTTTTGGATATCAGAGGTACGAAATATGTAATTTACATATCTTATGACGTATACCGATCATGTTTTGGCCACTCCGTGATGTCTTAATCTCCAGAATACAAGATGATATTGAAAAAACCTCTTTTTTTATTTTTTGCAGCATGTACACATATATGAGAGCCATTATCTAACCTCAATCATAAATATCAATCAATATCTGGCACTGCTTTCACACTTTTCTGTGAAGTAGAGACATACAACTACTCAAAAAACATCATTAAGTTTATTCACCCCAGGTGGTACCGATATCGAAATTTTGGGGCTCAGGCCCAGGACTAAAAGAGGAAGCATCAATATTAGAGATTCAATTTAACATCATACCCTCAATGTCTCAGTATCAACATTTTTAACTTACCTTCTTTAACTTTATCTCACTTACTGTTTATTATCTTTCATCACATCGTATTTTGGGCCATTTTGTGTAAATGATGTAATATATCAAATTAGCAAGGGCTAACCTTAGGAGAAACACAGTTAATAATGAATTAAATCACAAATCAAACTATTCAGTAAGTAAAACCAATGTGAAAAATAAAAAATAAAACACAAATGTAAATGTTGAAAATATTCAAATGGTAGGTAATGAAAAAAAGTACTGTGTAACTATAAGTAAGAAAAAAAATTGATGACTTACTCGAGAACTCCTGCCTGTCTGCCACACTGTGTGTTGGGCAGTGTAGTAATTGCGGAAACAGCTTATATCTATTGACAAAACTTAATCTGCAGGTTTGGTCGCCCAGCTGCTTGCACATGTCAATTGCGTCAGAATGAAATTAAATGCTTTGATTGAGGAGAAGATGAAGTAGAAGATAACGATAAGTGTAAAGAATTTGATCCCTCAAAAGGACCCATGTGGCGTTCCCTACAGGTTAAAGGAAATAACAACTACAACAGATTACCTAATTGAAAAAATGTGCAGTTGAGTTAGTTTGTTATAGGATAATGCTTGAAAATATCGTATGATATCCATCATAACGCATAGTTTTACCTGTAATTCGGAGAGTGATATCTGATAGTTTCCGCTTGTTAGGTACATAATACATGGAATATATTAGGCAATACCCATGGATTTCTAAATGCTATAGAAATTCATGCAAAAGTCCATGGAAACATCAAAATCCATTCATTTTCATTCGCGTCATTTAGCTCATGAAGACGACGTGAATGATTTCCATCAAGTGTATTTATACCACTTCATCAATGGTGTCAAATAGTTATTTGATTGCTTTTGATTACTTTTGTGATAATGTGCAACTACATCTGGAAAATTATACCGATTTACATCAATTTTGCGTAAGCATAATTCCTATAGCCTCTTTTTCAGTCTGAAATAAGATTAGTACGCCTTTTGCACACTGGTAAATGAGTTACCGGTACTTGAGGAAACTAATTCATGCATCAATCAATATTATTTATTTATTATTTATTTATTATAAGATCTACTGGCTACTATTTTTTAACTAAATAAAACATTGGAGTGCTGTCGGCAGACATTATTTACGAACGCGTACAGACTTAAAAAGTGACTTAGTCAATAATCTAGGTCAAATTAATCCTTTGGAAACAAATTTGCATTCCAGGTTTACACTTTTTCGCAAATATTAGGTCACAGTTTCCCTTTTCCGAATGAAGCAGTTCAGTAAATAAGTGCTACGTTATTCGTGGATTGGTTAAGGATTTTGCTTTTACTTCGTGAGACGAGTTTATTCATTCGTGAACTTTCAAAGAGCCAGAACCAAAGAAAAACACTGCATCTGCAGCTTTGCCGCAGCGGTTCATAGAAGCTCAGAACATTGATACAGCATGCATGCACCAGGTAAAATCGAGCCTTAGATTTTATAAATATTTTTCAGAAATTGCCATGTCCTTACAGGATGGATGCTCATTTGGATTGTCTGATACAAGATAATGCAATAACACTGCAAACTTAATGAAATGCATCATTAAATGAAATTTCATAATCCTTCTCACAAGATGTCCATTTTCCATATAGGCTCTAAAATCATTGTGTAAAGCAGGATAAAAGTGTTCATGATCTTTATTGTGGTGAATTCTTCGATCGTTGCATGAATAAGTTGAAGGGAACATACTCGCCTGATAACTTGCAATGTTTCTGTTGGTCCGAAATTCAAAAGGTACGAGTAAGTAAACTTCTCGTATTCACAGATAGTTAATGACTCTGATTTGAGGCGACGAGCGAAGTCAATAGTCAATACACAGTTGAGGGTTATGGCTCGATATCGATTGAGACTGTTCTTGTTCTGCCTGAGGAATATCGAATGATGTCAATGTGGCTATCAAATTCACCAGTTTTGAGACTGTATTAGCTGTGCCACCAAAGAAGAGAAATCTTGAGTTGATCGTCTGTATAAGTGATACTGTTCTTTATCCATGGATCATGTGGTTCATTTTTCAACGGAAAGCAATAAAATGTAGTTGGAGAGTCTTTAAATTTATTGTCATTGTCATTCTTATACCGGTACACAAACACAGAGCATTTGCTCAGCATTTTAGGCTGTCTCCACAAACACATCGCTGATTATTTGAAATACACTAATTCACAACGCCCGAAGAGAAAGAGTAACAAGATTACAATGCATGTAACTTCTGTATGAATGACATCGATACAAATTATCAGCCTCATTTCGTACTAAAGGATTAAGGATATCTGATCCGGTCAGATTTAACATCTGGACAGGAAACTAAAATTTCCTTGTGCCACTGCAGGCTGAAATGATCAAATCCTTGATCGCGATCGCTTTTTCAAGAGTTCGTATTTTGTTGATCATCATTAACAGTTGTTAATAATTCACCATCCTTGTGACAGAGTATAAAGAAGTAACACATTGGTCTCTATATAAAGCAAAATTCATAGAAGCATTTTTATTGACGATTAATGATAAGAAATCACTGTTTAGTTTGATACATTTCCGTTCATAATTTTATTTGAAATATCTGAAAATCTTTTTGCAAACAATTTCGCAAAACGGTTAAAAGCGCTCTCAATAAGGGCATAAACAATATTGCCGTATGCCCATTATTACAGTTTGTGTAATGATGAACTGCTCCAAATTATCACTTAGAACATAATCCATTAAATAACGAAACGCAAGCTTTTGGTTAGAAACTGATTTGATTCGCAGCTCATTTGAAAATCCTATATAAAAATCTTTCCAAGCAAAAACACAAAACTCGAACGTGTGATCACAGGGCTCTATCAATGGCTTTGAAAAATGGGTCGTTTCGGGATTGTTTTTCGGCAGATAAGTCAAGCACTGACCTATCTTTTACCAACAATTCTTTGCATGACATTGCATCGATGTCTTCGAAAGACTGAGGCATGTGCTCCTGACACATAATAAGTAGGGCGGTCAATAAAGTCAAAAAGTCAATAAAGTAAAAATACGGTCAAAATAAACAAATGAAATCAATATAGTCAATAGAGTAAATATAAGGTCAAATGTAGTCAAATAAGGTCAAAAAGTTTAAATAAGACAGTAAATTTTTCAGGAATCTGGTCTTCCCAGGCGCTATTTTTAGACAACTGGCCTTCCTAAGCGCTATTTTTAGATCTGGGTTTCCCGAACGCTTTTCAATAAAAACAAAAAGCTGAGCTATTGGGACACCAAATATTCTCGCAAGGATTTCAACGCACATAACTACATCTTTTTGTTAACTGACACTGACTATCTTCGATTGTTCGAAAAGCCCAAGACAGCTGAAAGTGATGCATCCAAGTGCAAAAGAATTACTTGCCAATATCCTCAAGAATTTAAAGTAACACCAAGGAATGAACTTTTTTCTGTGTGCTTTGTGAATGCCCGGTGAAAAACTCGAAACAAAGTGCCAAAAGTGCCAAAAGTGCCAAACATGCGACGAAGTTACAAAGAATTACCTCTTCATTATCAGTACCTACCTCATCAGTATGAAAGTCAGACCCTCTTGAACTTCAAACCTGATCTGGCTAAGCATGTAACAACAGCTGCGATCGAACGAAGTTTTTCCCAGTTGCAAAATCTCCTGCGTTTTAACAGAAACTTTTCTCCTCAAAACATTAAATACAATGTAATAATGAATTTCAACGCCAGTAACAATTAACTCATTGTTTAAGAGGCATTTCTTCTTTTCGTGAAGAACTTTGCATTTGTGGGCTCAATAATAAAATGTGTTTCTTTAATTAAAACAAGTAACGTTTTCTTGTGAGTCTGAAATGATGTTTTCTTTGGTTAAACAAAACTGAATTAGGCAAAAAGATTGGGTAAAAATTTTACATTTAATCAAAATTTTAGGTAAAAATTTTCTTGAAAATAAAGTTAAAATTCGTAATTTTTTAGGTCAATAAAAAACCGCCCTAATAATAAGTAATCCCACAATCACTGTCATCTGGCTCATTGTTCATATCTAATAAATTATAAATGGCAGCAGCAACTTCTTTATTCGCATTAGACGAATCACCTGGATTTTCGGCCGTAGAGAAATCTATGTCTGTCAAATTGATTTGAGAAAGCTTAAGCAATGAAATTGCTCGAATTTTGCCGTGACTGTCTGGAAGCTGCCGAAGAGATATAAAGTAATTCGCATCGCTAAGTTGGCACATCCAGCCAAAGCGACTGGTTTATGACGAGTTTATGACTGGTTTATATCGACATTTAATCTATAACGAGGGCTTTCTATGAGTGAAGTAAAATATCTGTGATTTATCATTACTTATTTCACGAACAATAATGTGTACAGTACAATATTCCTATTATAATTCATCCAAGATAATAGGTATTCTATGGCCTTAGGAAGGCAAGAAAAAGTAGAAATCTGAAGCCGCGAAGCGGCTGAAGATTTCTATCTTTTTCTTGCTTGACTGAGACCATAGAATTCCTTATATTCTAATGTCTCCCAGCATGCTATGTATCATAGAAATTATACCATGTTATGACTGGTTAAGAAGTCTATGGTTTGGACCATGGATCAACAGGCATTTTGAAATTTAAGTTCAGAGAAATATGATGCAATCACTAACAGATATTATTGAAATTTGCAATTTGGATTTTGTATGTTCATTATCTTTTTGATATCCCAGTAGTAAGGTCGATGTCTAGCCAGAACTGGAACTCGTTACTAAATTTCACAAATATTCCTGGTGGAGTTATTTCACGGAAATCTGGTCAGGAGATAGAGGCATTAGCACAACAGAGTATGCAGAGAAAATCAGATTCTTTAATGGACGCGAATGAATATCTAAAAGAATTAGAGCCAGACATCAAGGCAGAACTCGATTTGGCCGAAGAAATGATAAGAAATGAATCTACAGCGAAAAAGACAGCAACATCGGTAAATCGATTTAAAGAATTTTTAGTCCAACATGAATACCCAATGAACATTGAAAAAATGCCGTTAGAATATCTTGATATGTACCTGAGGCATTTTTATTCAACGTTAAAGAGACCAGATGGAGCATCTTTAGCTCCATCAACTCTTTTGGGCACTCGGAGTGCTCTCAACCGCTACCTATCAAATCACCGACCATTAAATCTCAGCAACGATTCGGCTTTCAACAAGTCTAACATAATGTTAAAAGTAATGGTTGGGCGATTTCTTACGGACGGTGGGCAAACAAAACATTATCATCCACCTGAAGAAGCTGATTTGAAAAAGTTATCTGAATATTTTGATCGAAAAAATCCAGTCAGCTTGCAAGATGAAGTGATATTTAATTTTATTTACTATTTCGGACAACGAGGAAGGGAAAGTATTCGAAATTTGACAAAAGAAAATGTTATCTTCAATGATTCAGCGGACGTTCCATATGTTGAACTTCACATGCCTGTCTCTTCAAAGAATGTTAAAGCATCTCTCAGTAGAAAAACTTACTCAAATGCAAAACAGTGCAAAATGTACGAATTGAAAGATAACTCTCAAAAATGCCCGGTGACTGCTCTTCGTATTTATTTTCAAAAACTATCGAAGACAAGTTGCCTTTTTCCAAGACCTCTTCAAAGTTATTCAGACGAAGTATGGTACAGCGACAAAGCTGTGCGAGGCAAAGACTACCTAGGTAATCTAAGGAAATCACTGACACAGCGACTTAATTTGAGCAAAAACTATACTAACCACTGCATTCGATCAACGGTGGTATCTACTCGTAACATGATGGATGCTGGTCATGACGTCTCGGATATAGCGGCAGTTACAGGGCATAAATCCAATGAATCATTGCGCAAGTACGCTTCCTTTAAAAGAGAAACTCAAATAAAGTCATTCAGTCAGACCTTAAGCAGCAGCCTTCACAAAAGAAAGTCAGAAAGTGATATTCAAGATGAGATCCCTGCAATCAAGCAAAATCTTCCTGCTGTAACTCCAATGACAACTGTGTCAATGGATAGGCCTACATGTGCGCCTACTTGTACGTCGATTAATATGGACGCACGAAATCAGTTATCAGCGATATTTGGAAGTGGTAATAGCATTTCAATTAACACTCTGAATATCAACTTCAATAAATAAGTGCAATTTGTGCTAAAAATGTTATTGTATCGAACATCTAGGTGCCATGGGTCAATGAATGAAGTGAATAATGCATAGAAATTTATTGTTAACTTTCGAATGAGGAACAATTTCAACACAAAATATTTGCGGTCAGGACAATGCTCATTGTTGACCGCAAATTGAAATTTCGGGTTTCGGTCAAAAACAAACAACTAAAATACTCTTCTCTTGAAACGTACAATTAGGCCTACCTGCCAACCACTAGTTGATGAATCAGTCAGTTGAGCATTTGGGATTGACGAAAGTACACTTTTGAAAATTGCCATTGAATTGAATTATAGTTGGGCGATTGGTGGTGTTGCTTAGCGTATTTGCCATGTCGATCACGTTGTGGTCGTTTGCTTCGATCTCGTGAATGTCGATTCCCTCTTTTCTTCTTTTCGATGACAAAGGAAGGTTAGAATCGCTTTCTGATTGAATCTTCATTGATCTAAGAAGGCAATCTGAAACTGATTGTTTGTCTGTGTCTTTCCTCTTCCTCACGTAGCGTTGAATGCTTTCTGGTCTTTTATGACCAGTGACACTGCTGATATCGTCGTTGTTCATACCGCTCTCTTTCAAGTGACAAACCACAGTGGATCGAACGCAGTGATTGGTGTACAATTTGCTTAGACTTACTGCCTTTGAAATATTTTTCATGAAATTTCCAATTGAATTGTGACCAAATACGCGTGTGTCACTGTAGCAAAATTCATTATCTAAAGTGATCTTTTTCAAGGGCACTGGAAACAGAGACGTGACTGTCTCTGGTATTTTCGAAAGATACAGCTTCAATGATTTTACAGGACACTTTTGATCATGATTTGCAGCATACATCCTTGCAGATTTTAAACTTGAAAATTCTTTTGCCGTTAACGAGGCTTTCACATTTTTTGATAGCATGTTGTCTTTAATGAAGACATATTCTCTTCCGCTTGAGTCTACATTGAATCCAATGGATTGGACAGATAAATTTCTTATCGTTTCACGTCCACGGAAGCCAAAAAAATATGTGATATTATACCATGCTTCCATTTGCAAAACTTCTGGATTCTGTTGATTAAAAAAGGACGTCAACTTTTCAATGTCATGGTCATGGATTGGATCATAGGACGATAGTAGTGAAAACTGTGCCCTACTTGCGACGGATAGGTACATGGATAGGTACAGGTAAAATTTAGTGTTATCAATAGGTACATGGATAGGTACATGTATAATTTAGTGTTATCAATAGGAACATGGATAGGTACATGTATAATTCAGTGTTATGAATAGGAACTTGTATGAGATCTGTTTTACTGGATAGGTACATGTGTTTGGTACACTCGGTTGAGTACACTGTGTTTCGGAACGTCTATGAGCGAACTTGTGCGGTTTGGTTCTGAGCACTTGGGTACGTACCGATAGACGTCCGTTGTTTGATTTTGAATGGGTTTGCTCAATTGCGACTATTGTGACTATTGAAACCATTGTAATCAAGATGACACATTGATTTTCCTTTTACGTAGACAAACTAAGCTATAAATATGAGATAGTTTTTTGATGACATACATAATGATGACTAGTATCCCAACGTCGTGGGTTGTCGCAAGAGACCTTGGATATTCGTTCAAAGCTATAGAAACTGTAACAAATCTCAGTGAAAATATCAACGCTGGTGATTTAGTTGATTGACTAATGGATCTAGATGAGCATGCAATGAATCACAATTTGGATCGTAGGTGGATAGAGGATTTCTCCATGCTACACTGCAATGATAGTGAAATTAGGAGGATCAAATTGGAACGATATGGAAAGAAGGAGACATCTGACAGTGTTTTAGTAAAAGTTCTCCCAATAAAAGTGACTTCAGAAGGACATTAGAAGAAGAGACATTTAAATTATTATGTGAACGGAACTGCGTTAAATGTTTTAAACAGGAACGATCCCTTCTCTTTTTGCCATGTTCTCATAGCGTTATGTGTTCTACATGTTATGTACCCTTTGAAACTTCATCTTGTCCCCTTTGTGATCAAGAAATATCTTCAACAGTCACTGTATATCGTGCATGATGAGTCATCATGCAGGTCTGTGATTGGTCACTATTGTGTCTTTGTTTGACTTTTCTATATAAGGAGGACATTGTACCGTTTTATTTCAAGCATAATTTGAGGCTAATACAATGTCAATCAGCATGTCGTTCACTACCAACATTCCCATTTCAATAATTTACCGAAGTCAACTCTTCACCGGCAATATATTTTATTCTGCCGTGAATATAACTGGCTATAAAGCGGATTTGGTGGATCTGATGGAGGAAATAGTGAAGTATTTCCGCTGCGGAGAGGACGTTGTGGTGCAGAGAATGTTGATGAGAGTCGTGAACAACGCTCTTACACGAGTTGCAAGATTTTGGCTCAATGAAGTATTTCGCCCACTAGCTCAAACGGAGATTGTACCGGAATACTCTCGCTGTTGGTGCAGCAGTATCCAACGGAAACTCAACACATGTCTCCATGACATTATCACCTCCAGCTACTATGACGAGAAGGGTGAGAAATGCAAACTGGACTTGTTCAGTGGACCGCCATCAATAAGCATCAATGTGGCTGCTCAAGGACATTCTGAGGTAATCAGTTTGCGGGCATACTATGCCAATATTTTAAAGACTTTCCATTCAAAGCCCTGCTGTATGTGCTGTCCAATTTCAAAACATGTAATCAAAGACATTGAGCAGCTCATAACTGCTACAAATCAGACTCTAGCCGATGTGAGTGTATATCAGTTTCCCTCTACAACTTGTTAAGTGTTTTATGTAATTTTATAAGTACCAGCAACAAAACTGTGTGAATGCTTGTAAACTTTTGTATATAATGTTGTAAGTACTAAGCAAAAATTGTAATTGTATTATCTATTTCCATATTAGAATAAAAATGTCTGTAAAACGGAAGGCATCTTCTCGTCAATCGAAACGGTCCTTCAAACCTTCAAGTCAGTTTAAAAAGGCGTTGCGAAAGTTAAACAGGATACATGATAATAAGAAGAAGTGTAAATTGATTCAAAATTCAAGTGATGATTTCATTCGTGATTTAGCTTTTGCAATACACAAATGTCTACCTATTTACAAGCCTCTGTTGAATGCTGGCTGTTTGAATAGCATAAAAAAGTTTTCAAATCCAAGGAGTAGTGATAAGAAAAGGCGAAACTTAATTCAGCGCGGTGGTGGTGGGTTTCTAAGTATGTTAAATGATATTGGAAACAGTATTAATGGTGTAATCAATAGTCCGCTTGGAAGGATTGCAGCAACTGCTGCAATGTTAATATAAGGTTAGCGAATCATAAAGTGACACGTCATCACTTTGATTGATGAGTCTTATATAGGTGTATATAAGGAAGACGCTTTAATGATATTTTACCACTTTCAAGTGACAATTCATTTGCGCTGGTTGAAAGCTCCGAATTAGTACTTGTTGAAACATGACTCAGAAAATGTATACAATCAGAGAGGAAGGTGACGCTTTTGAGCAAGATCTCTTGAAGCTTCGTCCGACACGAAAGGTGCAAGGGATTGGAAATACATTCTACTTTCAAACCTTGAATTATGGTGATGATGGCTTTTATCTTCAAGTTCCATTCTTCCACAGTAATGGTATGTCTACATCAGGGTATAGCAATATGAGACAAATGCGAGTGACTTTTCCAAAATGGCAACAGGTGATTCTTAAAACTATTGACTCTTTCGCGAAAGAATGTGCTGAGCTGCCTGAAAGTGCTCCCACTCATTGGAGAAAGGCATTAGAGGAAGGAGTTGGTTATAAGGAATTGCCGGAATTCGATACACTGTTTTTAAAACTATCGGATCATTTTCAAGCATTCGATAATTTTACAAACGCGATGGAATGTGAGGATCTCAAACGGGGCCGCTATATGGGGTTAGTGCACGTTACCGGACTTTATATTGGCTCACATGGTTCGACTGGTAAAGTCGCATCTTTACAAATGAAGGTTCTTCAAGTAGTCTATGAACCACTACCAATTGATAAATGTTTAATTAACATTGATAAGACTGCTTCAAGTGATGGGAAGGAAGAGAGCAAAAAGCGAGGGCGGAAATCTAAAGATGGGAATCCTAAATTGAAGTTGAAGCGCCAAGATTCTGACTTGAAAACTTTCTATAATCCTAATTGTGATGAGGAAACACAAATGTTTTAATTTGTAAATGTTTTAATTTGTAAATGTAACTTGAAAGTTTCTATTCTGAATGTAAATAAACGTGATCTGGAACATGTGTCTGTTTTGTTGTTCTAAGCAAAATTAGCGGGATGAAGAGTTTAATGTTAATGGAATTGTAAGATGACAGATTTTCGTCTATTCACTGATCGCACAATGTGTGTCGCTGGACCAAGTCAGTCCGGTAAAACTACATTTGTAACTGAATTGCTACAATATAGAAATGAAATGTTTAACAAGGAAATTAAGAGAGTCAAATGGTATTATGGAATATTTCAACCACAACTACATTCTGCACTTCGCCAGAAAGGTTATGAGGTGAAGCAAGGGTTGCCATCAACTGAGGATATCAAAGCAGGTGACTTACTAGTATTAGATGATCTATTACGAGAAAGCAAATCTTCAAAGGATGTAACTGAAATGTTCATTCAAACTGCACATCATAGGGAAGCTTTTATTATCTACATCACCCAAAACATCTTCGATGGAGGGAAAGAGCAAAGAACTAGAAGCTTGAATACACATTATTTGGCAATATTTAAAAATCCAAGAGATAGCAGTCAGATACATCATCTCAGTAGACAGATATTACCTCAACAACCTAAAGTACTTTCAAAAATATATGAAGATGTAACAAAGAAACCACATGGTTATCTATTTATTGATCTAACCCAGGAATGTCCGGAACGACTTCGATTTCGAACAAATATCATACCTAATTCCGCTGAACCAATGACAGTTTTCTCGGTTCACAGTTAGTTTTAAGCAATGTACTTTGTTGCCTTATTATTTTCAAACATGTCTTATTCAAAGATGGTAGTCATTCCTCAAGAGGAGTATGTACAATTGACTACATTACAAAGTGCACAGGAAGTCAAAAATATAGATCAACCTATTACGAATCAACTTAAGGAACTAACACAAAAGGATATGGAAATTCAGAAGATTAAGGATCCCTATCGACGAATGCAGTTAGCAGCTGAAAACATTGACGAGAGGCGACAGATTCGTGACAAGTTGCGACGATTTATAACCTTGTCAACACCTCGACCATATCGTGTGCGCGCTGAGCGATTATTTGACTTCATTGATCCACATGTGAAGTTCAATGAGAGAGGGGAGATAATAGATGAAACAACTGGTGATGTTATTAGAAATAGTCACATAGATGACCTTCTACAATATGCTGTCAGAGATGTAAGGCGAGAACTAGGTGCACCACAAGGGTGGTCATATTTTCAGAAAATTTTATCTGATCAAAATGTACCTCACAATATTATTGGAGGACCGACTGCGAATGAATTGGATAAGGGTCACTTACAAGATGGATCAAAGAGTAAAACACCCACGATGGCGGTCAAGCGAGAGCTTCATGATCCCGATGATCTGCAACCAAAAAGAGCTACTAGGCGCTCAATGCGTGTTGCGAAGGAGTATAGTAAATATTAAGCAAAAATGAATTAAGCCTTGCCTCTCTCATATCATGTCGTTACAAAAATTTTGCTGTTGTTTGAAATCTGCGCTCGAAGGTAAAGCAGAAGAGGGCATAGAGGTTGATATCAATTGTGTTAGCAGTTGCTGTGCGAGTAATACGCGTGCAAATCAGAACAAAGACGATGAGTACAGCAGTGAAACTCAGAAAGATTTATTA
The DNA here is from genome assembly GCA_907163375.1 of Prostheceraeus crozeri. NCBI lineage: Eukaryota > Metazoa > Platyhelminthes > Polycladida > Euryleptidae > Prostheceraeus > Prostheceraeus crozeri. Next base: position 38,538 of record CAJQUW010009803.1, on the reverse strand, counting down.
CGACTTAAATCATCCCGCAAGTTTCAGTCGTCCGGAGGTTCTAGCTCGTGCAGCAGGTGTGGGAATAGAGAAACTTCTAAACTCTAATAGAGAGCTCTTCTAAACTCAAAGCATCAACAAATGCTTCATGGGATATCCACGTATACAGCGAAGACATATTGGGTGATGAATTGTCTACTTCCAGTGAACTTGTAAAAAGAGTTAATTTGAACATTGAAAGCTTGAAAACGCCATCTGAATTGTGTACAAAGTTAAATGAGTTTGGTGTAGATTACCTTGATGCAGATGAATATCACTTTTCTTATGACCCACATAAGAAACGCATGATTGTAAAGGTAGGGAAGAACTCTCTTATCATGCTGGATAGCGTGTTAACGACCACATTGGGATTCTCAAAATCAACTATTTATGAAGGCACATCAATAGGCGATACAGCCCCATCACTAGAGCGTGATATAAGTAACTTATACGTCTATTGTAACATTATTGAATATACAAGGGTTGGCGACATTGAGGCCCCACTTCTGCGCACATTTCCTCTCTCATCCGTAAGGAAGCAACTAATCAATCGAGAATTTTTTAACACAATGTATCTACCAATCAGCCGAAATTTCATCAATAGAATTGACATATCAATTCATGATGACGCAGGAGAAGTAGTACCGTTCTGTGGTGGTGTTACTGTTTTGACCCTACATATTAGGTCAAGAGAATAAGGCTTTACGCTATTGTGACTTCCATAGTTATTCAATAGTCATAATGACAGGCATTTACAGTAGACCATCATATCAGAGCGGTTATCCCGTGTTTGTTGGAGTTAGACGACAAGTTGGAGGAGGCATATTTGGTGCACTAAGACGTATGGTTCTTCCAACACTCAAAAAGTATGGCGTACCAATCATGAAGCGTGTTGGAAGCAGGGCTTTAGATTTTGGTGCAAATGTTGCAGCTGATGCTCTTCAAGGTGAGGATATCGGTGAATCTATGAAAATGCGCGCGCAGCAATCTGCCATAGACGCATTAGATGATTTAACAAAGACGAGACGGACAGTTCGGAAGAAGCGTAGGAAGTCAAGACAAGTTGGATCCGGTCGAGTTACTAAGCAAAGACGCAGGAAAAGTAAAAAGCCGACTAGAGCAGCACGTTCTAAATCTAGACGTCGTGTGAAAGCAAGAAAGCGCAAACGAAATTTCACTGCGACTGGAAACAAGTCAAAACGAAGGAAGACAACATATTTGTAGAGCTAATACGATGCAGAGTATCAATTCGGCTTTGTGTTTCTTCGATTCTCCCCCTCATCAGACAGACATCATCTCCTCAACAATTGTAGACATAGTCCCCACAACAAATATCGATGGTAACCAGCAGCCTATTCAGTTTGATATACCTGCCAATCCTCAAGATTATATTGACTGTCAATCCATTGATTTAGAGTTGTGTATACAAATTAAGAAGACTGATGGTACAAATATCGATTCATCCAAGGATAAAGTGGGATTAGCAAATCTTCCTATTGCCAGTCTGTTCTCAGATGTGTATCTAATATTGAATGACAAACAGATTGAAGGAGGGGATCGAGCATATCCATATGGAGCATATATACATACAATGACTCAATTTCAAAAGCAAGCTAAACAGTCACACTTGCAAGTTTCTGGGTGGTATGATGATCAGCAAGGGAAATTTGACGATGTCTCAAATACAGGGTTGAAAAGACGAATGGATTTAACAGCGGATTCAAAGGAATTATACTTGAAAGGACCCGTCTATCTTGATTTCCTTCGTCAATTTAGATATCTGCTATCACAGGTTAAAATGCAAATAAAATTTATTCGTGCAAATCCTGAGTTCGCGTTAATGGCTTTTGGAGCTACAAACTATCAAGTCAACATAAGTAATGCCGTGCTCAATGTAAGGCGAGTAACAATGAACCCGTCAGTCATCAACGAGCATGCGACAGGATTGAGGAAAAACAATGCAATATATCCAGTTAATCACAGTGTGTTGACAAACTTCACAATTGGTGCGGGATCATCCTGACATGCCTACCCAAATCTTTTTCCCACTGCAATGCCAAAGGCGGTTTATATCACATTTGTGGAAAATGAGGCATTCATTGGTGCTTTTGAAAAGAATCCATTCAATTTCCAACACTTTAATGTTAGCAAACTAGCACTCTATCAGGATGGGAAATTTGTATCTTGCAAAGCATATGAGCCTAATTTCAAAGATGGCAAATTCGCACGTGAATATGGTTCTATTTTCACCGCCCTCAACATGCTTAATACAGACGATTCAAATGGAATTACAATGGACATGTACAAGAAAGGCTACTTCTTCATTATGTACAACCTCACAGCAGATGCAGATCTAGGTGGTGAAAGCGTAGGAGTTACAAAGCCTGGAAATCTACGACTGGAGATATCATTTGAGTCACCTTTGAAGAAAACAATTACTTGTCTCATTTATGCTATCTATGATAGCAAAGTTGAGATAACAAGAATGAGAGACGTGACTGTCAGCTATCAGAGATGAGTAACTTAAGCAACATAGAAATCTTGAGGAAAATGAGGAAAGCTCATCCTTACTCCAAGACAATATTTCTCAATGTCTTTTCTAGAGATAATTTACCTGATTCAATTCCTTTCTATCCTTGTTCACTTATCATCAATACGGATACCAACAATCTTCCCGGAAAACATTGGATTGCTGTATACATCAATCGTTATAAAGTTGCCGAATATTTTGACTCTCTTAATCAACCTCGTTTACATGATATCGCACTATGGATGAACAGGTTCTCCTGGACTGTTAGGAAAGTGACATCGTTCCCACTTCAAAGTAATACATCTCTAATGTGCGGTGGCTATGTACTCTATTTTGTCAACGAGAGACCATTGAAAAATAACTGTAAAAGTGCTTTAGAACTATTTTCAAAAAACTGTGATAAAAATGATGTAATTCTTACTAAATATGTTGAAACAGTTTTGAAATAAAGTTTTATGTTGTATCATTAACTTGCTCTCTTTTTTCCAAAACAAGGGTTTATAAGGAAAACAAAAACATGCTCTTATTTCATTATCTATTCACATATATACAAAAACATGTTCATATTTCATTATCTATCCACATATATACAAAATCTACAATTTGGTTTTCATGAAACATTTTTTCAAATCACATATGATGGGAGGCACATCACTTATGTCTTTAATGCCGGTTATCACAATCTTTCCATTATGGAACTAATGAACATGATATGGATGCCAGTTAGTCAATTGAGCTGCTGGAAATAACTCCACTTCATAAGTTAGATTATGTGATGATGTAACTTTACGGAAATCATAGTGATAGTGTAATTCACATAACACGGTCATTGTCTTCACTTTCCAATCAGATAATGAATCACCAAGTAAATGTTCCAAAGTCAAGTGTAGATATGAGAGATCACCCTCCATGACCCTTCCAATACATTGGATTGTTCCATTTGGAAAGAATAGGATAGTGAGAGATTTATCCCTCCTCTGAATCCTCCATGTTAACATTGAGGGTCTTCCAAGATGTAAGCTCGTTGTCGGCTTCAATTTGCGTTTTAACAGTAACCATTGTTTTCGGTTGGGTATATTCCTCTCGATCTCTTGTAGATTGAGTTTTGACTTTGCTTTTGTAGTTAACATCCGATTTACAACTTCCAACCGTTTGATGTCCTCCATCTTTAATGAATGACGTTATCTGTGGTAGTATCTCCCTTGTAAAGGTTTCCCATGTGACGTCACTGAAACGAAAAAATCGATATTCAACATCTTCACGTTTTGGTGAACAGACGTATAGTTTGACTGATGAATCACACTTTATCCATACCTTGTCATCGAGAGGAATCTTGATCCGAGTCTTATGGTTGTCAATGAGATCCGCAAAATCTTTCAGTGAAGGCAATGAGTCAATACTAATGCAAACGCCACGATGTTTTCGATCACTATTTGCTATTGAATGACGAACTGCTATTCCTTTAGAATTTGTTATGTGAACGTTTTGAACGTCACTAAGTTTCCATGTTCTAATGTAATGAGGCATGTTCCGAAAGCTATGTTTCAAATTTAGGTTTAATGCTTGCCTAAAGTTTGTTATTTTATTAGCTCAACATATCGGAATGATGTTGAGTACAAATTCTTCACATATTCATTCACATTAGGACTACCTATTTATTGGTAATCATTTCTACATATCGGAAAGATGTAGAAATTTCAATTTTAGTAAGACTACTTATGTATTGGTAAGTGTTGCTGCATGTCGAAAGATGCAGCAATCGCAAGATCTATTACAAGTAGAATATTATATTGTTTTTATTTAGACTTATTCTACATCACCTGTGACAGGAAGGCATCTCCTTCTCTTCGACGGTGGGGGAAGACCTAGGCTGTAGTGTCCATATGGTAATGATAAATTTTTATCCAGCCAACAGCGCTTATCCTCCCAAAGTGAAAGACCTCGCTTCCTAAATGATTTTGTGCTAACTATGTGATTTTTTGAATTTATAATTGTCATATCTTCAGTTGTATCATTCTCACTATAATAGACACTCCTATAGTCATCATGTTTCAATTTTTTAACTGCTGCTCTCTGAATTCCTTTTGCACGTTTGATGCTATGATTCGTAGAGTCTAGATATTTCATTGAATACATTTTCGGTTTTAGTAGGATCATTTCCTCAAGCAACTTTCCAGCACACTCATCCTTAAAACAACCTAATCTAGCTTTGTTTGTAGTTGAGTATAGTCGGTGATGACTATCATAGTTTGAAGAGTCAAACTTTTCACCGAAGTATAGAAGTATATCTTCCAGACGGACAGATGGTGATGTGTATAAACATAGGAAGAAACTGTCGGTATCACCTCCACAAAGCCGCGTTCTATTTATCAGTGGACACCCTTTTAGATCATTGTAATATAATTGATACATTTCCAACTTACTATAGTCAAGTACTGCTTGACCAACATATATTAACTTATTTAAAACTATTGAAGGTTTGTACATTTCCATACCAACCAGATCTTCATCAAATATTTTGTGTTGAACATAGAGAGGATGATTTGACAATTTCAGTAGTTGTTTCTCATTGTTGACTAGTTTAAATTTTTTCCTTCTCCTTAAATTTTTAGTTAAATTTTTTCAATTTGTAAAATGACTTTTCGAAGTCAGTGTTTGATTGAGCCATCTTTTGAGAGTTCATATCAATGTATGTTTTCAACCAAGGCTTTTGTGTGAATTTTATGCCACTATGAATCTTCTTGATTCTCATGCCCATGGTCAAGTAAAATTTTAAAATTGAATAGTGGACTACATAATTTTCCCTATCAAATTGATGGAGCAGAAGTTTCTTGATAGAAGAAAAATGTGTATTTGGTCTTACTTTTCATATAGATTTTTCATATAGTGTAAAAACATTCTCTTTTCAATCATCTGCATTTCTGGAGCTAATGGGAAATCGGCAGTGTCATCATGAATGGCTGCAGGATACTCTAAATCTAAATCAAAAATGTAGCCGATTTCACCATCATCATCTATATTTTGAACATTTTCTTCATTTAAAAAATTATCTAATTCACTTTCATTCAACCATTTGAAATTTGAGTGGGGTAGATTTCTACTGAGTGAAGAACCGTAAAGGTTATTAACATCTAAGTAGGTCAAATGTCGACTTTCATGTGTATTATTTCCTAATTCTTCAATGCGTGCACGCGCTCGGTGAATGTTGGTGAAAGTCATACCCCCTCTAATTCCTCGTTCAAATAGATTGTGCATATTTTCATCTTGTATGTAGTGTGGGGGATCATTGGAAGAGAAATTTAGTGCTGAGGTAAAGCTAAGATGTGGGAGACTGACAAAATGTACAGGGTCGACTTCATCCTCACGTTGACTCAATGCTCTAAACACTTCAAATATGTCTGCCAACAATAAAACATCTAACTTCAGATATGCCAGCATGTAATCACCAAATGTGCTACAATTAAATTCAATCCATGCCTTGTTAGCGTGTTCATATTCACTATCGGAACAGTGCTCACGAGTAAGATCATTATAGAATTCAAATTGTGGTGGTAGACAGTCTTCCGTCAACGTGTTTAAGTTTTTGAAGTATGAATATGGAAACACTCCCTTCTGATATAAAACATTATCACTTAATTGTGGAAACTCTACCCTTAATGTCTCTACATGCTCATACGTTTGCAAGCCCTTGGCTAATTCACTCAAGGATGCACTTAGAAATTGATATGAGTCTAAGAATTTTAGTTTAAAGTATACTGTCTTCCCTTTGTATTCATTTACAGGGACACTGGCGGATAAAGTTATATATTTTTCAGCAGTTGCTGCTACAACATCTAATTTCCAAGATTTCATTCTTCCAATCGCTTTATAGCAAACGATGTGACTATCATAATTTTTAAAATTGTGGAAAAATATGGGGAGCTCCCGTGTGTTAAGTCTTAACCGGAGATTGCATTTCCTACATAATGTTTGCCTATATCGTCCGGTGATGTGATCATGATCACGAACTTTTATGACTTCATCGCTGAATTTCGATTTACATTTGTTGCAACATTCTGCATTCTCATGGCGTGCTTTTTCATCCGCTGACAGTGACATTGGCTGCCTAGTTGTTGCACATTGGTTGTCATATAAGTCTTGGGCTACAGTTTCTAAGTGGTGCAAGAAACTAATAATGCAATTTTCTCCCTCAAAGAGGTAATACTTGTTTTCAAATTTCGATTGAAGGGCATTATGCCAGACATGATAAGCTCCAATGGCCGCAGGTTTATGTATTTTATTATCAATGTAGCACTCTATATCTGCATAAATTACTAAAGGAGGACTTAGTTGATATTCCATGCTACTTGTTAGTACTTTTAGATCCGATGGCATTTTTTCTATTTGTGCTTTTCCTCGAATACAAAACTGGAAGTGTCGTTCTAGTGTTGTCTTATATGTGAATGACTGAGTGCATCTTTCGCAGAAGTATTTATGTCTTTTTAAAGTTCTCCTATACAATCTTGACAGCTTTGGAATTCCACAATAGTGTACTGTTCCATTGTTTAGAAATAGCAAAATATTAACCGTTTGCCTACCAGTAAAGTTACTATTGTAACGAACACCTTTGAGTCCATTTTCATAAAAGTGAATGTTAATTTTAATATCATTATTTTTCTCAAATTTTGGAATATCTTTGATTGATACTGGTGTGGAAATGCCTTCCATATTTAGCTCAGAAGTCCACTCACTATATGATTTTACTTCATTCCTTGAATAAGGTACTTCATTATAATGCAATATTGATAAAACTGCATATAGGAAGCAATCATTTGCATTTGAATTAACATTAATGACAGCTTTAGAGTTTTTTAACTTCTTTGGTAGAGGAAATTATTGTCCACCTGACAGTATTGGACTTGTTATTACATTGAACTCTATATTTTGTACATCATCTATAATCCAATTGCTACCCTTTTTTGTGAAGGCTTCAATATGATTTATCAGACTATTTAGATGATCCTGAAACCAAGCATCATAGTCATAAATATAGTTTGAGGATGATGAGGTAAAGTGTGCGAGAAAAGTTTCTTCTTCTTGAGGATTAGAACGGACATAACGAATTTGTGCAATCAGACGACCGCGCAATTGATAGCTCCTTAGTAAGTCAGACACTAAATTCCCTAACATGGAACGCATGCTTTCTAAGAATGATGTTATGTCCACAGTAGGTGTTGTTGGCGTGATATCATACACACGTGCATGGCCATTGAGTGCGCTTTCGCTGAGACTAACAGTTCCATAGTTATTATGCATATTCACCTCACTATTTTTATTATGTACATTCATATGCTGTCGAAATCTACTTATAGAGTTATACGTTTTGCCACACCGAGAGCAGTATTGCATAAAGTTTTGTATATTAGTTGAAGCGCTGGTTGTTGGCTTAAAAGTAGATCTATTTTGATTATTTGAATTTGACTCTGTTATACTATCATTCGGCTTATTATTGCATACAAGTTTATGCCTCTTAAGATTATCCATCCTATTCGTCTTATATGGACACTTGCTACATTGATATGTTTTTCCTAACTTACAAAATTTTTCATGTCGTTGCAAATTGCCTATGAGAGTGAACACTTTTCCACACTTGGTACAGACAACCATGATTATTGATGAGGATTGAAATTAGCAAGCCCTTATATACATCTACCATCTAATGACGTCAGCGTCATCACCAGCCAATACCATATGTTCCGATCTGTTGTAAAGAGAAAACATAAAATTTAAAGCAATCTATTTTTTTCAAAAGTAAAAATAAGTTATAACTTCACGCATTTCACGATGCCACTGTGATATAGTTTCAAGTGGCTACAGCTTTCACTGCAGCCACCCAAATCGTCCATCCGCGTCAGTCTTAGCCTACGGATGGTGTTATTGCTACACTCGACGTGGACTAAGGTCTCTCTGTCGTGTCGTTGGCTATTTTTTACTTGTGAGGCCAACAGGAGGTTTGATTGAGTAATGTTTCTTAGAGACTCAACCAAACCTCTGTTGTCCTCCATTAACTGAGCCTCACGAGCCTCGGACTGTTTCAATCGCTCTTGACACCGCCGTAACTTGCTTTCGATGTCCTCCTCGTCCGTCGTTGCGTCAAGGTCTACGTTGTACTCGCGTACTGGGAGAGGAGCCTTAGGAACTGCGGCTGGGATAGGAGGTGTTGGAGAGGAAGGAGCTGCGGCTGGGATAGGAGGTGTTGGAGAGGAAGGAGCTGCGGCTGGGATAGGTGTTGGAGGTGAAGGAGCTGGGACTGGGATATCAGCTGCTGAGGATGGGGCCAATGTCATCATCGGCGACAATGGTAGGTGGACATTCCAGCTAGGAGACGCCCGGATGTTGGAGAATGAGATCTCCGTATGAGACGCAAACATCACGGAGTCCTGTAATTGAAAGGAACAATTGTTTATCATCCATTTACCATTTTTTAACATTAATTAGATACAAATGTGAATTCCTCTTACCTCCTGCTGGATTGCGGATTCTTGATCGGATCCACTCGCCTTGTTAGGAGTCACCGAATCATTCTGAAAGATGAATTAATCAATTGTAGACGAATATATTAATAATCAAGTGTGTTTTAAAATAAATTTTAATGAAAACAATTCTGTACACATGCAGTTAACCAATCATATACTTACATGTACATTGGAATCATCATCTTCGTCGGAAGAGGACGTTCGGGATGAAGTCGCTGAAGTAGTGGATTCATCCTCGGATGAGGAGTCCGAATCCTCCGATGACTCGCGAATTGAGTACGGTTTCTCCTCATTGTCCTCTACCGACGTTGTTATCGCCGGCGTAGACAAGAAGCTTCTGTGATGCTTCTTCAGCGACAGAGATCGCATAGACTGCAACGAAAAATATGATGACATGTTTGCAACTCATTGACGAAGTATGTATGTTTTTAAAAATACTTGATGCATTTTCAGTTATTGTTGACTGAGACCTATGTAATGACACTTACGGGACTCGAAGGTAGTCTGCTTCTCGGTGAAGGTAAGCGCGGAATTTTTGGGCAGCTTTGAACACTAGGAAACAGCTGAAAGTAGGAAAAATTCATGTTTAATTTCACATTGAGAACTAATAAATAACTGAAATGCTTACATTTCGCAATTTTTCGGCCACTATATCCTCGTTAGTCTTTGTCGGGTGAGGTAGCTCACTCTGAAATGTTTAAGCAATGTTGATTTACTTTATGTATAGAAATAATTAAATTAGTCAATAAATACTTACATCTTTAGCGAACAGTTTTTTCTGAACTAACACCTTGGCTCTCTTCGGTGGGGGCATCAGTACATCCTGAAATGTTTAACAACATATAATCATTTCATACATAATGAAGTAGTATTTTTTTTATTTTTCTGCTGTGAGCCAGTTATCCGTTGAAGCTAGCATGTAGAATTGATGGCACTCACCTCACAATCACTAAAAGTCTCATCGATGAACTCCCGAGACTTAGGAACTTTCCTCTTAGGAACTCGAGACTTTTGAGGCTTATCCTTTGGAGCAGGTTCATCCAACTGGGAAAACACGCCTTCAGTCGGTCGATCCTTCCCAAAAAGAAGCTCCAACTTCTTCTTCTCAACTTTGGAGGTTAAGTTAATCCCCTTTCTTCCATTTAGTTGAGCACAAGGGGTGTGCTTGGCAATGAAAGCTTTCGCGGAGTCACTATTCACCTTTGCATCGCTCTTTTCATACCTCTTACACGTGAGACAGTAGAGGTAGGTGCAGTCCTCTCGGAAGGAGCATTCCTTATGCCCGCTTTTGTTCGCATGTCGAACGGGCAGTTGGCAAGTCTCACAGAAATGGAAGATGAGACGTTGCCGTGCGATGCTTTCTTGTCGAACCATTTCTGTAGAGGATAAAAACTTTTATGATAATTTAATCTCTTTTTAAATGAGAAATCATTCATGTACCATCTTCAAACCTTTATTAAGTACTAGATTAATATTTGACAAATCTTAAGAAGAAATAAATTCATGGATGAAATAGAAACTGAGATTCGAAATTTTAATTTCATTCGAAAGGGTTTGTTCATAAAAAGACATGAAATTTGGAAGCAGCTGATTAATCATTATTTAATTTCGAAATAATAACAGAATGAAAATGAGATTTCGAAAATTTGAACCACTTCTCAATTGGTTCAATTAAACAAGCTTGAATTTTATACATCTGTTAGCAGATGACAGAATGAATATTTAAAATGGATGAAGGCTTTATTTAGGTATCTTTTATTTATAAACAAACTGTGAAAATCTTGTTGATTTAAATACACTTACATTTAAACTGATATATTCATGTCTCTCGCTCAATGACTTAATTTAGGATGAAAAATTAAAAAAAACATGGTTAATAATATAACATAAAGTGTTCCTATCCTAAAAACCCAAGCTTCTATATTTAAAGCTATTTGGTTATAAAAACTTAATAATGTTCCTACTCCCGAATATCCTATAAAGTAGCACAACATGACAATGAAACTCACTTCAGAATTGTAATAAGAACCGGAGAACGGAGGAACGAAGAACGACGTCTGCTATGGACACTGAATAATTTGAAAATGAGTGACAATTCGTTGTGTGCAACTTCTTTATATATGAAATTGACAAAGCAACTATGAACAAAGACCTTATGACATCACATCTTGGAATTGGTACGGTTAAACAAAATTGATAACTCAAACAAGAATTGGAACAGCTGGTTTATTTTTAACCTTAGAAATGGAAGTGCCATCATATGTGTTGAAAGATTTCTACATGTAAACAGTAGAGTGAATTCAAAGTAATATGAACTGATGGACTGATGTATTATTTGATATACATGTTATTATTAATAGTCATATAATGATTCATATTTGAAGATATAAAACGTGTGATTTGAATAGAACATTAAATTTGAATTAAGCGCTAAATTTCGAAAATTCAAATTTCGCGCCAAAATGTGAATAATCAAATTTAAAGACTTTTTTCGAAAATTTGAATTTCGCGCCAAAATTCAAATAATCAAATTAAAATACTAGGGTTAGGGTTAGGGTTAAGGTTAGGGTTAGGGTTAGGGTTAGGGTTAAGGTTAGGGTTAAGGTTAGGGTTAGGGTTAGGGAAGCAAGAAGAGTATCTATGGCACCCGGAACCCATGGGTAAATAAATTTTCGAGTGCGCGAAGCGCACTCGAAAATTTATTTACCCTATAATCCGAAAAATTTCGAGGGCGCGAAGCGTGTATGATGTGTATGAAGTGTATGAAGTGTATGAAGTGTATGAAGTGTATGAAGTGTATGAAGGTCAAAGGTCAAGGTCAAGTGTAGAGGATTGTATATTATGGTCATTTTTAGTTGTAAAACTTTAACTTTGAAAATTTGTAAACTTAGTCATTTTTGTAAAAAAACTTGGAATTTTTTCAAGTTGCATACAGATGCATACAACTAGGATTTTTTCATCAAATGGGTACATACAATATATCATTCGAATGCTCTTTTCATGCTGATTCTAATGGTGTATTGTATGACACATGTATGACATATAACTAGAGAGCTACATGTCTTTAAAGAATGGGCTAAAAACTTAGTGAATTTAAAAATCTAACATTTGTCTGCTTGCATACAGTTGCATACAACTAGGATTTTCCCATCGAATAGTTACATACCTTATATCATTCTAAAGGTCTTTTCATTCTCATTCTTATGGTGTCGTGTATGACACATGTATGATATCATCCTGGACTGCTACAAGCATTTTAAAATTAACAACATAACTGTTTCTTTAAAAGTTATATGTTCCTATTTATTTCAAGTTGAAGTCTTCATATTTGATTTTTTGTTTCAATTCAGTTATTGAACATCATTAATTGTAGACAGTTGTTCCCCTTTCCCATTCAGACCTTAATTGAAGACCGATTTGTGAAATGATAAAACAAGTTTGTTCATATATACAAATGAATATTAAATGAAGAGATTAAGAAAAAAACACACTAAATATCATCAAGGTAAGGAAAGGGTACAAGTTTTTTCAAGTCCACTTGCACATGGATCCTGGTCTTTTTGGGCGCACAGGGACAGCGACGTGGTGTGTCAAGGTCGATGACCGAAAATTCGAGAGCGGTTGTGAGGTTCCGCTCGTTCGGCTCCAGTCGCATGAAGACCCGTTTCGTGTGGTACTTTCTCGGGGCGTTCTTGACTTTGACCGTGACCCTTCCATAGAGTGGCGTTCGCATGGACTTCTTATTCATGTGACGCATCGTCTCGATTGATACGTCACTATCTTCATCACTCGAGTAGTCGGGCGATGCAGGGGCTTGGGTGAACACCACCGGCTCGTTTGGTGTTGTCGATCGCTCCATCGGAGATTGGGGAGGTGTATTGGTACGTTCCACTGGCGAAGTGGTACGATTAGCAGTACCGTTCTCAACTGCGGCTTTCTGTTTGCGATCCATTATGACTTGTAGATTTAAAATAATTGTAACTTGTAAACGTGAGGATTAGAACCTTTGATAAGAATTGGTACAAACCTCGGACTTATATACTTTTTAAACAAAGGAAATCCTAACAGCCAATCAGAGAGGTACCGAACTTCCCTAAAGAATATATATAACTATATAAAGGATGTCATTGTTCCAAACTGTTAAGTACTTATCCTCAACGTTCCATAACAAGAAGCATGTCCTCAAAACCACTATTTTATTTTCAAAATGACAGCCAAGTCACTATGGGAGGTCAGTTGGATATGACCGTGCATCTCTCTTGCGGCTGCAAAGTGGCCCTATGGAAAACCTTGACTGTGTCAGCACTTCAAAGGCGGAGTGGACTACCGGTGAAGTGTCCAGTACACGAGTGTGACCATGACTTTAGTAAAAATCAGACATTTCATGAATGGTGTGATGACTTCCTGAAGATCATGGAGTCGCCTGAGGGACGTGATCTGTACCCGTCATTTATTTTTCACGCTTAAATTAAACTTACATTGTAAATCTTTTCATTTTAAACATAGTTCTGGAATTGGTTTTCTTATTGGGGAGCAACCAAATCATAGCTGCACAGTAAAGTTTCACATCTAAATAGTGCTACATTTAAAATAATTGTCGCAATAGTCGCAATTGAGCAAACCCATTCAAAATCAAACAACGGACGTCTATCGGTACGTACCCAAGTGCTCAGAACCAAACCACACAAGTTCGATCATAGACGTTCCGAAACACAGTGTAGTCAACTGAGTGTACCAAACACATGTACCTATCCAGTAAGACAGATCTCATACAAGTTCCTATTCATAACACTGAATTATACATGTACCTATCCATTTTCCTATCGATAACTAAATTATACATGTACCTATCCATGTACCTATCCATGTACCTATTGATAACACTAAATTTTACATGTACCTATCCGTCGCAAGTAGGGCACAGTTTTCACTACTGACGATGTCTCTGTGCCTTGAGTTTTAAGCCATTTTCCGACTTGAACTTTCAGTACTCTGTTGGCCCTAGCAAAATTTTCGCCAGACACGATATTAATTGCTCTGTTCACGTCTGGTCCTGTCAAATATCTCTGTCAAAGTATCTCTGCAATGCAGCCCGGATACAGATAAGACTGCTAGGTGAATATAAACGGCCATCCTTAGTTTTCAATTTGTAATAGAAGAAGCAAAGATAATCACTTAGAATCCTCTCAGGTAGTCTTTCGATGTTTGATGAAAGTTGATTTTCAATTAAAAAAGATTTCAGCTTTTTAACGTGACAAATAGTTTGCTTTTGTGTAGATCGTTGAATGCTTTCTTGTTCAACTCTTCGTATTTCTTCATCAATTTGGCTGGATAAGAAGTCTTCAAATTCATTGCTCCATGTTTCTAATGACTGATTGAATTCAGTTTCTAGTTCTTTGATATAGCGATCTCCACTTTCATCATTGAGCCAAGTAACTATCTCGTCACTGACACCGCTTAGCATACCACCGGGAATATTGTCAAAATTGATCATGCTGTGAGTTGTAATGATTGAAAGCAATAGAATGAAATTAGAGATAAATTCTAAACTATGTAAATTCAAAATGATATCAATGTCTATAAAAAATCAAATGACTTGACCATGAACTCCTAGATATTGTCCTGTAGGTATAAATATCTAGGAGTCCATGACTTGACTAAATGAGTTATGATTTATGATATCACATAGATAGCCTACTCGATACAATATCAATATACCATGATATTATCGGTCATAAATAGCGGTCGCTAATGCGACCTTCTTTTACATAGAAATGGATAATAGTTTCTATGGTATTATTAATTTCTATGTTCTTTTATGACCTCTAATATCATGGTATATTGATATATTGTAAACCTTTACTGTGTTATAGGGACCTATGATATTTTTTGAGATATTTTGATTGCTTATCATAGAAATGTAGACCTACAATATATCTATTGAAATTTTTTCTTACCGGGTTAAGACGTCAAGAAAAATTTTCCTGACGGCTGGCGATTGGGAAAACATAGTATACTACGACTGGAGACTTAGAAGATGATGCCCGGACTATGTTAAAAATGACAACACTATGTTGAAAATGACATTAGAATTCAAATTCCTAGCAGTGGAAATTCATGTCATGCATTGATCAAAACATTCCAGACTACAGGCTGTGTAGGCCATAGAAGTGGATAGTAGTAAACTAGAATGGAAGTTTGATATCTTGCCTATGTGCAATGATGGCACATGAAAAAATCTATGGCTTGTAGATCTGCTTTCGATCTAAAACATTGTATCATAGTCAAGCTATTGCCAAGTTGGTTGTGGAAGTTGTTGACAGCAAATTGCAGGATTTTCATGAATGGAACTTTAAGTGAGATGGCAGCATTGTTTCATGCGAATTAGCCTACTATTCCATGGATTAATATACTGTGTCTACTTGTAGCCGTCATTGACAACTATTTTCTAACTTTTCAATACTGGAATGCGAATCAAAAATTGGTTCAAAGTCATAATCGAATGTGGTCGGTGTGCTGTTTGTGAGAATATCTCAAGAATTCAAAGATAAAAATTCTAATTATTGGATAATTTCTCCTTCTAGCGGCTGAGAAACCAGGCGCTTTCTGGAATAAACACATTGAAAGCTTCTTTACCGACAGTCATTTCTCAGATAAATGAAATATCGCTGGATCCTTTCAATTAATTACTAAATGACTTATGTGATATAGTGTGATGATATTTTGGAAGCTCATATTCGAAAGCATGCAAAGGTTTTGAAAATTGTTCAAATATATTGAACAAATTGTTTGGTTCTTGAGAGACTGCCTAAAAGTCAACATTTCCGTGTTCCCTTCTGCCGGACAACTAGGTATCTGAACTCCTTCATCTTGCGTTTTGTATAAAGAGAGATGTTTTGCAAATAATTTGATTTAATTTGATTGTTATAATTGAAATTATCATGTGAATTTCAATCATGTTGCTCATTGAAGTATTTCAATTTTATCTGTCTAAATGATGATTTCTGTATTTACAACCGGATGTATAGTCGATTTTCATTTCATTGAATAAAGGTTACTTACTTACTTACTTACTTACAGGGAACCTTTTTAAGTAAAATGAATACTCTGAGATTTCTTGGCCTCTGATTTCAAGCTGGAGCAATGCATGCTCTGTAAATCGACATTGCAAGTTGCGTATGTGTCTGATTATACTCTTGATTGATTATAGGAGCGAAATTTCAAAATGATGAACGTACAGAACGTTTTACAGGATTTCCTTCTTTGTCATCCTGTCGCTGCACTATTTTGCAAATTCACTATTGCTTTTGTGTACATGATCTTTGGACTAGGGCAACAATCAGATCACAAATTGACTTGATAATTAAAAATGCCAACCCGATAACAAGAAAGCCTGTTCGCAAAATTTGCTTTTTGCCCGAACTAAGTTCCCCCGGAGTGTGCTATAATTTTCATGCAATTTCCATTCTAGGACTTTCTATGGTATTATTAATTTCTATGGTGAAGGCTATCTAGCAATGGCTAGTCAACATAAGTAGGGAAAGCAGCACAACTCTATAAAGTGAACAGAATGGTAATTAAAAGTTAATAGGAGTACTTATGCTTCATTCGGTTTGCTTCTTTATACTTTCTTATGTTTCATCAACTGCATTTCAAAGAATGGTGGCTGAATAAGGAAGGAGAATTTGTTCATAATGTGAATTTCATTAATGGTTGGCAACTAACTCCATTTCTAGTGAAAATGAGAGGATCAATTTGTGAACCTTTTCATCCGGAATGCTTATATTCATGGAAGGATTTGAGAAAATAGATTTTTTTATCAAGCATGGAAAATACAATATGCAGTTCACGTAATTGATTCAACAACCATTAATGCGATTTACAACTCCAATCAGATTTAATGTCACGATGATCGTAAGATGCTGATATTATGCATGAAATTCATCAGAGGACGAAGCATGTGCATAAAAATCTCGCTCATTCTAAAAGCAAATCGTATCCTGTGACTTAGACATAAATCTTCCGACGAATCTCAGCCAGTGTAATTCTACATGTGAAGTCATATGATCTCCGGATCCAAATAACTGCTTTCATGTTTTTCAAGTCATCTACGCACTTCAATGCTTCAATGTATTGAATCCATGCTTTACATCAACACCAATAGACGATGGGTGGATCCAAATGTCGAACCAATAGAAACGTAGAAACACAAATGGTCTGATTCTTTGGTCATGGAGAAATTTGCTTTACGATTCGTTTAAGCAATTACATTATAACCTACAACGGCAATGCTTAATTCAATGTCATCAATGAATCACTGAAACATCTGTGGTAGCGGACATATATTGGGTTTTTTTCTTCCATATGAATTGCATGGCATTTACCGGACAATATTGCAACTAAGAGCAATATTGTCCGGCAGAATGTAGAAATCTTATGCTAAGATGAATTCTAACCCCAAAATGATGAAATTCCTGTCGATTTCTACATCAATCAGCGGACACTAATGCCGTAGTTGGCATTATTGTCCGCTGATTGATATATGAATTTGCATTGAATTAAAAGCCGCATTATTGTCCGGCAGAAAACTCTATGCCAAAAAATCTGAAAGAACATAGAACAAAAGCAAACTGTGCAAACATAGAAATTACTCATATTACAAGTGCTGTCCATTCTAATCCAAATAAAATTCTAGCACAAACCCATTCTTTCTCAGAATTGAGGTCGGGCACCGAACAGTTCCAGACTCGCTTGATACAGTTGTCTTTGTTTCAGAAACAGAATAATGAGTTGAAAAAACCTGGTATGATGTCGATCCACTGTCGTCCTCAATACAAATATCCCTTTGTTGGGTTCCGGATCGGTGAATACTGCCGCTTAAATCATGTGATACCTTCATTTTCTTTGTTGGTGTTACACGTTTAATATAGCGCTGCACCGAATCATTCCTTTTATGACCAGTAACCGTTTGAATCTGGTCCGTTGTGTACCCTTTTGAGAACATCTCCGAAACGACTGTTGCACGCACACAGTGATTGGTGTAAATTACGTTTAGGTCTGCTTCCCTAGAAATGATTTTCAAATCAGTTGAATCAATTGCTCGCGCACTGTTTTGATTGTTGATCGTTTTCGTCGACTTAAGATATTTGGCAATCATGCATTTTATTTATCATGTCATTTGCTTGATTAAATTCAACGTCTTTCAAAATATTGACCTGTCGTCTGAGCTCAAGTAACGGTGAATTCCCGCCCGCATACATATTAGCGTAGATGGGCTGTAGAAATTCCCGTCTTGTCGGGACAATTTACTGTACCAGAAGCGAAGGTATTGTGACAGATATTTCACTGGCATTTCTTCAATGTTTGTTGGTAGCTTTTCATCACGAAGAAATGATTTAAATTTGCTAACGTACTGCTTCGTCTGGTCACTTGTGCGCTTGTTTTTCGCATCCTCCTCTGTTTTTGCAATTTCCCTCATAATTTCATCACTCAGATCGGGATAAGAAGTGTCGTCAAAATCTGCTGTCGACTCAGTTATCTCCGCAGTCTGCGAATCTGTTAAGCCCGTAAACTGATCATACACATAATTATTAGTGTCATCGGTTGTTAGAATTTCAAGAAAATTCAAGTTTTCTGAGCTTAAACCACTGATTTGGCTGCTTTTGATTTTTGATAAATTGAGCATAGTTAAGTCTGCTGTCTACCGTGCTTGCTTCTTGTATGAGTGATTCGAGAAAAGTGATCAAGCTACGGTTTACAAAACTATCATCCATGGATTTTTTGAATTTTGAAGGTAGTCAACCTTTGCAATATTGTCAGATTATGCTAGTGAAGGAGATCTAGGAACTGTAGTCATAGACTTCTTGAGGCTAACATTCAAAGACTATGAAACGACCCATGGACTTCTTATTAAATAAACATGGATGTCAAGGATCCCTTTATGGATGTCTAGGCGCAAACTAAGATTTAGAAAATAATGTACACATATCTAGGAGTTATGTACTATGAGTATGAGTATGAGTAATTTATGAAGCACTATCAGTACTATGAAGCATTGATAGAAAGCATTGATATAGATTTCATCTTTTTTGGGTTAGAATACCAATAATATCCACTTTTATCGGACATAAATGCAAAATTCCTCGGACACTAACGTGTCCTCGGAATCTATGCATTTATGTCCTCTAAAAGTGGATATTATTCCTATATTATAATAAACGTTTAATGTACTGTACACATTAAATCAGTGTTATAGAAACATAGATTTTCATAGACATCGCCAGTTCTTAAACTAACTAGAATGTATCCAGGAAAAGAAGATAAAATACAGGGATGAGTGAAATAAGTATATGATAAATGCCTCGATAGAGGATTTAAATGGTCAGAATGTCCGAGTGGCGAAGCCACGAGGATATTTGGCCATTTGGATCCGATATCGAGGCATTTATGACATATTTATAGCACTGTATGTAATGATATCAACATTGACAAACATAATTGATATATTCAACCATAGATTTGGGATTCTGTATTCTTGGAGATCTAGAATATCTAGGTTTCCATAGATTTATTTTCATTTTTAGATTTGAAACCTTGGAATTCTATGTTTTCAGTCTTATCTATCTATGCATTCGTTGTAGGAGTCCATGGATAGCAAAGGCATGAAAGATCGAATTCTATGGTTCATCCACAGACTACAATAGCACTATGATTTAGAAGTCCATGGATTACCTGGTATATTCCATGATATTCTCAATGATGTTTGAAATTTGAATCATGCATAATCTAACTGGAATAACCTGGTCATTTTATCCAAGCTCATCTCCTGAAAGGTTTACACGATAATGGCTTCACGTATTACTGAAAATCAAATTCCCACTTCCAGTAGATTTGCATCAACTACTGACACTGAAATTCAAAGCCATCTAAATGAAGTGACCCCAAAAAATGCTATTCAAAAAGCGAAGTGGGCATTTAAGCTATTTAAGAGTTGGCACGATGAATGGAAAATTAGAATTCACGGTCCATTAAAGGTAATCAAGGGAATTGATGAATTTACCGAATCCGATTTGAATTACTGCCTCAAGTACTTCTTTTCTGATGTCAGAAAAACTGATGGTAGCAGGTATCCACCGTCAACTTTAAAAGAGCTTGAAGCGATGATTCAATACAATTTCATACACAACTACAATTTTGATTTCTCCTTATTCAAAGATCCTCAGTTTCAAGAGTCGCGCATGGTCCTAAATGCTGAAATGAAACTGTCAGCTAAGGCTGGTCTTGCTAAACCCAAAAAGCGAGCAAACAATATACCGATTGAAGCCGAAGATGAATTGTGGCGAAAAGGAATTTTTAGATATTCAAATCCAAAACAACTTCAGCAAACGTTGATTTATCATCTTGGATTGCATTTTAGCTTAAGAGCAGCTCAAGAGCAATATGATTTGGACTACGGTGAGGATTCACAAATACGCCTTGGAAAGGATGAAAATGGTGACTTTCTTGAATACACAGAGCGAATGTCTAAAAACAAACGCTTTGGTATTACTAACACAAGAATGGATCCGAAGGTCACGCGAGTGTATGCCAGTGATAATGGCGAACGCTGTCCTTTGAAGTTATTCAAAGAGTACGTGTCGCATCGCCCTGAAGCTCATAACCAATAAGGCAACAAGGCATTTTATCTTGCATGCATACCTTATCCTCGAGGCCCCGTCTGGTATAAAAACACCCGCTTGGGTATACATAGCATTCAGCAAACTGTGAGGAACTTGTTTCTACATTCTACATCAAGTGACATGTTCCTTACAAATACAAGCCTGAGAAGGACCGCGAAGAATAGGCTGGTGCAAGCCGGGATTCCAAGCGAGGTCGCCAGGAAGAAGACTGGCCGCATATCTGATGCTGCAGATTCTGCATACATCGATGGGAGCTTATTTGAGAAGCAAATGAGCAGTGCTATATACTGTAATCAGTCAAATAACGAAGTGAGATCCATTGAGTGTCAAAGTGGAGCAAGGTTCTCATTCCAAAATTGCACTGTTAAAATTACAGTGAATGAATGCAAGGAACTAAATGACTCAAATGAAAAATGACTTCTGTTTTTGCAAAGTGTTCTAGTTGTTTGCCTTAACTGAATGTAAGTACTTTTATGACCAGTACTTACACTGATGTAAGTACTGAGATTTTAAATACAGATATCGACAAACTATAGTACTTTCCTGAAAAATAAAATATGGCTTTTAACAATACTAAATACCATTTACAGTGCTTTAAATGAACCTAATGTTGAGGGGAAGCATCAATGACATCTGCATTTCTGTCATTGTTACATTATAGATATCCATGGCTAGATTGCACTTCTCTTCAAAGCCAAGTAATAGATAATGCATAGATTTGAGGTCATTATTGCTATAATTACCGAGAGCCGAAGGCTCGAGGTTATTATGACAAATCATAGAAATAAATTGTTTATCTGAAGTTCGCTAGAATGGAAATTGACTCAAGGTCGCGGCACATCCGGGGGAACTATGTTGGGGCATGAATAACCAATGAAAAGCCTCGATTTACTCATGTGACTGATTCTAACCCAATGATACAGACGTTGGCAGGTGCATCTAAGTGAAAATGCGTGCGATTCATGTGCCGTTATTGTGAATTGCATGAAGCTTAATTTCCATTCTAGAGGTTTTATTGTTGTCAATTTCTATGTGACAAATAATGACCGAAGAAATCTATGCATTATATGTCACAATAAAATGTAGCGATTATCTTCATGAATGGGATAACACTTAACTCTAAAGATACAAAGGCATTTAGCCACCTTTAAAATACAAAGGGTGATCAAAATGATCACCTTGAAAATGTATACATTTAGTGACCAATAATTCAGCAATTTAATTATAATCTGTGTAAATGTAGATTCCTGTAGACCAGCTGCAATAAGCAGATCACGATTGAGGCTTCATTTCATTCACATCGTGCAGGGAAAACAAAAGAAAATCAATTACGAGTATCAGATAGGCAGGCCAGCAGAGTGCACACTCCAGCTCGTGACAATCAATAAAATTGGTTCGCTTTTGCATTCTAGCTCATACAATTAGGGTGACGCATACAGCTGCAGTCGAATGCCTTATTCATTTCTGCACACAACAGCTAGCCATTCATTGGAGATCAGTGAACTCTACTCCACGGCTTCTAATGGAAAGCTTGTCTCATTGCGGTACGATTCATTTCGCCTTGAAAATTGTGATGGCACGCCAACCGCGAAGAAGGGCAGCCGCAGCTGCAATTGCTGCATTGAATTTGGACAAAGTTATAACATCCGATGAAGACGTTGGAGAATATATTGACATCAATGAAATTCGTGAACACCAAAATCCGTCGGATACAAGTTCTGAGTTCGACGAAGCTGAACCTGAAGTCAACCAACTTCTTGACAGAAATGGCAATCCATGGTCGATGAACGCGCCTCCAAATGTGGGACGCAGAGACGCAGGCA
This sequence comes from Prostheceraeus crozeri, assembly GCA_907163375.1. Classification (NCBI taxonomy): domain Eukaryota; kingdom Metazoa; phylum Platyhelminthes; order Polycladida; family Euryleptidae; genus Prostheceraeus; species Prostheceraeus crozeri. The sequence goes on along the minus strand of CAJQUW010009803.1, from coordinate 15,974 downwards.
ACATATTTCGAGAACGTCCAGGTCCATCGCCCGATTCACGGAAGGATACTATTCTTGAAACGTGGCATCTGTTCTTGACTCCGAGTATGCTTGAAGAAATCGTAGAGCGGTCACAAGAAAAAGCTGATCAGCTGGGAATTTCAGTACAATTGACAATGCAATCACTGAAGGCCTAGGCTACATTAGCGTGCTATATTATCGAGGAGCCAATCATGACCAAAAAATTCCAATATCAGAACTCTTTAGTGACAATTACTCCTCGTTCTACCGTACTGCAATGACACGCACTTTATTCAACATTTGGACCAAATGCATTACATTTGATGAAAGAAGTTCAAGAGACGAACGAAAACTTGTTGACAACTTTGCTGCGATTCGTGATTTTTTTGAAACATGGAATCAACGACTTCGAATGCATTTTACACCGAGTACAAATATTGTGGTGGATGAACAACTGATTGCTTCGCGGTGCAGATCGCCAAATAAAATATACAACCCTTCCAAACCAGGAAAATACGGAGAACTAGTAAGATGGGTCGTAGACGGAGAATATCGATATTTCTTGAATGGCGATCCTCTTACCAGGCGACCCACAGATCCTCAAGCAGCGCAGCGACACAAAGCTGATAACAGAGCAAAAATGTTGGTTTTGAATCTTGCTCGACCCTTTCTTGATAAAGGCCGAAATATTACTGGTGACCGTTTTTTTACGTCCTGTGATCTTGCAGAGGGACTACTTTGATCACCCTTTGTATTTTAAAGATAAATTCGTCAATTTCCAAATTACTCTATCCATTTCGTCTAACTATAGAAATGCTAGAATTTTGCAAGAGTGACAGAAATGTCCACAATGTTGATTTAGAAAAAGTCACGAAATAATTTTGAATAAACTTTATTCGTTTCAGATTTATAGCAAAAATATAAATGAGGTGATCAAACTGATCACCCCTTTGTATCTTAAGGGTTAAACAATTTGCATGAAACGCAGTTTGCGTTTGACGGAAGTTTATGCTTTTAAATAACAAATCAAAGTACTTCGGAAAACGTGATTATATTTCTGAAACTTTAAAAGGCAAAACAACGCAGTATGAAATGCGTAATTTTCCAGTGAAAGAATTTTCGTGCTTTAAAAGGCAAAGTAACGTATAACGAAATGAGTGACTTTTTAGTGAAAGAATTTTTATATTTTGAAAAGCAAAATAGCGCTCACGTATTATGAATTACATGACTTAAATGAAAGAAGTTTTATTTTCTAGATACAAAACAACGTAATATGGAACATATTACTTTTAAAATGAAAATGCTTCCAACGTGGGGTATTTGATTTATACTGCACCAGTAATGACGGAAACACTCCACTACCGATACAATAGTCTTGTATTACTCATTTGTACTCGTAATATCATGGGACAGCTACATATCAATCAGTTGATTTCTTAATATTGTGAAGTATTCATGCATGAAGTGAAGCATGTTAAATCATCGATCACTGATTTTTACTTAAATCTTCTATCCTTAAAAAAGATATTAAAAAAGATATAGATTGCATTTGTACTGATAAAGATGACTTTGGCAGTGACTGGTCGAATGTTCAGAAAACGATGAGTGAGTATGAAGCTCGACTTTTTCAAAGATTCCCACTAACGATAAATAAAATATCATCATTCATCATATAACTATGCTAGTCAACGCTCGGCTACTATCCTGTGGCGGCTGACTGCTACTAGGAAAACAATAAATGACTTACATATCGAGGTCAGTATTAATTTGTTTCATCTCTAAACATGTTGTTTTGACTTTGAATGTCTCATGGCTCAAGCGTATTTCGAATTGCGTCGTTCTGCCTTTGAAGAATGTCTCATGGCTTAAGTGTATTTCAAAATACGTTGTTCTGATGTTTAATTGAAAGATCAAAATTTAAAGATTTTAAAAGCTGACGTAGAATGATGAAATATCAAACTTAACTTTAACTTCAGTTTTCTCAATACCATGATATTCCGAAATACGTTGTTTTGCCTTTTAACGGCAGATTGATACGCTTCTTTGAATCTTAGATATCGATCATGCTATAGTAAAATAGATGTCTTTGCATCTATGAATAAAATATGCGGCAATTTGATGTCAATAAGTACAATTTGGAATTGGCTATAGATCATCATTTCAAGATTATCTTCGCATCTGTGTAGCAATTTACAGCTAAATCATTGATGTGTAGCAGACTAGCAGTGCCTCGCAAATTCTCTTTTGAAGAGCGAATTTTTGTTTTGAAAATGAATTGTGAATAAATTTGTAAGTCATTGAACAGTGGCATAAAACTTTCAACTCTCCTCATCCAGCTCAGACTATTTAATAGACCAAAGACAATTTTGATGCCAATGGATATGTGAAAGATTCTTCTCGTTCTGAACACCTTGTAATTGTCAACTGCAGAAAATCAATATTTGATTGCTCAGACGCTTGTCGAAGCCCCTAAATCATCAGCGCGGCAATGCAGTTTTGAATTTAATATCAACAGAATATCTCTGCAATCAATTATCGCCGTTTCATATCTCGATTGATCCACGGTCCTACAATTCATCGACATTTATGATGTGATCGCCGTTTACAATTTTGTGAGGTTTTTATAAACCAATGTGAAGAGACGCCCGATCTTCCAGATAAAACTGTTTGGTCAATGAAGCGGAGTTCAAACTGTCGGGCCAAGTTAAAGAGACATAATATTGTTCGTTCTGACGGAGCTATGAAAATCCTCTGATCGAAAGGCATTTGAATGAACCTGGTGTTGGCCGCTGTATTTTTCTTCAGGACCCACATTTCTTCTTCAGGAATTTTCGCACGCAGAGGCTGTGTTTTAAATTTACTAACATGAAAAATAGTTTTCGCACACGATGAATTTTCTTCAAACTGCTGCACCCACATAACATATGCTGCAAATCTTGAGTAATTTCATTATTTCATGATTATTGTAATTCGTAGCGGTTTGCAGGGCTTTTGATTTCTAATAGTAAATGCATTTTCATTTTTGTATTTTTCAATGACATGACAATTTTTTGCTGAAGCTAGGTTTTCGAAAAAAATCAATTGTTATAGCGGTGGAATTCTATCATTAATAATCTTAGAAATTTGTTAACATATAGGCCTATGTCTCAAACATTAGGTGCATGAGAAGACGACAGATTTTTAGGTAGATTTCTACTAGCGTAAGTAACATGAACAGCAGACAGGTATCCGCAAAATTTAAAACGGCGTTCAATGTCTATAATACGAATAGCATATAATACCATACCACACTATCCATAAATGTGCGCATGATTGATGCATATTACTGTGAGAAGTTATTTGACAGTAAAATCTGATACCTACAAATATTGCTAGGTGACTCAAAATTCTATATACCAAAGACATACCAATGAGAAGGGGATTGCATAGGGATTCGCTTATAAAACATACCAAGAAGTCGTATTTCTTTGTAAGACAGCCAATCACAGATAAAATAGTTCGCATAGCTACATACAGATCATATTCACTGTAAATCACTCAATACCACCATATACGAAGGATGCATCCAAAATATTATTTTGGTATATTTCTGTATCTATTTGTATGCTTTTCGTATGTTATTTCAAGTGTGGTATGCTTTACATACTAAAGCCATACCAGTACAATGTTGAAAGAAAGCATCAAAGATGTCTAATGTATGTTGATTTAAGGCCTTCTGTCAATAAAGATCACATTAATGTTACTACTGTTTTGTAAGTAGTGAGATAATGACATTCAAGAGTCAAACTTTCAATACTGAATTGGATTTTAATACATGTAAGGCGTAAGTCTAAGGCATTTCATAAACAATCACTAAGTATTCAACCATCAACAATTATGCATTATGTAATTTTGAAATCAAGCATATTATCAATCCGAAAAACATTCCGAAAAACAATCCGAAAACACATTGTACTTCATGAAAGCAAAATAGTTATGTTTGAGATATATAAGTCAACTTGGTTGCACGAAAGATATCGTTTGAATGAATTAATGTTAATCAACTTGGTTCATAAAGTAGAGCTAACCAAGCGTCCTGTTAATGTTACTAGACAAGTAGCAACGACGACATACTCGTGGAGCATAAAATTCGCAATAAATCTAATATAGTTAAGTACCACACTATCAAAAAGAAATATTCACGACTGATATTACTGAAAAAAGTTATTTGAAAGTATGCAATATATATGTATATATATTTTTTGCTATGTGACTTAAAGCTCTACATACGAGAGACGTGCGAATGAGGACGACTTTGCAGCGGGTCTCGTATATAAAACATACCAACAACTCGTATTTCAGTGTAAAACAGCCAACCACAGACAGAATAGTTCGTATCGCCACATACCAATCACATACGAAAGTAAGTGAGATTTCGTATGAAAAACATACCAGATCTCTGTAAGCATACGAGAATCTCGTATCAGATGTTAGTTTCAAATTTTATGTAAATCTGGCATCACTTTGTATGTAATTTTTGTATCCAGTGATTTACAGCATAGTTCTGCTCTGTTTACTTTGTCATCAAATCTTTATTGCAATCTTCGCATGAGCTTGGAATTGCGGGCCAAGGATTGGCTACTGCGTCTTTGAGATTTGATGCAATTTCTCTAGCAGACCACGTTCAAAGGCATTGATTGGCAGAGGCTTTTGCAAAATTTCTTTATAATGTCAGGGGCTGATGAATTTGATTGATGTTTCATATGTAAATTCTGGTATACAAAACATTTTTCTATTTAAATGTTCTAAATGTTCTCCCTCATCATACATTGAGTTTCACCAACCAATGTGAGTCTGCTGACATTTGTTGTAAGTAATTTTATATTCAACATTTTTCAAAAAACATATAAATTATTGCTTTCACACAAAAAACTTTCGTGTTATAGCATGGAATGTATTCTTTCTTGATTTGGCGAATGAACGATGGAGGAGTTACAAACAGTGTTTTCACTTTCAAAAATGTAATTTTACGTTTTTAATTGAGAAATACTTTGGCTTGCTCGATTTTCATTGATGACAAGAATGCACTTGCTTTCTTGTTTAGCACGCGCATAAAATGATGGAACAGAAACTTTCATACTTGTTGACTAAATATTTGGGATATCCGTTAGAAGTGAAACAATGTTTGGCAAAAGATATATCATCCTTTTCAAATGTAGGAGTGGCAAAATTTGAATTTCGATGAACTCTCAACCGCTCACTTTTTGTGTTAGCGTTTGAATTTTAGAAATGTTGATTTATGTAAGATTCCCTCTTTCCTTTTTACTCGGTTTTTACTCGGATTGCAAAGACATTTTTCTAAAGCTCGTTTCAATTATCGGTTCAGCTAGAATTCAAAGAAAAATGATTGATAATAAAGGCAATTAGAGTGATAAGCGCGGTGATATGTAGCAAACATCATAGAAGTTGGTGAAAACAAGGTGAAGTTTAGTTTGAGTAATATGTTGGATAAGTAATGAGATATTTTGATAAGGCGATGACATAGTATTTACGACAAATTCGGCAGCGAAATACATTAGAATAACGAGTTTATAATCGATTTTTTGGCATTGAATATTCATAGACTAAGTTTGACGAAGATGCGCCTATAAATCGAGTGCAGCTTGTATGAAAAAACTTACCCTCTTTCGAAGTAAATGTTTGCGTCGAAAAATTTCACTCAAGTTGTCTAAGCTTTCACTCAATCCAATGCTGCCACTAACGCTTCCATGCGTTGATCTTCCACGATGGGTGCGATTCAAATCTTCAGAGGTGACAAAAGCGTCTTCAATGTCCGCACGCATATCAACGATTTCTATATTTTCACTGTTTAAATTGTTCAAGAATATTGTACACAGGCAACCTGTCGATTAAGAAAAGAATGTTTCTCACTTTGTGATTATCTTAAATATATATACACTGTATGAGGCTTATACAACTCACCATCAGCTCGTTAATTTTTTCGAAAAAAATTGCATTGATATCCCTGTCTGTATCTTCAAGATTGGGAAAGCGCGTCGAGCGGTTTTCCTATCACAGGAACAGTTTGCTGCAGACTCGGACTATGTCAATGTCACCACACAATACCGATTTGCAGATAATCAAATATAGCAGACCATATACAGTTGACGTTCATGACGTCACGTAACCATTCACGATGCCTTTAGAATGTTTGGCAGCGGACATTGTGCGTGCATACACTCAATGCAGAACTGGTCTTTACTTCGATGCAACGCTACTAAGCACATACTTCTCTGCATCAGCACAAATCACTCCTATTCATCCGCAAATATTTCAATAGCAATTAACCTGTCCTATAGAAAGATAGATCGTTATGTAATATGCTAGCGTACCCAAAATCTCGTTCCAATGCCGAGTATGGCTTTCTATCAACTGATCTTATCCCTATCGACCTCAGCGTCCGCTGTCAAAGTCGCCTCACAGTCGCATTTGCCCACCGCCCCGACCACTGGGAGACGGTCGAGCAACGGTCGTTCCTTAATTGATCCTTCAGTCCGCCGTTCTACTTTTCTTCATGCAAATAGCCACTCACTTATTCATGGACATCATAATGCCTGATAGGGAATTGCTGATTGGTATCAACTGTTTAGATGCGGCTCAATGGAATTCGAAGCACTGCCAAAATCTATGATAGAAGAAGGGTACTACATGAGAATAAATGAAATTTAAAATAAGAATGGAATTAAATTCAAGATTTAAACGGTGCTATATAACGCTTCCTATAAGTTTGCATTGATATACAACCAATGATCTGACATATAGAGCAGACCGCATGGCAACCACGGATCAATCAGTAAACATCTCAAACAAGAACATAAAATAGTGAAAGACTGCAACATCATTAGAGACAACACCATCGTCCTGGCAAAATATGAAAGAAAGAAAGATATGAATATAACCGAAGGAATGCTAATAAAGAAGAATGAGCCGGTCCTCAATAAGCAAGAGCAAGGACTTACACGGCGTCTAGCAATGATGTATCTAGAAAGACCTCTTCTTGCTTTTTTTGTTATTTAGTATCTCTTAGTATATTTAGCTTGATTTCTGTATTGTATCTAGCTATCAAGCTGACTCATAGATTTTCGTATAATTATTGTAGTAGGATTTGACTTTAGAATCAAGTTAGCCTGTAATATGCCTTCATTAGTTAGTTTGCCCTGAAGATGGATGCTGTGGACAACCGTGACTTTGCTATAATAAAATGGTTTGCAAGAATTGCATTCAAATTCTCCAAACAAATCAAAGTTAGTTCATCGAAAATTTGAAAATGCTATGTTAAACTATGTTAAAATATAAAATTATATTGACAGCGATATTTTATTTAATAATTCCTGCTTATTAAGCAATTTGCTGCCAAATTTAACGAATTATATATATATATATATATATATATATATATATATATATATATATATATATATATATATATATATATATGATAATTAATAAATATAGTGATCATGTATATATATATATATATATATATATATATAAGTAAATAAGCAAGCCGTAGTTGGATTACTTGTTTATTGCCACATCTGTAAGTTTCACCTTACAATCATTACGTTCATCATTCGTAGTTAGAATCATTACCGATCGTCAGACAACAATAAAAAGGAAGAATCTCAATATTAAAGGCTATACATGTACATTTGATGTGTGAATGATTTTTTATGATTTTGATATCGCGTCTTAAAGTCACCATCGCACATACCGTAGAAGGTTTTCGCGTCCGATTCACATGACACTGTTGCTTTTTAAATTGAGTTATACACTTCTCTAAACAGCTTCCATTCAATGGGCATTCACTTTTGTTTCTGCAGTTACAGTTTTGATTCTCATTTTCAGCTGTTTGTGTATGTTGAGATTTGCTCAAAATTTTAGAGTTGTGACTTTTGATTTCATTTTCATGTTGTTAACGTAACTATAACTTAGTTTCCTGTTGCTTTTGTTGAAAAGTTTGTGGTATTTGTGATGTGGCGGAAAATGCTTTCTCATCAAAATTAGAAATCGTCGCCGAATATCAGTTTTTACATAGGCGCTAAATGGTCGGTTGAACCATTCTTCTTCGTTTGATTCAGGTGTTGGATTGTAGGTTAAATTGCGAACATAATCACCATCTTTCAATGCTTCTTGGTGAATTGGCTTTGCTTTGTAGAAGTCTTCTTCATTGCAGGATAATTTCGAGATTCTTCTATCTATAATTTTTGGGATTTGCTTCAGAATTATTGGATGGCGATTTGACTTTTTGTGAATGTATAAAGGCGCACTGTTTATGGTTTTATGTATGGGCGGTAAGTTCCATTTTGTAGGTTGAGGTAAATGTCGAAAAAATCCGTTGACTTCATGTTGCATTCCGTTGTAATCTTCAAATTTTAGTTTTGGAAGATTTTAACAACATCTTTCCTACAACGGTCACTTTGTGGTCCTGAACTTTTTGGAATGAGCGCGAGGCCATCATCTCGGTAAAGTCCAATGCTGTTGACTCCAAATCGTTCTGCGAGTTTCTCGAGTAAAAATAAGCCCACAAGTTCGCAAATTTCGGCCCCGTCATAACTTCACATGGTAACATCGAACATGTTTTTTTCCTCACCCATGGTGTTTGATGGTTATAAAGCAACGATTTCCTCCCATGCATGATAACATGTACATCTTCTTCAAGGATATCAACCAATGTTCGGGCATAAGTGATTCTCTTTGTTAGCAGAAGGAAGGGTAAAAATCAGTTATCAGTTAGCAGTGATTGAAGGATAAAAATTAGAGCTCTGCTATTCGAAAAATTTAACGAGCGAATATTCGAATATATTCGAATATTTGGCCTACATTCATTTAGATGAATCTAGTACATTTCTTCGACATGTACATTTCTGATTAAATGATTCTTTACTAAAAGCATTAAGTTATGTTGTATTAGTTAGATATAATTAGGTATTAAGTTGGATTGTTTAACAAGTAAATTAGAATTTTGAGTTTATTTTTCATTATTGAAAATTAGTGTTTATTATTTAGTTCAAAATCAAAAGACAAGAATGATAGAGATAACGTAGATATTGTTAACTTACTCGAATTTTATTATGTATTATAAATGCATACAGGCTAAACAAAGTTCAATTCACTACAGATTTTTATTAAGAAAATGTAGGAGTCTAACCGTTTGAGGATTTAGGGAGTTCCTTCGTTGAGTCACGATCAAACCGGCCGTTGAGAAAGCTCTTTCTGATGATGCACTGGTTGTCGGTATTCCGAGATAAAACTTTGCAAGTTTTACGACTTCAGGATGTTTGCCTTCTTTGCTTTTCCACCAAGTGAGAGGATTTTCCAGCAGGGGAACACTATCTTCTTGCAAATATTGCTCAAATGCTTTTTTGCTGGTTGTTTGTTTTTTCGCTAACTTGGGACTGGGTTCACCGTAACAAGTCCATGAACTTGTACCAAACAAAGTATTCAACAATTTCAACTTGTTATAGGGGGTATTATGTCCATCTGAAGATTCCATCCTTCCTTCCCGGTAATTCTTGGACGGTATCCTTTGTAGAGGAACGTGTAAGTCCAGAAGAATTCATTGAAGTTTCGAGCTCCATTTGGCATGTCTTGTATGCCTGATTACGCGCTTGGTCGGATATGAAGGGTAAGTTCTTCATTCTCGGATCAAGAACGGATGAAATTTCCATGGCGAAACGAACGTTATTATCTTCTAGTCGTTTCTCGAGGTATTCACAAAAAAGTTCTTTCATATGACGAATGAATGGAAGATCTTCAACTTTGGGTTTCATCACGAAGGAAAGCAGGTTCATTGTCACTGCATACAACGACGATATGGTGCAATATGACTCACCGCACATCTCCGTTGATATTTGGTTCAGTGTTTTCAGGGGTTTGCACAAAGCTTCTGCATTAACCCAAAACTCAGCGCTGGGGTTAAGATCCCGTACTTGCTTCTTTTTGCTATCCACGTTGACGGTGGTTACAGGTTTCTCCATTTGAATAAGCCTTTCAAGCATTTCATACGTACTGCCCCATCTTGTTGGACATTCTTGTTTCAGTTTCCGGTATGACATTTCCTTGTATTTTGAAGTTTCATCTTTCAGGGCTGCAGTTTGAAGTGGCGAATGATGAAAATGCGTTACAAGACGCCTGGCGATTGTCAGAATCTCTCGGACAGTTTCATCTTTAAAAGATGCAAGTATAGCACACTGAAGAATATGATCAAAGCAGCTGATGTCTGTCTTCCAATTCATATCCGACGTCGCTTTTTTATATTTCCACCGCTATCTCTCACCACAGCCGTCTTCGATACATCGATACCCCACTCGTCCGTCATTTCTTTCAAGTGTTGCACCAAGTTTGCAGCAGAATGAGCCCCCGGGCAAATTTTCACTTCCAAATTCTTGGTTATCATTTCCCATTCAGGTGTCATCAAATGACCGGTGAGACTAATGTAGGAATCGTTTTGCGTAAGAGATGTCCATATATCCGTACTAACAGCACATAAAATGTTCTCAGAATCATTGACGAATGTCTTCACATCACGTAGAATTTGTTCGTATCTCGCTTCCATTTTTTCCTTGAGAGTTCTAGCCGACGGAATATTATAAGAGGGATTAATTGCGGTCAATACTTCCCTGAAATTATCACTTTCCACAAGAGAGAATGGTTGATAGTCTTTCGCAACAAACGTGATCAATTTATCAGTAATAGCGATCTGTTGAGGAGATTGATAATCGAACTTTTTCGGGATCGTAGAAGGAGCAAGTCTTGATTTCGGTGAGAAGAAATTTGTAATTGGAGGGGCACATTTCGTTGTAGGCGTAATATGAATATATTCATGTTGAGTCTTCATATGGTTCCATAAATTTGTCGTTGTGCCACAATATGAAAGAATATGACTAGAATTCGCCTTGCATGTAGCTTTTCTCGTTTCCTTGTCAAGTATAAAGTGAGTCCAAATATCTGATTTCTTCGAATTTCCAGTTGCCATCACGCAGTTGACTTTCAGCGATACACAAGCGATGTTACTGTTCGTTCAACAACGCGTAGACTAGGCTAAGTAGCCTTCACGATGGACGATTTGCTACAAGGCGAGGCACCATTGGCTGAAGTTTAGGGAAAGACATAACTCGATAGACACACTGACAACAAAAAGTTACTCGACTATGAATAACCAAACTGCAAACAATAACACGTTTTGCTGTGTCGTCACTCGTCATACAAGTTAGATGCGTTGCCTTTTCCCTAGATTGAAAACATCAATTGTCCTCAATCAAAGATTATTAAAAAACATAGATGGTGCACGCTATTGTTTGTTTGCGTTATTCGCTAGAAGGCAATCAGCTGTTTCTTGTTGGCGACATTTTTGTACAATTTTGATTCTAATATCTGAACTATAAAATGTTTCGTCTATACATGTAACATATAGATAATTTTACACATTGGCTACAATATATAATAATAATAATGTTAATAATGTTAAATTTGTCATTCACAAAGAAAAAAGTTACGCATCGAATACATAGAAACATGAATTTGACAAATATTTGCCCTTTAAGGGCGAGCAGTGCTTTAACGTTGAATAACGTACGACTCACAAATTAGTGTTATAAATTTACCATATATCATTTCTTTCAAATAAGAAGAGACACTTCGTTTGAAATCACACATCGATGAAACATTCCTCTCAGAAGACGTCATACGTTTCCAGTGATAAACAGTATTGATTGTGAAAAATCTGCTGCGGTACTTGTGCTTACACAAAGGAGTTAACATAAGATTATGTGAAAAATCTTCGCTTAGAAACATCAAACAACTCATCAGCTTGCAAACCATTGAATCATTAACAATTTTGTACATGAAAATCAAACTGTAGCGAAGTCGCCTGGCAGACAAGCTAAGAATACCCAAATTCAATAACTTTGATCTGTAGTTCAAACGTTGTAACTGAGGTAAAAAATTACAAAATCGCTTTTGAACAGTTTCAATTTGATTTGAAAGTTTGTCGATGTTAGGATGCCAAATGACACTTCCATATTCCAGAATGGAACGGACAAATGTCTTGTACATGATCAGAAGAATGTGAGGATCACGAGAGCGAATAGACCTCTTTATAAGGCCCAAAGTCCTATTAGATTTCATGACAATTTCATGAATATGTTCTTTGAAGTTAAGAGATGTAGATAGGGTGATGCCTAAGTCGTTCACAATACCAGCTTTGTTGATTAATTGACTATCGATCTGATAATTGAATTGAGGATTATTACATCCAAAATGAATCACATTGCATTTCTTTAAATTCAGCGACGATCCATTTGAAGAAGCCCATATAGAAATACCATCAATATCTTGCTGTAATAAATGCTTGGAGTTGGATACCTTTTGGATACTCAAGATAAGTTTGACATCATCCGCATACTTGATTATTAGGACTATTTTTGATATGGCTATCAATATCATCAATAAAAAATGTAAATAAGATAGGGCCCAAGACTGTTCCTTGAATCACACCACTTCTAATCATCACAGGAGAAGGAATACTTATCGCCAATACGCACCACTTGAGTTCTGTTCGTAAAATAGTCGGACAGCCAATTAAACAAATTTCCTCTGATACCATAGATCCACAGCTTCTTCAATAGTAAGTGATGCTGGATACGATCAAACGCTTTGGCGAAGTCAAATAGGGCAACGTCGACGATGTTACCTCTAACCAATTCTTTCGTTAAGAAATCATGGAACATGATGCCAGCTGTATCAGTAGATTTTCCGGGAATAAATCCATGCTGTGATCTGGGAAACCGTCCATTTCTATAAAATAAATCCAATAATGACTTATACACCACTCTTTCCAAAACCCGACATACTGTACTAGAGACGCAACTGGACGATATAGTCCGGCAGCTGGAACGAGTTTCTGCAGGGAACGAGGCCGAAAGTGAGACTTTCACAGAATGATGTACACCCTATGCCTACTACGAATTGGCACGTCTGCCGAGTTCAGTGAGTTCCTCTTCTTGTCAGACACGATCAAAGAAAAACGCATGTAAATACAATGGGACGCAGATTGCAGTTTTTGGCTAAAATGAAATTTTGTATGTTTTCTATGATTAAGCGAAAAGAAACGATCAGCCCAGAGTCATAATTTTTGGCATGGAATGTCTTCAGGTCATTTCCTTTCATTTTCATGCACCCCTGTCTATACAACCAAACGCATTTAAATTTGGCGAGCCTCTTAATGTCGGCAAACACAAACATTTTTGAGCAACTTTATCACATTCAACCACATTCTCACATACATTGCCGATTAGATACATGATAAAAGCACATGCACATCATAGGAAATGACCTGAAGACATTCCGTGCCAAAAATTATGACTCGGGGTTGAGTACTTTTCGTTTAATCATAGAAAACATACAAAATTTCATTTATAGCCAAAAACTGCAATCTGCGTCCTATTGGATTTACATGTGTTTTTCTTTGATCTTGTCTGACAAGAAGAGGAGAACTCACTAGAACTCGGCAGACGTGCCGATTCGTAGTAGGCATAGGGTGCACATCATTCTATGAAACTCTCACTTTCGGCCACGTTCCTGCAGAAACTCGTTCTGGCTGCCGGACTAATAGTTGTGACACAAATTCTTCGGACCCGATTTATGTATAGGTGTTATGATAATCTCACGCCAACCGTTTGGAATAGAAGCGGATGACAACACAAGTGAAAAGAGGATTGCCAACTTATCTGATAGGAATCGACCACCTTTCTTTAAAACAAAATAGCATTTAATTAAAATAGCATATATCACAAAACCCATTCGTCATAATAAAATAGAGATGTCATAGAGCATTACAAAGCTAAAAAAATGTATTTTTTTGTTAATTTTTTCAGATATACTAAATTATGTACGCTGACTAACTATTTTAATTTACAATTTAAGGTGTAAGTTTATCGAGAGAAGCTGTAGCAAATTGTCTAAACCATTTGTATTTCAAATTTGAAGACGATGCATCCAGTCATTTTAAAATAGCATTGGAAAAACCACACATATCGAATTTCAGGCATTTTTTGAGATTTTCATACTTAATCTGTCAGCGCTAACAATAAAACCTAATTGATTGACCAATGAGAATAACGAATTTCACTTCATTTTCTCATAACGCTGATTTCATTGTTCTAATCAATACAGTGCGGTGTCTATGTTTATTTAATATCTTCGTCCTCAATCGAACCGATGATAGATTAACGAATGTACACTGCAGCTTATAAAATTTGTATGTAAAATACAAATACATATAAATACTTTTTTGTTTTTCACCTCGAATATTCGAATATCAGAATCAACATTCGAATATTCGAAAATTAATGGTCATTGAGCGAATATTCGAATATTCGAATATTCGGGCCGAGCTTTAAAAAATTAACTGCAGATCGTTTCATAAGTAATTGCACAAAAAAGCTAGGCCATTTTCAAATGAAATTTTCGTGTTGAAGTCCTGAATCAATTTTGATAAACGATATACATATTAAAACCTTATGCTCCATATATTGTTTTGACATATATTTCGTTTTTCATGTGTGGTCAGCTGTGGTCAGCAGGCCTTATGAAAAAAATTGAGCGTTCTCTTTGATGCAGGATTTCAATATGAGACGACAGAATTTTTTTATGATGAAAGGTTGGCAGACAGCATGAACTGTTAGTCCGCTTCATCATGAGAAACGGTTTTTAGGATTGGCTGTATGTACAAAAAGATACAATATAATAAGTTAATAAGTTTAACCAAAAAAATGTTGCTAAAAAAATCTCACAAGATTTTTCTCATTGATGAATATGTTCAATTTTCAGTAACCTTTGTACCATGCAGGGGCGCAGCAGCGAATTTTTCTAGGGGGGTCCGACAAATTTTCAGATAAAATATCGTTAAAAAATCAATCCATGATTATTTCTATTATGAAACTATTACGTGGATTGCTTTCCAGCATTGACTTGTTTATCAGGCAGAGCCGCTCATAGTTCTATTGATATAAATACCCTTTATTGTCTCTGCAATTTCCCACTTTACGCGATAGGCATACATGCTGTATTAAAAGAGAAAGCATTAATTCCGTCATGAATGCTGGTGGTATTTCAGTGCTCGGATGAAATCCCGCCGATAAAAAAAAATTTGACAAAACTTAGCAAGCGCCAGTGTTTTTCCTTTCCAAACTTGGTATGCACCATTGCAATGGAACAAGCACTTAGTAAGTATTGTTAGTTTACATTCTTGCATCAGAAACTTAGTATCCGCGTGATATAATGCAATTGATAAGTTTATACAAAGTAGGAAATTGGATATCTTCCTTACAGTATATAATGCTGCAGGTTTGTGACAGACAGGTGCTATCGTTTCTAGGATACATATTTATGAAATGTAGAGTATTGTTCTAAATATCTTTGATTGTTCTACTCTTTTAGTTTCACTTTCCAAACTTGGTATGCACCATTTATAACCAATAAAATTATAACGTTAAGCACGTCGTTAGATTAAGTTTTAGTTTTCTTGCTCTTTTTATGTGAATTGAATTGTACTTTTTCACTGTAATTTTTTATTTGGTCATAAATACTGGAGAATGTGAATAAATCATTGTCTGGAGAATGTGAATAAATGGAGATTAATACACTGGAGAATGTGAATAAATCATTGAAATTCATAGTTTTTGCAGACCAGACTGCACGGCTAGGCTGAATTTTCTTGACCGACCTATTCATTATTTATAAGCAACACACAATTTGTGTTCGCTGCGTTCAAAATTTTTCTGGCTATTCGACATCATCATTTGATAATGGAATAACACGAGTAGGAAATGAAGTAGACTCGGGAGACCAATTGTATTTCAAAATATTTACAGGTCACTTAACCTTATTTCATGCATTATAGAGTGAGTGATTTAACATATACGTAGTGTGCA